>BNCP01000024.1:735000-1335000 GCA_019650235.1 Volvox reticuliferus
ATGACTGGCCCCATAATACTGGCGGCAATGGGTTACATACAGGGGATCAGCCAGGCACTATTACCTTTTATTTTCGCCTTCAGCCGATTGTATTACCTTTTTCAGCAGCCCGAGCAGCATGTCCGTTGCCAGACTACGTTCGTGTGCCTCGTCCACGATAATGACACTGGTGGCAACAGGTGACAGAATATTAGCCAGTCCAGAACGGACAATACCGGGGGGGTGGGTCCAGGGAGACATCAAACGCAGTTAAGGACAGTTGTATGGTGACGGCAAGGGACAAGGGACAAGGGACAAGGAACAATCGGTGAATTCTCTTACATGACGGTTGTACGACAGGTCATGAATCTAAGAAAATTATAGATTTTATGACAGAAAAATAATGCGAAAAAACTTCTGGAAAAAAATGGTACGGACACATTTCCATCCGGGTAACCCCCTCGCAACAGAAAGACTGCTTCCATGATGGAGATCTCACACGGGTCCCATTAGCCGTCAGGATTCCATAGCGTGACGTGACCCATGGGTCGCCTGAACGATGTGCCGTTGGGATTCCACGGGTGCATGACGTGACCGATGGGTCCACCCATGATCCGTCAAACTGCCCATCCGAATTCATAGACCAGGTCTTTCAAGGTGCATCCACCCGTATTGCGTGCACACGTAATGCGTGACACTGGTTGCCGTACTGGTTGCCGTACCTGTACGAAGTCAACAGCGGGTCGTCCAGCATTTCCCGAAGCAGCACCCCATCGGTCAGATACTTTATGCGAGTTCGGCCCTGACGTCGAAAAACAATTTCCCGTTTGACACGGGTTCGGCTTAGTTTGGTCGTTGTGATCACTTTAGGATGGCTTGGCTGGATTAGAATGAAAACATGATGATGCGTTTTTGGAAAGCAGGCTGACAGAAACCTGAAATCTGAAGGTGGTGAGCGGGTTGGGCTTCCATCTTTCGCAGTGAAAAGGGATCTCACAGCGAACACTAAACAACAAAGAATCCCGAACAAAGAAATCGTCCCAAACCACGGATTAACTTAACATGCATTCACATATATATGCATCACCACCACCATGCGAACGTGGGTTAATCCTCACCGCGGTCAACGCGTTGTCAAAGCGTACGGCATATCCCACTGTCGTACCCAAATCGCAGCCCAACTCCTCGGCCACGCGCGCCGCGACCGTCGTCGCCGCCACGCGGCGGGGCTGAGTTACGGCTATGCAGAACCCGTTCTCCGCCCAGCCTGCCTCAAACAGAAACTGCGGTACTTGCGTAGTTTTACCGCTACCGGTTTCACCCACAATAATTGTCGTAGCATGGTTTTCCACAAGATATAAGATCTGTCGACGGTATCGTGAAACTGGAAGTGACGGGTCACCGAATCTGTAGGTCGGCTGCATCGGCGGTAAATCCGGACCGCGCAAGCCGTCAGGCAGTAGCCCCGGTGGCCCCGGCTCGAAGTCCCGGTCTTTATCGTCATCACTGGAGGAGCTGGGACGTTTGTCAGCAGCAATGCCATGCTTGCGCTTCCCGAAATGTGCTGTTGATGCAGGCGGTCGGTCACCGCCACGCCGCTGAGTACCTCGATGTGGTTGACCGTCAAATTTAAGGCCAAATGCAGTGCTCGCTTGGCTTCCTGGCCTCAAGAAGCCACTGGCCTTCGGGTCCATCCCCAGCCCGTCGCGATATTCACGTAATTTCTTAAGTTAACATATATTCTTATTCATCCAATGACTTAATAACAGTCATAGTATTACAACAGATTAATGTGAATGCAGTCCTATGTGCAAGCACAACTTCAGGTTTTTAATTATTGAGCAGCCTACATATCGGGCGCGTGTTGGCAGGATTATACCTCAATTTGATTTGTATCTTTGTGTAAGGCCAACCCTGCAGTTTGCTCTCTTAAGTTGGTCATCGTAACTAGCCTACAACGGTACAACTACCGGCTTAGCAGTTATCAACCGGCATTTTGGTTAATGACAGGTGGTTTTACAATATTATCTTATGCCTTTCTTTCTCATATCGAAAATAAACGCAATATACAACAAACCTGAAACATGTATGTATGAGCGACAGCAGCCTTGAGGATAGCGCTGGCGAGGATTCACAGTGAACTCCCGCCCTCAAGAAAACAAGAGCAAAATACATGAAAATCTTTATAAAGTAATAAGTGAAATGTTCCGGGACCGGATACGGCAAATGAAAAGGCCCATCAGCAAACTTGGGATGCATTCTGATATGGAATGAGGCAATTTGGCAGATTACCAGTACTACACATACACTGTCGAACACAGATGCTCCGAATCCGGGGGTTTGTCAGTCCTCAAGACTTCGAGATCTGTCTATCTGGGCTGTGCTCTCAGGCTCTCAGGCTCTACTGCAAAACAAGCTTTTTCCCGCGCTCTCTAATGACCCCTGGTTCACTAACGACGGACGGCTTCCATCGAGTTGTCCACCCATCCCGGTTTTGGAAAGACCTGCATGGGTACGGGCGCATCAGCATCATGTGAAAAATCAGTAACCGTTGCGCGGATGCAATGTGGGGAAAGTTGCCATATTATTACCCATGACTGTTATCCGGCAATACACAAGCGCAATGGCCAGGATACGTGCTGGGCTGATCACATGATAGCAACGAATATCGACGCCATGCAAGGCATCCGGCCCCGTACCCATGCAGAATCGATTTGGTTCTGAGTACGGTTAACTGTCGTAATGACGTACCTGGAGTACGACGCGCCCCCGTACCATGGCTTTCGGCACCGGGCCGTACTGTCGGGAGTCCAAGGACTGTGTGAGGTTATCGCCCTGAATCCACACATGCCCGGGCGGGACCTGCGCGGCATGTCGCGGCATAACCAAGATACCATCCGTCATGTTCTACGAATTGTTTGTACCAATATATGCGACATGATGCAGCGCGTGATCTCTCTCTCTCTCTCTCTCTCTCTCTCTCTCTCTCTCTCTGTATATATATATATATATATATATATATATATATATACATATTTTTTACATGGCTCTTTGGAAGTGCACAGCACCCGTAACTCCAGGGTCCTGTGCCCAGATCAGTTGTTCCCCCATTCGCTGATTTTGCTACAACCGCTTAGAGGCTGGTGACTGCTGGCCTGACCGGTGCACTAAAGCGCGGGGCAGAGCTGGTCACAGTGTGTGTAAGAGGGTCGCCCAGAACGTGGCAGAAACGTGGCAGATCAGAACAGAAGCCCATGGAAAGTACAGCACGCTCCGGAACCTTCCAATAGGCGCCCCGCTACGTCAATGGCACCCGCAACCCGCAAAGAACCGATCTTTGTGAAGCTAGGAAAAACCACCGGTGCACGTACGGACGAATAGACGCACCGTTAGCCGGCGAATCTCGCTGCTGTCTCGGTCAGGGTACAGAACCACTTCCTCACCCTGAGGCACGAGACGCAGCGGAAGGAGCCCGGAGAGGAGTTACTAATGCTGTGTTTCTTTTGAAGTTCTTATTTGTTGGATTAGACGTGAACGGGCCACATAGAATCGGACAATGCCCAAACCTCTAGATTGCTCTCGATCTGTGGATGCCCCCCCATCGTCTTGGCTATTGCAAAATCTCCTTCTTTAATTTTAAGTTCGGTAAATATCCGGTCTGTGTATGTTAGGGTTTGGGTTTTTGCAGCTGGCTTCTCAAGGAAAAAGTAATGAAGGACGCAGCAAAGAAGGACACATCCCACTTCACACTTGACACTTCTCGGCCCCAGTCCTAAGTCGGGGTCCTGGCCCGGTATGCCATGACGCATGCTAGTTGCGAGCAGCCGATACCTGCCTGTCTCGCAGCCGTGTTCCCTGTGAGTCCACTGCTTTCCATCTCCTCCCCTCCCCTCCCTTCCTTCCGTCTCACCGTTCCAGCCCTTCCCCTCCCTTCCCTTCATCATCCCGCCACTTCTACCCCTTCGTCCGTGGTCCTCATGGTTTATCACTATACAACAAATCCTCGATCCTCCCTCATCTCCTCCCCTCCATCCCCCTTTATCGTTCACTCCCCTTCCCTTCCCTTTCCTCAACACTGATCCCATTCCGCCCTGCAATCATGACTATCATGCACGGCGGACAATTGCCCGCGGACTTCTCGGTCAGCTCCGCTTCCTCCACTTGTGGTTATTTTTTGGTGTTTGTTTTTGCGTTCATTATTTTCTCCCCTTCCCTTCCCTCACCTCACCTCCACTGCGACAACGCGCTTGATAATGGACTCAGCCGGGTCCACGGGCCGGGTGCAGATCACAACATCACCTGTGGAGATGCAAGGGCGCACGGGCCGACCAACTGATAAGGCTATAATGGAAAACATCCGAGTCCGTGAATGAAGCATACAAAAATTATATGGAAGTTTCAAACGGGCTCACATCCGTTCAGTAGTGCTAAGCTCGCCCTCTCAATTAAGCGTGTGTAACCGAATTCCCGCCGTCTCCCGACTGATTAAGCCGCTGTAAGGAACCTTCTTCCATTCTTCCAACACGAACAGATCGCGCATTACCTTGGGCCGAATAATGACCGCCAAGGCCTGCCAGATGTGGCTTGGCTACTGTTTACGCACTCACCCGGCTTTAGTTGGCCCCACATGGGTGTCACGGCCTCCGCAATTACGAAATCGCCTTGACCCCCGAAAGTGGGCAACATAGAGGGACCGGTCACTTTCGACACAAACAGACCATAGCGGCTGAACTGGTTTTGAGAGATAGAAGCCGTGGGATGGAAGGAACAGGTCAGCACAGTGTATGACCGCATAGCCAAAGCTATGTTTGTCTTTATTAACTAATAAGAAGGTTGAAAAGGTGCAAGCTTAATCCCGTAAACTTACAACGTAGAAGCATGACAGCGTGTGTAAAAACAGCGAAGTGTTCTCTGTCGCCGCCAACATCCATGACTTAATACGCTGCTGATACCGAGACCAAGACGCACCAGATGCCATCGTCCGTCCAGTCTATGCTGGAGGTCCGGATGGAGACCGCAACACGACGATTCACATAAGCATGTCTCGCTATTCCATTAAAATTAAAGTCATGAGTTTTATTAAACAACACGACCCTTCACCACCTCCCTCCAGCCTATAAAAATTGAGGCCGGACTCCGTCCGGGGAGAGACAAACTGAGGCAGTAAAGTGCGGTGAAGCTTTGAAAGCAGCTGTAGAGCTGTGGTCATAACGCATCGTGAACGCACTTTAGGGCTCGGTGTGTTGGTCGGATTATTAGTCTGAAAGCTATGATTGACGGTTGTTCCCGTTAGCAGTTTCTTCGTTACAAACGACCGTCGAACCGATGATTTATTGAAGAGCACTGCTACACAAAAGAGCTTTCGCGGGTCTGCAAATCGGTTTGCATGGCTGAGCTTAGGCGTATTTTATGTGTAGTCTACCTATAAACATTTGTCTAGACGGAGGCAATCAATTCTGTTGTTATGCGGCAATGACAAGACTCAATTACTTTACTGTTGTGCATAAGTTGCGCACTGCGGCCCTCTCCCAATTCCATCCTCCTGTTTTGGTTCTACCGGGGTATAATTGGGCGCGTTTGGGCGCAGTCGCCCCCGAAAGAAAATAGACGTTGGGTTTGTAGCCCTGATGTACTTCCCTGCCTATTCCTGCCTCTCCCTGTAGCCCTTGCAGCCTTTGGAATTTCAACATTAGTTGGGTTGGGGGTTTTTACCTCAGTAGTTCAACTAGGGGCGCGTTGTGTGAACAGAGCCGCCTCGTCAGTTAGATAGGCGGACTGAGGCAGGGCTAGCCAGGCTCGCTCCGCCTTTAAGTTAGCCAGGCTTCCCGGCCTGCGTGCCGGTTGTTCATGCCTACGTCAGTAAGAGGACCTTTGGCATTACCTTTGAATCCCAGCGTGAATCAGTTTCCCGGTCGGGTGGAGCTTCTTCGTTAACCGACTCACGCACAGCCATCCTCAGAGACATCCCGAGCCAGGACAGAATGACAACCCAATATCCACGAATAAGCAAACGTAATTAACCAAGAGCTTACAGGCGGGGCTAGGGGCAACACGCAAAGCACCTATCTTTGCTAAGACGGGAGATTTTAAGGTCCGTGCCGGTAGCGCTGTGTCCGCACACGAGATGACACACTGTGTGGGTGGGAGTCGTTGCGTCGAAGTCAACGTCAGCTGGCGTCGTGCCCGAGACCTGCAGCGGCAGGCGGCGCTGTGTCCACGCATGAGACCCACCGTGTGGGTGGCGCCGGTTTGCTGAAGTCCTAACTTTATTCATATGTAGCATGGCCATATGAGTGCCGAAATGGCCTCTCGAGATGTTGACAGGGTGCTTCTTGCACCTTATATTGTGATACTGTGTGCCCTGTGCCGTACGTCTATGACTACTACATGTATGATGATCGGCTATTAACGAGCTTGGCTCGAGATCAATTGGCAAATGTAGGTGTTGTGAACCGGCCTGAGCCTGTAATGACATGGACGCTGAAGGGTGATATGGACGACGAGAGGGCAGAAGTCTGTGTGGACCTAGATGATGACCCGTTGCCACTAAAATGGCAACACGACCTTAAACCAACTATGTAACGAATCGGAAGACTCCTTATAATTGGCCACAGCCGGAGCCGTTATTAGAGGAGGAAGTGGAGCGCGCAACAAGCAAATCTATTGAGATGGTGTCGCTGGCAGAACCTAGCCTTGGCGGCCGCCATCGATGACGGCGGCCCGATTCGATCTTTGGCGAAGAGCAACGGGAGATATGCCCAGATCCCAGCAAGTTCCGAGCCTGCAGCCTTCAGTTATTCAGCGGACTTGGGGAGGAATATTTAGAATGGCGGGTGATAAGGGCTGACATAATGCGTTCCCCAGCACTGGCATTGGTTTGGTACCCACGGACGTGCTCAGTTCAGCAGGAGGCCGGCCGGATTGGCCAAAGGAAATAGACACGACTCAGTGGCATCTGAATTATCTGAATGATGAAGTCTACGGCAGGATCCCAACCCGGCCCTGTTTATGAGGGAGACAGTCAACGGTGGATTGTTCCGCAGATTCGTCGAACTCAGGGGTACACGGCGACGGTTCTACACAGCGACCTGGTCTCCAGTGTGTATTGGAGTGGACGCCTTTGCGGTTGGTCGCTCGGGGGAGCTGCCCAAGCCGCTGTTGTACAACGACCCGCCATTTCACATTCCAACATACGAGCAGATATTACACACGCACCGTGGTGACGAGAAGTACCAGAAGAGCTCTGACAGATATACATCTATATATGAAACACCGAGTATGACTTGGTTGACTTGGTTGACTTGGTCGTAAGGATGGAGCAGATCGATTGCAAACGCTGATGGTCAGAGGTGGAGGGAACTACCCTGCTTTATGGCGGGTAGAGGTCGGTTTCAGAAAGGGGGGAGCAAGGGTGATGAGATGGAAGAAGCACTGCACCGCTGGCAGCAACCAAATAACAAGGAGGTTAGGGGATGAGTTGCTGTGGTGCTTATGCAAGTTGCCGGGTATTGGTATTTGCAAAGTGAGCCTCAAGAGTTTGGTGATGGAACGTGGGTGGAGGAAAGGCCGGAGTAAGACAATGGCATAGGTCCAACATTTGCGGCACCTATCGGATGTGAGGCGATTGCTTGATAGTGAGACGTGCTGGACGCGGATAGTCGGGGTGGAGGGTGGGGAAGGGCCGTGCATGGTGCGAGGGTCTTTCGAGAGTCCGGAAGCTTCCTTTTTTAAGATTACAACCAGACCGAAGCGAGTTCTTCGTACTATACAATACGATTTATCGCCCAACCATTCCAGCCCAGCCCCTACAGCATACGGACACTCGCTCTGCAGAAATGGCTATTCTTGAATGCATGCAGCTGCCATGAGCGTCACCATCACATAGCAGATGGATGGAGGCAAGTGCGTGGAAGTGCTGATAATAACACTAAACCCTAACAATAGGCCGGCGGGTGCGTATGCTGCTGGTGAGCAAATACAGTAAGGAACTGAGAACCAGGAGGAACGGAGAGGAACGACACGTAATGATACATATGTGTATATATACATAAAATATCCACACACAGGAACTGATTCCGTTGGACCAAAAGGACCGACGTAAGCCGCCCTATCTACCTCCTGCAGCCAGCGCAGCCCTCCCGCGGCATACGTACAACACAGTGCCCGCGCTCGAACACAAGCGACCCTCCATGCGACGACCAAAGCAATCATAATAAGCAACCAATCAAAATCGATGACCGACCGAAATATATTCGTCTTCAGTATGTTGTGTACGTATGCCGCGGGAGGGCTGCGGGAGGTAGATCGATAGGGCGGCCTACGTCGGTCCTTTCGGTCCAACGGAATCAGTAACAACACGAGCAGCTTAAGGCATCCGAGGCATACTGATACCCATGATTCGTCCATGCGCAGCTTTATGGCTCTAGGCGGGCTATCTAATCACAGTGACCATTAAGGCGCGGCAAAGGATGTTTTGAAAGCTAAATCGGAAGCTAAATCCTTGTACTCACGTCCGAGTGCGTCGGATCGAACTCAGAGGAGCATATGACCTCACTTCTGTAAAATTAAACCACTGGACGTTGTCGTACAGATCTGCCCAGTCAGCTCCAAGGAACATGGCCCAGCCACTCCACAGCATAAAAGCACGCACCGCTAGGATTGCATTATAAGGAAAGCATACAAAGTATATAGAAATCTGAACAGGTGGAAAGTACGAAACTTTATTGTTACGGCCTTAGATCTTCCGCGCCCCCAGCAATTCCGCAACGCGTCGCTTCAACTTCGCAGCAACAAGAGCAACATCGCCCCCTCTCCTCTCTCTCTCCCTTTTAACTTTTACTTTGCCCGTACCAAAAACATACAGGTACGTATTCTTTGGATAAATAAAGTCGTCGCATTCGCGTTCCGTGACCCGCCGCTCCAGATTGCTCCAGAACCATGGGGGAGATTTCCTAACTTCCTCAACTTCTATCCACGCGTTCCACACTTTCCGCCCTTTTCGCATCGCCATCCGCCGCTTCTGTCCACCGACGACCCATTTATTTTGGTTTAAAAATCTTCCCTATGTTGACACCTATCCAGACCCCTACATATACTGTTTTTAATATTGATTCTTTCCTTCCCGGGCTCCGCGCGCGCGATTTCTTAAATTCCAAATCGTTTCCGTTTCGATTCGTCGGCTGTAGCGATATGGCGGGTCGTCGCACAGCTGGTTGCGCCTCCTCCAAGTCGACGAACCTCATGGTTTGTAAGGGTCTCCTGATCGTCGGTCTGGTCGTGGCCTGGGCTCCCGCGCTCGCCGCTGCGGCTGATGCCACAACCACTGGCACCACCGGAGGTGTGCCCGCGGCCCCCAACACGTCCTTCAGCAAGCCCCCGCCGCCCCCCGCCGGATGGATTCGCGCCCGCGCTTCCTGGTAAGCTGAATGCATGTACGACGCCCGTCGCGGATGTGGGAACCCATGGGTTGGAAGTCAGAACGGATCGTCCATAGAGACCCATGGGTCGGAAGAAGGGAAGGGGCTGAAAGGGATTGGGCTGCAAGTCGGGCGAGGGCCGACTGCGACGGGCATGTCGATGAATGAATGGCGGACACCGTATATGATAGGGACCGTATATATGACCCATGGGAAGGAGGACGGACCCACGGGTCTTAGAACCAGCAAATGACAAACATCGATACGATTTTCTTCCCTGATATCGTAGCTTCCTTCTACCTACGACATCCCAACCGACAGTACGATACTGCTGACGTTGTAACGGTCGTACCGTGACCAGCTAGCTATTCACATGGATGTGTTGTAGGTACGGCACTCCGCGCCCATTTGTGGACGTGTTCGCGCCATCGCGGGGTGGCGGAATGTCGGCTTTCGGCATCCTGGAGTGGGGCGGGTGAGTGCTGCTATGCAGAATCCATGCCAAGGATCTAGAATCCAAAAATCCAGGATCTAGGATCCAGGTTGCATTTGCCGAAAGACATCGTGTGAATAACCTGTTCAGTACACATGTACGAACTATCCTCACACGCACACATTCATGGTGCAGATGTGGCTATTCCAATGCCGACGGCTCGATGCCTTTTGACAAGGGAGAGGTATCGTCGTACGCCGACGCCAACCCCGATTTCCCCGGTGAGTCCCTGAAGTCCCACGGTACGAATTGTCGTACATGCCGCCGTGCTGCCAGGGGGCGGGCAAAACAGGCGCAGCCGAGCGCGGAAGACGCATGGAAGATATTTCTCCGAGTCCGTGTTACGACAGAATAGGTTACGTCCTCCTGCTAGCAATTGGTTCGCATGTTGCGGCTTTGTGGGACGGTAGTTTGGCATGCGTGACATCCGGGCCTTATGGAGTTGCTACTTATTACCGCTGCTTCATCATGCCGTACATGGTGTATGCATGTCGTATACGCCAACCCGTATGTATGTGACGTACAATGTCTTTACATCATGCGGTACATGAGGTGTGCATTCCTTCGGTACGGCAGGGAGCTGTGGCCGCTGTTACGAGGTACAGTGTTCCCGGCATCGTATTGGGTCGCAACGATGAAGCTGTCCAGTACGGCAACTGGTACTACTTCCCAGAGTAAGTACCACTGTCATCATCATCATCATCATCATCATCATCATCACCGTCATCATCGTCATCATTGTTGATAGCTTGAATTTCTCCTCCAGCTGCTGTTCAGGTTGCTACGGTGCCGCCGTTTTCTGTACAAATTACGACAACGCTGTAGTAGTACGTCCCGAAGATATGATGAAATAAACACCAATCGTACTAACCGCAGGCACGGCAACGCCGTAGACGACATGGGTCGTACATTCCCCGGCAATCCCGCTGAGAAGGACGGTTATGTGTACGTCAAGTGCTGGGACCCAGAGAAATCGGTCCGTGTGCACGTCGTCGACATCTGCCCATGCTGGTATTCGCCCAAGGGCCAACAGCCGTACGAACAGGTGCGTGCTGCCGTACATTCTTTGTGGATCGCCGCCTGTTGGCTGGTTGCACCGTGGTCGTCGACTGACAGATGGTTGATTATCTAGTCGAGCGAGCTAACCATGAGCTAACGGACAACTCCCAACGAATTCTCTCTCCGCAGCACTTTACCCACTTTTTAAAGTAACCACTTTTTGGTTAATTTGGTTGCAGCCGTCCTGCTGCTTCAAGAACTCTACAAACCCCCGCTCCGGGCAGCACGAGATGGATCTCTCTTTCTGGGTGTACGAGCAGGTGAGCTGACGTGGCAGAAAGGCTTTCGTGCCGTGCCTAAACCCCCAACCCAGATTGATAAAAAAATGTCGTACGAAGAACAGACACGTTTGGTTCCCCGTACATGCGTTGCATCTAAACCACCATGTTTTCCATCCCGTACGTGACATGACATGACGTGGCTCGCGCTCGTGACATGCTCATCCTGCCTGTTGTCTGTTCCGCATCCCTTTGCACACTACTCACCTCCTGCATTCGCCTCCTGCGTTCGCCCGCCAATCCCCGCAATACACGTCGCACCGCTTTCAGTCCCACTCCCCCCCCCCCTGCAACCAATTCCTGCAGCTCGCTCATCCCATGTACCCGGAGATGATGTTGAATATCAGGTGAGGTAATATGGGTGCGTGACGATCAGACCAAAGACCTAAATCGTACGACAGTACGATTGCCTGACTTCGTCTTGGGGCATTGTGCTTCATCAATTATGCCATTTGACGATTCTTCCAGCATGCAGCGCCTTTTCATTTTATCATCTTCTTTGGACCACATGTGAATAACATCTCCGCAGGCCGGTGGACTGCTACAGCGGTGCCGCACTTCCTACCTCTCCGGGTTACATCAACCGTGACACGCTGTACGACAACATGGTTACGACGGGCTGGTCCTGGTTCCCGTACATGACCCCAACTCACAACTTCAATGTGACGGCTCCAGGGTGGGGCTTGGGCGGCTCTGCGGCGGCATGTGCGGAGATATCCCCTGGTAGGTGGTTCTGGCGCCTTGGGGGGGGGGGCCGGTTGGGGATCCTTCTTAGGTCAGTCTTGACGATTTCAAACATCAAATATCAAGATATTTTCCATGATGGATGGATTTTAAAATATTTACAGCGCTGATAGCGTAGTGAGGACGACTGTCGTAGCGAGGAAACGGTTGGCGGTTTCATTTCTTGTTATCCTGTTGTCGGTTGTTCATCCTGCTCTGTTGCATCACAGTCGAAATTTTGTTTTTAAGATGTGTACGGTATATAGCGAAGACCGCGAACTGTGAAGACAAGTTCGATTAAATGAGTCGTCCGTGTTTCGAATCTGAAATTAGCATTTACTCACTTTTGGGACTCGCCTCGCCTCGACTCGCCTCGTTGAAACAAATCGACAACAGACACCGACTTCTGAATGGACGAACCGAATCTGAATGGAGGATGCGTGCGCATGCAGGTGGCGGTATGACCTGGTGGTGTCGAGGCTGCTACCGCGAAGGGTATCAGCCGTTCAATGGTGCAGCTTCTATCAGCTTCTGGCTCCGAGACCGCTACAACCCTGGCAATGTGCCGCCCCTGAAGGTAAGAGAGATCCAGCCGCCATTGGCCTCTATTGCCAGCATGCATGAAGCTTTACTAAGTTACTAATGCTCATAAACACTTTCGACATTTTTTAAGTTCCCCTAGTTGGATTGCTAGCCTGTACAGATTTAGAAATAATTCCATCTTTTAAAAACCGTTTTGGCTTAATGTTTGATTAACACTATCTGCCGGAGAAAGAACTTGGCCAGGTCTCAGGCCAGGTCTCAGCCCTGAGCTGAGGCTAGCAGTATGGATACATGTCGCACACGGGTTGCCCTGATGTGTTGTCCCGACGCGTCTCCCGCAACGTCCCCTTGCTTCGTGTCGTCATCAGCGCGCGCCACAATAGCTCGATTGTAGTGCTTGTGTATGTAGTGCTCTTGTGCCGCCGGATTATTTCGTACAATATTATATAAATGAATAATCAAATAACAAAATCAAAACAATATATATATATATATATATATCAGGTAGGTCACTATACATACTCCGCAATCCCGTCGCTGCTGATGTTGAATATTATTTTTAATCTTGGTCCACATACATACACGCGATCGGATCGTTGTGCGATTCGTGTGGTCTCTTTTCAGGTTGTGGTGGCGCAGCAGGAGGACGACACCTACTGCCCGGGAGAGGTAATACGGCGAATGGGGAGGGGGAGGGGAGCTAAGAGCCTTGCGGTGCGGTGGACGTTGCGCGGAAGACACGAACATCAATACGAATGCACTATTATATATATATATATATATATATATATCTCGGGGTGTTATATTATGGACGACTCGCCCTGCAAAGACGGGCACCGGGGGTCCTGACCAGACCGAGCCACAGCGCAGGGGAGGATGTGTGTGTGTATATATATATATATATATATATATATATATATATATGGATGGATGGATGGATGGATGGATGGATAAATGCATTCTATAGCATTTTGCAAGCCATGTCTGGGATTACGTACTCCCATGCCGTTCTAATAAGCGAACTTGTCCTGGGGTTCCTTCACACAGGCGTACCTGACCTCCATTACCCCGAGTGCTCGTGGCGCGGACGGCTGGATTCAGGTATCGTGCCTGTCTGCTGGATCCGGATATCTTCTGGATCTGGATTTATTTCAATCCAGATTCGAAAATCTTCACGATTGCCTTCCTTTCTTTACTTCCATAACCTATCCGCAAATTCATGTGTGATCTTTTCCACTTTTTTCCATTTGTTCCATTTTTTTCATTTTCTTCAATTTTTTTCTTTTTTTGTATTTTTGTGTTTGACGTCTCCATCATTTTCCAAGTCTTCACGTTCACGCTCTCGCCCTGGTACATATACTTCCGTGCCATGCCACTGCGGACGATATACTTAAATTGTGAGCCCACCTCGATGAGCCCACCTCGATGAGCATCACCTACGTGATGCTCGTGCAAACACCTAACGCTACCTACCACTACTGGCCGGTCGGTCGCAGTGGAGCCTGCCGTTCGACTCCACATGGAACTGCGGCAAGCTGACCCCGACCAGGGACAAGATCGGCTTCCAGTGAGTTACGGCTGGCTGTGTACGTGCTGCGCTAAAATGTGCTAGCTGTGCTGTCCGGATCATGTGATAATCCCTTGCATCTATCTAGCATCTTCATTCGCAGCACGCATACGATGCTGTATGTCCGATTGTTATGTATGCAATTCATCTATGCTATGACCTGCTATATATAAAGGGGTGTGGTACTATTATTGGCGACTCGCCCTACAAAGACGAGCACCACCGCCGGGGGCCCCGATGTATGATATAGCGGAATGCCCAACGAATCAAGCACTACGTAGTCGAAATAAAGGAATGACGGATAGATAAAAGATGGATCGATGTAACGATACGACCAACCAGGCAGGGGGTTTGATACACCCAGCTAACCCGCGCGCGCACGCGCACACATGCAAACACACACACGCACACATGCAAACACACACACACACGCACAACATAAAGGGCTCCATTTTGATTGGCGGTACATATCGGGATAATATATATCCATTTATATGGGGATTTACTAGAGACTTCCAACTTCGGGGGCACTAGCTACTGCAATTTTTATGTACACGTACAGGTCCGTCGGCTCGGCCAACACGTGGTTCTGCCTGGATGAGCTCAAGATTTCCCACGACGGCGCTGCACCTGCGCCAACCAAGAAGTAGGATGCAGCCATACATGCATCCTATCCCAGCAGCCATACATCCTCGTAAGAAACGATTATCAGCAGCCAGTACCCATCCATCAGACCACGTCCGTGCTTTTCTTCGCATTGTGGTGGCGCATCGGTATAAAAAATAGCCCTAACCGACCGATAGGTAGATTGATGTAGATTGATGATCCAGGGGTTGACCAAGCTGCTGCTGTCTCGTCGGAATCATCCATTTCCTTTTCCTTCCTCCTAGAGACTTTCTGAATCTCTTCTCCTACAGATAGAACCCTGATATGATGCGATCGGATCGATGCGCAATCTATCGGAAAGCTAGAAATAATGGGTAGGTAGCGCTGGTTTGGGTACGCAGTTAGATACGTACGTAGGTTTATGGATGGATACATGTAGGTAGGAGTATTGCCTGTGAGCTGTAGTTGGGGAGGTGCGCGATGGCAGTAGGTCGGTCAAGTAGTACCGATATATAGATGTGCCACCCAGCAGCCGGAAAGCTGGCTAGCCAGCATGCAACTGCCATTATTCAAGGACAGCAGGGTTGCCACACAATTTTGGCGTTGCTACGGGCGGACGGCCCACAGACTTTTGACACACACACACAGACAGATTATGGATGGATTATTAGGAAGGAAATAAATCAGCTGCGCAGCTGCGCAATTCTTCATTCTCCATTTCCTCCATCCATTATGTTGATTTTGTGTTTTGGTTGGTTTCTTATCTGTCGTATCTGCATGCATACAAGGCAAAATATAAAGATGTATGTAGAAGGATATATTTCTAGTATACATATGCATGGTTTCATGCCTTTTTTTAAGTACCAAATTTCTCTCTTGAACGCCACGCACACGCGCACACGTACGGTAGGTCTATGACATACATGTACGTGCAGCAGACGATTATTTGGGTTGATTGGAGGTAGGGGCTATATCTTACGTATGTAGAAAGGGCTCGCTGTGTCGCACGCACATTATTGTTCGATCGGAATGTACATTTATTTCTTTTGGTTTGCTGTCAATTACAGCCTGGCTGGGCTATGTCAGAATGGAAAATGCTTGCTGGGGTTGGCGGCGTGGTGAGTGTTCCGTTTTCAGTTACTGTCACGTAAGTGCTGATTTCTATCTACCTCTGGGTCGGTCGGTCGAAGCTCGGATTCGTGTACCACTTTACCACCACCACCACGCACCGCCATCACCACCGCAAAGTTTCGTGTTCTTCCTGTTTCTCGTCTCATTAGTTAACGTTTGAAATTGGGACGCAGCTGACAAAGTAATAATTTTAGTTGTTTGTTGTCGGTTGTATGCGGTCATTGTCTTTGGTTGGTTGCTTGCGAGATCTGGCAGTTAGTTTGCCTGCTGATGTTAGTTCCAAGCAGGTCATGTATCCGATGATGATCTGTATTGTGTGACGCTATCTTCCTACCTAGCTGTGTATGTATGTACGGATTGCAGATGTCAAGTTCGTTCCTGCTTGCGCCGCAGAGTGAATATATAAGAAATTTGTAAAAACCCTAAATAGCTTCAGTAGTGCTGCAAATTAATAATAAAGAACTGGTGAGTTGACACAAGCAGAAATAATCTAAAGACATATACTAACATGCCATTCGGATTGTGTTACAACGTCCTTATGATGAAGAATATGTCTATTCCTGTCTATTTTGCCGGCTGGCTCTGCTGGTATCTCACCCTCCGGTGATTGGTATGCCGTCTCAATCACCGTCAGTCCATGGAGTACGTATCTCATCTTCCTATATATAATTGGTAGTGGCGGTGATTGGTTCTTACCATCCAAGCAAGAGCATTCAATAATGACATCACATCGTCGTCCATGGACTGGTTATTGGCCAATAACCAATCTTTACGGCACAGTCCAATGACTGTTAGAGGTCATTCCGCCTTAGGTCTCCAACACCCCTCCTCGGAATGATCTCCAACAGATCAACTGTTGTCAGGTCGGGCTAGATCGCTCCCTTGGGATGTTCCTAACCTAATCAGCTCTCCTCAGTATTGAATGCCCTTAGCAGATTAGCGCCACCTAAACCCTTATTAAAGCCTTTGTCATCACCATCCTGAGGCAAGAGAAAGCAGTAATTCTAGATCAATTCCCGACTGGCAGCTAGAAGTCAGGCAAACGTCCCTGCAGAAACCGCTTAACAAACAATGAGGATTATTCGCTAGCTTGGGCGTGGCGCGCCTGTTTTGTGGCGGCTTGGTCAGAGCGGATCTGACCCAAGCGAACTCGTTGGCTGCAGGCAGTGACTCAAAATTGCCCTTATAAATCTTACTTGAATATTACGACCTTATGCACTACCGCTCCACGCAGCGTGCAGAGTCAATTGGCTGAAGGTTCTCGTCGCAATGTCGTTCACTTGTCCGTTCGCAAAGGTGCTCGCACTATTAACAGCGGATGTTAATAGGCGAATACTACTCAAGAGCGGATCTTGGAAGTAGTCCCAAAGGCTTCTCCTTGTGGGGGTTCACGCGCGCCGACGTCTTGACGATTGTGCAGCGCGACGACTTCCGACGGAACTAGTTTGGCGAATTGCGATAAGATGGTTACAATAATTATTAGCTCATAGATGGTCTGTTACGCTCACGAAGAATAGCTCCGAGAGCCAATTGACACTTGGTCAAAGCTCTCGACGCGTTAAATCCGCCGCCGACGACTCACAAGGCCCTAACGTCAAACTGGATCCAACGCTACAAACTGCGGCTCTGGAACCACCCTAACTACTAACGTTCGGTTATCCCTTTGAACCAAATTAACAAATTAAAATTATCCATCTAATAACGGGAAATAACGTTGTTAACTCGTCTATCCATTAGACGGTTACAACTTGGTCCGAACATTGCTCGCGACGACATTGGGTCGTCGTTCTGCTTCGCCCAAACTTCTTAGCTAGCTACGAAGTATGACAGGCACCAAGTATGTCGTGACAGCTGTCACGACATAGTACTGATTTTCGTACATACTACGTGCGAATGCGTCACTCCCCCCCCCAGCGCTGAGTGCTTTAAGCGATTTGCGCTGGTATGCCTTAAGGTCTAGGGGTCCTTATATCAACTCCCACATCTCTTCCACCGGCCTCAGTAAAGCCTCCTTGAGTGCTACAGTGGCAAACAACATGATCCATACCTTCTGACCTGCCGGACTCAATGCCAGCCTTCCTTCTAATTGCCTCTTTCTCAACCAATTTATTCTAGCTTCATCCCCTTCGGTGATGTACCTCATCGGGGCACAGACAGCCATCAAAAGACCTATTTGTTGCATGGTGCTGGGCATCAGCAGATCCAGCAACTCACTCGATGCTCCAAACACTACAGCCTCAGTGCACGGCCTTCCATCCTGCAATAGTACCTTGGGGCCGACTGCTGCAGGTTTAGGCTCTCCTAAAATCTGCCTTACACTACATTCCTCGTCGTGCAAAGCTTGCCGGATTTCGTTCTCCCACCGGAATGGCAACAGGATACGGCGTGCTTTTTCCACCAGTATTACCTTGCACAGCTTCTTCACCTCGCCTAAGGAGGGTTGACATTCCTCCAACCTGGGTTGCTTTAGTGCTGTGCGTAGGGCTTGCACCTTGCTTTGGGGATGCCAGCCCGGCATGCCCTCACCCAGGGTTTTGTTGCTCCAGCTCTTCTACACTCTCCAGCTTCCAGCTTAGGATTGCCGGTTCTCCAGCTGCTGTGCTCTGGGCTGCTTTCTTTACCGTGGGCACGGATGCCAGACGGTTTCGCAGCTCAGTTACACCCATAAGCTCCACTTCTCCATCTTCATACGTGATTGCAAATCTGTGTCCTCTGCCTTGCCGTCCCACGTATGAGGCTACACCAAACTGCAGTAGCAGTAGTGCCAGTAGCGCCATTGCCATAGGTGACTTCCATGTCCACTTGGGCTGATAAACCCGTGCACCAGGGGGCGGGGTTGGCATGAACTTTTTCCGCTTGCTGGTCCACCGTCGAGGCTTTGCTGGCTCAAGCTTGAGGTCCTCTGAAGGTGCCGCTGAGGTGATCAGGGCATCAAGTGCCCACAGGCCGCTGCCTGAGGTCTGTTTTGCTAGGTCGCCTGCTGAGGTGACAGCTGAGCAGGGGGTTTTCTTAACGGTGCACCCACCCCCCAGCTTTGTGATTGGCGCTGAGCCTTGCACAGAGCTGGAGGTTATATAGGCGGTCCTAAGGAATGCAGCCGCCGTGGCGTGTGCTGGATGTTTGATCGAGGACATGGGAATCGTGACCACATACCCCGGGTTTTCCAGCAGGTTCGGCAAAAAATGCAGCTGTGCTGTGGGGTACTGCGTGATGGAGTCAGCTACTGCGTGCATCTGCTCGTTTCCCACCAGGAAGTCAAACAAGGGTGTGTTGTCCACCACCAACGTCTGAGTCAGGTTGAGTGCCGTGGCGTGCTGGGTGCCCGGCAAAAGGATGAGCTGAATTCCTCTTGAGTCCACTTCCTCCTGCGTGCTAACCTCCGGGTTTGACGACGTGCTGAGCGTCGTTTTGGAGGCAACTAGGGGTAGCCGTAGCTGCTGTGCTGCTTTGCGAGTGATGATGTTTACATCCGCGCAGTGGTCACGCAAGAACTTGAGCCTTCCCGTTTCCAGGCCATAAATGCCCACAGCACCAGGTGGGTAGTAGAACATGAGTTGCTGCAGTTTGAAGTATGCTGCAGCTGTTGGATTCCGTTGCAGCAGGTGCTCCCGTTCCTGCTGTGGAATTTGCTGGATTCCCCGTTTGCCCGCCTGGTGCTCACCAGTTACACAATAGGGTAAACCCGTTGGCGTAGACATGCTGACCGGCTGCATTGGCTGCTCCAATTGCTCCGGTTGCTGCTTGACTTCGGCCGCCATGGCTTTGCGTGGAGGGGCTTCGGAAGTTTCCCCCGCTGCAGATGTGTGCCCCGTCTTTGTGCTGTTCTCCGTTTGCTGGTGTAACTTGGCGATTTTCTCCAGCATTGCCCAGCTGGTAGTTAGCTGCACGGTTACCTCCTGCACTGCTTGATTTGCTGTGTGTGTTGCCGCCCGTGGCCTGGTGATGAGCTTGGGCAATGGGTACACGTCCATCTTGATCGGGGCCGGCTGGAATGATACTGGTACCTGCTGATGGGTCTGAGTAGCACAGCTGGTTCCCGCCTGGTACTCTTCAGCTGACAACAGCACGGAGCTGAGGTTAGCATTGCGGCGATTTGGCAGGTACACATCTTCCTCCTCATCTTCCTGCTGGGCAGCCGCTGCTGCAGCTGCTGCACGCTGTTGCCTTGGCTGCTGCTGCAGACGAATTTCCTCTAGATTGCGATCGAAGGTACTCTGCAGAGCCTTGGTCGGTGCTTTGAAGTTAGCTGTTGCCTTGTCTGGGTGTTTGATGAAGCACTGCTCTTCCGTGTGGCCAAACCGCCCACAGTACTCACATGACGGTGTATCACGTTCCTTGTGCCCAGCACCGGCCACGGGGGCACGTTGGGGATGCTGCTGCAGTGCGGGTCTCTCCTCGGATGCCATCGCTGCCCGTAAGCGCTTTGCTTGCGCTTCAAACTCCGCTATGAGGGCCTCAACCGTTGAGTTTTGGCTACCCCTTGACGTGCTTGCTGCTGACTTTCTGCCATGGAGCACCCGGCAATCTTTGCTGTCGTGTGAGGAGTTAGCCCCATGGTGGTTGCAATAGTACCCAGCGCCAGCGGATGGCACTCGAGGCTCAGCCTGGCTTTGTTTGACTTGTGAAGTTGTGGTTTCTCTGGCCGATTTTGGAGCCACCTTCTTTTCCATATTGTGCTGCTGGTTCATCCATATGCGCTCAGCATCTGCTGCTATCTTGGAAAGGAGGCCATACCATTCGTGTGTGCTCACGTCACAGTATTTAGCCTCGATCCGTTCCCGCACATAAGCGTTTAAGCCGTCTACGTACTTCCTAGCAATGGCCCGCTCACCGTATTCCTCCTTGGCGTAGGGGATGAGCAGCTCAAGCTCCTGGAGGTAGCTTGTTGGCGACATGTCGTCTTGCCGGAGCCGGGAGTACTGGATGAGTTTTGCATTGCGCCTCTGGGGCTCAAAATGCCTATCCAGTCTCTCCAGGTAGTACTCCAGCATGGACTCCCCATCCAGCTGCGCATCTGGCTTGCCAGACTTGTCTCGGAGCCATCTGGTGGCATTGTCCTTGGCGTCTCTCATGAAAGCCTTGTGCCACGTGTAGAAGGGTGTCTCCGGTGTGGGAAACCCATCCAACAAGTCGATGGCATCCTCCAGCGGCACCTGACCTCGTTGGTATCGAAAGCGCCCACGGAGGTGGCTCATGGCTCTGTGAGCAGCTGCCCTAAATGCTGGGAGGTGCTCATGAGTGAATTTGGGCATTTGTGCTGTAGACTCCATTTGATATGGGCTGTAGTCGTAATCGAAGTCTAGCTCTTGATATGAAGCTAACTTGATGTGTGGGGATGCGGAATCCGTGCACACAGCTCCGGTTCTTTTTGGCTCCGATGCCTCTGACTTTGCTGATTGATCTTCCTCACCAGATTCTTGCTCACCTACGGTTGGCTGAGTGCGTGGGGATGCGGAATCTTCACACGCAGCTATAACCTCCCTGGGCTCTGGTGCTTCGGACTCAGCTGATTTATCTTCTGGGCTTTCTTCACCTGAAACCTGCTCACTTGATTCTAGCCCTTCCTCGTCTGACTGCTGCTCAACTTCGTCTGCTTCTGACTGGTCTTCTTCAGTGCTGGATGAGGCTTCAGCAATTGGTTGGACTAGTGGGACCTTGGCCTTTCTCGGTAACGGTGTTACAATCGGGATTGACACACCGTCATCAAACTCTGGGTTGCGTTGCCACTCAACTTCCTCCCGCTGTGTACGTAAACTCCTTGAGGAACCGCTGGTGCTGGGCCTGGCGGCTCTATCAGGGTTACGACGGGGGTTGGTTCTGTCCGCCAGCGCTGCTCCACACTAAAAGCTCAACGAAATGAAGAGGTAGTCCCACAGAGGAATGGTGAACTGCTACAGGCGCTAGAGGGCTTAGGAGGTTGTGGAGCTTGCTTTCACAAGCAGCACCCAGTGAGCTGTCCTCCACAGGGGCTTTGATGGCGTCCACCGCAGGGACTTACTGTAGCTGCAGACTAGGTGATGTGCCACGTTCAGTCACGGAGACTGTAGGTGGCAGCTCACGTGGCAGGTGCGGATCCTGCTCACGTAAGTCTTGGGGTTGATGACTGCCTGTTTAAGCAGTCCCGGGCACTGATGGCACAATACTGAGGCAAGAGAAAGCAGTAATTCTAGATCAATTCCCGACTGGCAGCTAGAAGTCAGGCAAACGTCCCTGCAGAAACCGCTTAACAAACAATGAGGATTATTCGCTAGCTTGGGCGTGGCGCGCCTGTTTTGTGGCGGCTTGGTCAGAGCGGATCTGACCCAAGCGAACTCGTTGGCTGCAGGCAGTGACTCAAAATTGCCCTTATAAATCTTACTTGAATATTACGACCTTATGCACTACCGCTCCACGCAGCGTGCAGAGTCAATTGGCTGAAGGTTCTCGTCGCAATGTCGTTCACTTGTCCGTTCGCAAAGGTGCTCGCACTATTAACAGCGGATGTTAATAGGCGAATACTACTCAAGAGCGGATCTTGGAAGTAGTCCCAAAGGCTTCTCCTTGTGGGGGTTCACGCGCGCCGACGTCTTGACGATTGTGCAGCGCGACGACTTCCGACGGAACTAGTTTGGCGAATTGCGATAAGATGGTTACAATAATTATTAGCTCATAGATGGTCTGTTACGCTCACGAAGAATAGCTCCGAGAGCCAATTGACACTTGGTCAAAGCTCTCGACGCGTTAAATCCGCCGCCGACGACTCACAAGGCCCTAACGTCAAACTGGATCCAACGCTACAAACTGCGGCTCTGGAACCACCCTAACTACTAACGTTCGGTTATCCCTTTGAACCAAATTAACAAATTAAAATTATCCATCTAATAACGGGAAATAACGTTGTTAACTCGTCTATCCATTAGACGGTTACAACTTGGTCCGAACATTGCTCGCGACGACATTGGGTCGTCGTTCTGCTTCGCCCAAACTTCTTAGCTAGCTACGAAGTATGACAGGCACCAAGTATGTCGTGACACTCGCTCCGCCTTTAAGTTAGCCAGGCTTCCCGGCCTGCGTGCCGGTTGTTCATGCCTACGTCAATAAGAGGACCTTTGGCATTACCTTTGAATCCCAGCGTGAATCAGTTTCCCGGTCGGGTGGAGCTTCTTCGTTAACCGACTCACGCACAGCCATCCTCAGAGACATCCCGAGCCAGGACAGAATGACAACCCAATATCCACGAATAAGCAAACGTAATTAACCAAGAGCTTACAGGCGGGGCTAGGGGCAACACGCAAAGCACCTATCTTTGCTAAGACGGGAGATTTTAAGGTCCGTGCCGGTAGCGCTGTGTCCGCACACGAGATGACACACTGTGTGGGTGGGAGTCGTTGCGTCGAAGTCAACGTCAGCTGGCGTCGTGCCCGAGACCTGCAGCGGCAGGCGGCGCTGTGTCCACGCATGAGACCCACCGTGTGGGTGGCGCCGGTTTGCTGAAGTCCTAACTTTATTCATATGTAGCATGGCCATATGAGTGCCGAAATGGCCTCTCGAGATGTTGACAGGGTGCTTCTTGCACCTTATATTGTGATACTGTGTGCCCTGTGCCGTACGTCTATGACTACTACATGTATGATGATCGGCTATTAACGAGCTTGGCTCGAGATCAATTGGCAAATGTAGGTGTTGTGAACCGGCCTGAGCCTGTAATGACATGGACGCTGAAGGGTGATATGGACGACGAGAGGGCAGAAGTCTGTGTGGACCTAGATGATGACCCGTTGCCACTAAAATGGCAACACGACCTTAAACCAACTATGTAACGAATCGGAAGACTCCTTATAATTGGCCACAGCCGGAGCCGTTATTAGAGGAGGAAGTGGAGCGCGCAACAAGCAAATCTATTGAGATGGTGTCGCTGGCAGAACCTAGCCTTGGCGGCCGCCATCGATGACGGCGGCCCGATTCGATCTTTGGCGAAGAGCAACGGGAGATATGCCCAGATCCCAGCAAGTTCCGAGCCTGCAGCCTTCAGTTATTCAGCGGACTTGGGGAGGAATATTTAGAATGGCGGGTGATAAGGGCTGACATAATGCGTTCCCCAGCACTGGCATTGGTTTGGTACCCACGGACGTGCTCAGTTCAGCAGGAGGCCGGCCGGATTGGCCAAAGGAAATAGACACGACTCAGTGGCATCTGAATTATCTGAATGATGAAGTCTACGGCAGGATCCCAACCCGGCCCTGTTTATGAGGGAGACAGTCAACGGTGGATTGTTCCGCAGATTCGTCGAACTCAGGGGTACACGGCGACGGTTCTACACAGCGACCTGGTCTCCAGTGTGTATTGGAGTGGACGCCTTTGCGGTTGGTCGCTCGGGGGAGCTGCCCAAGCCGCTGTTGTACAACGACCCGCCATTTCACATTCCAAGATACGAGCAGATATTACACACGCACCGTGGTGACGAGAAGTACCAGAAGAGCTCTGACAGATATACATCTATATATGAAACACCGAATATGACTTGGTTGACTTGGTTGACTTGGTCGTAAGGATGGAGCAGATCGATTACAAACGCTGATGGTCAGAGGTGGAGGGAACTACCCTGCTTTATGGCGGGTAGAGGTCGGTTTCAGAAAGGGGGGAGCAAGGGTGATGAGATGGAAGAAGCACTGCACCGCTGGCAGCAACCAAATAACAAGGAGGTTAGGGGATGAGTTGCTGTGGTGCTTATGCAAGTTGCCGGGTATTGGTATTTGCAAAGTGAGCCTCAAGAGTTTGGTGATGGAACGTGGGTGGAGGAAAGGCCGGAGTAAGACAATGGCATAGGTCCAACATTTGCGGCACCTATCGGATGTGAGGCGATTGCTTGATAGTGAGACGTGCTGGACGCGGATAGTCGGGGTGGAGGGTGGGGAAGGGCCGTGCATGGTGCGAGGGTCTTTCGAGAGTCCGGAAGCTTCCTTTTTTAAGATTACAACCAGACCGAAGCGAGTTCTTCGTACTATACAATACGATTTATCGCCCAACCATTCCAGCCCAGCCCCTACAGCATACGGACACTCGCTCTGCAGAAATGGCTATTCTTGAATGCATGCAGCTGCCATGAGCGTCACCATCACATAGCAGATGGATGGAGGCAAGTGCGTGGAAGTGCTGATAATAACACTAAACCCTAACAATAGGCCGGCGGGTGCGTATGCTGCTGGTGAGCAAATACAGTAAGGAACTGAGAACCAGGAGGAACGGAGAGGAACGACACGTAATGATACATATGTGTATATATACATAAAATATCCACACACAGGAACTGATTCCGTTGGACCAAAAGGACCGACGTAAGCCGCCCTATCTACCTCCTGCAGCCAGCGCAGCCCTCCCGCGGCATACGTACAACACAGTGCCCGCGCTCGAACACAAGCGACCCTCCATGCGACGACCAAAGCAATCATAATAAGCAACCAATCAAAATCGATGACCGACCGAAATATATTCGTCTTCAGTATGTTGTGTACGTATGCCGCGGGAGGGCTGCGGGAGGTAGATCGATAGGGCGGCCTACGTCGGTCCTTTCGGTCCAACGGAATCAGTAACAACACGAGCAGCTTAAGGCATCCGAGGCATACTGATACCCATGATTCGTCCATGCGCAGCTTTATGGCTCTAGGCGGGCTATCTAATCACAGTGACCATTAAGGCGCGGCAAAGGATGTTTTGAAAGCTAAATCGGAAGCTAAATCCTTGTACTCACGTCCGAGTGCGTCGGATCGAACTCAGAGGAGCATATGACCTCACTTCTGTAAAATTAAACCACTGGACGTTGTCGTACAGATCTGCCCAGTCAGCTCCAAGGAACATGGCCCAGCCACTCCACAGCATAAAAGCACGCACCGCTAGGATTGCATTATAAGGAAAGCATACAAAGTATATAGAAATCTGAACAGGTGGAAAGTACGAAACTTTATTGTTACGGCCTTAGATCTTCCGCGCCCCCAGCAATTCCGCAACGCGTCGCTTCAACTTCGCAGCAACAAGAGCAACATCGCCCCCTCTCCTCTCTCTCTCCCTTTTAACTTTTACTTTGCCCGTACCAAAAACATACAGGTACGTATTCTTTGGATAAATAAAGTCGTCGCATTCGCGTTCCGTGACCCGCCGCTCCAGATTGCTCCAGAACCATGGGGGAGATTTCCTAACTTCCTCAACTTCTATCCACGCGTTCCACACTTTCCGCCCTTTTCGCATCGCCATCCGCCGCTTCTGTCCACCGACGACCCATTTATTTTGGTTTAAAAATCTTCCCTATGTTGACACCTATCCAGACCCCTACATATACTGTTTTTAATATTGATTCTTTCCTTCCCGGGCTCCGCGCGCGCGATTTCTTAAATTCCAAATCGTTTCCGTTTCGATTCGTCGGCTGTAGCGATATGGCGGGTCGTCGCACAGCTGGTTGCGCCTCCTCCAAGTCGACGAACCTCATGGTTTGTAAGGGTCTCCTGATCGTCGGTCTGGTCGTGGCCTGGGCTCCCGCGCTCGCCGCTGCGGCTGATGCCACAACCACTGGCACCACCGGAGGTGTGCCCGCGGCCCCCAACACGTCCTTCAGCAAGCCCCCGCCGCCCCCCGCCGGATGGATTCGCGCCCGCGCTTCCTGGTAAGCTGAATGCATGTACGACGCCCGTCGCGGATGTGGGAACCCATGGGTTGGAAGTCAGAACGGATCGTCCATAGAGACCCATGGGTCGGAAGAAGGGAAGGGGCTGAAAGGGATTGGGCTGCAAGTCGGGCGAGGGCCGACTGCGACGGGCATGTCGATGAATGAATGGCGGACACCGTATATGATAGGGACCGTATATATGACCCATGGGAAGGAGGACGGACCCACGGGTCTTAGAACCAGCAAATGACAAACATCGATACGATTTTCTTCCCTGATATCGTAGCTTCCTTCTACCTACGACATCCCAACCGACAGTACGATACTGCTGACGTTGTAACGGTCGTACCGTGACCAGCTAGCTATTCACATGGATGTGTTGTAGGTACGGCACTCCGCGCCCATTTGTGGACGTGTTCGCGCCATCGCGGGGTGGCGGAATGTCGGCTTTCGGCATCCTGGAGTGGGGCGGGTGAGTGCTGCTATGCAGAATCCATGCCAAGGATCTAGAATCCAAAAATCCAGGATCTAGGATCCAGGTTGCATTTGCCGAAAGACATCGTGTGAATAACCTGTTCAGTACACATGTACGAACTATCCTCACACGCACACATTCATGGTGCAGATGTGGCTATACCAATGCCGACGGCTCGATGCCTTTTGACAAGGGAGAGGTATCGTCGTACGCCGACGCCAACCCCGATTTCCCCGGTGAGTCCCTGAAGTCCCACGGTACGAATTGTCGTACATGCCGCCGTGCTGCCAGGGGGCGGGCAAAACAGGCGCAGCCGAGCGCGGAAGACGCATGGAAGATATTTCTCCGAGTCCGTGTTACGACAGAATAGGTTACGTCCTCCTGCTAGCAATTGGTTCGCATGTTGCGGCTTTGTGGGACGGTAGTTTGGCATGCGTGACATCCGGGCCTTATGGAGTTGCTACTTATTACCGCTGCTTCATCATGCCGTACATGGTGTATGCATGTCGTATACGCCAACCCGTATGTATGTGACGTACAATGTCTTTACATCATGCGGTACATGAGGTGTGCATTCCTTCGGTACGGCAGGGAGCTGTGGCCGCTGTTACGAGGTACAGTGTGTTCCCGGCATCGTATTGGGTCGCAACGATGAAGCTGTCCAGTACGGCAACTGGTACTACTTCCCAGAGTAAGTACCACTGTCATCATCATCATCATCATCATCATCATCACCGTCATCATCGTCATCATTGTTGATAGCTTGAATTTCTCCTCCAGCTGCTGTTCAGGTTGCTACGGTGCCGCCGTTTTCTGTACAAATTACGACAACGCTGTAGTAGTACGTCCCGAAGATATGATGAAATAAACACCAATCGTACTAACCGCAGGCACGGCAACGCCGTAGACGACATGGGTCGTACATTCCCCGGCAATCCCGCTGAGAAGGACGGTTATGTGTACGTCAAGTGCTGGGACCCAGAGAAATCGGTCCGTGTGCACGTCGTCGACATCTGCCCATGCTGGTATTCGCCCAAGGGCCAACAGCCGTACGAACAGGTGCGTGCTGCCGTACATTCTTTGTGGATCGCCGCCTGTTGGCTGGTTGCACCGTGGTCGTCGACTGACAGATGGTTGATTATCTAGTCGAGCGAGCTAACCATGAGCTAACGGACAACTCCCAACGAATTCTCTCTCCGCAGCACTTTACCCACTTTTTAAAGTAACCACTTTTTGGTTAATTTGGTTGCAGCCGTCCTGCTGCTTCAAGAACTCTACAAACCCCCGCTCCGGGCAGCACGAGATGGATCTCTCTTTCTGGGTGTACGAGCAGGTGAGCTGACGTGGCAGAAAGGCTTTCGTGCCGTGCCTAAACCCCCAACCCAGATTGATAAAAAAATGTCGTACGAAGAACAGATACGTTTGGTTCCCCGTACATGCGTTGCATCTAAACCACCATGTTTTCCATCCCGTACATGACATGACATGACGTGACTCGCGCTCGTGACATGCTCATCCTGCCTGTTGTCTGTTCCGCATCCCTTCGCACACTACTCACCTCCTGCGTTCGCCTCCTGCGTTCGCCCGCCAATCCCCGCAATACACGTCGCACCGCTTTCAGTCCCACTCTCCCCCCCCCTGCAACCAATTCCTGCAGCTCGCTCATCCCATGTACCCGGAGATGATGTTGAACATCAGGTGAGGTAATATGGGTGCGTGACGATCAGACCAAAGACCTAAATCGTACGACAGTACGATTGCCTGACTTCGTCTTGGGGCATTGTGCTTCATCAATTATGCCATTTGACGATTCTTCCAGCATGCAGCGCCTTTTCATTTTATCATCTTCTTTGGACCACATGTGAATAACATCTCCGCAGGCCGGTGGACTGCTACAGCGGTGCCGCACTTCCTACCTCTCCGGGTTACATCAACCGTGACACGCTGTACGACAACATGGTTACGACGGGCTGGTCCTGGTTCCCGTACATGACCCCAACTCACAACTTCAATGTGACGGCTCCAGGGTGGGGCTTGGGCGGCTCTGCGGCGGCATGTGCGGAGATATCCCCTGGTAGGTGGTTCTGGCGCCTTGGGGGGGGGCCGGTTGGGGATCCTTCTTAGGTCAGTCTTGACGATTTCAAATATCAAACATCAAGATATTTTCCATGATGGATGGATTTTAAAATATTTACAGCGCTGATAGCGTAGTGAGGACGACTGTCGTAGCGAGGAAACGGTTGGCGGTTTCATTTCTTGTTATCCTGTTGTCGGTTGTTCATCCTGCTCTGTTGCATCACAGTCGAAATTTTGTTTTTAAGATGTGTACGGTATATAGCGAAGACCGCGAACTGTGAAGACAAGTTCGATTAAATGAGTCGTCCGTGTTTCGAATCTGAAATTAGCATTTACTCACTTTTGGGACTCGCCTCGCCTCGACTCGCCTCGTTGAAACAAATCGACAACAGACACCGACTTCTGAATGGACGAACCGAATCTGAATGGAGGATGCGTGCGCATGCAGGTGGCGGTATGACCTGGTGGTGTCGAGGCTGCTACCGCGAAGGGTATCAGCCGTTCAATGGTGCATCTTCTATCAGCTTCTGGCTCCGAGACCGCTACAACCCTGGCAATGTGCCGCCACTGAAGGTAAGAGAGATCTAGCCGCCATTGGCCTCTATTGCCAGCATGCATGAAGCTTTACTAAGTTACTAATGCTCATAAACACTTTCGACATTTTTTAAGTTCCCCTAGTTGGATTGCTAGCCTGTACAGATTTAGAAATAATTCCATCTTTTAAAAACCGTTTTGGCTTAATGTTTGATTAACACTTATCTGCCGGAGAAAGAACTTGGCCCGGTCTCAGGTCGGTCAGCCCTGAGGCTAGCAGTATGTATACATGTCGCACACGGGTTGCCCTGATGTGTTGTCCCGACGCGTCTCCCGCAACGTCCCCTTGCTTCGTGTCGTCATCAGCGCGCGCCACAATAGCTCGATTGTAGTGCTTGTGTCTGTAGCGCTCTTGTGCCGCCGGATTATTTCGTACAATATTATATAAATAAATAATCAAATAACAAATCAAAACAATATATACATATATATATATATCAGGTACGTAGGTCACTATATATACTCTGCAATCCCGTCGCTGCTGATGTTGAATATTATTTTTAATCTTGGTCCACATACATACACGCGATCGGATCGTTGTGCGATTCGTGTGGTCTCTTTTCAGGTTGTGGTGGCGCAGCAGGAGGACGACACCTACTGCCCAGGAGAGGTAATACGGCGAATGGGGGGGAGGGGGAGGGGAGCTAAGAGCCTTGCGGTGCGGTGGACGTTGCGCGGAAGACACGAACATCAATACGAATGCACTATTATATATATATATATATATATCGGGGTGTTATATTATGGACGACTCGCCCTGCAAAGACGGGCACCGGGGGTCCTGACCAGACCGAGCCACAGCGCAGGGGAGGATGTGTGTGTGTGTGTATATATACATATATATATATATATATGTGGATGGATGGATGGATGGATAAATGCATTCTATAGCATTTTGCAAGCCATGTCTGGGAGTACGTACTCCCATGCCGTTCTAATAAGCGAACTTGTCCTGGGGTTCCTTCACACAGGCGTACCTGACCTCCATTACCCCGAGTGCTCGTGGCGCGGACGGCTGGATTCAGGTATCGTGCCTGTCTGCTGGATCCGGATATCTTCTGGATCTGGATTTATTTCAATCCAGATTCGAAAATCTTTACGATTGCCTTTACTTCCTTTCTTTACTTCCACAACCTATCCGCAAATTCATGTGTGATCTTTTCCACTTTTTTCCATTTGTTCCATTTTTTCATTTTCTTCAATTTTTTTCATTTTTTGTATTTTTGTTTTGACGTCTCCATCATTTTCCAAGTCTTCACGTTCACGCTCTCGCCCTGGTACATATACTTCCGTGCCATGCCACTGCGGACGATACACTTAAATTGTGAGCCCACCTCGATGAGCCCACCTCGATGAGCATCACCTACGTGATGCTCGTGCAAACACCTAACGCTACCTACCACTACTGGCCGGTCGGTCGCAGTGGAGCCTGCCGTTCGACTCCACATGGAACTGCGGCAAGCTGACCCCGACCAGGGACAAGATCGGCTTCCAGTGAGTTACGGCTGGCTGTGTACGTGCTGCGCTAAAATGTGCTAGCTGTGCTGTCCGGATCATGTGATAATCCCTTGCATCTATCTAGCATCTTCATTCGCAGCACGCATACGATGCTGTATGTCCGATTGTTATGTATGCAATTCATCTATGCTATGACCTGCTATATATAAAGGGGTGTGGTACTATTATTGGCGACTCGCCCTACAAAGACGAGCACCACCGCCGGGGGCCCCGATGTATGATATAGCGGAATGCCCAACGAATCAAGCACTACGTAGTCGAAATAAAGGAATGACGGATAGATAAAAGATGGATCGATGTAACGATACGACCAACCAGGCAGGGGGTTTGATACACCCAGCTAACCCGCGCGCGCACGCGCACACATGCAAACACACACACGCACACATGCAAACACACACACACACACACACGCACACGCACAACATAAATGGCTCCATTTTGATTGGCGGTACATATCGGCATAATATATCCATTTATTTGGGGATTTACTAGAGACAACTTCGGGGGCACTAGCTACTGCAATTTTTATGTACACGTACAGGTCCGTCGGCTCAGCCAACACGTGGTTCTGCTTGGATGAGCTCAAGATTTCCCACGACGGCGCTGCACCTGCGCCAACCAAGAAGTAGTGATGCAGCCATACATCCTATCCCAGCAGCCATACATCCTCGTAAGAAACGATTATCAGCAGCCAGTACCCCTCCATCAGACCACGTCCGTGCTTTTCTTCGCATTGTGGTGGCGCATCGGTATAAAAAAATAGCCCTAACCGACCGATAGGTAGATTGATGTAGATTGATGATCCAGGGGTTGACCAAGCTGCTGCTGTCTCGTCGGAATCATCCATTTCCTTTTCCTTCCTCCTAGAGACTTTCTGAATCTCTTCTCCTACAGATAGAACCCTGATATGATGCGATCGGATCGATGCGCAATCTATCGGAAAGCTAGAAATAATGGGTAGGTAGCGCTGGTTTGGGTACGCAGTTAGATACGTACGTAGGTTTATGGATGCATGTAGGTAGGAGTATTGCCTGTGAGCTGTAGTTGGGGAGGTGCGCGATGGCAGTAGGTCGGGAGGTCCATTCCAAGTAGTACCGATATATAGATGTGCCACCCAGCAGCCGGAAAGCTGGCTAGCCAGCATGCAACTGCCATTATTCAAGGACAGCAGGGTTCAATTTTGGCGTTGCTACGGGCGGACGGCCCACAGACTTTTGACACACAGACAGATTATGGATGGATTATTAGGAAGGAAATAAATCAGATGCACATCTGCGCAATTCTTCATTCTCCATTTCCTCCATCCATTATGTTGATTTTGTGTTTTGGTTGGTTTCTTATCTGTCGTATCTGCATGCATACAAGGCAAAATATAAAGATGTATGTAGAAGGATATATTTCTAGTATACATATGCATGGTTTCATGCCTTTTTTTAAGTACCAAATTTCTCTCTTGAACGCCACGCACACGCGCACACGTACGGTAGGTCTATGACATACATGTACGTGCAGCAGACGATTATTTGGGTTGATTGGAGGTAGGGGCTATATCTTACGTATGTAGAAAGGGCTCGCTGTGTCGCACGCACATTATTGTTCGATCGGAATGTACATTTATTTCTTTTGGTTTGCTGTCAATTACAGCCTGGCTGGGCTATGTCAGAATGGAAAATGCTTGCTGGGGTTGGCGGCGTGGTGAGTGTTCCGTTTTCAGTTACTGTCACGTAAGTGCTGATTTCTATCTACCTCCGGGTCGGTCGGTCGAAGCTCGGATTCGTGTACCACTTTACCACCACCACCACGCACCGCCATCACCACCGCAAAGTTTCGTGTTCTTCCTGTTTCTCGTCTCATTAGTTAACGTTTGAAATTGGGACGCAGCTGACAAAGTAATAATTTTAGTTGTTTGTTGTCGGTTGTATGCGGTCATTGTCTTTGGTTGGTTGCTTGCGAGATCTGGCAGTTAGTTTGCCTGCTGATGTTAGTTCCAAGCAGGTCATGTATCCGATGATGATCTGTATTGTGTGACGCTATCTTCCTACCTAGCTGTGTATGTATGTACGGATTGCAGATGTCAAGTTCGTTCCTGCTTGCGCCGCAGAGTGAATATATAAGAAATTTGTAAAAACCCTAAATAGCTTCAGTAGTGCTGCAAATTAATAATAAAGAACTGGTGAGTTGACACAAGCAGAAATAATCTAAAGACATATACTAACATGCCATTCGGATTGTGTTACAACGTCCTTATGATGAAGAATATGTCTATTCCTGTCTATTTTGCCGGCTGGCTCTGCTGGTATCTCACCCTCCGGTGATTGGTATGCCGTCTCAATCACCGTCAGTCCATGGAGTACGTATCTCATCTTCCTATATATAATTGGTAGTGGCGGTGATTGGTTCTTACCATCCAAGCAAGAGCATTCAATAATGACATCACATCGTCGTCCATGGACTGGTTATTGGCCAATAACCAATCTTTACGGCACAGTCCAATGACTGTTAGAGGTCATTCCGCCTTAGGTCTCCAACACCCCTCCTCGGAATGATCTCCAACAGATCAACTGTTGTCAGGTCGGGCTAGATCGCTCCCTTGGGATGTTCCTAACCTAATCAGCTCTCCTCAGTATTGAATGCCCTTAGCAGATTAGCGCCACCTAAACCCTTATTAAAGCCTTTGTCATCACCATCCTATCGGTTGGGCAGTAAGTAAGTGTAACTTCCCCATCCAACATTTACCACTGTCCTTGCACAAGAAAAGTGATGCTGTACATTGATATGTTACGACCTGGGTGACATAATCGGGTTGCTGCCTTGGCTCATTGCCCCGGAATTGGGAATCAACGTCAATCATCATCTGGAATCAGATTTGATGCCCAAATCTCCACAAAGTTTGGCTAGCCAGAGTGCCTCCCAGACGGTGCGTGCTCGACAATACCTAAGGTGGATGCCGGGGCTGGCGCTGCATCAGGGTTACAACCCGCTGCAAAAAGCAAATAAAAAGCTGCGGTCGGTAGTGCTGGGAAAACAAAAAATACCATACGTCGGGTGCAAGGCACAAGCTGCCCTACGGGTGTGCCAGGGGCGCCCGTAGGGATGTTCGCTGCAGGGTGGGGGGGATTGTAATGGGGGAATTGTTGTATCTCTGTTATATCCACCTACAGCAAAGGCTCGATCGAAAGATGACCAGGTGCCACCTCGGATACTACCTGTAGATACCCCAGGATACTACAGGAATTCGCACTCCAGCATCACGCGCCGGGTTGAGCATCCGTAATTAATTACACATTGATCAACTGATCATGTTCTCCAGTATACAGCCCCATTTGCTGCCACCAGCTCAAGCCGCCCAGCATCCACCAGCCTGGCAGTATAGGGTCCGGCAGGTATGCCAGGAAATTGCGCAGACGAGCTCCAGAGGAACTGACCGGTCGAGCATATCACCACAAGTTGACCATTTCCCTACGAAATCAACCAGAGACCTTGTGTCAAATAGATGCCGTAAGTCATCATCAGCAATCCATACCTGCCGATATAGATTGATGGATGCCTCTGAGAATGGACAAGGGTACGAGCTATGCATCATCATCAGTGCACTACATGTATACCACCCTGTAGGATAGGGGGGGTTTGCTTCACCCGTGGCCACTACCTGGCACACGGACTTCTCCGAAATCAGTGATTTTCCCGGGTTCAGCACCCACCACCACCCTGTATTATATATGTTATAACCTGGTTCTGTTCTCCAGTTTGGCTGAGTGGGAGTGTCTTCTTCTGGCGGCGTCTCTCCCCTGAGAGAGCCTGTGTGTGATCGCCAGGCTCTTGCCAGGTCAGAGTAGTGGTGGAGGACAGAGTGGTTCTCCTGTTTTGAACGGCTTGTTGTCCCCTTCTCCTAGGGTTCTTTAGTGACGTCTTGGTGCAGCTCTGAGCTCTGTTCGTAGCCAGCCTAGCTAGGGCTTCTGAGTTTTTGTTTGCTCTTGCTGGCCTGAATGAGGCGGGGAGCACGCGGCAGGACAGACAGATGAAGCCGCGTGCCCCTCTCCTGTGCTGTGGCTCGGCCCGCCGGTCAGGGCCCCCGGTGCTCGTCTTTGCAGGGCGAGTAGCCCACCGTAGTGTAACACCCTTTCATATCTATATCTATATATAGATATATAAGATTAGATAATAGATAGATAGATATAGATATAGATATAGATATAGATACACACACAACGAAATATTTTGTTACTGATTAAATGGGGACAGGCATGATAAGCGATGTACAAACCTACCCGCAATAACATCTTATACGGGCCAGGGCAATTGGGATTAGGAATCACCATGAATTTAGCAATGTACCAAATACCCCCGTTGAGAATTGGTCTGGGTCCTCGGTAAATAATAAGGTTCCCATCCGTTTGCATCCAAAGCGAGCAAGTCTTTGATGGCGATAGCAGAGATTCCCCTTCGTTTAGGTATTGGCCTTGGGGCCAGGTCGCTGCAGGGGATGTGGCAGTAAATGAAATGCAGTAGGGGCCGCACACACAAGGGCCTCATTATTAGTTGCCCTTAACTTGGTCTTATAGAAATTCCATATATGTGTTAAGTATATACGCATGCATAAATGCAGCATGTATAATTTCTTCACATGTATGTATATATCGGTAGTTATTAGGCATGACAAACGCGCGGTTTGCTTATTAATAATCGATTGCATCACAGTGCAAAATAGCAATACAAGGCAAGCAGCTTATCAGCGACGGTGGCTGTTTAGCCTGCATCCATATCAATAAAAAGAGTATTTCATATGACGGGCAACGTCTAGCTACGACAAACTGCCTACCCGGCGGTGTGGGTAACGGCGGTGCGGGACTTGGCGGTGGTGAAGGTGGTGGTGATGGCGGTGGTGATGGCGGTGGTGAAGGTGGTGGGGAAGGCGGTAGTGAAGGCGGTAGTGGAGGCGGTAGTGAAGGCGGTAGTGATGGTGGTGGGGACGGCGGTGGTGATGGCGGTGGTGATGGTGGTGGGGAAGGCGGTGGTGATGGCGGTGGGGAAGGCGGTAGTGACGGCGGTAGTGACGGCGGTGGGGACGGTGGTGGGGACGGCGGTGGGGACGGTGGTGGTGAAGGCGGCATGCCTGAAAAAGGAAGATATTTAGGACGGTCCTTATCATTGGCGACTTAGATAAAATACACAATACCCGCCCATGTCAGGTGCCAGTCAATTATTAAAGATAGGTAAGAACAAAACCTTTCTCACTACGTACCTTGAGCTTATTATGCACGTGTTCAGTAATATGGTAATTTATGAGGTGGTAAAAGTATTCAGGTTCTCTGCTTTACTAGCTGTGGAGGCTGCCCCGCTGTATAATATAAATGCATGGTTAAATGATAATAATATAGCATCCAACTTGTGAGTACCTTTTTACATTTAAGAGGTGTTACACTGTGGGCAACAGTATACAAAGGCTAGAGCCTCTGAATTTTTGTTTGCTCTTGCTGGTCTGAGTGAGAGGGGGAGCAGGTGGCAGGACAGACAGACAAAGTCACGTGCCCTCTCCTGCGCTGTGGCTCGGTCCGGTCAGGGCCCCCGGTGCTCGTCCTTGCAGGGCGAGTCGCCCGCAGTGTAACACCCCTTTAATATGTATAAGGGGTGTTACACTGCGGGCAACTCGCCCTGCAAAGCAAGACGAGCACTGGGGGTCCTGACCGGACCGAGCCACAGCGCAGGGGAGTTCTTACATTTGTATTGATCATTAAAAACTAGTGATATCATGCATGCATAGCAACGCAATGTATAGTACCTACTTTTAGTCGTCCAATACACGGCCCCGTTTGCCGCCACCAGCTCAAGCCATCCGTCATCCGTCAGCCTGGCGGCAAAGGGCCCGGCAGGCATGCCAGATGATGGCGCAGCCGAGCCCCAGAGAAGGGCATTTCTTGAACATAACACCACCAGCTGGCCATCCTCCTACAAAACCAACCGGTGGAGGCCTTGTGTCAAATAGATGCCATAAGTCATCGCCAGCAATCCATACCTACGTACCGATGCAGATCGATGGATGCCTCTGAGAATGGGCATGGGGCACAAAACTATGCATCGACGCAAGACAGCCGGCAGCAGGACGTGTCGGTGTTCAAAGTTGTTCCAACGTGGGCGACGCGCCCTGCTAGGCAAGGATGAGTGCGCGCTCGCCCCAAGCAATCAAGCAATGGGCTAAACAACGTGCTTGGAAACATGCATGCATGGTCGTCGAGGCCTACCTGCAATAACATCTTGTACGGGCGAGGGCAATCGGCATTAGGTATCGCAACATACGAACTGAGAGCCCAGACAGGAACTGGATTAGGAGCAGTTGCTGTATTATGGTAAATGACGAGGTCGCCATCCGTTTGCATCCAGAGTGAGTAAGTCATCGATGGCGACAGCAGAGACTGTAATTCGCGCAGGTACTGGCCTTGGGGCCATGTCGCTGCAGAGACACGTGCAGCAGTAAATGAAAAAGGGTAGGTGCTATGCTTAACGAAAGATGCAGTTCGTTTAACATACACCTAGGATACATAGTCACGACAGTAGTCCTACTGTGTTATATGCATCGTGGAAATATGGCACGTAAGTGGCGCATGCCAGCGTGCGTGTGCATGGCAATGATAGGAATGGAAGGTAAGCGGTAAGCGGTAAGCGGTAAGCGGTGCTGATCGACAGCCTGCAACATACCAATGGAATGTTTCTCAACCCTAGCTACGTACAAGTAATTGCCAAAGAACATGTATACCTGGTGGTGTGGGTGATGGCGGGGGCGGACTTGGCGGTGGTGAAGGCGTGCCTGAAAATGAAAAAACGAAGATTTGTGTATACATGTAGGACGGCCCGTATCATTGGCGACTTGGATAAAACCCGCAGTACCCGCCCATGTCAGCAGGTGCCAGTCAATTATTATATATTAAAGATAGGTAAGAAGAAAACCTCTCTCACTACGTACGTTGAGCTTTTTATGCACGTGTTCAGTAGCTAGTATGGTAATTTATGAGGTTGTAAAAATAATCAGCATATAATTATAATAATAACAACAATAATAATAATAATAACAATAACAATAATAATAACAATAATAATAACAATAATAATAACAATAATAATAATAATAATCGCATCATTAACCTTGCTTCCCATCAAGCTGGCCGTGCATACATTGCAAGCAAGCGCCGTTGCCTGCCTCTTGCCTTATTACATTTGTGCTGACCAGTATCGTATGTAGTGATGATGTACGGCAGTTTACCTAATAAATACCTGCATTTAAGGTTGTCCAGTAGATAACCCCATTTGCCGCCACCAGCTCAAGCTGTCCGGCATCCGTCAACCTGGCGAAATAGGGCCCTACGAGCCTGCACGACGCTGCCACATTCGACATCCAGAGTATTTCAGGTACTTTGTTCCGCGAGCATAGCACCACCAAATTGGCGTCGGAGCCCTGCATTCAGATATATCGCCATATATATATGTATCGCCTTATATTATTTTATATTAAGTATACGATATATAACATTATATTTATGCATGGGGTGTTACACTGTGGGCGACTCGCCCTGCTGCAAAGACGAGCACCGGGGGTCCTGACCGGACCGAGCCACAGCGCAGGGGAGGGGCACGTGGCTTCGTCTGTCTGTCCTGCCACGTGCTCCCCCTCTCACTCGGACCAGCTAGAGCAAAGAAAGACTCAGAGGCTCTAGTCTGGCCACTAACAGAGCACTGAGGAGCACTACGAAAACAAGGAGGGAACTAAAGAAAACAGGGGGTAACTAACTGCACAAAGAAGGGGACCACTCTCCTCCAACACAAAACTGACCTAGCAAGAGCCTGACAAAGACACACAGAAGCCCTCAGAGGAGAGACGCCTATTTATAGACGCCTATAGACGCCTATTAATATATAATGTATATATATAGTGTAACAACCCTTATATATCGTGCATATACTTATATATGATATATATAGCACTGTGGGCGACTCGCAGGGCGCAAACAATGCTACTCACACAAAGCCACGTGCCCCTCCCCTGCGCTGTGGCTCGGTCCGGTCAGGCCCCCCGGTGCTCGTCTTTGTAGGGCGAGTCGCCCACAGTGTAATACCCCAACACAAGGACATGTAAGGTGCAAACAACACTACTCACACGGGCACTCAGCATCTCATCACTCAGCTGATCAAGACCGAATATTGCGATAATTGCGTGATACCGTACGCTGGTTATGTACGTTAATGCATAAGTCGTACATGAAAGCGTTAAAATAATATGTAGCATGCGCGTGCTTGTCATGCATACATACCTGCAGTACCAGTTTGTATGGACCAGGACATGTATTAGGCCAGCTGGTAAATGTGCGGATGGTCCACACAGCACCGTTTGCAGTTGAATTGATACCTCGGTAAAGCACAAGGTTGCCATCCGTTTCCAACCAGAGCGAGAAAGTCCTCGACGGCGACAACAAGTACTCTTCCTCGTACAAGTATGTGTCCTGGGGCAAAGTCGCTGAAAGAGGAGGGATATATATCACATATTAAAATGCACATATATATATTTATTACTAATATCTATATTTCTATATTTCATTTTATTATGCAGTAGTCACGCACACCGTCCTCGCCACACTCGCTCACTCCCGCCGACAGCAAAATGTATACATTTTATAGCGATTAAGGGCGAGGTTATGCGTTATGGTTCCACGTTAAGAAAAGCCAGATGTCGCCGTACGCCGTACGCCATACTTCATGCACGGCCGGCGGCTGTCCGGCGGTTTCAATCATACACACACACACACACGATTTCACCCCGCCTTCCGCTAGATACGCAAGTGTACCGTACCTGATCCTGTCGGCTCACAATGACAGTGTCCAGAATGGGCAGCGACCAGCAGCAAAAGGCCCAGCAGGAGGAAACGCCGGATGACCATCGCCATCAATGCCTGCAGGGATACGAGGGTTGGGAAAGCATGCGTGCCAAATCCTATCAATAGATTGAAGCAATATTATAAAAACACGAGCGAGTATTATGCCAGCCAGCGTCGGTCGTGCCGCATGCAAACTACGATTCCAGGCATTACTATCTAGCCTTTGTTTGCAGCACCGCCGTGGTTCTGTGTTTTACAGCAGCAGTGCGGGATGGATGGATGAATGCATGCAGAGCGAGCTGCTGCTATCTTTGTATCCATTCCCGCGCGGGTATATATAATTATTATGGTTATAAATATTATATATGGCGCTTTCTGCTAGCCAACAGATAATCCTAAGTCATTATAATTGTATAAAATCGTTTGGAACACTTACGTTCAGAAATGTTACGGAGCGCCGCCGATCGAGTCAGCTATCTAGGTGCATACATACAATATAAATATGCGGACAATCTATCGCCGGTCTCTATTACATATTCAATTGCGAAGAATGAGGATCGATTGGATCGATTTTCCCATCATCACCATCAGAGTCCCGAACGAATTGATCATCGACTGCCTGCCTGTAATGGGGGAGTTCGCACCCCAGCATCACGCGCTATTGCACCAGCAGTGTTACACCGCCAGGCAGGCGGTATCGGGAAACTTTGAGAGGCGGCGCGCGCCATGGACAGCTCAAGTCGGGACGTACCTGCCTACACCTGCCTACGAGGTAAGTTGAGGCCGTCAGGCAACTACGTAACAGGCAACAGACCAGGCTCCGTCCACGTCTTGCTTGCTCAACACACGAATAATAGAACTGGCTGGACGCCACCAACGCTACGACAAACCAAATTACAATGCGAATGTTGGGTCAGCAGTACGCATATGCATGGCGGCTGGGCTATTCGGATGCCGCCAGCGGTTGAGCGGCGATCAGCAGCTGACAGAGGTTGTAGTAGGGAAACAAGGTTTGCAATAAGGTTATATGGCACGTTTGTAATAAGCAAGTAAGGACAGAGAAAATGATGATGCGGCATTACTTCAGAGCATGGGGCGGCATTTATAACATGCATGAACATATGGCTGGGGCGGTCACCGATGTACTGCTGTGTGCTACGGGGATGTGGCACTTTTGTTAGTGTCACCTGCCTTGTAGCTTCGTTCGTGCGCTTTTCAGTTTGAAGCTCACGGGCACCTGTCGGTAGCGCATCGATGGGCCGTTGGCATCCCCTATCCGCCATAGATTTGGTAAACATCTCCCGCCGCTGAATTAATGACGGATGAACAGACGGAAAAAGAAATGGAATGTTTGCAGCTTGCTTCCTCAGCGGCTTGCGCTTCAATATAGATAAATAGAGCGAAGAGGGGAGGGAGCGGTCTTAGTATGGTGGTGTGCGCGCGCCGATACGTACCGAACATGGCTAGCTAGGATTGAGTAAACCTTTAGGTAAAATAAAATAAAGCATTTTTCTTAAATTATACCTAATTAGCTGCCGCCACCGGCATGTCATCGGCTTTTATATATTGTTATTCGATGGATGTTACGAATTAACATCCTCACACTCCGTACGGTAGGTACGTACCTCCAGATAGACACTATGACGGTTAGCTGCTTCGCGAACGAAATTATTGACTAATAACAGATGATATGTCGCAGATTGGGCTGGCCTCCATTGATCTTATAATACATGCACATCAGCGTTCTTCACCCCGGGGACGGGACCCAGAAATGTTTCAGTTTTTAGGAAACCGCCCGGAGAAATGTTGGGGCTGCTCCATCGGGGGATCCCCGGAAAACGTTTCCAGTGTGAGGCGCAGCTTCCCGTGTTTTGTGGCCTAGCAAGGAAGAGTTCCGGAGGGGGCCCCTCCCGGAAAAGAAGTTTTAGGGCTCCTGGGAACCCCCCGGAACAAACAGCTGCCCCCTTGAAGAACTCTGATGCACATACGCGCGGCTTTACGTACTTTTTCACGCGCGACAACATGACTCATACATACGGCACTAGATATCTATCGATCCGCATATTTTGGCTGCCTTGCCCATCTATGCACTTGTGCCTGCGGCCAATCAGCTAATATACTTACCATGGCCTGCGTACTAAAACGGGCACTTGGTGCCGGAACGATGGAATATGACAGCCCGTTGACTCGTTGTCGATGGTAAAGTTGTTATTTCTTGCGACATTACCCCGCCTCATGAAGATGACGTTGAAGTCCGGCCTCACAGAGGGTTGGCCAATCGACCTGCATCATCAACAGCAGCAGTGGGAACACAACAGGGATCTCTATCCCAGTGGGACGATGCAGTCAATGGCGATGGCACCGGCAAAGTCAAGATGGGCCTTCGACGCGACGATAACAACAACATCTAAGGCGACGGTGACGGCGAGAGTACATGAGGGTACATGTTGGTGCATGGTAATGCGGGCTCGGGATGGGGAGGGCGAGATAGGCTGAAGGATAGGGAGGCTAGGCAGTCTGGAAGCAATCTGGGACATACCCGGGATGCAGGCTGACGGTAGATTGATTATTTATTAATGAAAGCCCGGCTCAGTGCTTTACATTGGTGCCCTCATACTGCGGCTGAATATGCGTTCTTCGTTGGCCTGACTGGCTTGGAGTTTGTTTTGGTATCTGTCACTACTGGCACTGTCATGCATGCCCGCCGATAACCATACCAGCAAACTGGAATGTAACATTTGCATCGTAATTGCATGGATCTCCGTCCAATGTATGACGAATGACATCTAGGTTTTGGAGCGAACACGGAAGCGATTCAATAGCAATAAATGGAAAATCAAATAGAAAATGGGTCCAAATTTAAGTCTCCGAGGCTTTCGGCAGAATCGTTAAGCAGATAATGTGAGGTGTGAACGGAGCTTACTGTGTATATTTGTTCGCTCCAATTCTGTACGCTTGCCTCGTCACCAAAAATGACTGAAGTACGGCCGATAGGGCTGGCGCGTGCTGGCGTGACCGAGCGATGGGAGCATGATCACGGCGAAGCGCGGGAAGATGTTATCCTGACGTCTATTGAACTGAAGGAACAAAGGACGCCAATCCGTTCGTAATAAACAACGGCTAGAGCTCAGCATCGAATAAACGGTGACTCCAGCCCTTGGTGATGAAGAGAATTGAAGTTGTTCCCACGGGTTGGCACTTTCGGTTTTTTTATCTTGAGACAAGGCCTAAGCAGAGCTTCTATCAGGGGTGGCAGGAAATGGCATGCTTGTGCAAAACCTTTTGGAAACAGTGATCCGACAGCAAACGGGCAGTAGCATGTCATCAGGAATGACATCAAGGCACCAGCGACTGCACGCGCACCTCTCAACTTCACAGGACTTCACTGAGTCCTGGAATCTGGGGCGTGCCCCTGTTAGCCTAACTTGCATAGCTTTCAGTGTTTGTCGCGTGTGCGTTTAGATCCAGATAGGAGAAGGAGAAGTCAATAGAGCAAATTTCCTTGAGAAACAATTTCCTTAACATCCAAAACTACCCGGACAGGGATCACCCTAGATCCAGATAGAAACCCCTGTGTCGGGATTTTTGACCCATCGGAACACATATCGCATCGGAACCTCCCATCATCCGTCACACATCCATGTAAGAACTCTCAACATTTCACCCCTAGTGCAGCTCTCACTGCACTTGTCAGTACCCACTTCGTTAGGTCTATGACCGGGCTAAGGCCCACTGCATCGCAGCGTCCTCTGATTGGCATTTTCTGACCTAAGCCAGTACTGACCGCACCAATTCGCCCATCACGAAGCGGAGGTATTCTCACGCCGAGTTTGTTCTCAACAAAATTAGTCACAGTCAGCGACTGCTATAACGGCGCCTTGAACCCGCAACCTCGGAAGCATTATCTCTATGTCATACCGAGTAGCCCTAACCTTCGGGATGACAAATAAACCATACCCTTCTAATTTGAAACGAGTGGAAACCTTTACACCCCACTTCAGGTTCGCACCTTACTCGCAGCCTTGTAAGATTGGAATAATTATCTATTCGTCCTCAGCCCCACCCTTTAGGTCGTCACCATGCCCTCCATAGCCGCCAAGTGGACCATGGCCCCGCATTTTGAGCCTCCGCTTTTGACACGATGGTAAGATCCCGCGTAAATACACCATGGTACGCATGGCACGGCCATACCGTAACGGACGGAATGCGTGCGGCGGGGTGTCGTGTATTATTCAGATTCCGCGCCGCCGCCCCGCCTTGTCGTACGCCAGACAGAACTTGTCGACCACCTCATTGGCGATGTGCGTTCCTCGAGTCATGGCGGACAGGTACAGCGTCAGCAGCGTGTCGTTGTACTCCTGCGATTGCCGTAGGTACGTACAAGTAGGTATGTAATTCCCATACGACGAGGGAAAATTGAGGCAATAAGAGAGACGTTGAAGGCAAAATCATAATTAAACAGAATTCGCCGTTCTGGTCAGCGACTACAGTTAAGCCCCAATCACTCAGATCGGGGTCGAATTTGCCTGTCCATTTTTATTTCGGTAATTTTAAGTATTCACATATTCCCCCATTTCCGCTGAGGGCTCGCTTACCGTAAGGTACTCCCGGTTGAATGCCTCAGTGTCACATGCGGGTAGGCTATGGATCAGACTGGACACCTGCGAAGAACAACAACAAAAACAAAATGTGTGATTATTACTTATAAATTTTTATTATCATTTATATATTTATATTTAAGTACTTTTATTATTACAGATTTATATTCTCTACTATTATTACTACGTAGTGTGGATTTTGGTTTGATTTTAGTGGCTGATGGAGCCCATAAAAGAATGTAACGTAACCCTAAGTCCCCCGATCGATCCCCATCAACGAGTCATATTTCGAAAGAGCGATGCGCTCTTCGTTCATCCTTATCCCAGCCTGTGACCGCTTGCAGAACGCCACAGGCGTACCTGGCGAAGCAGGCTGTGCGGGTACGGCACCGCAGCCACCGCCGTGTCATTGGTTGGCTTCGCCGCCACCACCCTGCCGAGCGCCCCGTGGACAAGCCTCAGCCTCTCTAGCAGCATGTTGATGGCGCTGTGCATGGACGCCAGCTGGGCACTGACTGCGCGGCAGTAAGAGGACGCAAACGTGTGATGCAGCAATAAAATGAGAGGCAGGCAAAAAAGGCGGGAAGGCGAAAATACAAATATTATAGCTCCCGAGGAAAAATGGGGAGGTTTCCGGGTTCACGTGTAGGACTTGATAGAAAAGTTTACGTGTCGGGATCAATTTTCAGATGGCAGTTTCTTTCCCATCTTAAGTACGATTTTGCCGTACGGACGTACGTTGCTCAGAGCCCGTCGCCCGGCCGCTGGGTAAGATACGAGCCACCTGGTCCACACCGATCCGCTCCGCATCGCTCGTCTCAATGGCGTACGGCGCCCGTACGAAAACAAGTCCCGGCGCGCCCGAGTCGGGCGACAAGTGCAGCTCTGTACGGCAGTAGGACAGCACGGTGTCGTAGTCGTAGGCGACAACACGTAACAATCCAGGAGGGTGTTGTGTTATACCGGCATTGATGGCATTAACGAGAGCACAACAAGAAGAGATCACGCGATGAACGGGAGGAGAGGTGAATGCGCCGATGGCGGCGGTCTTGGCAAAACCTCACCATGATGGGGAACAGCGCCATGGCGCCGGCTATCGCTTTGGCCGCCAGCAGGCTATCTCATTTACGACGGCGGATTAAGCCACTCCACAGCCGCACAGGAAATGATATGACGATCTAACCACTTACCAGTCTCGTACAGCGTTACGGGCAGGTCTTTACGGCTGTGATCCACGGTAGGATCCAGCAGCAGAAAAACCGGGCCCTCCACCACCTCGGAGATCTGGAGAGAAGGGTTTCGGAGCATATACTGCAAGCTTCTACGGAAAGAATCAAAATTTGACTATTTCAAAGAATGCTTTCGATTGTAGCAGCGAAATCGAGCAGGTAACGAAAAGCTCCCACCCCAGACCACACCCCATACACACACGCCCAGATCAAAAGAAAAAATATACACCCGTCTAGTCCTCGCATCTCGGTTAGTAACAAACCCTAATCCTAACGGGACCCCTAACTGAAACTCGCTCATAGAGAATTAGATCGTCCTGGGGAAAAGCTGCCTTCTGGGGCAGACGTGGCAACAGAGGAAATAATCTGCCACCGGTGCCCCCAGCCCGCTTTTGCCCCTCCCTCTCCCTCTCCCTCTCCCTCTCCCTCTCCCTCTCCCTCTCCCTCTCCCTCTCCCTCTCCCTCTCCCTCTCCCTCTCCCTCTCCCTCTCCCTCTCCCTCTCCCTCTCCCTCTCCCTCTCCCTCTCCCTCTCCCTCTCCCTCTCCCCCTCCCTCTCTCTCCCCCTCTCCTCCCTCCCCTCCATATTCGCGGAAGGAGGGGCGAGGGAAGAGCTGCACCACGTACTTTGCGTTGGCACTGCATGTGCACATCCGTGGCTGCGGACCCCGTGGCGTACCAGCCCACAACGTCCAGGGTTTTGAACACCTGCTTATCTGCGGGGGGAGGGAGATAGAAGTTGTGGACGCGACCTTCGCTTTTAGAAAGATCTAGACGTGGCATTACACTTTCTGAGTTAGACGTACAAATAAATCAAGGATTATCTTTGGGGTAAAGTATGGGATGCCAAATAGATTGGGACAAGCTTTGGGCAGATTTGCCGACCTAGGAAAAGGGTCACCGTCCGTGGGTATGCGTATGCGTATGCAGATGCGGATGCGGATGCGGATGCGAATGCCCCGACGCCCCTCCCCCACGTGGGTACCGTTTTTTTGCTCCTTGGCCATCGCAATCTGATATCCCTCAATCCATTCCCCCCCCCGTTAATGCCCCCACCTCAAACCACGAGCGTACTGCCGGGCCCCGTCAACCCCCCACAAAAATGACCAACCCACATTGTTCCTGCTTCTTTAGTAGGAAAGCGATATCCAGCTCGACTGAACCATCAGCTGCGATGTTATAGCGCACTTCAAAAGAATTCCGAATGTCGACAGTGCGGCCGCTTTGACTGCCAAGTAGGCATCCCATGACCGCTGGCGACGCCACGCCCGTGGAAGAAGCCCCTGGACTGTTCGCCTTGGTGCGTGTGTGGTGATCGCTAATGTTAATTAGCACAAGCTGTGGGGCGAGTTGCGTAGAAGATGCGCCCACTAAATTTTCCAACCGATAGATCACAAAATAAAAGCCTTGGAAAATACATCATTCAATGTACTAAATAATGAGTTTAAGCTCGCAACGGTAAGAAGAAACCATGGAAAGCAGCGCTTCCCTGATGGGTAGGGATCTCTTCCCCAATGCTCCCGGAATCAAGGCGACTCACCGGATGAAGCTTCCATTCTAAACCCGAAGTGCATTGCCGAGTGCTTGTGTCTGTATCCATTTTTCCTAGCATGTTTAGGATTCCGATGGCGGTGCAAAACGCCGCGTCCCCGCGCGTGTTGTCCCAAAACGAGACCCTAGTTAAAAGAACACTATCATTAGGGATCCAAACTTATCGCACCCAGCAATAATGGCCGTGTCCAACTAAACGACCACAACAAGGTGGCTTGGGAAAAGCTTTTGTGCAACTAATTGTTTTTTATGTTTGAGCACTTAGGGGGCAATGCAAAGAATGCCGCGAACCTCAATGGTCTAACAAAGAATATGTAGATGTGTTCATCGAACTCGGGAGGAGGGCGAAGTTGAGTAGACGCGGCATCGTACTCGCGAGGGCCGCACACATCGTTATATAAGGTTTTTACCATACATATATTCCACATTTCAAATTAAACTGATATCAATCTCATTGCGCAGGCAGAATAGCCCGACAGAACGGTGCCCTCCGACACAATCTGAACGTGCCGCCCCACCTCTGCAAGCCTTGCCATACAACAAGCAGAATGCAGATTTCTATATCTTTTCATAAATTGAATTCCAGCATCCGTCGACCTGGCAACCTATCGCGGGAACCGCTGGCGTCATGCTTGTCGCAAAATGGTCCTTATCTGCGATCAGCCAACCCCAATTATTCTGCAGCATTCCAACCAGATGTATCCGCGTCCGCGATGTTAACGACTCGATCTACGCGGTCCGTGCGCACAGCTGCCGGCAGGGACATCTCTACAACGCCTTGGTCCGGTACGTTGAGGCGACGAACCTTGTGATCGTCCCTCATCACACATCATACGACCACCTTTCTGTTTTCAAGCCGCAATTCAATACGAAAAACTTCCTAAGAGAGGTTCTCCCTCTCAGCCTTTCTCACTAATTTTCAAATGGGTCACCGCAGGGCCCCCAGAACGTCCTCACAAGCAAGGCAGCAGCGATGTCTTCCCGCCACCCACCGGGGACGGTCCCTCCCTGGACATGAGCTCCGGCATCGCCTCCCTCATCGCACTTAACGCAGTCATCTTCGCGGGAGCTGCCTTCGCCAAGCTGCCGCCGTTGGCGGGTCTGGCATTATACAATGCGAGTGGGACGTGGTTGCAGGTGGGTTAAGATTTGCGCACGGATGTGGTATCGGCAACTGAGCCGCGCAGAGTAGTCTCCTTTGAAACTCTAAGTTGTAGAGGATGGATGGCCTAAGAACTAATCAAACGTATGTCCAGGGCTGTGGATCTCTTGCGCCTTTTGGACCTCACTTTCTCACACTCACGCCCACTCTCAGCCTCACGCTCACGCCTGCTCTCACACTCGCCCTGCTGTATTGCCATGACATGTCCTTTCCATGCAGTACGGCACCTCGGCATTCGTACACGCCAACCTGGCGCACCTTTCTCGTAACATGTTTTTGTTGTGGCTGTGGGGCAGCACCTTGCGGCGAGTGGTGGGGAGTCCCGGCGTCTGGTTCGCCTACATCGTGTGCGCCCTGGGTGAGTCATTAGGCGGCATGAAGGGGGATGGTACGAAGGGGAGAGGTACGGGGATAGAGAGACGGACAGGGCGGGATTTTGTTAAGATTGTTGGAGGGATTTTGTGAACGAGAGACGGAAGATGCGAACGCTTAAGGGGAGGAAAATGGAAGGAGCTGGAGAGAAAGGAAAAGAGTACACGGGTAACCAGGTTAGCGCACGCACGGCGAATCACCAGTGAAGAGAAAGGAACAGGAAGTGAGGAGAGGGCGAGGAGAATGGCCGCCGGTTTCGGAGCCTCACGGCTCGGTCCAGTTCCAGCTCCAGCTCCTGCAACCACTGCACTGGAGTCGGTTCCTGAATCCAACCAAGATTGTAAGGTCTCTTCGCCACGCAGGATCAAATATGGCGGTGGCATACGCCCTGGGCGCCAAGGCAAAGGCGGGAACGGCGCTGCTGGGCGTCGCCGCCTCTGGTGGCTGCGCGGGTGTAGCGCTGGCAGGGCTGGTCCTCACGGCTCGGCCTTCCCTGCGATGGCTCATGGGCGCCGTGCTTGCCGTACAGTTTACGCTACCGGCGCTGCTCGCCGCGCCAGTGCCGTACATGCCCGCCGCTGCAGCTGGCGCAGCGGCGGCAGGGCAGAATGCGCTGACGCGGCTGTTGCCGGCGTGGGTGACGGCGGCGGCAGGAGATCAGGTAGCCGCGAGCTCCTCAACCGCCGTCGGCGTCGGCGTCAGCGGTGGTAGCACGGGGCTTGGTGCGTTTCTGACAGCTCTAAAGGCTCCTGCAATGTCGTGGCTGTGGGGTGCGGCGGCGGGCGCTCTCATTGTCATCATTTTGGCCAAACTCCCGGTTCACCCTGAGTGAGGACTAGGATGAACATGAGGACTTGCGTAACCGTCCGCCAGGGGGTCCGAACGACCCTTGGGTCCGGCCAGTCTTTCCTACCGACCCGCGGGTCAATATTGATCATCAAGGGCCTGTGCGACCCTTGGGCCGTTGGCTGATTTTGGGGACGTCTTTCAATGGTGGACATTGTAATTCGCCCGCGCCCAGTGTTTGGTTTGTGTAGAAAATGACTTGGAGCGGTCACCACAATGGCGGGCATTGCAGAAAGAGACAGTGTAGGTATTCATAATACAGTCTTCGCGATTATGACAGGCCTGGTGAGAGATCGATATCGCGTCCTGTTCACATCCAATCGTTTTGGGGGCCTGTAAGACGTACGGGTGTGGAAGCGCCGCACCTTATCATATATGAGGGTGCTATATGTTGAGAGTTCAGATGTTTGTCACAGGGCATGCATGCCTTAAGCTTTAAGGCGACATAGCGGAATGGTGGTAGTTGGAACTCTGTCTGAGCTCTAAATTGCTTGGTTCACTACATAAAATGTGCGGAATCGCACCACGGCGTCGATAGTTGGTAATTGCGCGTTGGAAACATGGTCGCGGCAGCGTTGCAGGGTGCTTATCACATTCGCAGGGGTGTTTCGAATCCAGTCTCAATCGATCCGCAGCGGAGTTCTGGATGCAACTGGAACTGCAGGTTGATTTGCAGAGTAGAATGTACAAAACACCGTGTTAAATTATCGTACAGGAAGGAAGAGGGACATGGGGTGCTGGTGTAGCTAAGTTCAACAGGAGGCACATCATCTCACGCGAGACGTTCGGTCGATTTCCGGATGGTTGGATGTTAGCCTCTTTTACGAGGAATTTCGATTGTCTGGCGTTGCCGAATGCAATTCAAAGCCCGACGCGGCGTTCCACGCTGCCTTTCCTAGTGCCCAGGTGCAGCAGCATGCAAGGGCAGGATCAGGATCAGATAAGCGACAGTAATAATGCAGCAGACCTTCAACTAATCTCGATTAGTATCCCCATCATCACCCCAAAAGAATTTTAAAATGCCCTGTTAATTTACAACTGCGATGCGCAGCGACATATCGATTATGCATACGATACGCTTGCGTACCGTGGTCTAAGAAGCTTATGACGTCCACATCAGTACGACGGCCAACACTGTACCGAATAATAGTAATTTGGTGTGGTATCTCTACATCTGCATGCATAATATGTTTGCACAGGCCATGACAAATGTTCTGTGCTATTGGTGACGATGGCGGCGGCGGTAAATAAACTAGTACGAAAGATTGAGAATGGTTTATTGCTACCACCTACCCGAGCGCAGGTAAACCGGCGCGAGGATGCCGGCGTAGCAGACCTGTAGACGTGATTCACCAGTGCCTTTACATTAACTTGGCATCTCCTTTTACCACGCCTCCCTCCCATACTGCACTGGAATTTCGCACGTGCCCAGACGTGCCCAACTCCTACCTCGTGGCGCGTCAACACTGGCGCGACTTCGCGCATGCGCGCACGTGTACAACGTCTCGCTTTTGGAACAAATGCTCCTATCGCATCAGTGCGGAGAATCCATCGCGCCGGTTTCCCCACACTTTTTAAGCATGCGCGCCTCTTTGCACAACGTATGTAAATAAATGGAGGCCCCCTTTACCGCTTGCTACCGAATCCGGTCGCATGCGGCTACCACGCGGAGTTACGCCACACTCGACGGCTCCTTTGCAATGGAAGGCCCCTACTGCGCTACCGGATAAGCTACCACAAGCCCCATGCCGCAAACTGCGGAGCTGCTGAGGAGTGACAAACAGCCGAGACTATACCTCACCAGGTCGATTTACCTATCAAGGAGGACGCCGAGGGCATCCCCTGCGCAATGGGCGCATCCGGCACTATCATATAACGTGACACAAGCAGCCATCAGGTGCCAATCTTCCATGTCCGGATACAGTAAATATTTTAAAACAGTCAAGTTGCCGCATCCTTGCGCGTAGCAACCTTTTGAACATGTCATATCATCAAACCCGACCTTCGACGCCCTCATATCGAGGCATTCTCACGAGGCGTGCGCGCCTCTCTTCCCGTCCATCTCTCCCCTCACTACCTTCCCCCTGTGCTCTCCGCTTCCGTTTCACCCTACTTTTGAGTACCACCAGACACTGAGCGTCTCGCGCCCGAATCGCTCCATAAGTCCTTAAAAGGAGAGCAGCATACCACCAAGGCCATGGGTTCAATTCCACCTGCACCAAGACCTAAGAACAAGAGCAATCTTTCCTTAAAAAGTTTGCGCACACCGGAGAGATGCCCTCGTATGACGACAGCCCTGCGAAGTAGTGGCAAATGAGTCAAATTAAGAATGCATATCGACGTAAATGCACTGAAAGCGGAAACCGTCCACCTGTGTGTGCCAATCGCTCCTCACCGCTCCCTTAATTAGTACACAGCAGCAGCATGAATAATTGATACCGCACCGCAGCAGATACGCCACCGACACGTTCCTTCAAAGGCCATGTCAAAAGACGAACAGCATCGGTAACAGCAAAGAACAATGCCAACGACGAACATATGTATGCATTGGTCCTTTATAGCAGACGAACCTGCGACTCCTCTTCTTCATAGAAGTAATACATACATCCCACATGGAGAAATGGTGTGCAATACCGCGTTTGCCACCGTAGAACGCGGCACTATGCACCCCCCACGTTAGCCTGTACAAGTGGCTCCCCAGCAAGATAATCAAGCTGCGTGCCATACAAACTCCAACGCCGTCAACAGGAAAGCACAGGGAACAAACAACCGCCAGCGCCGCACTAATATCTCGAGCGAAAGCCCAGCGCAGGAACGTTCCCCGTTCCGCCAACCACTACTTCGCAACCTATCCACCCGGACGGCCGATCTATTACATTGACGATGGTGTACCAACAACCACCAGTCGCCAGCGCTCAGTGACGAAAACGGGCCTTTTTGCTCAAAAGCGCCCCAACAGGGCACCAGGTGACCCGCAATCAGCCGAGGAACGGTCATTCAAGCAAGAAGCCAATAAACGCGCCAGGCGAAACGATAATCCTGCCCCATCAGCCAGGGCATACCATATCATATGCATCCGGCACGGCATATTTTATGTGCACTGTCGATTATCGCGGCTCGCCGTCAAAACGTTCTAAACATACGATTAGGCGAGTGCGTATTGCACGACCCTCTCCAAGTCGTCATCGCTGACCAGCTCCTCAGCCGATGGTGATCCGCATCCGGAACCGCTCTTGCATAAGGACGGCGAGCCACTCCGGAATTCATCCTGCAGCGCGGTCAGGTGCGCCATCACGGCAGTCAGGTCTCCGGTCGCGCTGCTGCTGCTGCTGTGATCACCGCCACCGGTAACTACTGTTGTCGTCAACGCCAAGCTTGTATCTGCGGGGCACGACAGCCGCACACCTAGAACGTCATACATTTGCTGCGCCAGCAGACGGTTGCCACCGGGCAGCGCGCAGAGCGCCTCGGCGGCGTCCACCGCGGACTGCACCGACTGGGCATCCACGCCCAAGCTACTGGTGCGCTCCAGACCATGCCTCCTGTCAACATACGTTCCTGATGACAACGCTGAACCTCCTGCTCCTGCAGCCCCTAGGGCGGCGCTCAGCTGTTGCTGGCCAAGACCCAACCCTGTCAGACCAAGCTCCGCCCAGAGACCATTGCCAGTAGCGGCAGGAATGCCGCGTCCGGTACCGATGGCCGTAGCCGCCGCAGGGTATGGGTTTCCAAGCATGTTCAGAGTTTGCGCGGAGGGGAACAGTTGTCCCAGACACATTGCGGCGGTCAACGCCTGTTGGAGGGACACATCTAGGGTGGCCGTCGCAGCAGGAGGCGGTGGCGCTGGGGCCACGACGGCAGCTGGTGGCGGCGTGGCCAATGCCAGAGGGCCGCGTTGCGGCAGTCCCACGAACCGCCAGTCCCAGTCATCGAGGGACGTCGCGATGCGTCCCACCAGGTTGCTGCCACGCTCCATGGCCGTGCGCCCCATGCCTTCCCAGTCAGCGAATCCCACGTCAATTACGTGCCAGCCGCGGTCCTCCAACATGCGGCGTCGCACGGCGGTATCGCCCAGCGCATGGTGTGGCGCATTCGATGCATAGTGATGGCTGCCGTTGACCTCCACGGCAACGGGTTTTGAATTAATCTGCAGACGAGTACGGAAGGAGTTCATTGCTCTGCGCAGGTGAGAGAGCGCTGGTAATCCATCTCCCAGCCCTACTTTTCTAAGACCCTCCAGCCCCCTTCTGCCGTGCGCTTTTTATAACCATGCCCCAACTAAGAAACTCCGATAGGAGGAAGAGATAGGAGATCAGAGAATATCAAATAGGCAGACTGTACATGCTCACGCAGCGACACGTACCTGCAGACCAATATCCACAGAGAAGTTCTGGTCATCCGTGAGCCATTCCATCGCGTGCGGCACACCAGCGCCCGCAAGTGCTGCTGACACCTCCTGGTGGAAGCGGCTCACGTGTACGTCGCGTGCCGAGGCCGTCCACATGCTGGCCGCCACCGTACGCACGGGCTCAGGCAGCCGTGGCAGCAGACCCAGGGATGCGGATGGGCTGGTGGCTGCCAGCTGCTGCAGCTGCTGTAGCGACAAGCCAGCCCCACGGGCCAGGCTCGAGTGATACATGAGCTGCGCATGGTAAGCCTGTGATCGGGTAGCACACCAAAAAACGGATAACCAAAACCCCTACCAAAGGATGGGGATTGAAAACAGTTCTCGACGACAACAAGGAATCAACACCGCAACGGCAAACAAGTTGAGCACGCCTGCCCAACTTTAGAGGGTGTGGCGCGCCAACGGCCGCACATACCTGATGCATTCCCTCAGGGGAGATGTCCGCCAGGCGCTGCAGGCAGCCACAGAAGGCTGTGAAGAGCACATCGTCCATGAGGTCCAGGCAAGCGACAGCCCACATGGTATTGCATAGCTCCTGCTGATTCATACGACCGAGTAGGCGGCTGGCGTGGCAGACCAGCGGTGCGGCGCGTTCGCGAGACAGCGAGTAGCCCATCCTGACAAGCCAAGTCCGGAAATGGGTAGCGCGAAACCGTGAAGAAAATTGAACATATAGCTAAAGAAAATGCTTAAGGTCCTAACCGAAATTTAGTTGAGCGCAGACACTTGGCTGCGCAGCAACGAAAAATGCTAAATATTCCGGGAGCGCATCAAATCTCATAAGTTCCAATTATTCTTACCTAGCCACTGCCCACAGAGCATTGGCAACATTTTGTGGCTCACACGAGTCCACCTCCGCCACCAGCCTTTCCAGCAGCTTGTCAAATAGTACATCATCATGATGACGCAGCGTGGCGCAGGCCCATAACGTTACGCTGCAATTCTGCGCGTTGAAAGAGGGCGCCAGCGAAATAGCATGGCGGGCCAGAGCCTCAAACAGCCGAGGCTGCACGTGGCCGGCGGTGGCCATCGCCCAAGCAAGATTGGAGAGGCCCTGGGCAAAAATGGGAGCGAGCACGCGGCGACGGGGGAAGGACTGCGAGTCAATCAAAGGACCGCGTCAGGCCAAGACGAAAAGCACAAATATTTGGGGAAAGAATCCAACAGGCCGAGGAAGCAACGCCGAGGCGCCACGCCCACCTGTGCGGTGAATCCGTCGATCTTGTGCAAGGCTGCCGCCGCCAGCGATTGGAACAGCTGCGGGCTGTGGAAGCCTAGCCTTGCAAAAGCCCAGGCCGTGTTGGAAACACCCTGCGGCTCGAAGGAGGCCAACTTATCCAGCGTCTGGGCGGCCCAGGCGGATAGCATCCTGTGCAGGTATAACCAGGCAAGAGGCAGTTGGGCATGGTAGGCATGGTGGCTTGGTCAAGAGGTTCAGAGCGTGCATGGGTGAGGCGCTGCAGGTTGCGGTTCAGCACACGTTAAGACCACTCCTTTCATACCTAGGGTCACGGTGGTTGAGCGTGGCGCAGCCCCACAGGATGTTTGACAGGTTCTGGGGGCTAAGCCTGTCCAGTCCGCGGCTCAGACACTCATTTACAACAGCACCCACAAAATGTGGCTTGTAGTAGCCCAAAGACGCCATGGCCCATACCTGACAAGATGATCAGGGGACGCAGGGAGGATACACCGGTAAGCTATTTGTCCAAAGCAGGCAAGGTGGGATGGATAGATGTTAACCACCGGTTACTGCAAGGCCATCGGAAAAGTAATCTCTTCATGGCGTTGTCCCTGAGTCATGGCCGGAAGGCTTTTAGCCGCGGTGCACACTATTACGGAGGCAACGTCAAGTTACAATGTACACCTGCTTCTTTCCTACCTATCGAGGCACATATGCTCTATTTCGACTGAAGTATTAACTTTACAATTAAGCCAGGATACGCAATCGCCAAACAGCATTCGCAAAACACATACATCCCATACACTGGCCCAGCCACATGAAAGTATGCCCCTGCTGCTCACCAGGTTCGCAAGTGCCTGGACGTCGAAGGCCGCCAGCTGCTTACCGCACTGCGCCACCACCTGGTCAAGGAACCGCACGTCCGCGTGGCCCACGGAAGCAAGTGCCCAGGCAACATTGGAGATGCCCTGTAGGAAGGCAGAAACACCGGATGCAAGCGCGGCCGCGTAAGGACAGGTGGTGCTCCTGCGCTTCCAGATGGCAACTAGGCGCAATTGCAACCCCCCACTCCTCTGGCCGTCAGTTTTACGGTAGCTGTGTACGCGTGGCCGCCTCCCGCCCTCACCTGGGGCAAAAACGCTGGCAGCTTGGCCCTAGTCTCCGCCATTAGCGCCTCCAGCACGTCTGGCCGGTCGCGCAAAGACATCTTGCCCAGGGCCCAGAGCATATTGGAAAGCTCTTGCTCCTTGAACAAGGGAGCGATGCGCTGAGCTTGCTCTGCGGCCACATTGAGCTGCGTAGAAGGTAGGGGTGGCGCAGTTCAGACGCAGCAAGCGGTCGCACAAACTCGGCGACACAAATGTGGACCAAGAGCCAACGTCAGTGGCATCATTGGCGCAACGTGACAGCTTGTCTAGAGCGTGCCTGACAGTTAGTAGTAGTGGCCAGACTTTGCCGTCTTTTGGCAGCAGGCCATTCCACTGGGGCGACAACGGCCATCCGATTCCGCCTAAAGATCTAATGTCCATTTCTACTCGGGCTATTGGTCATAATGGACAGCCTATGATCTGTGTCGGCAACGGCAAACACGCATTATGTCCGAACTCGGTTCACGGCTGCCCGACTCACCATCGTTTCCTCGCGATGTCCGAGGCTGGCAAACGCCCACACAACGTTGGCCAGTTCCTGAAACGGATAACCAACATCAGGACAGAGAATTTTAAGGTAACATGATGGCCGCAATCTGCATTGCAATAGGCATGAAATGTCATTTCAGATGGTCAGGCATCGTCGCTGTACACCTATCCATGGCGTATTGAGAAGTAAAACCCTTGCAGCTTGGGGAACATTTCAAATACATACGCCTCGCAAGCTCAAGGTTCTAAGTATCCAACATCATATCAGCGCCATCCGACCAAGCAGTAACCTTGTCACCCAGCGCGCGACACACCTGCGGCTTAAACTCGCCTACGCGCGCACACACGAAGCGTGATGCGGCCGACAGCAGTGCCTCATCCGCATGATGCATGTAGACGAAGCTCCACACCAAATTGGAAAGGTTCTGCGGACTAAAATCCGACATGCGACGCAGCGCAGCCTGCGCTATGACGGCGGGCAGGCCACCCGAAGGCACATACTTGAGCTTACCAAACGCCCACGCCTGTGCACGTGGAAAGCATAACAGCAGCAAAAGCATTAAACAACCAGTTCAGTACGGTTTTCTTCGACGTAAAGGAAGCCTGGTCAAGACAACGACGAATAAGCATCATGCCATAAGAGGCAACCCTCATCCGATCCAAGCTTAGAAACCACCATCACCCTAGCTTAGGTACTAACACACCGAGTTGGCAAGGCCACGTGCGTCGAAGCTGTTGATTTGGGTCATCATCAACTGCGCCAAATGATCCAAAAGGGAGCGACCTGCTGCGTCGAGATGCACGTCACCCGGCAGCACCGCCGCTGCAGCGGCTGGCACAGAAGGCGGTGGTGGAGGAGGGGGTGACAGAGCTCCTGCCACACCGTGGGTGTGGTGGTAAAATCCAGTCTGCCCGGCGCCTGCTGGGACTCCGGGGCACATGAGCGCAAGCTTAGGAACACGCGCCAGCGCAGTTGAAATGTTAAAGTAGTCAAAATAGGCGCCACGGTGCTGCACGAGTGCCAAGAGCTCCTCCGTGGTCCTGCAGGCCATGATGTGCTTGTTGAGCTGGATGGAGGAACTGGCGGTATTGCCACCGTGGACGTTGCCACCAGCACGGCGAGCTTTTGCAGAATGCTGCGGGGCCTGCAACAGCTGCGACTGCTGGGTCTGAGGCTGTGGTTGGGCGTCGGCAGGCAGGCGATTGCACTGCGCTGCATGCGGCGATGTGGCCGAGCCGTCCGTAGAGACAGAACCGGCTGCTGAGAGGACGTCATCGGCTGATGAAGTAGATGGCGAACATGCGGCCAGAACAGTCTCCAAAGCGGATGCTGTAGTTGCGGCTCCTGAAGTGGGCTTGCGCTCGTAGGTAATCGCTGACACCGTGGTAACGGGGAGCTTGTGCTTCAGCAGGCCCGCGATTGCCGGCAGGGTGGCCGCGGCAATGTCAGTTGGGGACGACTGCAACCCGGTGTCGGACACAGCGGGCCATCCAGGACGTCCCGCATCCCCTCCGGAAGATGACAATGCCAATGCACCTAACTGTTTCGGTAGGGACTGCAGATGGGAGAGGCGCTGACTCCACTGACCCAGCGTCTGTGGCAACGCCCCCGGCTTCTACAATGTGTACAACGGGCTACGCGTTAGAACACTCGCAGATCAAAAAGTAAACATCCTGCGTACATCAAGGTACAGCATGGTCGGAATACACTCACCAGGACAGGCCTTACGTTGCCTGCCACAGGCGATGAAAGCGGCGGCCTGCAAGCGTCGACACCCAGCTTTCATATTCCAGACATGCGAACATATATGCACAACCGAAATAAAGATCCAGTGGCATACCGTGGAGAAGAGCTGGACTCGCCAGAACCCGTCACAATTGGAATAACATCGTTCGCAACGTCAGGAAATGCTCCTGGATTGAGGTTAAGCTGATTAAGCCTCTCTGTGGAACAGGGGAAAAGTTCATCGGAACGGCCCAAATCATTTTGCCAGCCGCATCGCACAATCTAGTAAAGCCCCACCTCTTGATAACAACGGCAGCCGCCTCAGAAAGTGCTTCGATGCCATAATTAGAGGAGCTCCGGAAATAAGTTTTTCAGTATACTAGCAATAAGCGGATTAAAAAGCCAAAGTTAACGCGAAGCTGCGGGCCGCAGCGGTTAGAAGCTGGTCGGCTTCAAGAACACAGCTGCTTCAAAAAACGGTGTGCAAGCTGGATGGTTTGGAACAGTAAGCTGCGTGTCCAAGATGGCACCTACTGCTAGGTCCGGTCTTACTTTGCCACGCTGACCTCAACATTTCAGACCTCGAAATAATTTGAATTGTCTTATTTGCATGCTGCAAAAGAGTTGTTACGTATTGCAATTATTGCAGCTGAGTGGAAGTGACACGGGCCATTAGGCCGACTTTGTTTCTGCAGTACTAACGGACTGCCTGTCAAGCCTCGTCATTGGCCACACGCCAACTTCAAGGGACCTGCATACCCGGTACGCCATCCAGGAAGCCTTCTTTGACATCTGCTTATCAATCCAGCTTGTAAACAAGGGCTCTCGGGGAACTCTCAAGCGGTTTCCTCCAACAGTTTTGAGTGACCAGTCACCAGCGGTCTCGAAAGTGCGCATCTGATTGCAGAACAAATTAAGAAGTTATAAGCTTACATTATTCATCAATTAATTTCCTTCTTGCATGTAGTTTTACATCTTTCGCAGCTTTTGTACCGGACGGCTGTCGGTGTATGTCCACCCTTTTTAATTAAACGACATGAAATTTAAGTTCTTGAGTCTTAATTTTCTCTCTCATAATGTCAATTCGCAAGCCATGCAGGTGCTTGCAAAGGCAAAGACCACCAAGGACCCCCGGGACAGAATTCCGAGGTTGTACAGGAAAAGCCCATATTCGAAGGATTGAAGTATGTTACACAAAATACAGTGAGATATATGATTGATATATACGATTTTCAATCAGGGAGTCAAAGTTTCATGGCTTTAAGCGCCAAGGAACGGCCCCTTGAATTGGAAGCTCGAAATGGTGGAGCTCTGTAACATACACCGTGAACATGGCAGAACCAATAAATCAATAAATCATGTTGATAATGTGGCCGAAACAGTCGTATAAAGCCCTTCAGTATGGTATGCCCATAACTCTGGTACCCGTACCCTAGGGACGAGCTTTAAGGAGGAGGATGCTTACTAAGCTCCGGGTGCATTAAGAGCTCTTGGTGCAGAAGGAGTTTGCGTAAATTTTTGAAGTAAATATGGGGCTGCATGACTTGCATGTACGAATCGTATGATGGTAAAGAAACCACCCTCCGTTACAGCTGGTTATTATTAGGCCTAATATTATAAAATTGTAATCCTCGTTGGTTTTTCAGTGATGAGACTGCATCGATTATTAAGCGTTTCGTCTGTCGCCCGGAGACAACTTTACTTGACTGGAAGGACACGATGCATAGAGTATCGTTCGTATTGAAACGTTATTTGAACTGGTGCTGCCTCGAACTTCAATATCATGCCCCGGTGGCTTGCGCAATGTGCATTCAACGTTATTTTGCTGTTAATTGGTAAGTGCGAGTCAATGCTGGCCCTTAAAAAACGTAGCAGATTTTATTAATCAATGTTATGCATCAATCCCCAGGGCGGATTTGCGCTGCACAAGGGCCTTCACCCTCACTGCAACCTTGGAGTCCTCCTTTACCTCGACCCAGTCCGTCCCTGGTGGTACCTCTGCAAGTCATTTCGTTATATTACCTTGATTTTATTACGCAAGCGGCCTTATGCTCCCGCGTTGCGGACATCGGGTGTATGGGAGAGGACTTACAATGGCTAATTGACCTGGAGCCCTTCCCGCTGACCACCGGGACATCTGGATCACCATCAACCGATCTGTACTGCATCGGCAACAATGACACCGGGTGCAAGTGGAGAACCATACAGGACTACAAAGCCGCCTCTGGATCCGACACCCACGCCTACATTCCCTTGGAGCTAACAATCCGGGCCAAAAACATTACCCGGATGTTTATGGTGAGGTGATCAACTCACGATTTGCCCTTTTCCTGAAGATACCCTTACCCTGAATATGAAGCATCGCCACCATCGTAAATTCTCATCCAGGCGCTGAGGGTATAGGGGGTTACGGTAGTCGCATACCGGGTGAAAGGCTGTTGGGGACAGAATGGCAAACCCAGATGGGAGAGATGGTTGGGATGTGGGTTCATTTCCTCCTGTCCAAGCTAGGACTATCATGCAGCCCATCTGTAAGTTTAATTACCACTAGTAGCGGGCCATGGGTTGGGCATTGAGGTTTTCTTATGAGTCGCTAGTGGGTTGCGGGCAATGTCTTTGGGATGACATCTTTGGCCGGAACCCGCTTCGTTAAGCTGTCCCGTAGAAAAAGCTGTATGGAGGTTAACCCACATCGCCTGATTCTGTCGCCGTTCCGTACCTTCCGTACCTTCTTCACCCCGCAGCTTGGCCATGCCATCTGGACCGTTGATCAATATTCGGTAGCGGCCAGCTACATCATGCGCCAGCTGAGTGCGCTCACCATTACCTGCACACAAGCAGTGCCCGTGTTTGCCCCTTACGTCCTGGAGCCGCTCATCATGGCATTGTCTGGCGCAGTGATGGATTTCGGCTGGAACACCACCACCGGCGCCGGCGCCACCACGACAGTGCCACGGGCCGGTAGCAGCAGTAGTAGCAGCAGCTCGTCAAACACTACCTCCGACGCAAGCACGAAGACGCCGCCGGCGACGTTTTCCCGGCTGTACAGCCCACCGACCAATTGGTCGTCGCCATTGCGGAGCCTGAGTATCCAGGACTGCGGCCTGACGGGCCAGCTACCGCCTGCCAGCTTTTGGCTCCAGCTACCCTCCCTGGAGCACCTGGACTTGTCCCGAAACCAGCTGTCTGGACCGCTTCCGGCAACGTTTGGACCGTCCCCGCCGTTGTCGTACCTGAACTTGTCTTATAACCGGATAAGCGGCCCGCTGACGGCATCAATGGCACGCTACGGCGGATGTGGCCGTATATTGGATCTATCGTACAATGATCTCCGTGGGAAGCTGCCCGACGCGTGGCTGTCGAATGCCTGTTCGTTGAGAGGGAAGAGTCAATTCAGGTTGGAGGCATGGCTTCGACGCCGGCAGCTTTTCGAGGAGGGGGAGCATGAGTCTGGGCCCGATGGCGGCGTGGCAAAGGTGGTATCGTCCCCCGTTCTGTCATACAGGGCCACGAAGCCTCTTACCGCCGTCACTGAAGGCACCACTCCGAGCAGTAGCAGCACCATGACAGAAACCGCCACAACCGGCACCAGCAACTCATACGCATTCTGGCTATCGTACCCGATGTCGTATATGTACGGTACTGACAACTGTCCGTTGTTTGGCGTCGCATGGCGCCAGTCGGTGGCTGCCCGTGTTATCAGCGGAGGCGTGCCGTTCAACTTTACGGTTCTGTTGTACGGTAATCCACATTTGAGCACACCCGGTGGTTCGGGGGCCGGTTACGCCGCCGCCGCAAGTGAATGGCTTCAATTCCAAATTCGCGACAACGCCTGCACCATATTTGATCCGTTGCCAGGGCTGCTGTGGGTATGGTGCACCTTTGGCGGCACCGCGCTGGCGGTGTTGATCGCGGCGCTGGTGCAGCTGCTATATGCCGTGCGGGGGGCTCGAATGGGGGTGAGGCCAGACCGGCACGCCGCGAGTAAGCGCTCCAGGGAGAAGGGGCCTAACGTGAAAGCGCATGTAATGCCAGCAGCGGCAGGCAGCAGAGCTGTTACTGTTCCTGTCAGTTGTGATGCCCCTGCGCCACCTGGGAAGGCAGAAGCAGCAACCTCCGGGGCCGACGGCGGCGGCGGCGGTCGCTCCGTGACGGGGGATATGGTCGCTAAGCGGGAAGCTGTCGTGGCGGCGGCAGGAAACCAGTTGGCGCCAGGTTACGGAGATCAACCTAGCAACGGTGACAATGGTGCTGATTGCGGCGTCAACAAGGGAGAACGGCAGGTGCGACCACTATTCAATTGGATAGCATAGAATGACATAGCCAATGGGTGCAACCGGAGACTGCAACCGGAATAAAAACACTTTACGTTTTGCGCGAGTCATAGTTGTGTCGAGTGCTCGTGTTTATGCTCAAGAATATGTCCTCGTGGTGCAGGATGGCGCGGCAAGGTCACCGGCTTCCGCGGCCTCAGGAGGAGGCGGGGGGGGGATGGCTCGTCTCATCATCGTCGCGCACGCGCGGCGGTACTCCGCCAACGCTGCCCATCGACTAAGCTCGTACGGCAGTGCGGTAGTGAATTGGCTTGGGGCTTTCTCCGCGTGGCTCTTTTGGGACATTCCATGGGCTGACATTGCTCGGGCAGTCGTCGCGATTGCAATACATCTAGGCGCTGTGGGCCTTACGTTTGCCATGTCGCGGCCGCAGCGGGTGGCTTACTGTGGACATATACGGCAGTGTGGGACCTATTTGTACGTCATACCGCCGTCGCTTTCAGCCATTTCCATCGGTCTGACGGTTTTCTTGATGAAAGCCATGAGAGAGTTAGCGAGGAGCATGGCTTCACGCGTGGCTGCGGTGAATCCTGACTCTAGGCCGCAAACTGCATCTGGGAACTCAACTGCTGCAAAAGAAGTTGGGAGGTCGTTAGCAAAGGGCGTTGAATCTGCAGCTCAACCTGGTGGTGCAGATGAGGAGAAGCTTGAGCAAACCAAAGCCAGCAGCAACGATGGTGAGGCAACGGAGCCGCGTATGACGCCATCAACGCCGGTAAAGGCTCCGCGGTTGCCAGAATGGAGCACAGGACAATCGTGGGTCAGTGGCTTGCAGCCCGGACGCAGCGGGTTATCGTCCCCAGCATTGGCTGAGCCGCAAGCGGGCTCGGTAGCGAGGACAGAGACGATGCCGTTGTTTGAAGCCTGTGCTCTGCCCGTCTCTGCTCCAATGAGTGGCACCACCAGCGCGAGCAGCCGCAGCAGCAGCAAGCGGGTGGCGCCAACGGCCTTTTCCCAAGCACCAGCGCTGGCCGCAGGCATCGTTAGCGGCGGTGGTGGTGGTGATAGTAGTGGTGGTTCTGGCACTCCCGTCAGGCCGCTGTTGTGTCTGCAGGGCAGCGGGGGCGGCCCAGTCGCAGAATCGCTGGCGCCTGTAGAGGCTGACTTGGAGGATGTTGTGTCAGCGGCAGCAGTAGCAGCGGCAGCAGTAGCAGCGGCAGCAGGAGCGGCGACGGCGACGGGGCAGGCAGATGGAAGGCGAGGGAGGGTGCCAGCCAGGTTGTACGGCAAAAACGCCAAAGCCGCGGCTGTAGGTGCCCCGGGACGATTGCTGCCGGCGTCTCCGTACGGCGCTCCCCACCAATGTGCACACGGCCTCGAGGCCGCCGCCGGCACGCGTGCCCGTGCCTCGTTGCACAATACCTTTGTGCTTTCGCGATCTGGATCCCGCAGTGGTGGATGCGGATTCAGTCCTGGCGTCGTGCATGACGCTGGAAAGTGGGGTTGTGGTAGCCCTGGCGGCGGATTGGAGTCGCTTGCAGAGGTGATGGCTGGCACCACCGCCGCTGGTCACGTTGGAGGGACGCCAAGGCCCGGAACTGAGGCCGATGCGACGGATGGCGAATGTGCGGGGCAGGGCAGAGTTCGTTTTTCTCTGCCAAACCCTGTTCAACTTAGAGACGCAGGACCATCACAGCCGCATGGTTTAGTCGGAACCCTCACCTGGCAGGAACCGAAGTCACCGTCATCATGTCGTGCCGTTGGCGAAAGCATTGAAGCCGATGGCTCCAATCCCTGCAGCAGCATATCCTCGTACACGGAGGTGCGCGATAGCGGCATGGCGACGGCTGCAGGCGGTGGTGGCGGTGGCGGCGGCAGCGCACGCGCCGGCGTTGGGTCGTCTGAAGGTCCCGATCGTATGCCTCTTACCGCGTCCGCTCGCCGCTCCAGCCTCCGACCAAGCCCAACCGCAGCATATCACTCCGGCGTCTCAACGTTAGGATCCTCGACCGCAACATCTACACCCTCCGTGCTGCCTCCTGGGTCGCTTCCTGGGGCCAGCACTGACATCGGCTTCAATGGAAGCGAATCATCGATGCAATTCATTACTAAGGAGCAGATGCGAGGCGGTCGACCACTCGTGAGCTCCGCCTCGACTTCAAACCGTGGGTCTCGAAAGCTGCGGGTTGTTGTTGAGTTCAACACCCCATCGAATGCAAATTGGTGCAATGATCCAGACTTGCCGGGACACATGGGCACCCCAACAGCGATGCAGCAAGTTCCGACGCCTTCCTCGGTCTCACAGGTCCCAGAATCGTCCACGCCAAAGCACGGGGCCACCTGGCTCGAGGATCGGCTGGCTGCACTCGCCACGTTATCTACAACCGCCCCGGTGCCGGCGCCGGTGACCGCCGCTGGGTGCGGCCGGATGCCGTCCGTGGCAGCAGCGGCGGCAGTAGCTGCAGCAAAAACGCGGAAACGGAGTGGCGGCACCGCCGCCGGCGCGGACAGGAATCACCCTGCCCAACCTGGTGGTACACCTGGCGGTGGCGGCATATCGCATTTGCAGCCCGAGGCGCTGCAAATGGTGAACCAGTATCTGCGCGACTATGCATTTGGGAAGAAGGGGTCAGGCTGGGTAGCTTGCGTAGGACGCGCCCTGCTCAGTGTCGTCGCTGTGCTGCTTATCTTCGCACCGTTGGCGCCATTGGCGGCAGCCGCAGCACTGCTGGCAGCGCTTATAATCATCATTCACAGTATTTATGCACGGATCACCGGTTACAACCGCGTCAGCGGTGGTGCAATCCCCTCCTCTGCCAGCCGTTTTGACCAGCTCGCCAAGTCGCTGCGCCTCTCCGGCAACCTCGTACTGACGCTTCACACGCACGTGGCGGCCTGGGTCATATGCATGCCACTGGGGGTTTTGACAGGGGTGCTGTATGGCTTGGGGTACATGTGGGGCAAGGACTCAGTCCCTATGCCCTGGGTGTGGCTGGGCTGCAACTCGGCTTGCCTAGCGGGCGTACTGCTTGTGCTCATAGAGCTGGCATTACAAATGCGTACTTGGGAGAAAGGTGTGTGCAGTTATCCGTACGCAATGGTGCTTCAAGCGGCGACGGCAGCGTCGGTAGCGGTGTCAACGGCAGGGGCAGCAGCGACGGGGCAAGGCGATCGGAACACATCTGCTGCCGACAGCGCTGGATCGGGAATTGCGAACGGTACAAGTCATAACAGGCAAGGAGAAGTCAGTTAGATTTATTGAGATCACGAGATGGCGATTCCACGGGTCCATTACGAACTGGTAAGCACCTTCACGCCAGCTTAAGGACTTTGTCACTGGTCAATCGTAGCCGAGTTCATAGCTGAGAATAAATGGCCGCGAGCTTGCGGCGGAAGAAGCGGATATATTATTGATAGCAGCTTCTGTCCGCATAGGTGTTGGTGCTGATGTCCGCATAGGTATCGGGTCGGGCTGGGCTCGGCGCGGAGAGGAGGCTGAGTGACGCCTGGCGCTATCCGTCTCTTCATCGCCTACCATACTTCAAGGCATGCCGGGGTACCAAGCAACGGGCTGGTGGTAATTCATTTTTCTTTTACATGCATGTGGAGGGAAACGCGGGACGGGGGCCGAGTTTGGCGCATTTGCTGGAAAAGACTTCAATTTCGGGAACCTACAAGCCCGTCATGCTGCATTGTGTAATGGAAGGAGGCGTAGTAGTGAAGGAGTGGGCGTAGGGGGACTCTGAAAAAGCGAACCGGACGGAGTGGACGCCGGAGTGCGTATGGTGTATGTATATGTACGCGTCAGAACTCAGAAACAGGGGAGGCGATCGAAATGCAAAGGAAATACGACTATTTAGCAAGAGAGTTATTAGATGAATGAATTGTTGTTTGATTGTTAGGTTTAAGCGCAGTTCTGCTGGAGCCTCCCTAGAGCCTCTTGGGCTGGTGTATAGATGGTATGCAGATTTCAGGCCCCTGGAAACAGCTGCGGCAGCTGCCCTTTTAGTACCGGAGGATGGTAAAAGAGCTCGGGGAGCTTTGTTGTGTTGTCAAGGACGTAGATACGACAGCGGCATGATGCCGTGGGCGTCGTGGCACCGTGAGCTTTAACCAGAATAAGACCCGCACATCACGCCTCTCCTCTTCAGTCGCACCCTTGTTCCCAGGCTTATCAAGTCACACTAGGTGCCTAACTAGGTGCCGCAGGCAAGGTGGCAAGCATCGGAGTTTTGCTTCTGGTTCGGTAGTGAGAACACAGCCGTCATCTGTGCCGACGAATAAAGAATGTCACGTCCAAAACTTGATTATTCGAACTTCGACGTCAGGCATGCAGATCCACCAGAATGTTGTATGCGCCCCAGAAGAGGAACATTTCGGAGGTTTTAAGAAGTCTATGAGCTTGTGTGTCCTGGGAAAGCGCTTCCAAACCCTAGCCTTTATTTGATTTTATGGTTAGCATTTGTTAGCATATTTGTTAGCATATGGCCGAGGGTGCGCCAACCCGTGTTTGAATCGCTTCATGCTTCATGGGATGTCGTCTGGTTCGTAAATCGTCTGGCGACTGCAGCGCTCAGGGCTGTCGCCTAACTTTCGGTTCTCCTACTTATGGGATGTGTTTTTCAGTTTGCTGGTTATTGATACTGATAATGCGGAAATAATGCGATGCCTAAGAATTGCGGGCTTAGCAGTGGTTAGCGAACAACCGGGGGACAAGCAAGCGGGATGTCCGGTATGGAGTCTGGCGCTCACCCGTTAGCTCCTCAGGCTCATACCACTATGCATATTTATCCATTCCATTCCGAAGACGGCCCTGTCCGAATCCCCTCCTCCAGGGCCACGCGCAGATGGGAATCCGGGTCACCGTATCGCTGCTACAGGGGCGAGGGTTACTTTCCTGCATACTAAAATTTGTACAAATGTTGTTCTTGTAGCCCAAGACCCGTTTCGTTCCTTCGGACTTCCTCCTGTCCCCACCTGCACCCTAGGGTTCCGTTCCTTGTACACGTCATTGTGTGACGCAGCAGGCACAGGCAGTGAGCATTCATTCTGTACATAGGGGATGTGGGTTAAGGGAGGATATTAGGGTTGTGCGTTGATGCACGCGGATTGCAAAATTATGATGACCTAAGATGACGGACCATATTGTGGGGCGCCGCCTGACGCCACTCGATAAAGTTAAGTCCCTGTAAAGATACAAGGAAACTGGGTGTTCTCTGTCGAGGCGTGTTTTTTCCTTGATAGCTCATTTGACATAGACATTCGCACATGAACATGTTTTGGATCACTGATGGTTTCTAATACTCAATCGTCCTGCTCCGCTTAGGAAGTGCCGGTTGCCCACGCTTGTAGGGTTTCCTTAATGTACCGATTATCTGTAATAATACTGGATGAAAAATGATGAAAGATGATTTCACGTTGGGCCGAGGACCGAGACCCGGAATCCAAGACCCAGGTCCTAAGCGCCTTCCAAAATGAGTCACAGTCGTACGTGGACCAGCGGCAATGGAGATTGGGTCTGAAGACATGTAAGAGAAGTTCCCAAAACTGGCTTTGGCTTCATATTCTATTTCACTTTTCATAACAGTGTTTGGCACAGACCTCTAAGCCCCAAGTCAATAAGGCCCCGCCTCTCGGGAGTGGGCGCCAGTCTGGCGGGTGGTGGTGAGAGCCTGACTTGATAGCTTTCCTTGTTATTGGAAGGTTTTTCAAGGATCTTGAGTGAAACAGAGAGCAGGTTTGCAGAAGTAACTATCAATCGTTTAGAGCTTCAGGCGCAGCGATATGGCATCGCCAATTTCGCCGCCTTCCACCCGCCGCCTCTGGACATTGACAAAAATCTGGGCTGCGGTGCGAGATGTGCCAGAGGTGAGCTCGCACGTAGCAGAGAACTTAAGGGCGACGAAAGCCTCAAATAAACGAGCGTATACAACCTATACCATATCATCAAAGTAAGGAACTTTCCATTTTGGTATCATCGATCGAGGATTTCCTTAACTTGGGAAAGGAGGGCCAAGAATGGAATGCCCGGGCGATTGCCCGCGCCATTTGATGACCCATGGGCCATGAAGTTAAAAATTGGAAAGCAGCTATCCATTCACCATTCGCGCCAAGATTGTTACAGCGTCTTTATAAGCAAATGACTGACGAAAGCGGAGCACCATCTGGATCTTGCTTCCCAAGGGCTGAACATGAAGCTGTGGTCGTGTCCAATAAACTGACGATTTTGACCGGTCTGGGATCCGCTATAAACGTACTTTTATTACCATACGGTATACGGTATGTACGATGGTGTCGTACGATGGTGTCGTACATCTGTAATTCTCATACCATCAAAGCTACATAATTACTGCCAACGGTTGTGCTACTGCACACTGCTACGGCGTTGGGTTTTAACACCCTGCGCAGGTTGTACCACAACTGTTATTACGTAATGTGTTTTGGTACACCCAACACCAGATGCACTCCTACTCTGGCTGCTTCCTTCATATTCCCAAGTGCTGCTGCTGTTCCGCTCAGGTGGCAATTTTGGCGCTCCTAGGGGCTGGGGCCCTGGGTATGGGCGGTTACACATACTATCGAGAGATGTGGACGGCCGCGGGCGAGTCCTTGTAAGTCATAACGGATTCATTCTTCCATTCTTCGACTCGCATACTCGCTGTTCGCTTTCGGATATCACGGCAGCTGTGATAATCTGGGCAGCAATCGCAGGCCGCTAACCACCCAACGTTACTTGCAACCCCAAACGGTCCCGGCAGTCCCAGCATCGAGGTGCGTCGCGACCCAGACAAGCAGCTGGCGCTCACGGGGGAGCCCCACAAGCCCTCCTTCTTTTACCGCATCGCTCAGGTGCCATGTCGTGATGGGGTGATGAAACAAATCGGGAGAAAGAAGTGTAGCATAAAATTGATTTTACATTGCAACCAAAAAGGGATCATGAATGGTTACTTATTATATTATCTCATATTTTACAAGGATTAAAAGGTCATTGTGATCTTTGGGGGAATTTGATAGCGCTGGGCGATAACTGACAAGCAAGAATGTGAGGCAGCAGAATGGGGGTCCCAGGGGGGCAGCAGGAGGATGTGCTCAAAAGGTATGTTATTTGTTCATAACGGAGCCGCTGCTGCTGTTTTCACCAAGCTCCCACTTTCTTTCTCAATTACGCATCGCAGTGGAAGGTCGACGACAAGGGCTATAATATCGGCATCTTCGACAACCGCGCCATGCCGTACGAACACAACCTTCCGACGCAGGTAAACTTGAGGGATGGACGACCCGCAGGCTATATGCGCTTTTATAGAAATTTAAAGATTAAAAATTTGAAATTATTTTACCCGAATGACTAAAAACCTAAAACCTTAACAACCTTTTATCTATCTGCCTACCTACAATGTTACACCATATTCTTGGGCCGCTCCCCCCATAATCCCTATTTGAAGGTGTGTCGTGATATTTCGACCGGACTCTTGTCCTGACCCTGTCTCTTCTCCTTTACGGCTGCTCCTTTGTCGATCCTTTAATCCACCCCTAATTGTTGCCCATATCTGCACAATAGGGCAAGGCGCACTCGGGGGCACGTTACGAGCCCAACAACAGCACCAAGTCCGTGACCATGTAAAGGACCGATGGAAAGACAGGCAGAAAGACAGACAGAAATCATAAGCATCGTACAGTAGCGCGCCATCGCGTGCACTACCGCCTGCCAAACGCCACGGCCACCGCCACTACATTTGCCGCTGATGTCATGGCAAGCTTGTGGCTTCTAAATACATGGCTTGGTGTTAATCGATTTGTGGTCTCTGGAGCTTCGCGGCTTTTGGCCGCGCCAATATTACTGTAGTTGTCAGTCGGTGGTTTAGCGCATGAGATGCACCTTTTGGTTGGCCGCGTCAGAGCATGTAATGACCGCAAAAAGATGAATACAGTAGAGAAAGGAAACATAGAAAGGGGGAGCGGCTTCCAGGAGTCTGGTAACAGTGCAAGGGCCCTCCACATCTGCAAAGTCCGGTTGCTTAAGCACGCAGGGAAAATCATGTGTCACTTAGGAGTGAGACAGGAGTCTTTTGCTTTCATCTTTGTCGGTGTCATGCGGGCCATGACAAGAGACTGGGTCGATGCGCAAAGCTGAGGACAACAGTGGGCCTGCGGGGACTATTCCCTCGTTGGCGTGGCAAATGGCCCGGTTCTACTGCGGTACTGCGACGGGTAGGAAATGTGAAGAACGAGGGGATATTTTTAGAGGCCGCGGGACAGGAGTGGCAAATTTTTGTGAAGTCTGGTGAACAGGCTGAAATCTGAAGTTTGACCATCCCGAGATCTGATCATGCATGTGTGTGTGTGTGTGTAAATGACACACCAACACAGAGCATCAGGAGAAAGTATCCCCTGAAGAGGTCAATAGTCGCAGTTAACAGTTAACAGATAATACACTCAATATATGTAGTTGTTAATCTCCAAGCTCTCGTGGACCTGCACGGATGACGGGCTCTCACAGGACCCCACACGTATCTGAATCCTGCTGGCCAACCGCCTTGCCAGGAATTCCGCCTCCTCGGCCCTAGCCCTGGAAGGAGTCAATGTCCACTCCATCCCACCCAGGTTGTCATTCTGTCTATCCACCCGCTGTCCTGTCAACTGCTGCGTTATCGTCGCACTTGTCGCACCACTCCTTCTTCATCATCCAAATGCCCATCGTCTTCATCATACTCGAGCTGCGGCGGTGGTGGCGGTGGCGGTGGCGGCCGTGCAGCTGCTGCCGGCCTTGGTGCAGCCCCAGCAGCCCCCGTGTCCGCCCCGTGTTCAGCGGCGTAATCTGGCTGTTGCCCCGCATTCACCCAGGGTAACAGAGAGCGTAGCAGCATCAACAGGGGGTTGGCCCCACGAAGCTGCTCGTCAGTCATAGGTGCAGCGGCCCTGCCGGCATTGGCTTCTTGCTGCTGTCTGTCCTGAGCTGCCAGGATCATTTGCTCCTGCGGGATTGTTCAGGAGATATGGGGGGTGGGCGGGCGATACATGTTTTTTTAATTCCCTGTAATATTTCTAAATTAACTTACAATAAATTTCTGTAATAATGTTAAGGTCACGTGACGCACTTTCAGAACCGACTTTTATGCTTGTCTCGGTTTTGTCCCGGTATATTTAAAATCAATTTTCCCCCTAAAGAGAAAATTTACAAAAGTTGATGTAACGAGTCGAAAATAATTTCCTGGGAGATTTGGTTCCTTTATTTTTAAGATGCAAATCTTCGAAGTTGGCAGCAAATTACCTATGTGCAGTAAAGTGCAATTCGATAAAATATTTACATACATATTTTGATTTGAAGACCAACGACGCAGTGCCATTGTCCAAAAAGAATGTCATGGTGTATATTCCTCAGCAAATATTTCTGCAGATAGAAGCCGAGTTCGTAAAGAAAAGAACGATATCCAAATCCTTGATTCAACAGTATGAAACAAGTACCCGTCCGTCTGTCCCTCCGTCCGGTCGCATGTCCTCACCTGGAGCTCCGCTAGCGCCTCCTCCACATCCTGCATCGCACCGCCTCCCTGGACTGCCGCTTCCACCTCCTCCCTGCGATTACACACATCAGGCAACTTGGCTAAATGGGTTGTAAGCTGGCGTTACGGTATCCATCGGGTCACTAAACACAGTGCCTGCACCCGCAGTTCCGTGATCCGTTGATGGCAATGGACAACAGCTGTACATCTTACCAAGATTTAAATTCCTCTCCCCAAATCCACAACGCGAATGTACAACGTACGGGTTATGGGAGATATGGACAGATGCGCGTTGATTATTAATCACACACAACACTAAGGGGTCATTTCGTCATTAGCTAATGGATGTTAAGCTAACTGAAGCTTTGAAGGCTTTGGAGGCTTTGGAGTCCCTGCTGGACCTTTTATTTAAGTGATCAAGCCCCGATGATGACATTAATGCTGGAATTGTAGCCAAATATAAGCCGTTCGATCTTCCACGAATAGTTCCAAATCCGCCATTCGAAACCCCATTGTAATGTTGCACACACGGCTTCTCCTCATCCTCATCTCCATCCACCCCCAGCTACGCCCGCCCCGCAGCCCCGTCCACCCCATCCATCTTCACTCACCTGGGCAGCGCATTGATCGCATCGCTGAAGTCCGCTAGCCGCAAGTGGCGATACTCGTTCGCGGCGGACGGGGGAAAGGACTCATTAGCAACGGCTTTCCAGTCCGCCGCGCCAATACCGTTAGCGGGGTCCACCTGTGGAAGACGGAGATTACGTGCCTTGATCTCCTTCATTGTTGATACCTAATACTCAGGACTCCGGTTTACAAGAGCCACACTCACACAGTCACACAGCCACAGCCACAGACATAGTTTGGAGCCAAGCTGGGCCGCGAGAGCACGCATCACCAAACACCCTATCCTCTTTTCCCCATGCACCTTGCCGTCTGCCACATCGGCCGCCTCCGCCGCTGCCCGCCGTAGCAGCGCCAGGAGGTCGGGGGGCTTCCACAGCTCACCACTGCGCTCCACGTACAACCCCACCTGAAACATACCGCCATATCGGGAAACGAGGAAGAGGGGGGTGGGGAAGAAAAGGAGGAGGAAGGGGAGGAGGAACATGGAGAGGAGGGCTTCAACATAGGTATCCGAGAACCCCATTTGGATGGTTTGGAAAATCACAACAAAGATGACAATTAGAACATCCAGATTATATATATATATATGAGAAGCTGCAAATTTGCAGAGCGAGCACACCAGCGTTCTTCACCCCGGACGGGGCCCGGAAATTTTTGACTTTTTAGAAAAACGCCCGGAAAAATGTTGGGGCTGTTCCGGGGATCCCCGGGAAATTTTTTCAGTTCGGAGAGCAGCTTTCCGGGGGCAAAAAAGATATGTCCCGTGAAGAAAATAGCCTTATTCCGGGTGTACCCGGAGAAATTTTGTAGAAAGCAAGGTTGAGTTCCGGGGCTCCAGAACCATTATGATTTAATGTGCGTATGATTTGTAGATTGATTTTTAGGAAAGCAGAATATCCCTGTAAAACCATTTTTGTAAACGGCTCCATAGCTACAAAACAAAAATTCCCTTCATCTACAGTTTTCCTTGAACATGCAATGCCTAAGGTAAAGCCATAGCCAGGTAAGCAGCATGTGGGGGCTCTTATTAGCTACGAACATTTCAACTTCTTCAAACCAATAAAATTAAGCTTTAAGCAATCAAAATATTTCGCATGTTTGTAGTCATTAAACAAATTTATGGAGGAGCCTTCAAATATGTACACATTTCCAATCCACTTGCAGATGCTAGCAAAACCACGATGCCTGACAGAAATGAAAATTGTTTATGTGTCTGGTATGCGCGGCTTTATTCAGGGGAAGAGGTGGGGGGGTGAGGGAGAAGAAGGGAGAAGGCGAATATATGAAACCTTGTGCTGATGCATCTGTGCTGACGGACCAAGGACTAATAGTGAAGGTTGGCTGACGGTTGGCCTTGGAGAGGGGGGAGGAGAAGGAAGTCAAGCTAGGGGAGCTGTGTGGTTTCCATACTAATGAGCAGGATAGAAGTAGTGCTGAGCATTGGATGGCCCCAAAACACCAACTGCCAGAAAGACAACTTAATATACGGATAATAGTAATAATAAATATTTTCGTGATCTATGAAACTTGTCGTACCAGAAAGAACGTTTATGATTCAACAAACACGTGTTCTCACCCCCGAGAAACTTTTTCACATGGTCCGGGGGTCCCCGGAACGTTTTAGGGCCTAGCAAGGTAGAGTTCCGGGGACCACCCCGGAAAAGAATGTTTGGGGCTCCGGGGAGCCCCGGAACAAACAGCGACCCCTTTGAAGAACCCTGGAGCACACACACACACACACACCACCACCACATAACCCGCGCTGTAGCATTCTATGATTCGGTGCGGCCTCCGCTCCCGACCAAAAGTGGTTGTGGCTCACCAAGTGAGATAGGGAAGCGCTGCCCCCATCCGTAGCCCCGCTGAACAACCGCCGAGACAGCAACTCCTTCCAGTAGGGTTCCTGGCGGGGTCGAGGGTGAGGAGCAGGAGGAGCGGGGGGAGCGGGGGGAGGGGGGTAAGTCTGAGGAAGGGATCAGTGTAAGGCGGTCAGCATGTGGGCGCGCCTTCCTCAGCTCACTCAGCTCACCCGTCCGCTGATCACATGACGGCAGTTCGAATCCACAGCGACTCTTACCTTGGCCGCGCCCTTGTCCTGAAGCCGAGCTATTAGGCGGGGGAGCACCAGTGGATGAAGCAGCAAGGCGCCCACAAGCAGCTCCTGTACGGGATGGCGTCGATGTCCGACACACGCGGGATATTGTCAGTGGAGTTGAAGAGAGCACATTACTCCGGTGGAGCGGAAAATGGCTAGGAATGGGAATAGGGGGAGCGCAGTGGGACGACATGCAGGACAACAAGGGCGAGGTCTAAACTACCCTAAAGGAGGGGCTGGGTAGTGATGGGTAATGGGGATAGGTTGAGGGATGGGCAGGCGTAGAGGTCTGGGTAAGGGATGGGTACTGGGAGGCGTGTGTGTGTGTGTGCGATGCCATGGGAAGGGAGCGATGAGGAGGCCAATGGGCAGTCAGGGGTTAGGGGTCAGGCGTTTGTGTTCGTTCCTAAGCTGTTCATGAATCATCAGGACCCGCTCTTGTCATCTGTTTTGGCTGCAGCGGCAAAGCGTTAGATCCGCCCAGTTCGCTGTCATAATGTGTGGACATCCCGTGTTTCTAAACCCTTCCTCCCTCCTTACATGCGGGGACGATGACGACGACGATGATGACGACGACTGCGCCGCAGTAGCTGCACCGCTGCTACTCGCGCCTGACTGCGCCCGTTCCGCCGCTGCCCCTGGGGGGCCCCCAGGCTGCTGCCGTTGCTGTTGCTCTTGTTGCTGGCGGTGCGCCGCCATGGGCAGCGCGAAGGCGTAGTTGGGCAGTAGGGCCAGGGATCGGTTGCCCTCGAAGTGCAGTACAAACCGCCGCAACCAGTCGTACCTACGCGGCACGGAACAGATTACCAGAAGCTCAGGCAGGGGCAACACCTTTAGGAATACCGCCTTGGTGAATATTGACAAAAAGAGGAGAAGAAGTGGCGAAGAAGAGGAGGAGAAATGAAACGGGAAATGGAGAATGTGAAGGGGAAGCTGATGAGGACGCAAGTAAATGCACCTCACCAGGCGTTGAGCCTTTCACATCAACGCACCTCCCCGCCCGGACCGCCAGATAGTCCACCAAGCATAAGCCGCCCAATGGATCCTCCGGCTCCAAAGCCAGCAGCAGCTTGCAGCACTCCAGGGAGGCTCTGTGGCAGCCGCGCCTACTGAGGGCCTGCACGTGACGGAACAGTGCTCCGAATAAGGCCCGGTTCTCGTCCACGGCGTAGTCGAGGCGGCAGGTGGCGGTGGCGGGCTGGAAGGAGGGGTGCCAGGCGGACTCTAGCGCCCACAGCGCGCGGTCCAACATCTCCTCGGCGTAATTGTTCTCGCCTGGGAGAGGCGTTATCAACGGAATAAACGAGCACAATCACAGACAGGAGCTCCCAGTTGAGTCCTTCGCACTCATATACCGAATCGTATGCGAGGATAGGTGGACGGACAGCGGTTAAAAATGGAGGAGCAGAGGGGACTGGAAAGGAGGAGGAGGAGGAGGAGGAGGAGGAGGAAGAGGAAGAAGAAGGCAAAGAGGAGGGGAAAAGAAAGACAAACAAATATTGATTAGAAAGTCCAGACGGGGAGGGCGGGGCAAGACGGGGGAGCAAGAGTGTGTTAGAAGAAGAAGAAGAAGATGATGAAGAAGAAGAAGAAGAAGATGAAGAAGAAGAAGAAGAAGAAGAAGAAGAGAAGAAGGAGGAGGAGGAGGAGGAGGCATGATCGCCTGCCCCCGTTTCTTTAGAGGTCATTTCCAGTTCCATGCTCTCTCGCGGGACCTTTCCTGCCCTGGGCTCCGATTTACACCGAGCTCCACAACCGACCAACCGACCGACCAACCGACCGACCGATTTGAAAGCGCCACAGCCCAACATGCCACACCATGGCATGCTGTGTGTGTATTGACGTACCCATGTGGCGGTACAGGTCATGCATGGCCAGCAGGGAATCCACATGGTACGGCGCCTGCTGCAGTAGCGCCGCTATGGTCGCTGGGTCGTAGCTCGCCTGCGGCGGCAGCATGACCGCATGGCGGCACAGCCAGTCAGAGGGGCGGAGAGGGGACGGCAAAATAAGGGGGAATGTAAAAGCAATTGGTAATTCGTGGAAACCGATCCCCTGTGGAGGCATGCCCTTTTGCTTCAAATCATTGTCGATTGAGGGAGGGAGATTACCTATCGGTGGGAAACGACCAACCGCTAAAACCATCCCTATGGTCTCGTTCCCTTGTGGTGACGTGAGAAGAGGAGTGTGTACGGGTGTACGGATTCGTGTCTTTCGACGCGAAGGTGCAAACAAAGTCACGTGCTCCATGACCCGCACCGACCTGGCAGCGCAGGAACCGGACCTGCACCTCCTGGTAGGCCGGACTGAAAACGTAACGGAAGACCGGCACTCCGGCCTTGTTGCCTGAGGCGGCACCGTAGGAGCGGAACAGCAGGGGAACAGTGGGAACGGCACTGTAGGAGCGGAATGGCAGATGCGGAATAGGAGCGGCCACAGAAGCTAGGAGCGGCCGCAGAAGCCGCAGAACGGCCGCGGCGTGAGGACAGCAGCACGTACTGTGTCCGGATCAGAGAAAATAGTAGCCCTACCCTAACCTTCAATAACGTGGGAGCGGAGGTAGCGGTCCGTAAGGGATTTTGCACGCTATCCAGTTCCGGCCGCATCCCAACGGATGGAGCTCCGCAATTTGATCACGTCCAAGATGCTGGTGGCCCCTCAGCCAATGTGTGCGAGAACGTGTGGCCAGTTTGGCCCCTCAGCTGCACTGACCTACGGGCCACGCCCTGCCGCTGCCTTCCTGGCGTACTGCTCACGCCCTGCCCCACTGATCCACGGATGACACCTTGCCTCTGCCCCACTGGGTCAATGGTGACGCCCTGCCCCACTGACCCATGGGTCACACCATGCCCCACCGGGTCCACCGTTCGCACCCGTTATCACCATACTTAGACCGCCCTCACACGGCGGCCAATGCTCCTTCGGCGCCACCAGCCATCCGCGTTTGAGGGCCAGGCCGCGGCGCCGCCCTGGTAGGCCCCGGGCGACTGCGCCAGCGCGGCGCGCCTCCGCCGCCGCCAATCGGTCCTCGCGGTCCACCGCCGCCACCACATCCGAACCGAAGATGCGGCGAAGCTGACACGCATATGACGGCATGAGAGAGATGACGGGCGCAACAAGGATAATAATAATCATAAATACAAATATTTACATGTTTTATGCAGAGCTAAGGACATGAAATTAAGCATGAGTATACATAGGGTCGCTATAAATAACGTAAAAATTGATAGTGGATTCCAGCAGGAAAGCCCACCTCCTCGTCACCACGCAATCCCTTCACGTCCACGCACAGCACCGAGGCGGGGGCCGCTGCTGCCCCGCTGCCACCCCCGGCGGTGCCAGCAGGGCCTCCGGCAGCAATAGCGCCGCCGTTGCCGGTATTGGTGCTGCCGCCGGCCGCGCAGGATCCCACCTTTCGGGAAACAACGAAATTGCCAGCGATAGAGCGGCATTGGGTGCAGAGTGGCTTAGGTAAAAACAGGTCCCAAATTCCATAGCCTCATTCGATATTGCGAAAACAATAATAAAAATAAAATAAAAAATATTAGTAATAAATAAATAAATAATATGCAGCCACATAATAATGCTCAAGGGTCAAGGCTCAGACTGGAAATAGCAGGCTTTAGGGGCTAAGGGCTGGCTGCCCGCATTCAAAGCGGCAAGCCGGGGAAACAGTCTCGGAGGCAAAAGGCCCACGCTGCACTGGACAAAAGGGTCAAGCTACAGCAGCTCTGACTCACTGTCGTCAGGTTGAGCTCCCGCACGATCGCATCGATGTCCTCTTCAATGCCCTTAGCCACCATTGCCGCGGCAGCCGCCTTGCCTTGCTTGGGTTCTGGTATGCCTTCGCCAGCGGCATCGGTCTGCTTGCCGGCTTTACCCGCCTTTCTCTTCTTCTTTGCTGCTGCTGTTTTCTGTTTGTTAGGAGTTTTGGACTTTGGATGCTGCTGCTCTTGCTCCTGCTGCTCCTGGACGTCCTCGCGCTCAGGCGGTGCTGCCCCAGGTGGTGCTTCCCCTCCTGACCTGTCCTCCAAATCGGACATCTCCCCGGGGCCCTCCTACATTGTAAGGAGGTAGAATTACCCCACTAAAAGGCAAATTATAATCGTCTATGCTCCTAAATGTTTCACACTGGGTCTGTCTGGGCTGCAACTCTAACCAAGGCCTTACCTCATCGCTCAGTAGATCGAAAGGGTTGAACGGTACCTTTTTGGTCTCTACACTAACTTCGTCCTCGTCTTCCTCCTCCCTCGCCTCGCCAAGGCTAACATCACGAATGCCCTGTTTGTTGGCCTGCTCCTGAATTCGCCGCAAGTGCCGGGTTGCCATTCTTAACCAAAATTCCTTCTGATCGCTACGAATGCCACCTCACACCTTGGTCGCACTGAATTCACTTTGCGTTAACTGTGCAAACAACACTTATCTTTATTTGTGAACTATTTTTTATCCATCATCCCCGCGATTGCGTCATTCAAAATTTCATTCTTCACCTTGAGGTAAGCAAATCCAATATTCCTGCGTAGCACATAATAGACTGGAACATGTGTGCCGTACACTTTCTCCAGCAAGTTGTCATCAAGGGTCTCTTACACTAGGACCCTCAGAATAAAGTGCATGTAAGGAGGAGGAGTTTAGGTGCCCTTACTGACGCAGTCACTTCTTGGGCTGGCTCCAAACTTTTCGGCACATAATTTGCAACAATGTCGATGAAGACGCTTGGCGACTACATTAGGTGGCGGAACAAAGAACCTATTAGGGCACCCGTTGAGGAGTGGCGTCCTCCTGTTCCGCCCATTAACTATGACAAGCCCCAAACCGATGTCTTCTCCAAGCTGGATAAGGATCCCATTATTCGGCGTGTCTTAATCAACCCCAAGATTGCACCGCCACGGGCGTTTCCTATCCTGGGTTCGCCGGGATATCAGTTCTTCGCGGGCCTGTGGACGGGCGCGATGCTCACGTTCATCATCACCAGCAAGCCGCTAGGCCGAAAAGAGGTGGAGGATCTAGTCAAGTACGACCCAGCGTATTTCCCGGAGTATGCGAAGTCGAGCTAAGACGACCCGACCGTGGCGCGCTCCGCCGGACGGCACGGCGTTCCGAGCGTAACTAGATGGACATCTTCCGACCCCGTGCTGCGCGACGTGACTGAAGGGGTGGAGTGAAGAGCTTACTGAAAATCCCCCAAGAACAACATTCGTTGGGCATAACCTTGGTGGGGAAGAATGGCTTTCGGGTTATCGACGGCAGATAGGGATGCGGATGCGGTTTTCCTGTGCTAATGAGCCTACGATGGCGGCGGAGAAGAAACTGATACACGAGTAGGGATGTGCGGAGGTATGATTAGGGTTTCTGTTTGCGTGTGAGATACCCGCTACCCCCGTGGTTAGCGTGTCACACTCGGGACGCTACATATTACACGGAATGGAACATGTACCCAAGGCTGTACTGTAACCACTGTAGCTTGGCACACGTATATCCTATCGTTCCTCTCCTGCGCGCGGCGAGGGTGCTAAAATAGCACCTTGCATTACGCACCGGGGCCTGTTTTCTCAGGGCTTAGGGGCTGCGTCAGCGGCATATGACTTTGTATGTCCCGACGCGCTGCGGAGCTCTAAAGCACTTAGGCGCCGCACGCATAGAACATTGGGAACACTGGGGCGCTCGATGCTCTCGGAAGCTTCAGGCATTGCCCCAACGTTTAATGACTTTCGGAGTCGCCAACGATGAATATTGCCCTATGCACTTTTATTGCGGACATCAGCTTCAACGAGGCGTGACGCAGTAGCCACTATGCGGCACGGCCCACTAGGAAATTGGAATGTGACGAGTTTTTTGTCATTTTGTGAGCAGCCTGGAGGATATCATGATACACAATGAGTGGGAACTGAAGGGAAAAAATACGTTACAGCGATGCACTGCGGCCCCCGCAGTCCCCTTACCATCCGAGGACTTGAGGAGTCTCTTTACCCATACAAAGCCACGCCACGGCAGAAGGACCGCGCCTCCGTATAGGCACTGCCTTCTCACGCGCGCTCCAGCAACCACAGCCACAACTCGCGCACCGTTTTTCCAACCAACCCGGTATTCTAGTTTAAAGAGAAAAACAAGAGTAGCAAACGTGTGTGTATGTGTGAGTGGACCATCACAATGATGAAGGTCGATTGCCCGTCTGTCGGTCAGTCAGCCTTGTTAGACAATTTCAAAGCGGTGACCTCGTTGATGAGATAAGAAGAGAAAGGATCGAAAGCCACCTGGGCTGGGTGGCGTTGGGGAACGCCAGGAAATCACAAAATCCGAAACTCCATTTTTTACTTCATTTTAGGGTCGGCTCGTAGGGCGGAGGGGAAATCTGGGCTGTCACCAGAATCCAGTGCGCCATAATATACTGGTAAGAAGAAGGACAAGGGCCTTTCGGGCTCCGAAACCATATCGTGGTAGCCGAGGCAAAAGAAAAATCCCCGCCATTTTTACCACTCCCGAACCATTGACGCATGGGTGGCCACGGCGCACACGCATTTTGGCGGCACTATCACTCGCAACCAGGAAGTCGAGGCGTTAGCGATGCTGCCCGAACCCCACATTCACTATTAGACCAGTGCCGCGTCTTCTTCGGGGCTCCTGGGTGACTGAGCAGGTCAATGCGCAATGGCCCGGAGATGCGGGCCCCCTTTGCGGGATCAACTTGGTGCCGAAAACTCTTAGAGTGTGGAGAACTCTTAGGTTGTGTCACGAGTGTCAAGCCAGGAGATACGCACACAAGCTTTTGGCCGATACGGATTGCCGTACAGCCGCAAGGATCCGCATCCTGGATGCCACATATACACACACACAGACCACGCACCGCAACCGGCATGCAGCATGCATACCATGACATGCAAAACGGCCAACCATAAATACACAACGATTTGTCCAACGGTCACAAACAGGCACGTGTGCGCGCCAGAGCCTTAAACCTTACCCCTTACCGACCTTTGGCGATTTTACATCACCAGCACACGCGCGCACCCCCCACACCCCGAGCTTCTATTGCCCCTCCCTCTCATTACCCTTTACCCACACGCACATACACACATAGGCACGCATCTTAGAGGAATAAGACACCAATGCGAAAGCCCCCTGAGGCGTTTGGGCATCTATCGAACGCACTCGATCGCCTGCACACGCACATACACACACGCACACGTGCGGGCTGAACGCATTTTCTTTTTCGTTAACTCGCACGCAAGCACCATCTGCAAGCATCCCCATACAACCCAAAGCCCTCACCCCATGCGCCCTCAGCAGTCCTCCGGTGGCCGGACTATCGCCACCGCCGCGGCGCGCTGTTCAGGATTAGGCCCCGCCGAGGGATCATCATCCGGTGTGGCCGCGTCCTCGATCCGCTGCAGCGTCTCGATGCCGAGCGGTGTGCACCGGTAGCAAAACGGGTTGCCGCGGCCTCCCTGGCCCGTACGGACAAGCTTCCCTTGATTCATCAACCTGGGCATCAAATGAAAAATAAGCTCATGTCCTTGATTGATAAAATATTATTACCCAGAATCTCTAAAGGGAAAGTGTATAGAGCTCAAGAAGGCCTAGAATCTCCTAAAAAGATAATGGTATACCGTTATAACCCTGATTCTGAGGAAAATCCAAGGATAGACACATTTTACATAGATTTAAATAAATGCGGGACCCAACAATTCAAATGTACAAGCTATTATTGAGGTGGTTATTTTAAAGTGCGATGGGGATTCATCGTTAGCGGGTCATCATTTGCGAATGAGGAGTACGATACAGCGCGACCTGAGGAGATGGAGATTGCGATAAGCCATCAAAATATCCCCCCCCTTAATTTCTGAACGAACCGCGAAGAAAGGTTGAGAGAAATTACAAAAAATGTATTAACATCATGAGTGACAACGTACCGTACTTTTCCCGGCCGCATGTATTTCCGCGACCCAATCCGTTTAGTATTAAATTTACATAATATTTACATATATAGGACTCGGCTCGAGTGCAGTTTATTCACGTACGATAACAAACGAAATACCAGTTGTGTCGTGTTTGCATGAGCATAAGCCTGACGTTCACGGACCCCTCTCAATTGCGAATGGCGCTCAACCTCGCTCCTTACCCCTGTGTAATAATGCGCCCCAAATGATTACGTGTCTTGTAAACAAAATGAAAGCGGCGGGTCGGGGTGACTGCCTGTCTCACCGGCTGTCCAAAACACCACACGCATAAACCCGCCGCACGCTTGCATACCCCGCACTTAAGACGTCATAAGGCGCCCAGACTTACAGGCGGAGCGCCTTGGAGGTGTCCGGGTTGTTGCCCAGCGCGTTGCGGATCTCCTTCTCGTAGACCAGGTCGTGGTTTACCATACGGAGGATGGTCACGCAGTTCAGAACCACCTTGGAAATCTGAGGAGTGTACGGAAAACCGCATATAACCTTTTTTTGTGGGTTTCAGTTTCAGTGGGTTCTCATCGAACACAAATCGAATGCTCACGAACATCAAAACATATGCTGGGACCGCAGAGTCAAGGGGGGTGGGGTGGTCAAGGTTGCGAAATAGGAACTAGGCAGAGGAGGAGTACACGGGGGACACACGCGGTACGGCAGGGCCGCACAGACACTTATAAAGACGACACTTGCTGGGGAAAGTCAATCACAGGTTGCCTGCCGAAGGGAAGGAGGATGCTGGAGAAAAAACGACACGTACAAGGGATCGTGCCCTTACCGTTGCCGGGTCCCGGGTTTTTCGCTTCTTCTCAGGTGGCGGCAGCTCCTCACGCATCGTGGGCGCTTTACGTTTCCGTGTGACAACCTCGAGGGTGGGTGCGCCGGCCTGGCGCCCGCCACGGTACGCCCGCCGCGCCGCCGCACCTGCCTCGTAATCCTCGTCACTATCGTCCGCCACATCGCCCAGGTCGACGTTCTGCCCGTCGTCCTCTTCCTCCTCGTAGATCGGCTCCTCCATCTGGGGCGCCGCGTCGTCGTACGCGTCGTACTGATAAAAAACACGATACGAGCAAGGAACATGGATCACTGTAAGAAGGCTTTAAAAGAAGGGATGTACCACTTGTTGGAAAAAGCACAAAAGGCGTTGTGTTGTGGCAACTGGCAAGATGGTAAGTATGGGTGTGGGATGTGGACCACGTTTTTCTATGTTGATGTAATATCTTAAAAATAAATCAATATCGTATTTTAATTATTATCATTATTATTATTATATTCGTATTGCTGTTGATGTGTGGATGCTGGCGGACGTACCTGCATGTAGCTGGGGTGGGTTCCCCTAGGATACTCGAGCGTCATAATGGCGTCTTCAAACCTGGATGGACATACGTACGTACGTACGTACAGACAGACATATAAATCGAAAAAGGCATGGGATACGTGTAGCGTGTTTCACATGTAACTTTCACCCCACATGGCTGATTGATCGGCCCCATCCATAACCATATCCATTGTTAGCTCCCACATCCACATTCATTCATTCGCAATCGCGCAGCAGCAGCAGCAGCAGCGTCGCGCATGCTGCATGATGCGAGCCATGCGGTCACCGCCGCATGCATCACCATGATTGCGCCCGGGATGCCTCCCTCGCTTGTTAGCATGCTTTCCCCGGTGTCACGGAGCCAGGTAGTCCGTTTCGCTCCCCTCTGTCCCCCCCCCTCCCCATAAGCTGCAGAACTTTTGTTATGCAGACCTCAAGCATACAATCTATCAAGTTAAGCTATGTGTAAAGGCACAGCTCGATGTTTTAGCCTTCCACTTTCTCCGATGCTTTAGACGGACTGTTCGTTTTTATTATCTGAATCATCGCTTCTCTGAAACTCAATTTCGAACCTCTGGCCATCAGCCTTTCGCCCCAGCGTGGAATGTTCGGATTCATCTTGGGGGCACACTCTTTTGATTAAGGGACATACCGGGCAGGGGAACGCGCCGTGCCCGTGCCTTCCATTCCCAACTCGGTCTGGGCCCTCCAGGAGGAGGAGGGGTTAGCGCTAGGCAGCCCCTTCGTACCCTTTCCCCCTTCGTACCCTTTCCACCACCATGTGAACAAACCCCACAACCCATAAACCCGCCACAAGCCCCCCCCGGGAAACGTCAGGGCATCCGAAATGAATGGGGAGCTGAAGGGACAACAAGACCTGCCAGGAAAACACACAGGGCATCACACGCACCTCTTAGGGAGGTTGATAACCCTGCCACCACCACCCATTCCGTTCTCTGAAGGGCGCCGCGCCTGTTGCTGTGGAAGTGCCGGCGCAGCCTGCTGCTGCAGCTGCTGGGGATAATGGACGAGCTGCCCAAGGCCCGCCATCGGGCCTGCCACGGCGCCCGCACCCAGGCCCCAACCGACGCCTTGGTCGCCGTTCTCAATTAGATATCCTGGGTCTGACCGTTGACGGTTGTTCGTTGGAACCAACGCCCTGCACTGGAGCGCAGTACGGTCTGAGCCGTTGGACGAGCGTCGCGTGCCGCCAGAACCAACGAACATGGGAGGAATGGCGATCTGCGCGCCACTGCCCGTGGAGCTATCGCGCCCCATCGCGGCACGCTCCGCTGCGGCCATGGCCGCGATGAAAGGATCCGGTGCTACACCGGGCTGTTGCTGTTGCTGCTGCTGGCCTGAGTCCGCACTGCGGCGCTTCTTCAGCCGCTGCGTGCGCCTGTAGGTTAGGGTATGGAATTGGCTGGAGCGTTTTTTGTTTCTTTGCATTTGCACGCGTGCATTCCTGGTCGCTTCTCCTTTTCCCTTTCGCCTAGGCGTCGCAACTCTGTATGCACTTCCCGTTTGCATCCCCATTTGCCACGTCTGGCTATAGCACATAGTCAGCCACAGCTACTACGTCAGCCACAGCTACTACACATGATATGCTATAATAGTTTAATAAAATAATATCATAATAGTGATTGTCGCTGATGGTACGACACATGAGAAGAAATGAGTATCGGGTAGGGATGCGGGACACAGCGCACTCGGGATACGGCAATACACCTGGCACACCGGATAAGCCACGATTTACAGAGACAGAGGAGGGCCAACTGCGGGAAAACAAAGTGGGTGGGAGAGACTAAGGGAAAGGGACTGGGGGCGGAGAGATTTGGAGCGGGGGAAGTGGAGGGATGGAGAAATGGCTATCTATCTATCTATCTATCTATCTATCTATCTATCTATCTATCTATAGAAAGAGAGAGGAGATGGCGATCCAGATGAAGGGATGGGGAGACGGAGAAAAACGAAAGGAGCGCACCTGGACACGTTTGCCTGGCCATCCCCGGCCGCTGCGTACAACTGCCCTAAGGAGCCGCTCCGCTGCATCTGCACGGACCCCGGCCCCAGCCCCTCGGACGAGGGCGGTCGTTGCAGCATCGCTGGGTCGACACCAAACGGGCCCTTGCCTGCGCCCACCGACATAGCGTACCCGGGATGCGGCGGCTGCACGTAGGACGGTCGCCGCATCCCGGGATAGAGCTGCGCCTGGTGGGGAGCCTGCGGTGGCACGCCGCAGAGCTGGCCGCCGAAGCTTGACTGGGATGGGCGCCTGCTGCGCTGCACCTGGTGCATCTCTAGAGCGGCATTTTCATCCTCTGGTATCTCCCCACTGCCCATCATCATGTGCTGATGGTGGTGCATGGCGATCGCCATCGGGTCGTAGGGGTAGTGCCAGCCTTGCGGCGGGGGAAGTGGCGGGTAGCCGGTCATCATCGGTGGTGGTGGGGGAACGGGGTGCGGCCAATCGTAGCCGCTGACGTTGGGCATTGGCCCACCGACTGCATGTGGTGGCAGCGGCGGCACTGAGTGAGGCCATGGAGGAGGGACCTTGTGCATGTGCATGGTCGTAGCACCGCCATCGCCCAGGAGCTCGTCGCCGGAGTTCGGTCCCCCCCCCGCCAGCGCGTCCTCGGCACCATCGGGGACTGCCGCAACCCTGTCCCCAGACGCGTTGTCGTGGTCTTGTGTACCGGGCCGTAGCGTAATCACGGCCTCTAGTCCAACCTCCTCGCTCTCAGACCCGCCGCTGCTGCCGTTCACCTTTGCACCAACCTGCCGCGCAACCGATACAGGATCGGTGCCGCCATCGGAGCCGATGCCACCGCAGACGGCAGTACCTGCAGAGGCCGCCGATGCTGTGTGTGTGCTGTCGCGCGGATGTCCCTCATGGGGGTGCTGTCCTCCCTGCTGTCCGTGGCCAACGCCTTGCGCCATATGGTACATGCCGGGGTGCATCGATGGATGATGCCCGCCATACGGGGGCTGCGGCATGTAGTGGTACGCCGGATGCGGGTGCGGTGGCGGAAGCCCTGGGTGACCGCGGAAGTAGCCCGGAGGTGGAGGGTATCCAGGATGGCAAGGGCCCATGGGCGGCGGGAAGCGCCCGTCATGGGGATAGTAAGCCGCGCGAGGAGGCAGGTGGTGCATGGGGGGAAACGCCGGGTGAAATGGAACCATGTGACCGTGGGGTCCGGCCATGGCGGGGTGGTGGTACGGACCCGGTGGCGGCCGTGCGTGGGGCGGGTAAGGGCTCGGTTCACCATAGGGCCCATAGGAATATCCCCGCACGGGTGGTGGCCCGGGATGCGGTCCAATTACTGCTGTGGCAGGTACGGGACCTGTGGACTGTGGCTGGGGTGGAGGAACGCTTCCTGGAGCTGGCTGCTGGAGTTGCGGCGGGGAGCCTTGGGGCGGGGCGGTTTGTTGAAGGTTGGCGTAAGATGCGGGCGGCTGCTGGCCTGGGTGTGCTGGCCCCATAGGCCCAGGAGGGCCAGCTGAAGGAGTTTGGTGCTGCTGTTGCTGCTGCTGTTGTTGTTGCTGCTGTTGTTGCTGCTGCTGCTGGCCGGCCAATCCGCAGGCCGCTGCAGGGAAGTCCCAATTGTGTGGCGATGACATGGCGGATGGCTGCCAGCGCCCTGGCGGCTGCGGCGCTGCGAGGCGTGAAGGCTGCGGAGGCATGCCCGGCAGGTGGATCATTTGTTGGTGGTGGGGAGGATGTGGGTGGTGGAGGTGCTGGTGGACGGCAGAGAGAGGTGGCGGCGACCCTACTTGGGAGGTGGCTGACACGGGCCCCGTAGCGGTGGCCCTGCCTTCGATACCGTTTTCTCCCTTGACACGCATGCTCTGAGGCGGAATTGACTCCTGCGGAAATGTGCAGATTCATTTCTTGCGAAACCATTATGCTGCTGACTTACCGCTCTCACAGTTTTGGTGCTGAGCAACAAGTATTTTCGTGCGAGAAAACTTTTTTCACAGCATGAGCTACGTTGATACGATTCAAACGCCATTCCTGCTCTGCTCACCTGTCCCTTCGCGGCGTCATTTTGCTGCTGCAAGTCGGTACCGGGGCCCGCCTGCTGCGGCAATAACCCAAGGATTCCAGCTAGCTGCAGATTTGACAGAACAGCTTGAGGAAGGCTGTTAGGCTCGAATGCCTCAGCTTGGTTGGCTAGAAACGATGTAAAGGCAGCTGCGAGGTCCGCACCCGTAGTCGTCGAATTGACAGAACCTCCATCTGCTGGTTCTGGGCCAGACCCTGCCTGTGCCGGAGCACCACCAGCATCCGTCTGATTGACGTTGGCGTGAGCCGCGGCTGCTGCGAATGCGCTTGCCAACGCTGGGTCGCTGGCCGAAGCCATGCCCCAGCTGCTGCAGCCGCAGTTGGCGAGATCGATTCAGCACTCTGACCACAGCGACTAAGTAATAAAAAAATAGATTGCTGCCCTTGCTACCAGCTGGCAGACTGACTGGCCGGCGGATCGAAGGAAAGCAGTCGCTTGGACCCGCGTTCAACCCCGTGAAAAGTTATCTCCAAAGCCATGACTGCGTCATCCAAGATATGTATTGCGCCAAATTGCTCAATGCCTATAAATATAAAGGTCGGCCGTCGATCTGACGCAAATGTCCTTGGTATGCGACCAGAGACAGTCTTTGACGGGAACTATGGTCCCCCCCCGCATTACATTGACCTACTAAGAAGAATATCAACAAATAGTCAACTTTGTGTAGCGTGTTGGCACGTAGAATGTACACCCGCGCAGCTGTCATCGATTAACGTACAAGTCATTATAAAAGGCAAAAGGCCCTGTCCTTTCAGCAAGAAGTTTTGCAGCACCAATTCGGCTACTTTACCATAATTACAAGCTCTCGCGTGCCGGTATGCAACCTAAGGGTGTCTACACATGGGAATGTCGACACCTGGACCCTCGCCTGCACCACCGAGGACCCTGACCAAGTTGTTCTCAATGATATTGTATGAAACAACTCTGTTACGTATTGTGACAAATGCGCCTAGGCTTGAACGCTGCCAGGACTGGGGGATTTGGGTTCCAGCATGGAGACCCAAGGTGAGGACGGGCCGCTGGTACTAATTCTTTAGGCGTCGTAAGGGGGACACACGTTGGGGAACGTGTGCAACGCGTTACTTAACGCAGCCACCTTTCACTCGTTGAACAGGGCTTCATGGTCGCAGGGCTTGATGTTTTCATGCAGAGTTGTACCCACAGCATTCGACAGTATGCCTTTTGCCCCGATACAGATGACGTGCCCTTCTCAATTCCATTCGCCCCCTTACCGTACCCTTCAAGACATTCTTTTGCGCCCCACAGTTGGTGATCAGTGCCGAAGACGCGAAGGAGCTGTGCCCCGTACGTTCCGGCAAAGGCGAACGGGACTGAGTAGGGTACGTCATACTTCTGTACCCGGGCACAAGGCATAATGTCGGATGATGTGGGTACAACGCTGCACGAATCATCAAACTTATGGCATAACGATGTGCCGTGAAGCATGCCCCGTCATTAGTGTCGCACGAAACGGTCCTTTCCGTCCTTGAGACAGTGCGCCTCTGTATGCAATAATGACCGCACGGGGTGGGTTCCCTCGGAAAATGCATCGCATCGCCACATGCCTACACTTTAAGGTTCGCAGGCAACTATCAACCAAACAAACTAACGCAGTCGATTGTCCCAAAATAGTCTCGTAAGGTTTACCAAAACTCAGTCCCCGCCTGACGCGGGCGCGGACCGCGGTGAACATATTCACATTTCTTTCCTGTATCTCGCTAATATCCTTTTTTCGGGAACCTTCCAAACACTTTGACTCTTCTCGTTGGAGACGGCCATCTCGCCAGAATCTTCTCCCTGGTCTGCATTTTATAATCGTAACTCGAAACTTTCACGCACGTTCGGATCCGGTTTGGATACAAGCTGACGAGTTATATGAGAATCAAATGACAATTGTTTTCCATGATGTGTCCAGCTGACATGGCGTTCTGTTTGCTGCCTGTGTATGGAGCGAAACGGGGCCAGGGCTCTGCCAGTGGTAACTTATGTCTCTTATGTCATCTTTGGTACGTCACAAAGATGCGCTTTCAATCGAAACAAGTTTGCTTTCGGGTTAATTAACCTTGTGTAACACATTTCGTCGCGAATTGATCGTAAGAATTTACAATAATCATTGTGTATATTGCCAATCCGATACGGCGTCTCATGCTGGTGGCGCGCACAATCATGCAGCATAGCATATGCAGCATTATATAAACAAAAATGTCAACAGGCCCGCTGTTTGACCAATTACATCTAGAAACAGCGGTCGTTAACAGCGCCTCTATAGGTATCATTAGTCATTGTCTTTAAATTTGGATTGCATTGCATTAGTGCGGTGCCAGCCCCCGGCCCCCGGCCGTATTACTTCTTTCTCATTCTCCTGGTTTATCACCGTGTGTCGCTCATTCTCAACAGTGTACCCAAAAAGTCGAATGAACCGAAGTATAAGTAAGCATAAATAACATTTCAGACGAAGAACTGCGAGGATAAATCCCCAGCATAAAATCGCGCGCCAGGGGGAGATGTCGAATAACCGTCAAACGAACACAATGAGCAACGACATGCATCAAAACTGAAAGCCGTACACTCATCACTACATCCCTGTATGTACGCGTGAACGCTAGCGCCCACGCCCATGCGCGCACCGCGCACATGCCGGCACCGGATCGTGCGATACGTCGTGTTACGATCCCCTTGCCACCATGACAGATGACACAGGAGAATTGAAGCAGCGCTGCAAAAAAGTCATGAAATTTTTCCACTTGGCCTATCTCCCTGTACTAAAACCCCCCTATTTTCATGTATAGGAACCGCACCGCTTCACCATTTTCGTTTCCAGCCTTAAGCAATTTCGCTCTGCACCATTTCGCGCCATGGGCTTTTTCTTCTCACTATCTTGCGAGCTTGTTATTAATTATAAAATCTACCTCTCCTTCTCGTCCGCGTACTCCTACTCATCATGATCATCCATCCTCGTCATCCTGCTCCTCACCGCCATCATTGTCATCATTATCGTTACCCGACCGGGCTGCAAACCGGACTCCGGGCACGTCCTAAAACAGGGTGCTGTCATCACAGGTAGATCTAACAGTCGTGCATCCGGAGGTCATCCTCATCATCGTCCTCCTCGTCCAGGTCCATGCTCTGAGCGGCCATTCGGGCGCGCTTCATCAACAGCTCGGCTGCTGACCCGGCAACGCTACCAGCAACGCCGCCGACAGCACCCTCCGTCGCCGCCTTCGCCGTCACCTTGTACGTGAACTCTCCCACACCGTTTGCCGCAACGTCCACCAGCACATCGCTGTTGTCCCGCACCTTTCCCGCCATCAACATCCGGCTTAGCTCAGTAATCACCACGTGCTCCATCCAGCGTCGCAACGGCCGGGCGCCGTACATCGGATCGTACGCTTGCCGTACTGCGTACGACAATGCATCATCGGTGAAACTGAGACCAATATTGCGTGGCGCCAGACGGCTGCCAAGCTCTTTGCCGAGAAGGGCCGCGATGCCGACGAGTTGGCTTTGTTGTAGCGGTTCGAACATAACAATGTCGTCCAGGCGGTTGAGGAACTCCGGTCTGAAGAATCGTCGGACTTCGGACATGACAGTTTGGCGCGCTTCCCGGAAAACATCCCGACCGGCGGCGGCGTTGTGATGGGCGTTCTTAACTGCGGCCTGAAGAAGAGCTTCGGAGCCGAGGTTGGAGGTGAGGATGATGACAGTGTTGGCGAAGTTGACCGTTCGGCCTTTCGAGTCGGTGACACGGCCGTCGTCCAGGATGGAGAGCAGGACGTTAAAAACCTCCGAGTGCGCCTTCTCCACCTCGTCAAAGAGTACGACACTGTATGGCCGTCGCCGTACGGCCTCCGTAAGTTGGCCGCCTTCTTCATGGCCCACGTAGCCCGGTGGGGCCCCGATGAGACGGCTGACGCTGTGACGCTCCATGTACTCGCCCATATCGATACGGATCTGCTCAGACCGGGGGGGCCACAAAGAGAGAGAGAGAAGAGGAGAAGGGGAGGGGGAAGAGAAGGAACAGCCGGTTAAGAGGAAGACAGAAAGAGTGAGAGACACACAAGTGGACAGTCGGTCAAGTGCGAATTGCATATGCACAACTGAGTGATAAATTAGTTAGTTCGAGAAAACTGCATCTCATTTCCCTGACGCCTGGATCCGTCCTTTCATCGTGGCTTTTTAATTGTAAATCCTTCCTTCACAACCAACCATCAACTACTGCAACCACCTCAACCAACTCGCTCTAGCCATCTGTCAACCAACCACATCCAAGGTTGCTGCATCTATTCAGGATAAACCCTAACCAACCGTCCAGGGCCAAAAACACTTACCATCATGCGCTCGTCGTCGAACAGCAGCTCTGCCAGCGCCTTCGCCAGCTCCGTCTTGCCCACACCCGTAGGGCCCAGGAACAGGAAGCTGCTGCCGCGGTTGCGAGCTGCCAGGCCAGCCCGTGACCTCAGCACTGCATCCGCCACCGCCGATACTGCGGCGTCCTGTCCTACCACCCGGCGCTGCAGTTGCGCCCTAAGCTCAAGCAGCTTCTCGCACTCGGACTGACGAAGTCGGGAGACTGGAATACCCGTCCATCGCGCCACTACCCCCGCAATCTCCTCCGGCCCAACTTCCTCTGATAGCATCGCGTCAGTCGGCTGCGCGGCACGCAGTACCTTGATCTGGTCCTCCACTTCCGGCAGAGCCCCATAACGCAAGTCGGCGATACGGGCTAAGTTGCCGTGCTGCTCTGCGAGTTGAATATTTACCAAGATGTCATCTCGCTTCTGCGCGAGGCGGCGTAGCTGCTCGAGTCGTTCGCGCTCTCTCGTGTAGCGCAGCAGCAACGGCCGTAGTTCGTCTTCAAGCGCCGCTAACTCCCGGGAAACTTCTCCCGCGCGTTTCTTGCTCAGGGCGTCTTTCTCCTTTGCCAAAGCGGCGGCCTCGACTTGGAGACGCGTGCGCTGGCGCTCCAGTGCGTCAAGCTGTTCGGGTTTGGAGTCGAGCTGAACGCGCATGTTGGCACAGGCCTCATCCACCAGGTCGATTGCCTGCAATTCAATAATGCGACAGCGTGCATTTAATAAGCTGGGTAAGACAACGGGGTAAGACAAGATAAGGCAAAACAACATGGCGAAGGTTTTACATCGCGCCACCCTTAATCTCGTTTTCACTTATTCATTCATTCATTCACTCACACACACACACACACACACACACACACCAGCCCAAATAGGCTACATTCAGGTTTCGGTGCTCAATTTCAAGCTACCTTCCCCTATCACACCAGCCGGTTCGTACAAACCATACACGGCTGACTCCACGGCACTGTCAGTGTACGAACTGTATATTCGTTTACCTTATCAGGCAGGAAGCGCGTGGTGATGTAACGGTCGCTCAGCTCCGCCGCCACTACCAGGGCCCGGTCGGTGATGTGAACACCATGGTGCGCTTCGTACCTCTCCTTGATGCCACGCAGAATAGCCACCGTGTCTGCTACGCTTGGCTCCTTCACCAAGACCTGCTGGAAGCGCCGCTCGAAGGCCGCGTCCTTCTCGATGTGCTCGCGGTACTCGGCCAGGGTGGTGGCGCCGATGCACCTCAGCTCACCGCGCGCCAACATGGGCTTGAGGAGATTGGCGGCGTCCATGGCGGAGTCGCCTGCCTTGCCAGCGCCTAGCACAAGGTGCAGCTCATCGATAAAGAGGACGACCTTGCCAGCCTGTTGTTGGACTTCAGCCAGGACAGCTTTGAGCCGTTCCTCGAACTCGCCGCGGAACTTGGCACCAGCGACGAGAGAGCCCATGTCAAGGGAGACGAGACGGACTCCCTGGAGCGTCTCCGGCACATCGCCCTGTACGGATAGGGATAGGGAAAAATTTTGATGTGCGTGATGTGCGTGATGAATAGAATGTGTTCAGTGGGGCCATTCAGTTTATGGCGTACGTTCTGGAGTGGGTCGTTCAGGCGCGAGGGAGATGAGCTGAAAAGGGACCTGAAGACAGCAGCTGACCGGAGTCCAGAACACGAACACGACAGAATGCGTGAGATGCCAACGATAAAGACGAAACTGGTGACGGTAAATTTACTGACCGGTGGTCATAAAAGCGCGCTCATCTGCAGATTAAGCTTAGCAACAGGGTAATCTGCAGGGACCTATCGGCCCACTGACCCATGGGTCCTACCTTAACGATGCGCTGCGCCAGGCCTTCCACGATGGCGGTCTTCCCCACGCCGGGTTCGCCAATTAGTACGGGGTTATTCTTGGTACGGCGACACAGCACACGTACCACGCGCCGAATCTCATCATCGCGACCAATCACAGGATCCGCGCGTGCGGCGTTGGCTGTCAAATCCGTGCCGTATTTTGCCAGCGCATCAAAGTTCGTGTCTGCAGTTTTGGAGTTTAGGGGACCATTGCCGCCTGCCTTACGGACCTCTTCTAGTGCGGACTCGAGCTTTGCACGGCTGAGGCCGGCTTCATTTAGCGCCTCCGAAACCTCTGAAACTGCGACGACGGCAGCGAGGAGCGTGTCGACGCCAAGGTACGCGTCCCCGCGATCCTTTTGAGCCTTCGCTGCGGCGGCTAGCAGCTTGGTGAGCTCGCGACTAGGGGAGACAGTATCGGGTGCGGGGTCAATCCGAGGAAGCTTGGTCAGGCGTCGCCGGATTACCCGCGTGCAGCTGCGCCAAGCCTCTTCGCCGGCGGCGCGGATCGCTGCGCTGCTGGCGAGGCCTTGCGGCTCCTGCGGAAAATGAACATGTGGGGGATGTGGTGACGGTAAAATGGCGGAGGATTGAAAGCCTACCATCTCCTAGATGTTACAAGTAAAACAGATCGATATGAGCGGACGTGTTATCATGACGCCCATAGACAAGGAAAACTCCGGACAGCACCCAATAGCTTACGTACCTCGAACAGGACCACAGCCAAATGAACCGGCGTTAGGGTGGCATGCTTCTCTTCAGTTGCCAAATTGATAGCTGAGTTAAGGACCTCATTAACCTTCTGGGTAGCCTTCTTGGGGTCGAACGCCATTATGAAAACGGACAGCGCTTAGTCGCACACAGTTGAAGAAGTGAACAACTTCTGAGCTGTATATACAAAAAGCTAACTAATCTGGGCTCGATGATAATTGTCAAAGTAGCAAACTGTATGTAAGGATAAAAGCTTTGTTTCGTAAAGCGTTGTGTTGTCGTTCGAGATTGCCCGTGATAGCGCAAAATTGTATGTAATGTTGATTGCTTTACAGGCATCGGCTCCTACTAATATATACTACCCTTGGTCGCCGGCAGGTATCTGTCGTACCGGATTTCTCGCGAACCGTCGCGGTTGTACCTGACACATCCCGACCCGTCGCAAAACATCTTGTTCCACTCAAGTTATTCTTAAAAGAATCTAAAAGAATCGTAAATTCTCTTTAATCTTTACATATTAATCTTCAGGGCAGAGAGCAGATCTTAATCGACGCACCTCTAATGCATAGCGGAGTGCGGCACGCAACTTGAATAAAGCTCAAATATCAATTCTTGTAGTTTTCTTTTGTAAGCATTGAATGCAAGGAAGCAGCATGCCAAGTCAAGATAAGGGTAGCAATAGCGTAGCAATCAAGACAGTTGTAAGGGTAGGGTCCTCGCTCCCACAATTGAGGTCCCTTTGCAAAAACATAAATTGCTACGTTCGACATTCACGTAATTTTATTGTTTGGTGCCTTGAACTTTAGGAAAGTAATTTTTACGAAAAATGCACTTCAGGTCCAGTGTTATGCCACAACAATGGACCGCTCGCAGCCCGCCTTGACTAGCTCCAGGAGCCTTGGATAAAGTGCCTCATCCTGGCCAAAGTTCTCCAGCGGCGATATGCCTTGCAGATGGGTTTTTCCGCCAGATGCTGCCACCGCCTTCAGGCACCATAGCTCCGATTGACATGGAAATCCACTGTAAATCAAAATATATATCGTGCTATGAATTTTAGATACCGAAACTTGCAGTTTTCCTTGCGTTCGATCGGGCGTGCATGGGGCCCAAGTCCCTTTTCATAAATGCTTATGCTTGTTAGATTTTAATGCACCAAACAATACACATAAGTAAATGTTGAACGTAGAAAGTTATTGTTTTGCAAAGGAACCTCAATTGTGGGCGCGAGGACCCGACCCCTTACTACCCGATAAGGTAATAACGAATTTATTGGACTCCTATATAACACCTTAATTCAAATGAGAAATGCTAGAATTTTCAAATCTTGCGTGTCAGAAAGCAAGGATCAATCTATTAATTTGACGGAACCCGAATAATAGATAGACATATAATAGGAGAATCAATGGGAAAAGATAACACCATTTGATATAATTACTATCAAAGTTATGGCAACTGAAATGGCACAGTGAAAAGCGGAGGCACAAAACATTCGCAGGAGGCTCTTGATCCGCATCGCCACTGTCGGGGCCCATGGCGCCTGCGTCTGCCAAGCCGCGGCCGCTGTTGATGGCGAGTCACTACTGGATGGAGGTGGTAGCCCGGTCATAGACCTAACGAAGTGGGTACTGACAAGTGCAGTGAGAGCTGCACTAGGGGTGAAATGTTGAGAATTCTCACATGGGTGCGACGGATGCGATACACGTTGTGTTCCGATGGGTCAAAAAATCCCGATACAGGGGTTTCTATCAGGATCTAGGGTGATCCCTGTACGGGTATTTTGGGATGTTAATTTTCATTCTCATTCTTCTCTTTTTTGCTCACTCTTAAACATCTCCTGGATTGATCTGGCTCTGAACCCGCACGCGACAAACACTGAAAGCTATGCAAGCTTAGGCTAACAGGGACACGCCCCAGATTCCAGGACTCAGTGAAGTCCTGTGAAGTTGAGGTGCGCGTGCAGTCGCTGGTGCCTTGATGTCATTCCTGATGACATGCTACTGACCGTTTGCTGTCGGATCATTGTTTCCAAAAGGTTTTGCACAAGCATGCCACATCCTGCCACCCCTGATAGAAGCTCTGCTTAGGCCTTGTCTCAAGATAAAAAACCGAAAGTGCCTCAGATTATGTAAGATCCAACCCGTGGAAACAACTGCAATCACCAAGGGCCAGACGCGCCCGGAGTCACCGTAAAATCAATGCTGAGCTCTAGCTGTTGTTTATTACGAACGGATTGGCGTCCCTTGTTCCTTCAGTTCAATAGACGTCAGGATAACATCGGGCAAATCTTCCCGCGCTTCGCCGTGATCATGGTGATTTCAAGTCCCATGCTCCCGTCGCTCGGACGCGCCAGCCCTATCGGCCGTACTTCAGTCATTTTCTTGTGACGAGGCAAGCGTACAGAATTGGAGCGAACAAATATACACAGTAAGCTCCGTTCACACCTCACATTATCTGCTTAACGATTCTGCCGAAAGCCTCGGAGACTTAAATTCGGACCCATTTTATATTTGATTTTCCATTTATTGCTACCGAACTACTGAGGCAATATCCGGGCCGCTTGTGCTTGTCCGGCACGCCAGCCACATGCAGGAACATCTCCCGGGGAAATCAGGGAATGGGGGAAAGCAAAGAACGACCCCGCGTGCAAAGTAACCATGCTGAGGAAAGCTAGTCGCGAACAGGGGACGGCAAATAAGTAAAGACTCTCGCCCCGAAGACAGCACTGAAGGTCCATCTAACCATACCCTAAACCAGTAGACTCTCCGCGCCCAGAGTGGTAAATAGCAGTTTTTATGTGTGCGTTTAGGTATTCTAATCATTTACGAAATAGAATTGTGTAAAACTTTATTCACTTAGCTCACAACTGTCGGCCAACTGTCGAGTTGCATACCCCTCTCCCCTGGTTGGCAGGTTAATAACCAGGACATTTTTCTTAACCAAGATCATTATGTGATATTGGGTTCGTTGGGAGAACGGGGACGTGCAGACACTCAAGGCCTGTCGTCCGTCAGTCGAGCGATGTCGTATGCATCCAGTAAGTGGTCAGAAACTACCGGCTGGCTCGTCAAGATCCAGCCGTGGATCCAAAATTAAAAGGGAGTTTCTAATTTTCTACTAATTCTTCTCGTTACGCACCATTGTCCCCAACGGGATGGCTAAATATAGCTATACATGCATGGGTTGAGCCGAAGGGATGCACCGAATTGCACCGAAGCGTGCAAACAGAAAAAGGATGGCCAGCCAAAGGCCCAGCGTCCACGTGGCCGATGGCTCGATGTTCATATGCAACACGAAATGTAACACCGATGCACCCATACCTCTACCTCATTCACCGCTTTCGAACGCAGCCAGGGTTCTCCCCTGACCGCAACGGTTCGTTCTTCGAGTGTAGCAGGAAATCAGAGCTGCGTTCATATACGCTAAGCTAGGTGGCAGACGCCGCTTTTATATATCAAGGTATGCCTATCAAAGTGGTACGGTGTGTTGATTAGGCCTAATGCATACTTGCTTCTTTGTGCGGCAATATTTGAAGCAGAGCCGGCTCTGATTTGAAGCGTGGCTACATGTAGCTAGGTACGACAATCCAACGAACGTTTCAGTTCCTAGCTACGATATTACCAGTCTTTACCGGAAGTGAGGATCTGGGCTTCTGGGGACAAGCCACATGCGGATTAGCCACAACCAACTACTAAAACTACCTGTCTTTACCGGAACCGGCGCGCGCAGGAAATTTACAAGGATTGTGCAACACCGTGGGATACCATTATAGAAATACCATGTGATTCTAGTGGTTTGATACCATGTACTTTAGTGACTGTACACCGTGAATTCGTACGGGTTGGTCCTCCAGATTCTTTGGGCCTCATTCTAACGATAAAATAACATCGACACTTTTAATAACACATAGTATGACATATCTGCTTATGGTACATTCATTTGTGAGCTCCGAAACTATAGGATGAGCGCGAAAATCGGGCCGTGGAGTTGCTCCTCAACAATCTACGCTCATAGCTAATTTGTATGCGTCTATCATAATTCGATCCAAAAATCTTGATCTTTCTGCGCTATTTAACTTGCCTCGCACAACCAAATTTTTTGTTTATTTTAACGTAAGCAACGTAATATATGTAATTTTGACTGTACCTGAACTTTGTGAAGTGCTTAAGTATAAGGAAAATTGGCAAGCATTGAAACGATATGGCTTTCGCGGCTGCCTTGACGGAGAAACGTGGACCAAGGGTGGGGGATGCAGCATCCTTGTAAGCTTACGATCAAGTATTATTGCTAAGAGGACCAGGATTATCGCGCCGCGTCGTCGGAGCTGTGTCATGGTTAGGGATAGGTGGAATGGTGTAAGGCGACTAATTATAATTACCAACAGAGCAAATATTTAGGATTGCGTCAGGGTTATCAATTGAGATTGCATTTGGGTTCGCACGGTTAGGCCCCCTTAAGGACGCTATTGTGCACATTCCCTAAATCTCTCAGCAAATTCCTGCCTTACCGTGTGATGGCCTTCCCGGCCTAACGTAGGTGGAACTTTACGCCGGCTCCAGGATGGAATCGCGAGGAGGTTCAAATCTTGCGGCTTTGCCTAATGAAGTACGGCGTGGGGCAGTGGCTGCAAATCCTAGGCACTGGTCTGCTGCCAGGAAAGCTCATCCAACAGCTCAACGGCCAGACACAGCGGCTGCTGGGTCAACAGAGCTTGGCAGGTGCACCCATTGATCGCGGGGGATTATTATTGGTTTTAGGCCTCCTGGCATACCGATTTGTTATACCGATCGTGTGGGGCTGGGGGAAATTCATTAATTTGGTTACAGATGCCCTAATCCGTTAAGATCCCTCAGTGACGCCTGCGACCTGAGCATAAGTATTGCGTTCTCAGAAGCAGATCGTGTCCACGTTCGACTCCACTTTCGGTTTCCGCGCTGCATGTTTTCGGCATTAGGGTTTAGCTTTGACAGGGTAAGGACGGACAGCTGACGGTCAGCTGTTGCCGTCGGCCGTGTTCGCGTTCGCTGCTAAGACTGTCGATACCACTCATGTTGACACGCGCCTAATGCCTGTGGTCGTATAAAAACGAAAAACCCCCGCAGCTTTCACTGGTCTCCGGGTTGACGTGGATCGTGTACGAGTTGACAATGAGGCGCGTACGGATGCAACACGGAAAGCGGGCCTTATCATCTATGATGGGCGTAAGACAGTGCGATGGGCGATGGACCGGGAGGTATTAGGTCGGAAAAAGGCATTCATTCTCTACGGACATCGCTGCTTGGGCCAGTGGTATTGTCTGCAAAGCTTGGATGTTTCCTGCCTCATAGACGCCGTGTGCAAGCTGTTTTCTGGGCTACGTGGCACGGCCCCACGCCTCTTGCACAACAGCTATAACCGACAATGACCGAACTCAACCCTTATACATGAAGCGCGTCTGTATGGATTTCATGTACCCATACATCATGGCCGCTGTCATATCGGTAAACAACTTGCAGCCGTCCCTCCATTTACACGCACACCTGCCACGCAGACTCCTTTGCATACTACCTGAATATATAATCACGCACATACGCGTGTGACTGTTGTCATGGCTTATTCATGCTCGTGTTTTTTGAAGGCCCTCTTGGGGACACCCTACCTACTGCTTCTTCCCCATACAGCCCCCTTGACGAAGGAGATGAAGGCAGAGTTGCGAGAAGAGGCTATGCGCAAGTGGGTTTCCTCCGTTGTTTTTTAACAGTGTGTATAAGTCAAAGGTGTACGAAAATTTCCGATTTGCCCAGGTGCCACATGAGGTCAGACGTGATGTCATGATGTGGGTCTGAGACGTAACGGGTTTTAGGAGCGGTTAAGCCCAGCCAAGAATATGGAAACGAGCAGCAATATGTGTGATGCATTTTGATGTCTAGCGCCAGCCCGCCAGGGACTCATACGCCTCGTAGTTTCATGGTAGAGTGCCTTACGATCACTGGCGATTGGCTTGCCATTTGCAGGTACGGCCTCACTCCAGAGCAGCTCAAAAAAGTGGATGAGCAGCTGGAGGAGGTGATGCGGATCGCGGAGGAGGTGGCGGCTGCCACTTTGGACGGAAGCGCCGATGGAGCCGCTGCCGGCAACGGTGGCGGGGCGGGTATCGGGACTCTGACCAGCACGCAGGCGCATGCACAGGCCTTGGCACGGCTTGACCCAGAGTTGGGTAAGAGGCGGGCGTATCGTGGAACAGTGACTGTCATGTGATGTTGACGCGTCCTAACGTCTTTGATTGGGCTTGGGACAATCTTGCATCATCACATTCTACAACGCAGTTCACCCTTATCCCCACGTCCGCTCTTATGTCCACCCTTGCCCTAAACCATCGCCACCCCAAACAGGCCGTCTCACAGCCGTGTCCATGGACGAGCTCTCCGCGGAACAGCTCGTCCAACTGCTCAAAAGACTCCGAAACCGCTTAGCATGCCTCGTCGACCGGTACCGTGACCGCGCTGCGCTGCCGCTGCGGTCCGGGCCACGTTGGGAGGGCGAGCGGGACGCTTCTTCGATTTTGGATGCCGCCGCCGCTGGCGCCGTTGGCGGGCCCGGGTGTAGTAGAGCGGCCCCGGGGGATGGGCTTCCGGCAGTGAGCAGGTGAGGCAACCGACAACCGGTTATTTAGCAGGCGGTGGAGGGCAGCGCCGCCGGCGGGATATTAAGAACATCGCCACCTTCGTCCCGTACACTGTATTCCTTCCATCTCCGAACCCTTTTCCTCTCCTCTTTCGACCCCCGAGTCAACTCCGCCGCTATCCGCTGCATCCTGTATATTCCATCCTATGCTGTGCTGGCTGTCCCTTAGTTCCCTCGCTTCTTGTTTCCCTCCCCTCGCTCTTTTATAACCCAGTAATAATTTTCGGTGGGTTTTAAGTCTGAACCTCTGTTTCATTTTATTAAAATATTCCGCTCTCTTTCCCCTAAACAGGCACCTGCTGGCGGAAGCCACAGCAGGCCGGGTGCGCAGCGGCACTGCAGGACCAGCACCCCGACCGCCCACTTCGGGCGCCGCTGCAGGGTGAGACTGTGCCCATGAAGGAAGGATGGGTGGGTGGGGGAATCCTCAGGATGAGCTCCTTTCCGGAAAGTTCTATTGTGAGGGTGGGAAGCATGAGTGCGAACGGGGACTTATAATGGGATGCTGGGGAGAAGCATGATGGCGCATCATTGTCATTGCGAGGTTTCCTATAAGGCGCGTTCTAATAGAGGCCCGTATCATGGTACTTCATCCCTTAGCGGCTATCATCGCCATATTTAATAATCACGAACGTCGTCATGAACAATCTCCGACAGCGGGGAGGAGTGCTCCCTGAATCGAAATGTAGCGAGATGTTTGTTGGTAAGGATAAAGGGGACAGTTTCCACAGACCAATTTAACGGAAAGTTCAGGCAGAAGCCAGAAGCGCTGAGAAGCGCTATGTTTCCGTATTGCTCTTGTATCATCGACGTGCAGAGGCGCTCGCAAGCGAAGCAAGCCGAGTCGGGCCCGGCGAAGTTCTGGAGACTGCGGCGACTGGTCAGGTGGAGAAGAGAATGCTGGGCCGTTGGCAGGGGACGGCGGTAAACGCAGGGCGGAGGGATCGCGCCGTGTTACCCGCGCCAAGGTAGGCGCTTCATGGGTGATTTCGGTTTTGTGTCGAGGAAAAGGAGGGCCCCTCAAGGTAATGCGGCAGCTTCGTGCTTACAGCAGCCACCATGTTGATGTCTCATGACGGTGTTGGTACTAGTGTTGATGGTGTTCAAGCCTTGATGCACAAGGCACCCTGCACCATAATGGAGTATCCTTCTGCCGTATACATACACCCATTCGCAGCGGCCTGCCAAGTACGATAAGTACGTTGATGACGGCGAGTATGAAGAAGTGGATCCAGATGACGCCGTGGCAGAGGCAGTAGTCGACCCGTCGGAGGCACTCAACACACTCACAGCTATGGGCTTCACGCCGCGTAAGGCGCGCGGAGCTTTACGAGAGTGCCACTTTAACGTAGCAGCAGCGGTGGAGTGGCTTTGTGCTAATTGCGTCTGAAGCGGCCTCTCCTCAGTTACCGCAAAAACGTAATTGACATGAAAAATTGAAACCTGCGCGAACGAAAAATATATATTAAAAGATGGACAATTGCGATGTCTGCAGGCGACCAGAGGCACGCCAGGACGAATGACCTCGATGGATCACAATTCATATAGATTAGGTTTTTCTTTGAGCTACGTTTCTTGTATCTTCCTAATGTTGCGTGTATTGTCATGAGAGGCATTCACGTTATCAGAGCCCCTTCCAAAGTGACCATGTCTTTCAAGCCTGGGCGTGTGGCCCCAGCGCGGCTTCTCTTTTAACGGCTTTTAGATAGGGGTTCAGAGCGAAACTACCCTAACGGATTAAGTATTCACGGAGGCAGGAGGTAGAGGTGTGCGTGTTTGATCAAGTAACGGCTTGTTTTAACCGTGCGTGATTTGATGAGACCGTCATGGTCGCGTGAGAACAACAGCGGGCTTCTCTGGTATGGCCGATTCCGTCTTGAGTTCGGTCGTCAGGACTCCGTCAAATGTCCTGCGGCATTAGGACTGCTCACGAAATTGTCGTACAATGGCCATGCGAGCGTCAGGGTCTCCCCACAGTAACTTCCTTCTACAACCCAAAGAGCGTGACGGTTACACATCCAAGGTACAATCCGTACAATCCGTATTTATGTCAACACAACGCACAACACAAGATTGCCGCCAACTTCCAACACACAACCTCGAATGATGTACCATGTACTTCTTACTCTATTGCTAGAACATGGGACGCCTCAGCTGAATAAAATCATTCTTTGACAAACGTGCGACCCGGAAACTTCCGGCCCGAGAGCAAATTTGGGCTTAAACCGCGTCCATCACCGACAACCAACTCACCGACAGCCACAAGAAACTTTGGCACGACCATTATGACGGCACATCTGCTTAAGTGCCCATGCAAGGCCATGCCTGCCCATATCTATGGAGGTACCCGCCCCACGTGTGCAGCACGCCTTGCCGTTATGCGTCATTGCTATTGCGGCAGCAGCACTGCAGCGGTAAGGCCAGGGGCAGCGCCCTCACCTTGGCCAGACTGCGCCACTGCAGCGAATTCCGGATCGCTACTTACTGGCTGGTTATTCCGTGCTGCGAACTACTGATGCGGCGGTGTCAGCACCGCCATCAGATTCTCAGTAATCTCCAAGAGAGCCTCATCACTCCCAGGGGGCCCTATGAGGCCGAGACCCACGGGCAGGCCATCCACACGGGCAATAGGCAAGTTCACCTGCGGAACCGTTTAACAATCATACGATGGTAATGTGGATTTGTCATGTATTTTAATTGTCATATTGGTTTAATTTCAGCATGCAGGATGCAGCATACGCCGTGCGGATGCTGATACAGTACAGTTTTACATCAAGTGCGAAGTAAGCACCATTCGGATGTAGTGGGCTTGCTGTAATATGGGACACATTCCCGAAGCAGTGGGCTCCAAAGCGAATAGCAGCGAAACGGGCTGCCAAGGGGCCTCGTGGTAACTTTTTGGACCCGGTGCCGGTGCCAGGGCCGTTGGACCCCGGGTGTGCGTAAATTTGCTGCTTAGATGCGTCATCAGCGAAGCGAGAGTACAACGGCAGCAGAAGCACGCGGAGTCCAACAGCCCTGGCGCCGTGTGAATATGTGTCAATATGACGGAACATCATATTGTGCAAACGTGTAAATGGCCACGTCGCACCTGCGGGAGGCCTGCCAGGCCCGCGATGGAAGTCAGGCTGATCAGCCGGGTCCGCCAGGCATCCAAATCCGCCTGGGGCAGTCAAAAAACAAAAAACTCATGACAAACCTCACCCCAAAACCTTTTAAATAATACCTTGCATCCCATAGCAGTTGAAATCATGTGATTTCATGTCATCGCAAGGTTGTAAAAGGAAACACTTCGCGGAGTTTGGGCACTGGGTGGCAGGTGACTAAGAGGATGCGTTTAAGAAACAACAAAACACTGCGAAGCGACTAGTGAGAATAGGATGGCGGATTGCGATTGCCATAGTGATGGTGCAAGGGAGCTATTATGTGTCCGATACGGCGTACCGGTGGCGTGTTGACCAGTGGCGCGGGGCCCGGCGTAGTTGGTAATGCCAACACCCCATCCAAACCCAGCAGGTCCAGCATGTGGGCCCGGATGCGAGCGCGCTTCACGGATGCCGCCTCAACCTGGATAATTAATGTCCGAAATCCAAACGGGGAGGAGACAGATGAACATGAGGAAATGGGGAAGAGACAGGTCACAGACGACGCGAAGCAGGTGTCAAGATACAAGGGAAGGAAAGCCATGGGGTTATGCCCCTGTCAATACAGATGCCTTCAGGTCCATTGTATTGCATTACGACACCAGGGAATATCAAATGGGAAGCTGCAATTTCCCCCATACTGGTAGCCTTGTACCAGTACCTGCAGCAGTCATGGTACAGCGCTGCCCCGGCACGTTAACCACCATTCCCTCACGGGGCGCCTCCCTTCCGTACCTGGCTGACTGAGTGTGACCGGCATGAAGTTATCGGAGCCGGCTGCTGCTTCGGACAATAAGCTTTAAAAATACCAGACACTTTACTTAAGAAGGCAACACTCCACTAACAGCAATCCGCTTCCGCCTCATCAGTCATTACCTGGTCGCGGCTGATGGCGGCCGCCATGGTGAAGCGCTCCTTGATGCCGGGGCCGAACTCCGGGTTGTGAGCGGTGACCCAAGCGCCGTGTTCGTGCCACACTTCGAATCCCTGCACGTTCGCGCCAAAAAAACATTACATAAGCAAAAGCAAACAAGCTTGCACATAATGCTTACTACGTCAACGTCAACTTCGTCGCTTCAGGTGTCACTCAAGGCCCATTGCAACATGGTTACGTGGCCCCCTCAGCTCACCTGACAGACCCGAAAGACCCCCATCCAGTCCACGAATGCCCCCAGACCCTCCTGAGCCAGAGGAGATGCCACCTCAATCTCAGTTGGGTTCCCCAGAAGCTCCACCACCTGCGCACATACACGCGTTTGCAGCATAACGCAATCCGTGACACACACTGTATAAGGCCAAAATCCCTGACAACATGCTTTCTCCGGAATACACGTACGCCTCGCGACTGTTGCACCTAGGATTGGTTTACGCCGAGCGCAGCTCTGCCCCGCTCGTCCTGCGCCAAAATACCTCAGTTAAGCCGCGGTTAAACTACCGTCCCATTGCTAAGGTTGCACCCTGTGCCCCAAACAAGCGTCGCGCGACTTTCCAGATAGTTATAAGCATAATCATGACCATGCCTACATATATTAGTGCATAATCTCGGTAACACGATAAGGCGCTGTCCAATGGGCAGTTGGTGTCACCTTGGTAAAGTTGGCAGACATGACATCGTAAATAGCTTTTCCGGTGGGCGGGTCCGCGAGGGCGAAGGCGTCCCGAGCTACCAGCCACCTGCTCAGCTGAAGGGGTCCGCGGCTTGCAGGGTCCAGTAGCACGGAGCCGACCGTACGCAGTATGGCCGGGTCACGCGCGAACCTGCCGGGATAGCGATGAGGGATCAAGGAATTTGGAAGAAGAAGAAAGTCAGCGGGAAATTCAGGGTCTGGGCACGGCAGGGGCAAAAAGAGCAACGAGCCTGAAGACAGGCGGCTGCGACAGTGGCAGTACTAAAGACAGCGGCAGCACAAGGAGGAGATGGAGTGGTGTCGGCGGAACTATCTGAACAACAATAAAGCAAAGATGTCCTCCTGACAAGTTCATGATTTGGCTTTCAGGGCAAAAAGTGCGACGCGAGGCATCGAAGGCATGTCGTGGGGCATGGCAAGACGTCTGCTTTCTGGTTCACCCATTAAGCCATGGAACCTCCTTTCGTAGCTAAGCCTTTGCCCAAACGTTTGAATTTCGCCCGTTTCCATCATCAGGCGCCCCCAACATTCCATAATCGAATTCCCGCGTCGCCTTCCCCAGCTCCGCACAGCATACCGCACCACATCACGCTATCGCCGCATCAACATCATCAGCATCAGCAGCAGCAGCAGAACCCTCACGACAAGCTCCAAAAACACCACAACGCCACGCCGTGCCGGTTCACGTGCCCCCACGGAGCTATTAATAACCGACTTGACACCGGAACGTAAAAAGTAGGTCATGTCCCGCCGCGCGGCGGCCCAGCCAAAAAGCCCGCTCCCGCTGCCCCGTCACCAGCGGTATCCCGCGCACCAGCCAGACGTGGTAAAAGATGGCGCCAACGCCGTCGTGCCCTCCGCGCTGACCCGGCCCCAGGTGGGCCTTATGCCCAGCAGTCCGCAGAACGAGGCAGGCACCCGGATGGAACCCCCCGTGTCCGTGCCCAAACCGATGTCTACGTCGCCGCACGCTACCGCCACCTGCAGGGTGGCAGCGCCGCGGCGGGACATCAGCACATGGAGCCCGTCGGAAAGTAAGAAAGATGCTGGTCTGGGAAAAGCATCTACGGTAGGCCGCGCTTAACTCAGGACACTTCCGGGAAATGTGCGTGGAAAATAGATGCGCCGACCGCGGTCCGAACAGATGAACTTCGCTGTTCCAGGAGGCCCCAGCACGAGCCTGGCCGTTCCAAAACCGAATCGCAACCTAGCGCCCACCATTACCAGCTGCCAGTTATGACCCGGCAAGTCATGTGCAGGGCCCGCATACCGGTGCCGCAGTTTACCAAGACCCAGACCAAGGCCCTCGCCACCACTCCGCTTCGCTGTTGCCACCTCCACATCGATTGCCAGAACCAACCAAAAGCCCCGTCAATCCGTACATCCAAAAACATGAATAAAATTGCAAGGAGCGCAGGAACTTGTGCACCGTGTTGAGCCAACTGCCACCATTGCAGCCGTTCGGCGAGACAGCCAGACAAATAGCTTATCGAGTTATGAATGCCATGCCCCAAACCATCACAGACCCGCAAAGACTTCTTGGCAATCCCCATCCTCGTGCTCCGAAACTGCAACCTCATTGAGAGATCTACAGGCTTCTCGCAAAGCCAACCAAGGCCTCGTATACCTCACCCCGCGTTTCTATCAAACCGCGAGAAGAAATCAACCGGGGATAGATAGCACCCGTAGCTCTTTGGAATCGTTGCTTTCCATTCATACCTAAACGATGGAAACAGGAGGGCTTCATCATCGTAAGGACGATCAGGCCCCCGATGGGAGAGGAAGGCATAGCCGAAGGGATACTTCGCCGTCGCAAGGCTAAAAGCGTTTGCAGGCCGCATCCTCCGCCATCCTTCCACCGTAATTAAAAACATAACACCACTCACCAGCCAGCTGTGTCAAAAGACGGCGCCAATGGGCGCGCACCCGTCAGGTTGGTCCGCCCCCACGTGGGCCTTATGCCAAGCAGTCCGCAATACGCTGCTGGCACCCGCACCGAGCCGCCCGTGTCGCTGCCCAACGCCAGAGGCACGTCCCCTGCCGCCACTGCGACCTGCGCGCGGCATGGCCAGAATACCGGCATGCGCGCACGTGTGCCGTGGTATGTGTGTTTAAATGTTAGTTTGGGCCGGGTGATGTGCCTATCCCTCCCTGACGTGCATGCAAGCGTGCCAGGACCCCGACCTGCCAGACATGCACGTAACCACACCACCTTTAAAGCCTTCCAGACCGTAAAAACAAGTACCACACAGCAAAACCCGGAGCCAATAAAACCAAATCTCCGTACGAAGAGCTCTACAGAGGTAAGGAAAAGACCCTTTCCATAATATGGTGCATATAGCCTGCAATGCTGCAAACTTGCCCCGGCCAACCCCACCTGTGCGACATCTTACTGAAACCCTCCGGAGCAGCTTCCCTTCTAAAGAGCCCCGTCCCCGTCCCCAACCCCTGCGTGACAAGGACCTCCCTTACCTAACCAATGCCCTTTCAGGTAACCATTTCATTCAGTCCCAAAGCCACGATCACGCACACCATTTGGCTACAGGCAAGCACTTGCCCCGAAACCACATAATCATGATATGCCTTAGCACGATGCCATGTCCGCGTCTATTCCAACTGCGTTTCCAACGCCTCCATACGACATAGCCATAATAAACTGGTGGACGGTGGTCGCTCTATCTGAAGCTGGACCCCGTAGTTCACCACGCGGTTGAGCCAGGGACTACCGTATTGCCTGTACAGGATTGCGGGTATTGCCCCCCCTAACCGTGCGTAAGCTTTCCCCAGAGGCCTTGCCCCTGCTTCCCAACGCTCGCTCCGTTTCGTTCGTACTTTGCAACTCCCAACTACACGAAGATGCCCACCTGCTCCACGACACGTCAGCGTGCGCAATGGCACACCCCATGATGTGTGACCCCAACTGGAGATCGCGCGCCATAAAGTCTAAGGAACACAAACATTTCCGCTGTATATGATAAATGCACACAATAAAAAACATGCGTGTGTGAGTGCCGATATGCGAATACATAAGTGCACGTAAGGTAACTTACAGCTGATCCCGATGAGGAGCCTCCAGGGATGCGTCCCGGTGCGGCCGGGTTTGTTGGCGTGCCGTAGTGTACGTTCTCGCCGTTCAGGCTATATGCCAGCTCGTCCATGTGGGTTTTGCCGCACAGTGTCGCGCCAGCGTCCAGCAGGGCCTTATAAGGTCAGCCAAGATCGGGGAGGGCGCGAACGGATGGCATGAAGCGAGACTAAGGGGAACAAAGCAACAAACTCTGACCCATATGTGCCAACCAACCGGGTTCGAGTCATGTCGTGAGGAGCACATATGTAAGCATTGGAGACACGGCAAGACGAGGCGGGACGCAGAGGAGCAGGGGGAGGGCACGACCTCCCTTCTGAGGTCTACTTCATTGCACAGAATGTACTTACCTGTACGGCCTGCGCAGTACGCGTGGCTGGGGAATGTGTCTCCAGCCAGATGGGATTGCCGAAGCCGGTGAGGTGACCTGCCACCTGTACTTACATACACACACACAGAGCGGCAGCAGCGGCAGCGGCAGCATTTGCAATTTGGATTAGAGTGTAGAAAATAGTTGAGGTAATGGGGATGCTTGTGAGAGTGAGGGTGAAGCATGGAGGCACGGTATGGTGGAACCCCGCCTGTGAACCAAAGCAGCCGCCGAAGCAGCAGCAGTCATGTGGGTCGGATGGCTTTGGTTGCCACGCGTGAAGTAGTGATGACAGTCGTGACGTGATAAGGTGATGCAATAACTATGTACTGCAGCAGAAGGGGTGCGGGTCAGACTGGTGGAAGTGGCCAAGTTACATGCAGCGGTGAAAGCTCGACCCCGCCACAGCAGCTTACATCAAACAAGTCCTTGACAGCGAATGACAGCCCCCTCAGGGGTCCCTCTGCCGCACCGGGCACAGTCAGCGACTTGTCAATATAGGCGTTGTAGGGATCGCTAGGATCGTTAACGTTAGCTTGCATCTGCATGCGTCGCCTGGGCCACGTAAAACTTCTAAAGTATGCCTGGCGTATGCTGAGACCACTGCAGCGGCCTGCGATGGACGCACAAAATCGAGGAAGGATAAAATATTTCCATCAATTTTACATGCCACAAATTAATGTCCCGTGATAGGTAATATTTAGGCCATGGGGTATTACCTGCCAAAAGGCTTACGGAGCCCCAGCTGACGAAGGACCGGGCAGGTGATGCACGAGACAATGAACGCTCCAGCCCCTTAACGTGAACCTGCATTCCTGGAACAAGGCCAAATTCTTTGAAGCGTGCGAGTCCGCAAGCGCTAACAGAAGTGATCCAGAGCTTCAAGGTAGATTAATGCACCCCTAGTGTGACCAAAGCTAGTACCCGATCATCATCGCTTTGTTTGCAAAATGTAATGGGTTGACATGTCCGTCGCTTACTCATTTACGAAAGGTCGTTAATCGTACACCCTAATGCTGTGAAATTGGGTTCAGCTTTACGTGCAGGCATAACACAGCTTAACATCATAAAAAAATCGATATATGTACCTTTTTGTAAGCCATGTATCAGTCGCTATAGAGCCAAGGCGGAAGGGCCCCAACTACGAATGGGCACTGCGCCTGCCCTGGGGTGCAGCGCGGTTATGGCCCAAATGTTCCCAGTGACAGTGGTTTTACTGATGCTCTTGCGGACACAGTCAGTTTTTGCCGTCCGGAGGCGTTTGGCATCGGCAACAGATAAACTTGCAACGTTTGCTTCGCCGAATTATACAATATATCATCGTCATGATGAGCTTATACGTGAAGTCCTCGACGTCGTGAACGCAAATCCACGATTTATGAAGGCAAGCAATTTGTTGTTTCTCGCTAGTTATTTTTACCTATCTGCTGAATTTGATAGCATAAGACGCGACGGGCCACAATGATTTTTCACAGCTCGAGGTCTTCTCGGAAAGGGACGGCAACTATGACGTGGAGTTGAAGGTGGGTTGGCCTGTCCTCGGCTATGCCACATTCGAGAAGTCGCTGTGCCCATAAAACCATACATTTTAGAAGCGTCCATAATTGGTCTTTGACTTCCTTGATCAACAAAAGGCAGCCTAACAGGTACGGCCGACACGTTGTCTTACCCCTCCCGCCCAAATCCCAACTGCCATGAGCCCTAGGTTGTGACAGTGGAGCCCGGAGGCTTTTCAAATCGACAGGGCGAGAAAGTGCGCATGCTTCTGGTGAGCTGACCAGCTTTTTGGACGCGCCCCGTTTGAACGTTTCCACAGCATAGCCTTCTCTGCAACAGCTACATTGCCTTACCTATCGCTTTGACCCAGCCGCCACCTACATACCTGACATCCGCCGTTCCAAAATTCATACCGCGCGGCTGTGCTGCAGGATTTCGGAGAGCATGGCCGTGAGCTTATTAGCAGCGAACTGGGCCTACTTCTTCTTAAGACTCTGGCTGCCCGAGAGGGTGTGATGCGGGTTTTCCCTGGGGAGCTTGATCGGGGCCGGGAGCTGCAGCGGCTGTTGGATGGAACAATCATCAAGGTGAGCGGGGCGCATATGGATGGAAGCAATACCTAGGGAAGGTCCTGGAGACGGGCCCATGGATTGGGGAATTGGAGGAGGGCCTTGCGATCTGGGCAGGTGGCAGGAAGGCGAGGGAGAGATGCGGGAAGGCGGGAGATCATCGGACGTTGGGAGAGGGAATGGGCTGTGGGCCGTGGGATTTCAGCACTGCTCGGCAGCAAGGGCCGTTTGTGATGACACCGTTGGCGGCTCGGCGGAGTTATGAGCTTGCAATTCAGGTTGACGACTCTATTTATTTCATTTCCGTCGTCTGTCCTTTCGATTTTGTACAGATTCTGCCCATGGAGAATGAAGGTGGCAGGCGGCTAGTGGAGGCGGGGCGGCTGTGTGAACGTAAAAATGGTCGTGGCGTGGACCCAAACCGCAACTGGGAGGTAGACTGGGGCACCAAGGAGCCCGACTACGATCCTAACGAGGAATACCCGGGGACAGCACCTTTCAGGTGCGAATAAGACCCACGGTTCTGTCCGTTTTGTGAAAGACTAACCAGGTCCACCCAGATGTGCGAAGCTGATGTGGGTCACCGCTCACCGGCACTATTTCGGTGTGCGGATCGGCGGTATTGGGACATTGCTTGCGTGTCGATGCCTAGTACTGGCTGGCACGCTGAGTCCCCTTTCTGAGGCCCCGGGCTCGCGGCTGCACGCTACCCTCAAACGCCCCGGACGGCCCTGAACTACGTCGTCCGGATATACTGGCGTATTGTCATTCACCTTCTTGGTGTCTTTAAGACCCTTAGCACTGTCTAGGTCCGTTGTTTGGCATAAATACGGACAAACAAGTAAGTGCACATTTTATTTGTCCCCGCTGGAATGCTGATATCCCTTTCTTTTGCCATGCGTGTGTTGTTCTGTTCGCTGTGGCGGGTATGTTCTCAGTGAGCCGGAAACTAAGGTCCTCCGGCAGCTTGCGGCGGAATTCAAACCGCATGTCTGGCTCAATATACACAGCGGCATGGAGGCAATGCTGGCGCCTTGGGACCACGTACCGGAGGTAAGTTCCTGCGCCGAGGCGGGTAGTGGAGGAAACAGCTGTAGGTGATGAGGTGCAACGGTTCGCTTGGTGAGGATTGTCAAGCGATTATGACAATGAGAGCGACGAATGCTTGCCGGGATTTGAAGCCCTCCGATGGGCCCCCCTTGCGCTTGTGCGGTGCGTGGGACCTGTTGTTTGAGACTCCTCTCCATGTTTACGTATTCCATTCACGCAGCTGTTTCCAAACCGTCTCTCCCGTGAGACCTGCAGATTGCTGCCGAGGCTCGACCCTCGGTGGACATCTTGCAGCGGATCTTTATTGACATCATGACCAACACCACTTGCGTCGTAGGCTCGGGCGGAAAGACAGTGGGGTGAGTGGGGTATGTTTCGCGTATTCCATTCATAAATAAAAAAGGGAGAGGAGGATGGAGATGAGTGGATCCGATAACGTCCAGGGAAAGTAGCAATCCACGCAGGATTGGCGCTCGTTTGGTTCTGTCTCCCGACCCGACATCCAACATATGTGGATCCCTATATGTTGTCTGTGAGGTTGAGGACATTAGGGAGAAGTAGGGGTTAGGAGAAGGTAACTACTGAGAGTTTAAGACACTTCCCTTTCGGCCTACCCTCGCACGTTCGCAGTTATCTGGCCCACGGCACTGCTACGGACTACATGTTCAAGATCCTCCAAGTGCCGATGGCTTACACCTGGGAGATCTATGGCGATTTTAAAGCGCACTTTGATGACTGTTTCCGCATGTTTAACCCCGTGGACGAGGAGGGCTTCAAGGTGCTGCAGTCGTGCTGTGGCGGATATGCGCGTCTGTCCCAGAGAAGACTTGCGCGATGGCCACTTGTATATTTGTGACCCGTGTCGATCTAATCCGGCCAGGTGCCCGTCCTGTACCGGCTCCTCTCAACCAATCAGATCCATCTCCTCGCCTCGTGTATTGCGCAAATCCCCCCCTGGATCTGGTTTGCAAACGAACCCGCCCGCATTACGCGTATTCTGCAAGGCATCCAGTGCTTTCTGCTGCCCTCATTTCGTCACCAGCTGGCTTTGCCTTTTGCACCGGCACACAGTGTCCTCACTCTCTCTACTCACAGCCTCATATTGACAAACAGCAGTCCCACCGTACCGTCCTGCACGCAGGAGGTGTTGCAACGCTGGCTGCGGGCCATTATGCGGCTGGTGGAGCTTATGCCCGGGCACCCAGCGTTGAAAGACTCCAAGGCCTGGTCTGTGTCCAGCAGTGGCAGTGGCCCGGGCGTCCAGCAACAAGGCCACTCCGGAGGAATCAAGGAGTCTGAGGACGTGACAGCGACCGGGACAAACTTACAGCAGGGCGAGGGCCAGGGAAACGTGCAGGGTGGTGGCACAGCACCCATCACGGGAGCTGGAGCCACCACCACCATCACCAGCAAAACCAGCAGCACTTCTACCAGCAGCCTCAACACAGCGGGCACACAACAGGAGGAATCGGACTCGGCGAAGAGCCAGGCACCGGACGCCAGTAGAACCTCTAGCAACGACGGGACCACAAGAGGGGATGAGCCTCGCATTGCAATTGTGGCCTCTGTCAAGGAATGGCGCAGCACGTGGAGCACAGGTTTCACTAGCGGATTGCTAGCGGCGGCGGGGCTGGCAATGGTGGGCGTGCTGGCGTACAGGTACGGCATACGGAGCTTACGCAGCGGGGTTGTTGCAGGTGGCGCCAATGGCGGTAGCGGTTCAAGTCGAAGGGTCGTGTCCGACCTGACGTTCCCTGCCGGCGTCAATGCCTTATGGGGAGGTTTGGCTGAACGGAAAGGAAGCCGTATGTGTGTGTAAGTGTGTCGGTCGTGAGTTGTGGGTTTCTAGGTAACATGCAGGTAAACCATGTGAATTCATTTCTGTTTTATGCTGTTGGATTCGGCATAGGGCCCACGGGTGCTGAAGGGTAGATTGCAGGAAGCAGGTACACATACATGTGCACGTAGGCAACCCTATCGTATTAGTACAGTGCAGGACCGAGTTGCAATTGGGAGCTCTTTTCATAGGTAGGAAGTCCCGGTAAATAAGCTGACGCCCGGGGAGCAGACTGAAAGAGTGCTATCTGAAGGCCACAGCGAATAATGCCATACATATGCAGCCTCCACGAGGGTAAAGAGGGAGCTCTATGGGTTTCCTGCTGGTTTTCTATGTCGGAGGCTATGGGTTCAGTAAAGGCCAACGGCCGCTCGCGTGGCGCACATCATGCATAATGGTGCTCAATATCTGGATCGAATAGTTGTTTTATATCTCCAGATTGCGGATGGGGTGGGTGGGTGCGTCGCTGCCCTGTCGCTATTGTAGCCGTGCACATATGGCAGGTTGTCAACGAGGACTGGCAATGGCGGGTGAGATGCAGTGCATATGTATGCGTCGGTCCTGCTTGTGATCTGGCGGGTGGGAACCCCACGGCTACGCAGAGGACTTCGAGCGTAGCGTGCCCCCAGTTTTCTAGGGGTTACAGCACTTGGGGTGCTGTTGCACGGTGCCGCGGTGCGTTGTGATTTTCTTCGAGGTACTCTTGTGAGCGTGTAGGAGTGCATGTTACAGCGGGCGGGATCGAGATAGCGAATGGTGAACGTCGTGTGTCTACCCACCATGCACCTTAACCTTCTGGAACTGGAAACCCGTCTTCGTACCGATTCATTTGCTCACATGCTAACTACACGTTTTACGTTTGTCGGCGCAAGTGGTAAAATAAAATGAGGCTTATCCCTTTAGGAAGCCCCATCCTTGCCGGCCGGACATTTGTATGGCTATTTGAACTGGTGTCTGTGTGTGCGTACTTGGGGGAACGTTAGGTCCGTGGGTGGCGGCTGGGGTTTGTATAGGGGCGGTAGTGCAGCGTTTACAGTTCAAGCGCTCTCTATACCGCATATACTACAGTGTGGGTAGGACGGCATGTGAACATGGTCGGAGGCGATGATCTAGTCACAGTGTTTCCATTACACAGCATACGATACCGTAGAGAGAGGTGTTAAAAAATGTTGGGACATGAGGGAAGAACGGGAACCTAAGCTTAGCGTAACCCGAGTAGGTAGCACTCATGGATGACTTGAACGTTTCACCAGATAGCTTTAAAGCAGCTGCAGTAGCGCAGCGAGCTTATCTTTCCCTTTTGCCGTCGGTCTCATGGTTGCATCGTTCCTCCAGATAGCATAAGTCATACACGATCCCAGCCGCCCGCAATTTTAAGTTCCAATACACCTGCCCCCCCTCCCCGCGTGTGCCTGGCACAATTTTGTGTTTGCCCCGGGATTGGTTGAACCGCAGGTGCCTCTCACGCAAGGGTGAGGAGCTGCGGAGGGTGCGGGGTTCAGGGTATCAACCTGTCTGATCTCGTGGACACAGGCTTTTGCCTGTTGGGGGGTGCACATAGCTAGCTGCGTAGCGGTTGAGGCGTTGCTCTTCACCATCTATCAGAGTGAATGGTCAGGAGCTCAGGTCAGGAGACATGTTCAACCGTGAGGGTCTTGCCCTCAACTTGTCGTTCGGGATTGACAAGCCTTGGTAGACGTGGACATTAAGCATGTGCTGGGAACACTAACTCGGACGATGGTGTTAAAGGACAAGTGCTGCACAAGGATCCAAAGGATCACCGGTGAATTCCTAGCTATTAGCCTGTCACGGGCCAAGAGAACTTAAGAGGAGACACGCTGAGGACACGAGAGAAAAGTGTGCCGGTTGGGACGGCAGATGACGAAGGTATGAGATATGCCGGTACCTGACAAGGAGGTTGGACTGGGGTTGGACGCTATGTATGGGTATGTTAGGGTTTGCAGGTTCACACCATTGCGAGCGGCCGAAGTGGTTACATTATGAGGAAAACAAGTTTTCACGGAACGTTGACGTGAAGCCACCGCGGTTGATGTACTATGACAGGCTGTGATGAGGCTGTGACGTGACTGTGTGTGACCTAACAGCAAACGTTTCAATAAGGTATATTTAAAGTACCATGGATGGCCTTAATTCTTGATTACATCTTCGGTCTAATGCAATTCGCAACCGTGTGACGCCCCGACCGCGGGACTGGATCCAGGGGACTGCACTGGGACTTCACGACCACCATTAAGGCCGCATGTGAGACAATGATTCAGTCCTTGCTTGTGATGATCACCTTGCACATCGGACACAGGCAAAGATCGAAATAAGTGGAATCTAGATTATCCTGATTGAACAGAATTTCGACATAGACTTAAGCACACAAGACATGTGTTAGCCATAATAAAGGAATATCTTGGATGCCGAGGTCGCGCAGTGCGCGAATCTCAGCCTAGCAAAAATTTAGCCCTGCCGGACACCCGAAGGGCCGACTACGAAAGGCCCTCGCGAAGTGCAAGGCGGGGACCAATCATACAACCGAGGCCACTTTGACCACCTCGAGAAGCGGGCCAGGTAAGTATGAATAAGAAGTGGTTGCTTAAGGATCCTACCCGAAAGCCTGCACAGGGCTGCCTGCAGAAGCACGATGGTGGGTCGTCAGGTGCCAGCAAATGTGCCAGTACATACAATCACACATGCAGCATTGTCTTACACCTCCCTGTCGGAAAGAGCTTTCCTTCAGTTCTTAAGCCCAGGGCTCATCCTTGCTTGGGGTCTGTCACAATCCATTGTCATTGCACTTCCACTCTACATAGGCGGGGATCGAACAGCCCCCAGGCGGGGACTAGGAGCTCTCAGGAGCTAATCTCTAACAGGCCGGTTAACCGTTAATCAATAGAGATTGGCGAATAATCAGGATGATCAACCGAAGGGCTTCAACTGCTCAGAAGCTTTGTTTTCAGGAAAGAAAATGGCAATTTAATCCCGAGTTTACCCGTCCAAAACTATTTCCATTCCTGTTTCCAAGGGGAGGTCACGGGTTGCATGTTTCCAGCGGCCAAGTCGGCCACCTGTATATGCGGATACGAATTAGGTAAAATTGCACATGTGACAGTGCTCACACATACGGTCAAGATTCTGAGATTGGCCCTTGCTGCCGATGTAAGAGGACATGTTACACCATAGCTCGAGGTTTGTATCCAGAAACGGCCCGCATATGGAATGCGCTGTGTAATACCTTTCTGCGCCTTCCTCACCCCGAGTGTACTGTCCCTGTAAGCTTTCTGCAGCTCTGGCACGCGTCCCTCCAAAACGCAACGCACCTGTTTGTGATATGACGAACCAGAGGCGATAATTACTTCCGGCAAGACAGCACACAGAGGCACAGCTGACTACCAATTCGCCATGTGTTCTCACCACGAATACACACACACACACTGTAATACATTTATCCACGGCAACTTAGAGTATGAACGTACTTCATCAGTTTTGGTAGCCAAATGTTTGTGCAATCCGACGCTTTAGTGCTTGAAACGGCAACAGCTGGTCCTCAAATTAACAAAGCAGGGCCCGCGTGCTATTGCGTGTCTACAGGCCCCCATCAATTACACGCGCCAAATTCGTTCCCATATCCACACACACACCCCTGCATAAACGGCATCATGGATCCCTTTCTGGCTTCCTTCGTTTTGCCTGCTAACCCGATCCGCCCTCTGCTAGACTAATCGGAAGCTTTGCAGTTGACGGGCTGGGCTCCTCCATGACCTCCAGAGTCATCCAACTTCCCACACTCAGCTTCCCATTCGCCAGGAATGCCCGTCCGCCTGCAACCGGTGGGTTCATTGATATCCTGTTCCGCCATCTGCACCCTGACTGCTTAACGCAGCTGCCTCAACTTTGAAGTCCACAGACCCAGACATAACCACACATTTCGACTTCCTATTACCGGGGAATGGCGCAAAGATTCACAGCACGTGTCAAGTGCTGGTGGATTCCGTTATGTGCGTAAAGTTTAGCGCGTCATGCCGCCACAAGTGGAAGCTGCGGCTCCGTTGCTACCAGCGGTAGTGGTTGCAATGGCAGTATCCCCGGCGCCGCTGCTCGACTGCCCACTACTTCCACTAGGGTCCCGAACAGGCTGAAGGCATTGCATTCATCGATGCGCGCCATCACTAGCTTGCCGCGCAGCTCGTTCCCGTCACCGTCGAAGTAGACGAGCTTGTTGTGTCGAATGCGGCCAAATGCCTGGCGCGGGTTCTTGGGATTCGGTCCCTCCACCAGCACCTCCAGTGTACGGCCGCGGAAGCGCTGCGCGCGCTCCGTAGCAACATCCATGACCACCTTATTCAGCCTATTAGTGGCGATGGTGGACGTTGAAATGTTAAGCTTGTCGATTAACTGCGTTAGGCACGTGAGCCGCTTGGGCCCGGCTCCTCCCTGCCCTGCCTACGCATAGCCATAACCCACTCCCACTCCACCTCACGTGTTCCCACCCACCTATATGTGCATGTGCACATTTTGGCAACAATGTCCCGTGTTCCGATTCCGTATTGTGTCATCTGAGTTCTGCTTAAGATTACGCAAATGGATCGATAGGCCAGGCTTTCACAGTTTGCATTCGGCCTTCCGGGATTCCACCCAGGGGATCTCATTCAAACGTACCTATTCAACCGGTCCTGCTTGATCAGGTCGGCTACTTGGTTGTCCCACTCGGCGGCTGGCGTGTTTGGACGTGGTGAGTAGGCGGCGGTGTTGACTCTATCAAAGCCGACCTCCCGCACAAGCTGCTCGGTGGCTAGGTACTGCTCCTCGGTCTCGCCTGGGCAGCGGATAGCGTCACGAGGCAACATGCTGAATGACATTTACAATTTTCTCGGGAGGGATCGAACTGTCGCTTTCAAGCAGGGTCGTTGATATTGCTTTAGCGTACCACGTGACTGCCTGATTGGGTACTTCCATTCACTCAAAAATTAGCAACCTTCGTAATGCATTCCTGCACCAAGCCACCAAGTGCCATAGCCACGGCATAGTACAATTAAAATAAATAAGTTATTTTGATCTTAGTTTCTATGGTATTATAATGAGAAGAAGGCCCCGGGATGGCGACCCTGGAGGTGGATTACGGTGCGGCATTAAAGGGTGGTAAGGAAAAACATGACGGAAGATACCTAAGGGCGAGTGACATGCGCGTTGCGGCAGCAGACAAGATATCCTTTGCAAGGGACCGTGGCCCAAGCCCGCAAGTGCAATGCCCTCCGCGGGATGATGTGCCTTTCCCCCTCCCCCTCATACGCAGCTGATGCCCTTCCCCACGTTCTCATAGCCGAGCACTTATGCCACATACAGCCACCTACCAGGGAACCCCACGATGGCGTCACCGCTGATGGACGCGTCGGGCATGTAGCGGCGAATGTTGTCGATAATGGCCCGGTAGCGCTCGTGCGTGTAGCCACGCTTCATGGCTCGTAAAATGTCGTTGTCGCCCGATTGAAAAGGGATGTGGAAGAACTCGCAAAGCTTGGGCAGCTCTGCACACGCGCGGACCAGGCGGTCTACGTGCACCAGGCCAGAGGGATCGGAAGGCAAGCGGCCCGGTCGCGGGAGCCGAGGCAGAATGGGACCAGTGGTAAGTGCGAAGAAATAGTTCATGTATATGACAGGTAGGGAAAGACAGCGGGGAGTGAGCCTGGCCATAAGAGCATGCCCGTGCAAATGTGGATAATATAATTGGATGACCTGGGATGGCTGACACAAGACCTCAAACGGAAGCTGACTGACCATTTTGACCCTCCTGAAACGAAAGTTCCTAACCCAGCCAGGATAGCCAGGACCGCAAGGACAACACCCCCGGACAACGTGCTGCTCGTCGCTGGTCACTGGCCTGTTACTTAAGCTTACCTGTAAAGTAACGTGGATGCGAGGTGGCGAAGCGGATGCGCTCAATGCCCGGAACATCATGGATGTGTCTTAACAAGTCCGTGAAGGTCCATGCGCGGCGGCCGCTGGCATCCGCCGCCAGACCTGGAAGGTCCCTACAGTCCAGAGGTACAAGAGGGATGTAATGGGTAAGAGACGGACCCCAGTAGGAGAACCCGCAATGGTGAAAAGCTGAAAGAAAACACAGTGAAGCCGTCCCGGGAACTTGTGACACGCGACCCTAAACCAAAATGAGAAAATGCATACCAAGAACACTAGGAGAAGTAGAATCCGTACTGATGTATTTATGTATACCTGTGTACATCCGTACGTTTTTATGATCAGAGAGGGAAGAGTCCTGCTTATCTCCAGATGCAAGGGCGCAAAATCGTGGATTTTTTCCAACGCCGCGAGTAATTGGACTGGGCATTGTCGTTCTTGCATACAATTCCATACGCACTGAATCCATTGCGCCCGTGCCTACCTGCCGTATGCGTCGATATTTTGACCTAACAACGTCACCTCCCTGTATCCCGCCTCTCCCAACGCTAGCATCTCCCGCCGGATATCATCTGGCCGCCGGCTCTGCTCGGCGCCGCGAGTATATGGCACCACGCAGTATGTGCACTTTTCATTGCAGCCGTATATCACGTTAACCCAAGCGGTGATGTTTGACTCCCGCCTCGGTGTGGTGATGTCCTCCTCCACTGCCACCTACACCGGCACAGGAGACATCCCACCATACCCCAGATGGCAAGATAACCAATTTTAGTGATATATTTCCGTAACCGCGTTCGTGATGCGGATTAAATGGCGGCCGCAGACGAGACCGCAATAGAACGACGTTTAACATAAACACGAGCCGCAGATAAATAACTTTGCTGTAATCCCATACATGGCTACCAGCCATACACCATCCATACCCGCGCATGTTATAATGTTATAGCAATCCTGCTACTAGTTTCATCAGAAGCACCATCAAGTTTCTTTTGGCCCCGGTTCGCCCTCTTTTCCCCATCTTTCGCTGCCCTTCCGACCCTTCGACCTGCTCCGTCGCGCACACTTGCGCATCGTTGGCCTGATCAAGCAAGTCATGAATCCGATTCGCGAATTGGGGACCTGTGCGTGGGGAGAACAGACCGGTGACATAATGGGGCTAGGACAAGTTTCAGCGTACTCGCCGTAATGGGGTTTGACATCCCTCAAAAAGGGGTACTCGCCTCCGCCCCCGCTGCCCTCCGCCCCCATCATTAGTGACACGTCAGCCGCTTCTGCGCCTCTGCTGCATTCGCTTCCGCCCCATACCCCGCCCCGACTGCCACCACCGCCGCTGCCTTATACTGTTTCGGCTGGCCGCCGACGTCGCCCTTGCTAACGGCCCAGCTGTCTCCGCTACCTGTATTTCCCATACCACTGCCGCAGCCGCCGCCTCCCCAACAGCTGGCTGCCGTAGCCGCCGCCTCTGCCCCCAACGAACGTTGGATGTGGAGCAGCTTGCCCTCGCAATATCCCACTCAGTGTATGCGTGTTCCAGCTTATCATCAACAGAATCATTGAGCACATGTGTTTTACAATAGAAAACACCCTTCGGGGCAGGAACCCATAAACAGAAACACCGGCCCATCACTCATCTTACGCACCTATCTTCATGCATGCCGGCCTGTCACTGGAAAAAGTACCCTTTGCATGTCGAGCATTTTGGACTTAACTTCTCCATGAACTTACCCATGACGATATCCAGCTCTGGAACCCGCCGCAGCAGCGCCTGTCCCTCCTGCTGGGCCACACAGCCCGCCACCACGATCTTGAGGTCTCCCACGCGGTCTCGCTTCCGTTTCGCCTGCCCGGGGAGGGGAAGGCGCGAATATGCCATGCAACCAAGATATAACCTCAGACCCAAAGATATGGAGAAACCGGATTGTGCATGCGGGGAAACCACAAAATCAAGACCAGCGCAGCAGGAATAAGAGGACCCCGTGACAGGATATAGCTGCGCTAGCTGCATCCGCAGCTGGGGTCAGTTCCACATTACATCCTCGAGTTGCGTCCAAAGCTCCGTCTTCCCTACCCTGTGCACGGGTTCGATGGTCTTCGTATCCCAACTCCCGATTCCCCCTTGCCCCTCGCTCACTTGTGTTTTCCAATACGTTTCAGTGCTGCTGCTCCCCTTCCCCACACCCCAAGCTTAACGAGGTATCCTCACCTGCTTGCCCAGAGCTGAGTAGACCTTCTGCTCAGCCTTTTCCCTGATTGAGCACGTGTTATAAACTAGGACGTCCGCCTCGCTAGCATCCTGGCTGCATTCGTAACCCACGGCCTCGAGTACCCCAGCCATGCGTTCACTATCTGCCATATTCATCTGGCGCAGATCAGCACGGGGTCCAAGAAGGGGGCCCCCCAACGGACCGGGGCACACGGAATGGAACCAGACTTCAGGGACGGTACGCAACTGCAAGGTTGTGTGCGCTGCCGGCGGGTGCGTTTAATCGTATATATATATAACTATGAGAGGTTTAGCCATGCTTAGGCCGTCTATTGCCCCGCAAACAAGTGTGGACATTTACCTGACATCCAAAGGTATGGATGAAGTACTTCTTCCCGTTCTTAGGAATGTTCTCCGGCGCCTTGCGCACGAGGACTTGCCCTGGAAGGTTTCATGACAGAGAAGGTTCTGCGAAAAAGGTAGGTACGTGGCCGCTGCGTACAGGTGTGCACGTGCGCGTGTGTGCATGCGCCTTGGGTGGGGGTGGAGGCAGATCGGGCAAGCCATGCGAGCCCAAAGTCTTGCAGAGTCAGGGTTTGCGGCGAAAGGTCTCTCGCACACCCTCACGATGTGAGCCGGAAGGTGCCGGCACGGACAAATTCTAGGCGAAGACGCGCGCAAGACCCGAAATATGGCTATGGCTTCGGGTAAGGGCGGATCGACTTCGCGCGATCGGCGCTTTAACTTTTCGAATAGGTAAACGACTTTTGGTGAACGTTTGGGTCGGCGTTCAGCGCAACTGGATCCACACAAACACTGCAAAGTACAGTGCCTTATTATCATAATATCTTACCCACCCTCACTGCCACAATAAGTAGACGCCTCTGATTCGTCAAAATCAAGAACCGCCGACGCCGTCAGTCCTCCAACGTCCAACCCGGCAATTGCATTAAAAGGACGCAACTGTATTCTATGCTGAATCGTGATCGAATTGCCACACGGCTTGAATGGCGATGGGCCACGGGCTGCACGAAGCAACACATTTGGGGGAACAGTACCCCAAGGTTGCGGCTGCTGTGTTATACCGCGAAGCATCATAGAATTGTTGTTGTACAACAATAAAAAATGTTATCTCCCACCAGAAACAGTGAGATAACAAATGTCAAGCGTCCTTGCTAATTGCCATGCACGTACTCAAGCAGTTGCTAATTTTGAAGGTATATAATACGTGGCAAGAAAATACTCATTAAACTATCTGCTTGGTTGAGTTGGGTACCCGCTCCGAGACCAAGAAGTTTGCTATTTTGCTGCTCTTTCAGCATGTTATGCCCTCCAAAGCAACCTGTCCTTGTAAGATATATAATATATTTCTAATTGATTCGTAAGGCTGCAGCAGCTTCACTTTCTGCAGCAGGCATGGTACCGGCACCCTGTGTCAAGTGCACCTCCATAGGTGGATTTGCTGGCGTGAGATAATACTATACGACCATAGCTTTAATATATTTAAGCGAAAAGAAATATGATAAGCTTTATGATTACAACGGTTGAGAACTCTTCCTACGATCAGGTTGGGATAAGGCTTATATTTAAGATCTTGACAATGTATGCATGTGGCATGATATTTAGATTATTGAAATATAAAGCCTTATGACAACTTGTGTGATTTGCTAGGGCCGCATTGTCGTACATCTTGGTAGGTAGCCCTTTACTAATTCACCCTGGTAATGGCCAACATAGGGCAATCCAAACATCACAAGTGGTATATAAGGAAATGTTGAGAACATAGATTGCGAAAACAAATTTATTACCATTATTTAATTATCTAGAACATATACCAGGGTTGGTCAGGAGTCTAATTACTGGCCCTGCCTGCTTGTTATATAGGAGCAAAACGTACCGTTTTGGCACAAATGACGCAATAAAGAGACTTCAATTACCAATTCTAGTGTATGGACGCACTGCAATGAGTCTGTTGGCTTCTAGGATGTTTCTGAAACCTTTTCACGCCGAATCAGTAATGGCCTGATCTAAGACCGAGCGGAGTGGTGCTTGAAAAACCGAATGCAAGGACAATACGTAGATGTCCAGGGTTGAGATGGCAAGCACATGCTGACAGGGTCATATGAATGCCTAACATGCGTGCCATCCAGATAGAGGCACAGCCAGGGGAGTATGTGCGCACTGTAACACTGATGCTATAGCGCGTGATGCTGGGGTGCAAATTCCCCCGTTTTAATCCTCCCCGCCCCTGGCACCCCGTAGGGTAGCTTGCGCCTTGCACCCGACGGATGAGGTTCTTTAGTTTTCCCGGCATTTTATTTGTTCTTTGCAGCGGATCGCCATAACCCTGACGCAGCACCAGCCCGGGCATCCACCATAGGGCAGACGGGATTCATGCGCATCCTGTCGCAAATTTATCAGCCAGTGTGCGCTAGTCCCCGGGAATTCGTCCCCGGGACCTTTGGATCAGTCTTAGCAATTCGAACCAATGTAACACTGGTGCACCAGCGCGTGATGCTGGGGTGCAAATTCCCCCATTACACGCACAACACGGCACAGACAAACGTAATAGAGCACAGAAACACATGTACACAGCACTTCGAGTGGCCTTATATTTTCGCAACAACTACTACACTATTTTTGCTTACTGGCTCACTGAAAAATGCAGAAAAGATTCGTGCTCAGGATATCTCTTATCCTCGGACAAAATATGCTTACACGCACGCCACTGCCAATCCAGATTGACGAATCCATTCATTCATAACATCATACATCTAATCCTTATTAGCCATGATTACCCAGCGGTCTCCATGCATATGAACGAAGTCGTGCACTGAAGCACCTCGCGTACGATAGCCCACGTATCCCTCCTGCGATCAACACCATACGCCAGTCGAAGGATAGAACGCCTATCTGTCCAAGTCATCAGGCCGCCGCATGCATCTCAACCATCAGGAACAATGTCTATCTGTCCTATGGTTGCAGAATGTCAAGTAGGCAGCAAAAAGCGACTGCTCCAAACGCATCCTTTTTTCTGGAAGATAGGTTGCAAAAACGAAAACAACACTTATATACAAGACAGCAACATGCAATGACACGCACACCACAGCAGCTAAGCCAGCCTGCATTTCCGGTTGGCACAGCTGTAGCACAGAAGATGACGATGCAACGTCCTCCAAACGCGGCACCACTCCTGCCCACACCACTACACGCTGCGATTGTCGTTAAAACGGAAGGTCTGGGGCCACGCATATAAAATCATACGGCTATCAAAATTGACCACCAGGCCGTCTTGCCAGGGATGGCTGCAGTGAACCTGCTAAAGTACACACGGGAATGAATGCCGATGCGAGCTAGCAGTAGTACCGCCACAGATAAATTGGCCATCTAGGTCGCCGACACGTAAAGCGGGCACACATCCAAATGTCAGTGCGTGGCTGCTCGCCATTGGCATGTATGGACACTTGCATGTGGAGCAACCGCAAGGAAAGAATAAACGATCAATCCTTGGCTGAACATGGCTTTCCTAGATACGGCCTAATTGTCCAGCCATCAAACAAACCTGAGGGTCTCAATAAGCAGCCCGCTAAGGTTCCCGTAGCCATGCATCTCTGTACGTACAGCGCTAATGACATACCGTGAAACGACCACATCAAAGAATGACAAGTCTTTTGCACGTTGGTCTATCTTTATTTCGTTAGGACGGTGATGATGCACGTTCAGCATCAACCCATTCCTCAGGGCTTGAGACCCTGGGCGGCGAGACATAAGACACTAAAGACATACATACAAGATATCTATCATTGGCCCCGCCCCAAGCTAATTGATTGTTTGTGCAGTGAGGCGGCTTCGCTTTCCGCCAACAAAGATTCATTCATTCCATCCTTGCCTTTCGTCAGCAAGGATTCAGGAAAAACGAAATCGGTGATCGGGTTACCAAATGAACCTCTTGTACTGAACGAGGCCCCTATCTCTCGGCCTTAACCCCTTTAACGGGCAGACAAGTGCTCGTGTCCGCGCTTCCTATGCGATCCATGCATCCTCGCAACGGTGCAAGCAAGCTACGTAAGCTCCATCTCACACTTTGCCATTTAATCCGCTCATTATCTTATTCCAACGCCGAAAGGGAACATAGGGTTTGCGTACAGTACATAAAATCTGCCACGTTCGGTAGCAGCATACATGTACCCGCCAACCACCATGTCCAAGCACATTCCCTATATAAGCCTTAAGGTATCATTGGCATACGCATCCTGCGAGCCAATCCTCAGTACGGGAAGTACAATAACCCACGCTCCGATATTAGGTAGCGAAAGAAACGCAAACCTGCGCCTTCACGTATCATGATATCATGCCATAGCCGTTACGCGACTTCTGCTAAAAAATGTGTTATCCTAGTAAGCTACGTGCCAAGTCACCTAAAAGCCCACTCCATTACCAGGTCAAGTTCTAGACGGCAAGACAGAATGAACTAATAATTGGGAGATAAGAAAACCCTTGCTTACACATCGGAGATCATGGCAAAAGTAGCCGTTACGCGACCTGAAACCCGCACAAAGGAAACCCTGCATATATTTCCCATGCTATTCATCCCTGAAACAACCAAGCACATCATCGCAAACATCCATTTAGAAGATAGGGAAACCATCTCCTCACATTCAGCAGTCTTACCCGCAAAGATGAACAAAAACAGTGGAAAGATCGCAAAGCGACCGAGAATATTTTGGGATGTACACAACGCGGTATGTAACTTGACGCGCAAACACTGGCCAAGGCACGAGGCACGGCGCGAAACTACTATTCCATGGCTACCATTAAGCATTCCGGAGGAGCAGACTCGCTCGCTCGCTCCGATTATAATGTAAGCCCGCAATATAAATCGGAAGCGGGAGCCGTCTTGCAGCGCCAATCCAAAACGGCATTCTGACGGGAAGGAACATACAGTCAGGAAACACTAAAGGGAAAAGCAGAATCATATTCCCGTCGCTTCCCCCTGACAGCAGTGATCAGCTACTAAGATCGAAGAAAGCTGCAAAACGAGGACACAACCAAGCAAGGCGCTGTACGGAAAAAGCCTGACCGCATGGTATAAGTGGCGCCAGCAGCGGCAGCTCAAGAAGCCCACAGGCCGGCTTAATTCGGGCGGCAACAAGGGCGCTGGCCCAGGACGCTAGTACATGTGATTTTCCTCTTTCGACTGCTATTTCTACCTTTCTATATCTTCTCCAGTCTTGTCTTTGGCTTCCCCTGGTTAACGACATACAACGTTCTGCCAAAAGAGGTCCCTTACTACGCGCGGGCGGGCATGCACACGAACGCCCGTGGACCGCGTCCAACAAACGTACCTCTGGATGTAAGGGTTTGCATCTCCCCTTCAACAAACAGTCTCCCCTCCATAAGCCACCTGCAGCCGTAGCGCCATAAAGGCAAATACCCCTCTGACAGCTACATGGAACGTTAACCGCGGCCAGCAATGCTAAGCCAAAGCACCCCAAAACCCGTCTTGCTGTTCATGGCAGTGCTAACGACGAATGTCGAACTCCATCCACCACCTACCCGTACCCCGCGCCAGCCATAAGAGGCGACCCGCCCTGTGGCACGGCTGCAACTCGCATCGCAGCATGTGCGATATGCCGAGTCGAAGGATTAGCACAGATTTTATCATTAGTACAAACTGCAGCAAGGCGGCTCATCCTCCATGAGGTTGTGCAGGAAGTACGGCCCCAGTCGATAGCCCAGCCCCTCGAGGCACTTGAGTTCCACCTGCAATATTCAACACGCAGGAAGGTAACTGATGAGGGTGCACAGTATCCGTTGCTGGAAGACCCAGATTAGCGGTTTCGAAGGCAGTAAAAATCAGCGAAAGAAGCCTGTGGGATGGGATTAGCGAAGGAGGGGAGCTGTATCCACGGTGCGGGATCCGCCCATTTGCGAATGGGCAGGTGGTATGGATCCCGTGATAACATCCGTAACCAACGAAGGACTGTTTACAAAAGCACCACATGATCCAATCTACACCCGGTGCCAAAGCCTGCGGGAGTGCCTGCAGTACCCGGCAATCGAGCTTCCATGCGATGAAGGGGCAGGCACGTATGGCCGCAAGAAGAGCTACGTGGCTTCAAAGGAGCTGCCAGCGGTCCTTAAGTGAGCCACAGAGTACGCCCGCAATTACGATGGCAAATGGCGCACATTGAATCGGTGATGCCTAGATGGTTGCCGCCATTGGCATGGACTGCCGCGAACCTAGTAAGAAACCTTTCCATACGTCCGACGTCATCCCCAGTCATAGCCTCGGCTTGCCACATAGATGTGCTCCACCCACCGAATGAGCCTCCTCTCGCGACACCGGAACATTGTACAGCATGCTTAGCATGCGCCGCAGCATGTCTGTATGTGGCATACGGTCCACCACCTTGGTTGCCAGGTAAGCGCACGTAAACAGAATGGATCTAAGGCCATCCTTCTGCGGGTCACAGACGTGGAGACACGATCACAACACAGTGCAAAGCATGCGGCTCAGGGCTATCGGTCTTCTGGCTGTACCGTGACAGCAAACGGCATTGCAGAAGCAACATTTTTCCGGTACCTTTTTTGGCGGAAGGCAGTTGCCCAATCGGTCGTGATCTGCAAATTAATCCGCCTCTAACAGTGTAATCGACATTGCGCGCTTGACACAGGGCATGCTTACATGAAGATATTCCTGCTGCTGTTGGTTAGCTTGGCTGACGCCAGCACCGTCACGCATGTAGGCAGCGTATGCGACGAATGGGGGTGCATGGCGCACCGCCGCATTCAAAGTAGGGGTGATCTCGACCAGGCGCTGGAAGTAGGAAGACCCCAAAGCCAGTGCGAAGGCAGAGAAGCCCCAGTGCACGCCATTATAGTAAAGCATCGAGTCGATGTGCACCGGCATAAACCTGATACCGCCTGCGGGGATTGTGCGTGAGAGTAGGCCCCAAAAGCGGGCGGGAAACGAATTAGGGAGCTACTTAGCAGAAGGATGGCTTGGAAAGGGTGAGATAACATTATTGGTTGAGGATGCCATCCTGCATACATGCAAACAAGAAGATAGAAAAAATGCAGCGGTCCTTCGAGCTGCTAGTTTACACGGATGCCCAGCCACTACGAAAGGCGGCTTCATAATAGACCACCTTAATGCGTAATGCAATAGACGACACTGAACGTGCTATCTGATTTGTTATAAAACAGAACGCATAAATTTTGATGCGTCCACCTGGCAGGCGAATGCGGCTCATGACATCGTTGGCCAGGGCGAGCGCGTGAGGTGATGACACGTCTGAATAGACCGTCGGGCAATATGCTGGGCCGTACAGACGCGTGACCTTCTTGGCGGCCTGCTGGTTGTAGAGCTTCACATCATCGAGTGTGTTGGTGCTGCCACCGCTGCTGCCCTCCGTACCGAAGCAGTCAGGTAACCCAACCTCGTCGCCGAGCTCCTCGTGGCAGTCTAGGAAAGCCGTCTCGGAAGAATCTCCAGACGTATCGGAGGTGGCCTACAGCGGGTTAATGCACAAGAGCTATGTCGACATCCCGCAATCCGAGCGAGGCTACACAAAGTTGATTTTAACCCAACAGAAGAAATCTTGAAGTCAGGTCGGTTTTCTGCAACATAGCCAGCATTATGTGAAACATGTGAGCAGACGCACCGCAGGGGCCGGGCTAACGCCCATCATTTGCTCCGCCGCTGCCGATTGCGTAGCACGCTGCGTTGTGCGGACAGCGGGCACGGCGGCGGCCAGAGCAGCGCCGTGACCAAGATGCTGCATCATCTCGCTGGCCACAGCCGTAGCCGCCGAGGACGCAGCATGGCGGTCGGCACAGTAGGCACTGTACAGGGCAGAGACAGGCGCTCGTCCCGCCGTCGGCGCAACCACCGAAGGCTCAGCATGGGGCCCCCCAGCAGCTGCCGACGGGGCACCGCTAAGCGCGGGCCGTTTGTAGAGGACGGTAGGCGCCACCTCCGGCCCTGCCGAAGCGCGCTTGTACAGCGTAGAGTGTGCTGCAGCCATGTTAGGGCCCTTGATGTCGCCCGATGCACCTGGTGCCGCGGCGACCAGAAGGCGCTGGTCGGCAGCCGCAAGTGCCTCATGCTGCGGATTCTGTCGTTGCTGCTCCGCGCTGGCGGCCTTGCGAGCCGCAACCTGTTGTTAAAAGACCAGAACGAGTCTTAGGAAAAATGAACGGCAAAAACACCCCGGGCTTCGGTGTCGTACGAGTAGGGTCTAAGCACATCGACCAAGCTTTATCCGTTGTAACCGCCGTCCGTTGCTGTAAAGGCCCTACAAGATTGGCACGCCTTGTCACTGTCATGTCGGACGCCTTGGCAAACGGCGAACGACTGGTGCTTACAGGAACATTACCCACATTGCAACGGGCATTCGACTACGGTACCACCGTGGGTAGCCGTACGCACCTGGTGGGCAACTTCGGCTGCAGCAGCGAGAACTTGGGCTTGCTGCTCGGCCTTCGTCTGAACCGCCGGTTTCGTGTGGCCCTGCTGGTGCTGCTGCTGTGCCTCGGCAGTTGTTGCGGCTTGCTGCCGCAACTGGATTTGGCGTACGACGCTAAGCTGGTGCAGTTGGGCGGCAGTATAGCGGCGGAGCCCTTGAATGGTCGCAACATCGTTGCCACCAGCAGGTGGCAAGGATCCCGCAGGGGCAGGTCGACTGTTGCCGTACAACGATGTGGCATGCCCGTTGGCAGCAGCTAGAGGCGGCGCACGTGCCTGCGCGGCGAGAGAGGCATGAGTTCGTACCCCTGTTCTTCGTGGACAGGAATACAGTGTGATAAAGAAGTGATTGAAATGTACGTTGAACCTTCACAACTCGTATGAAAACGGCGCAAGGCAGATCCTTAAAAACAATGGATGACGTACAACGAAGGCGAAATGACTTATCTTTAAATATGCTTTATCCCATCTATTTTCAATTCGAAGTGCGAAGTACGATAATTGAGAGTAATCAGTCTTGAGCCCGTAGTCTGGAAGCTACTCTTATTACGTGTCTGCAAGCCACTGCATATCAGTTCGCCAGCATCCAATAATAGGTGTAAAATTAATTGTGAGGAACCGTGTCTTGCGGCGCCCGTACACCTCACGCGCTGGCGGCATTAAAGTTTCTGACCTACCTGCTGGTAATTACCATATAGCGAGGCTTTTGACGCAGGATGCTGCGGGGCCATCCCCGCCGACGCTGCCAGGTCCGGGGTTGAAGCTGCTGCGGCCAGGTTTACTACGCCCAAGATAAGGCGATGAGAGCCATCGGCAGCGCTACGGTCATCGCCGATCAGCGCCGCGGCCGCGGCATTATAGCGCGCCGCGTCAATGGCCATAGGATCTACAGCAGCCGCGATCGAAACCGGATCCTCCTCCGGAGACACTGCATGTTACGTAGCCGTAAGGAATACACATGCATGCACGGCAGCTAACTAAGCTAGTATTTATGCATCAATTGCGTTGGCCATGTGTATGTCTCACCCTGACCCACATCGGAATCAAGCGTAACCCGCCCGTGGAACAGGCTGCAGTCATGCCACAAGGCTATCCTTGCAAGGAACTTACAATCTTTCCTAACACCTATAGACTGGAAGATACGTAATGTCGGAGCCACTTGGGGAAGCAGGTTGAAGACCCATGGGCCATACGGCATGCTGCACAACTAGACACCAATCCCAAACTCACTGAAGGCATCATCCACCGCTGCAGCGAGTATACCCTTGTCTCGCGGTGCCGCGTTGAAGTTTCGGTACAGCGCAGTCCCAGATTGCATGCCGCTCGACCCAGATCGGGCGCCGTAAAGCGCGCTGTGCAGTAGAGACGCGGCGTTACTGCCGCCGCCTGCTTGACCATGGAAAGGCTGCATGGTTCGTTGCCGATTCCTTGGTTGCGGAAGTTTCTCTTATGTAGAAGAGCACAATTCGATCCTGGGCTGAGAATACTAGCAGCCACCGACGCGGCTTAATGGGTTGACACGGTTTATTATGGCGACCAATCCGGAAGTGGAAATGGCGATAATCAACGTCACTCCTGATCCTCCGCGACTTCAATCTGGGGGCCAACAAACGGCAACGTAGGGAAATAAATAATAATCGAGGCGACGACAACATATATATGACCTAACAAGAAAAGCTACCCAAAGTATGGCGGCGCTGGCAACAAAAAATACCGGACTTGCCAACGTAAGTCTGGCTGCCGGACCTCGCCGGACTCCGGCAGCTCCAGCTGCGCACTGCAATCGTTATTGAGAGCCACTGCCAATGGAGAAGCCCGCTGGAAAGCCCCTAAGCTTAGGGGTGAGGCCAGCGATGAGGACCTCTGCAACGCATAAGTCCGAATTCCGCGGACAGCCGCCATATTTCGACATGATTCACTCAAGCAGTGATGGATGATCACAAGCACCTACCGCACCATCAGATAGAGATAAAGTAAATGCACTGTGAACTCTTCACGTTTGCCTTTAGTTTACATAATACCCCTTCAGGCGAGCGATTATCAAGCAAGTTGGGCATGACTTGATCAGAGGCTTTGAAGGAAAGCATGCGTCAGACGATGATGCAACACATAATTCCGAGCTACTACGGCTCCAAAAGGGTGTGGACTTATTACATAACCAAAGTTGGGAGAACGGGGTTAACGTGCCTTGGGTCCTTGGACGCGTGCGCGGCTGATGGAGCCTCACCTTGATCGATATACAGGATGATGAGCCGGAAGATCAATTGCCAGTCGAATAAGCTAAGAAACCAGCTAAGAAATCATGTAAGGAAGGGGTGCCGATTACGCTTGCGCCACGCACTGCTGCAATTTCGATAAGCCGGCTCCTTGGCTGAATGATCAGAGATTGAATGTTCAACTAAGACATGAGTAAGTTCCACAGGGTGTATATGACTTGTTTGCACATGTATATATTTTTCTGCAGCTCCCAAGGGCAGGTGCGACTTATACGTTTCATTGTAGGCAACGGCATCCGGATCCAGGTGCTTGTCCTGCTGGTCATCAATTTGTCAAATGGTTGCGCGCCACATTTCCATCATGCCCAGCTAACCTTGTTAATTTTCCAATTTTATTATTAAAAAAGAATCATTAATAATCAACCTACTGAGGCCCAAGTTTTGTGCTTTCCGTTGTATTATTCCCATCAGCATGCAACTATCTAGCACGCAGGTTCATTCCTGGCCGCCGCGCGCGGCGCTCTGGCAAAGGTGCGTGCTCCAAGCAGGGGACACACACACACACACACACATATATATATAATATTCATCGGAACATGTATTAGCTATTTGTTCCATTCTCAATAGCTATTTGTTCCGTTCTCCATTTGCATGCGTACCGTACGTGCGTTCTGTTCACCTCATCATAGTTTCGCCGTCGTCAGTTGCAGAGACAAGGCATTCTCGAACATGTGGTGTATCAATGGAAGCAATTTCTTAGGGAAGCAATTATTAGAAAGAAAAGCGCCTGGCCCCCAGTCGTTTTACTTAAAGGGAAGCACATATCTAATAGGCAGGGTTACCGATTGGGTTACCCCTCCACAAGGTTACCCGCCCACCCCAGTAGCGCCGCTACCCATGGGTTACCCACCCACTACCCACCCATTACCCTCCCAACCAATGCCATAGGGCGTGCGCACAGCGATGTCTATTTGTCTGTGCGCAACATGCGTAATGCATGCTTCTGGAGCCCCACCTTTATTTCCCAGGAGACTGTCACAAATCCTTTCATTCTCACAAAATCCCCACAATCGCCTCCGACCTTTCCCCCCCGATCGAGGCTGCTGCCATTCTGCGTGACGGATCTCCGAGCAGATTCACCAGCACGCAGGCTCCCAACATTACTCCCCCTGCATATGCATGTGACCGATGCCACAACTCTATCTGTCTTATCTCTGATCTTATTCACGAGTCTTCTCACGCACCACTTCAGTTACCCGACTGTATTTCCCAGCTCTTCAACCCGCTTTTATGTCTCCACGGCGGCTCTGTCATTTGTGGTCATGTGCCTCTCACATTTCCATCTTGCGTACCCATTTTTGACTCCTTCAAAGATGCATGGCTCCTCGACTTCTTCCTGATTGCCTATCTACATCGTTGCACCACCACCCTTGCTTCTCTATCTGTGGCGTCTTCCACGCAGCTACTAGTATTGTCCTACCTCTGCCTTCTCAGACCCCGCCCTGCCTTATATCTGCAAAGCAAATCTCTGGAGTCTGTGACTGGGCCCGTCCTCGTCCCAACTGCGTGGTCTCCCGCCACTGTGACTGCGCCCCCCAGTCCCCATTTCTCAGGTGTAATGTTGTTCTCGCTCCCTTTCCACCCTCTTATGCTTTCTAGCTGTGGGGGTACGTAACGAATTGATTAAAAGTTTTTCAAACAGTCTCTTCTTTATGTAGCTTTTGTCTAAAGAGGGCGAGATGGCGCGCGGGGACCGACGAAATAAATGAAGCACCACTGCTAGCTTCTATTTGGATTGGTCCAAGCAGCGACTATACTGTATTCATGCGTGCCCACCATCAGTAGATAACCTGCATGCCCCTACCAACTTATAGGGGGGATAACAGCCCCTAACTGGCTTGCCTGTTAGAAAATGTTAGTGTAACAGAGGTCTCTAACAAATCGGGAGCTGTCTGATGGTGTTTGGGCTAGGTGCAGGTCCACCTGGCTGTCAACAACAATGTTGACAAAGTAGAACAGGAATTCACGTTGTTGATTGCTATAAATGACTGTCTGATGGTGTTATGGCGTGTTTTAGGCTGTTTGGTGGTGTTAATGAATATTGGTTGGGACTTGAATCCTGTAACAGCCTGTAACTGCTCTATCTGCTATGTTATTAGGTCAACGTCTCTGTTACATACACCAGGTGCAGGTCCATCTGGCTGTCAACAACAATGTTGACAAAGTAGAACAAGAATTCACGTTGTTGGTCTCTATATATGACTGTCTGATGGTGTTTTGGCATTTTTTAGGCTGTTTTGTGGTGTTAATGAATGTTGGATGGGACTTAAATCCTGCTGTAACAGACTGCAACTGTTCTACCTGCTGTGTTATTAGGTCAACTGTTACATACACCATCAATCATGCTACTGCAATATCAGTCAAGGCATTAAAAAGGTAAATGACAAGCCAAGCCATATGCACAAAGAACACTGCAGTGAAGTATAGCCCTAAACCATACTATGGCTCAAGGCATCCTCATGACCATAGACCAACACATGAGCAGTTCAACCCAATTATCTCCATATAGAGGTAGCCCATACAAAAGATCTGTATCACCCTGCCAATTTTCGCCCGTGTTGTGTGGCGATGTCAAAACATGGCCATGCAGTCCGCAGTCCAGAGAAACATACAATCTTTGCCTGCCCGCTAAACAAATGACCATAGCAAGGATTGAGCCCATGACCATTCAGATATTGTCATTGAGCGAATTATGACAGACCATACTCTTCCTCTAACACAGAATAACTACTTATCTAGAATCTCACAATAGGTTGCTGGTACTATGTTTGAGTTGTAACTACCGAATCCAGACTGCCTGGTCTGGATTCTACAGTTATAGCTTTCATTTCCACGACTTGCTAACTGTATGTAGGTTCCAGACTTGTTGGTCTAGATCTTACAGTTAAGATATGTTACTGCATTCAACTTTTAACTGTCAGTTCCAGACTTGCTGGTCGGAACTTACAGTTGATATCCGTTATCGCATCAACCTTTGAATTATGCAAGCCTGACAGGTGCGAATGCCACGCACTGCCCCTTGTTCCCTATTAACCAAAATCACTTGCGTGTCACGCCAAAGTACCGTAAATCGAACACAACTAGTGCCGTACCGTCACTCCCCCCCCAGCACCGTGCCTAGTATGTCTGGCGCTGGTGGTTTGGACAGGACTGATCTACACCTTGAGTACCTCAACGGTGTCTCCACTCTCTCTAAACAAGGCGTCTCTCCAAAACACCGTGGCAAAGATTACCACCCAAAGGCATCCGCTACTTCGGCACAACACCATTCTGCCCTCCTTCTGACGAGCAGAGAGCCATTTCATCCGGGCCTCATCACCCATGGTGATATACTCTATCAGGACCCGTGCTGCCGTGACTATACCGGTCTGATCCACCACGCTGGGTAGAACCAAATCTAACAATTCAGATGACAACCCAAAAACAACTGCCTCCGCGCACGGCATTCCGCTGCTAACCAGGGCACCGGGCCCCACTGACTCACGGATTCCCGTGCTAAGTAGCCGTCGCACACTGCACCCTGCTTCAAGCAGAATCACCCTTAGCTCATTGCTCCACTCGAAAGGTAAAAGCACCCTGCGCATCTTTTCCAGCATGAGGACGCTCAATAGGTTCCTCAGCTCCTGCGTGCTCGGCTGGTACTGGACCAGAACCGGGCGTGTTAGTGCTGTGTGCAGCGCCACCACCTTGGTTCGGCTATGCCAGCCCGGCATGCCCTGCCCCAGAGCTGCCTCCACTCCTCGTACTTCTCCCAGTGCCCACTCAGCTAAGGCTCCTTGCCGTACTGCCGTGCTCCTTGCATTTTTCTTGTCCGGCGCACTGAAGGTCAGGCGTGCACGCAGCTCTGGCAAGCCAACTTCCTCGATCTCTCCGTCCTCATACACTATCTGGAACCTGTGTGCGCGTCCTTGCCTTCCTAGGTAAGATGACACACCTAACTTGCGTCCATCCCGCCTGCCACGTCCGCGCGGCTCACGCATAACGGCAGCGCCCACTAGCTCCTTCAGATGCTGGGGTACCGCCGCTGCGATCTTGGGCCCGGCGTCGACAGCCTGGGCTTGCTCACCCGGCACCCGTTGGGCCGTGCACCGTGGGCAGTACCATACCAGGCACCCTCCGGTACCTCAGTCAGCGGTGGCTTGAGGCAATAAGTGTGCCACCCAGGGTACCGGCGACGCAGTTCCACGCGGCGCTGGTACAGGTTCCACCGATTCTGCCAGGTAAGGTATGGCGTGTCGGGATGACCACGCTGCGGCTCTCTGACCGCGAAGATGTCCTCGAGGCGTTGCAGCTGTGGGACGGAGTCAGCGACCCGCTCCAAGGGCTGCTCGGTCCCACGGCTCGGATGTACTGAGGGATGGCAGGGGATGTGCTTTGGGTGCTCCTGTTCCCGGTGAGTGGTGAGCGCCAGGACCAGTTGCCGGTGCGCGCTCCGGGGTAGGGCGCGGCTCGTGGTGGGGCCGCGGTGATGGTACTCGCTCGCGTTCGGTGATCTCTTTGACCGCGGGAGCCGAAAGAGGAGAAGCGCGTGGTGGGGCCGAAGTAGCTTCCGCTACCCCTCTGGTCTCTTGAGCCGAAGGGGTTTTCTTGGGGCTCGAAGGAGGTCACTGTTCAGCGGCCCCTGGCTCCCTCTCCGTTTGGTCGACGACTAATCCTGCAAGGCATTGCGCTTGTAGGGAAAGGGCGTCGTCCCACTGCGTTGCTTACCTGCACTGGCTGCGCCCGTGTGAGGAGGCTAGCCTAGCCAAAAATCGACAGCCAACAGTGGGGTGATTTGCGTTGGGTCCGTGGAGGTAGCAACCTGGTTGAGTTTGATTAGCCAGCAATCCGACGAGGTATGATCTGCGTTCCACCCGTGCAAGACGCACCCATAGATCGTCTCGCGATGCCTTCTGGGCGTCCATGGTCCTGCGCCTGAGGAAGGGTGACGCGGTCTTGTGTGGTGCGTGCCGGGAGAGCTACACGACCTGGGTCGTCGTGGGGGTGATGGGGAGCGTGAGTCCCGTCACCTCGATTCGTGACGATGCGGTGGGCTCCGAGAGCGCTCCTCGTGACGCGCGCGGTCCGATCGGCGCCGGGATTCCTGCACTTCGGACACTAAAGGTCCAGAAGGCGGTAATCAAGGTTAAAACGCGCCTGATCGTGACAGATTGTTCCGCTAAGGGATGACGAACTTGTGTGAACTGACGTTGGTCGATTTGACGGTTTCGTCCCGTTCGCTCAGAGATGAGAGTGGTGGGCTATGGAAGCTCAACCACATAAGAGTGATAAAAGTGTAGCGAGCTGCAGAAGCTCGACTACGTGTGTGCGATGAAAGTGTAGCGAGCCGCGGAAGCTCGACTACGTGTCTAGACGCGAAGCGCTCGCAGCCTGTCCAAGACTCGAGCAAAATTTCCAGTGAGGGAACTTCGCGTGCACAATGATTGCTCTACAATTGTTACTTAACGAACGCACTTACTGCAGGTCACAGCGTGCAGTTGTCAGTTGGCTGGGGATAACGCTTTGCCGCTCGCCTCTCCTCAACGCGAAGGTGTTGGACTCCTCAGGAAGTGAAGGATGTCCTCTTATCCACCGAACGGGTGGTGGATAAGGCCTTGGTGCGTTGCCCAGGGCACACTGATGTCGACCGATGATTGACGACTTCTTCGGGTTGGGGCAGCAGACTTGGTGGCTTGGCTTATTTGGGGTTTACAATCTTTAACTCGTATTTTGTAGGTCTTTTCCGCTCACAAAGAATAGCTTTGAGAGCCAACTGACGAACTCTTCAGTTGCTCTCGACGCTTTTATTCGCGGCAAACTTCTAGATGGGCCTTACGTCAATCGACGTGGCCTCGGAACAAACGAAACGCGCGCACGCCTGTTGTGCGTCCAAAGGTACCATGCGCGCGCAATTCATCCTACCAATTACGAAACCGTTCATGACTCGCTACGTTGCCAAAGTAGCGGCCCGTTAACCAACAAAAAGCCTACTTACACATAAACACATTATGTTGGACACACCATATGTCACGACATGCGCACGGTGTGATTCGAACCCCTGACACACAGATTCTTGATTAAGGTCTTAACACAATTAAATGCTAGATGTGATAATGTCGCCCACACAACTTAATATCATGGCGACTGCCGTATCGCGACTCCCTAGTCGCGATTGTGGGGATGAACGATTAGGATGCCACTACTAGATAGCTAGGCCTGACGGAATGAGCACATTTACATTGCAACGTCGGACAAGGATTCTCAAGCTCTGATTGCCTGACTGATTAAAAATACCTTGCCATTGTCCCATTGTTTCGACAATCAATTCAGACAGCCACCAAAACAGACCCTTTCAGACAATAGAAAATGTCTTATTTGTTTGCTTTTACAATCAAGAAGGCAGAACGCAAAGGAAAACAAATGGTGCACGTGACACCCACTGCATGCACTGCTTGACTATTTTCCTTTTTGATATAAGAATATCTTAATTGTCATAAAATTTTTAATCTACACAAAATGGCTAATGCTGTGTGGCTCCTACGACGGAGTTGTAAGGCCCTGCCAGCACCGGAACCACGGAGATGTTGTTAACAATGGCGGCCATGAATCAGAATAGCTTGATCGTTGTTCCATACTCATCTTCTTTCGAGTTTGAATAAGATTTCATGAATGCAGAAGTGAGTCATGAATAATTGAGTTTCACACACAGCAAAGTGCGCAATGCAGGGCAAGTCATCCTGATGTTGGTGCTCTTCCTTGTAGCTTTACAGTACACACTACATCATTTCGTTCATACAAGCTGCTTGGAAGAATTCCTGCTGACATGTTGCTTTTGTGTTGGAGTGAGCAAGCCATACAGCCATCTGTCTGGGAGATCTGCCACGTTCACTGGTAGTAGGCATCAGATCTTCGGAGTCCTCCTTTCAAATGCAATATTCTTTGGCATTTACCATGCGTTCAGTCAACTTGGGTGAGTAGATATCTGATTTGGGTAAGCCATGCACGCACGCAGCAGCAGCTAGGTGGCTAGTTCCTTACACCTACCATTTTCTTTTTGTTTAGCACACACTTAAATTTAGCTCGCATTTGATAATAGGCATCTAGGAGATGAATTACAATAGTAGTGTTTAGTTTGTAAGTCTTTAATTTTGCTGAGAGTGAGCGACACATGGTGATATATTATGGGATTTTAGTAGGTAAATCATGGTCAGGAGAATTGTTTGCTTTCCTTTCGGGCACCATGGGGGAAGCTGATAGTTTCTCGCCGGGAGCGCCTGACCTGAGGTCGGGGGTTCGAATCCTAGAAATTGGGAGTTTTGACTTGCTACATCTCAAAGCGTGTATTGGGGGTGATGAGAATGAGCAGCATGCGCACGATAATATACTAGGGGGATGAGAAAGAAGTAATATTGCTGAGTGCTATTATTTCTGGTGATTTTAAGTTTATTAAGTTTATTTTGAGAACTAGTGATGAACCTGCGTGCTCCTAATCAACTGCACTGTTAGATGTACCATAATTTAGGCGTCCATCCTTATCTGCTGGTGATATCCTCATTAATGATTTTAAAATAACTGCTTGCTGCTCCCATCTGCCTGCATGCAGGAGCCAGGCCAGGCTCACCAAATATGAACTGATTCGTAGTTGTCATCATGAGCAAGGGTGAGCATGTGTGTTTCTTATTGTGAGTCACTTGTTCATCAGCATCCACATGAAAAGTCGTGCATGCTTATCATGGGTCATGATGCATGTTGAAAATTCATGTCATTTGTTATGTGCGCCAAGCTTGCATGCATCCTTGTGCTTCACTCTTATAAATAGGCCATTTACCAAGTACCTGAGCAAAATTGCCCCCATAGCTGATTTCATTAAAAAATATTACTTCTTTCGTTTGGGGGATTTGGATTGCAGTTTTTTGGTTTACTAGGGCCTGGCAATCCTTCTTGCACCATCATGTGTAATGAAGGTAATAGTAGTCCTTGCCACTTGCTTTGACAAGTGATGGCCACTTGCCATCACTTGCCATCCATGCAGGTGATAGCATCGCTTGTCATCACTTGTAAGCATGCCAGTTGCATGCTTACATCACTTGTCACATGCCCCACATGCTTCAAACATCGCACATTTGCTCATTACTTGCATCATAAGTGCAGTCTTATGAGTTCATCAAATTATTTCATGTTGATTCATATGTCAGCTGCAATGTATGAACTGCAAGCACATTAGATATGGCATATGTGTGCTTGCCACTGCACTTGCCTGGATTATATATTGTGCTAGTGCTAATATGTATCATAGATAAGAACCCTGAATACCTTATGAATGTAGTATCCTGGGGTATCTACGGGTAGTATCTGAGGTGACAACTGGTCATCTTTCGATTGAGCCTTGGCTGTAGGCGGATACAACAGAGATACAACTAATAATATCGAGCCGGTTGAGACTGACCCGGGTTCTAATCCCCCTCCTGCCAGATGGAGTGGGCAGTCAGACTGGTTGGTGTGAGGTGGCAGCCCTCAGCTCCAGGCCGTGAGGAGTTGAATCCGGAGAAGGTCTTAGGGTGGTGATTCACTTTATCCCCTCTGATGCGGGGACGCACCTGCCTGAAGGGGGGATAATTGTAGTATCCTGGGGTATCTATGGGTAGTATCTGAGGTGGCACCTGGTCATCTTTCGATCGAGCCTTTGCTGTAGGCGGATATAACAGAGATACAACAATAAATCAAGAAACGTTATCAATTCTTGGCCGGTCTCTTTGATACCTTTTTTCAATATGTGTGCAGGAAAACGTTGTGCACGACACAGAAAAGGTTTCGGTCTTCATAATGCACAACATCAACAACAGCAAGAAGATGACCCTAACATTGCCCAGTGGGACCGTCAAGGCTGGAAAGGAGCTCAAGAAGCACACGGTAGTTGAGCTGCCAGTGGAGAGCCTACTTGCCAAGTACAACAAACAGAAAGAAGGTCAAGGAGTGGGCCTTCATCCATGGCTGCACCAATGATCTGTGGAAGGACTCAATGGTCCAGTACAAGGGCATGCTTGCTTTGGTTGAATGACTTGTGAGGTGTCATGAGCTGGCAAGCAAGTTGGTAATCGTGAGCTGCCTGTTTTGGTAGATGCTTATCAGGCTATAACACTACTGATGGATGAAATGTATGTGTGGACAGAAGTGGCGGTGATAACAAGGTGCGGTGTGAGATAGGGCCAAGATCAATGATTTGAGCATGTCTTTATTTGGCTGTAAATTATTATATGAATATGGATTCTTCCTGAAGATTATGGTTTGGGCCTGGATTCATTCATGCCCCTACATGCTTCCATGCTAATAGACACTGACATGGATGATGACAGACAGAATTAAACAGACATGACATATATAAACGACTAGGACAACTTGTAACAGCTGATAAAATTTACATTGTTCATATGTACCTACTTCTCAGCAGCATTTAAAATTCGTCAACAACAGATTGGGATCACAAACATTCGCTACAGATAGTAACAGCCTATCATTGCAATGTCATCATGTTACTTTTCATAACCGTTTTCAAGGTCTGTTAACAAATATCCCCTGTGGCCGCTCCTACCTACCAACTTTCTTTGACAACCATTCAAGGCTAGCACTCACTTCATCATTCCTTCATCCTAACAGCTTTCAACATATTTTATCTCTTGTGACAACACATTCCTTCACAGGTCCTTACAGCAACTGTCCTGTAGCCGCTCCTACCTACCAACTTTCTTTGACAACCATTAAAGGCTAGCACTCAGTTTATCATTCCTTCATCCTAACAGCTTTCAACTTTTTTTACCTCTTGTGACGACACATTCCTTCACAGGTCCTTACCGCTGCAAACAGTATCTAACAATAACCACTGTTAACAAGTTGGGTTCCAGGATCGGGTGTGTCACAACTCCAAACTGGCCCCAGACAGCCTCTAACTGGCCTCTAGCTGGCTGTTATGCATTGCTAACAACAATCGTCCAGAGCTGATAATGAGCTCATCTGACAGCCCCGCCTAAGAAGTTAGGCGCTGTTATCCCCCCTATAAGTTGGTAGGGTGCTGTGGCAGTTTCCCAGATAGATAGAGACGACCCGCAGTCAAGTCCATGGCGTGCTTGCTTAGGCGTCATTGTCACATGCAGGAATGCGTGACGTTCTCGTGCAGAGCGAGTAGTGTACCAACGGAAGCTAGGTGCTGATGGAGCAACAATGCACTTTTGTACCAAGGGAAGTAAGGTGCTGATTGCTACCGCTTTACCTAGCTAGCCTATCTAGTACTTTTTGTTGTTACCTAGCTAGCCTATCTAGTTGCTTTTATTAGTTTATTTAGTTTCTTTTTAGTTTTAGTTGCTTCTACTTTTCCTAGTTTCGTGTCGTACATAAGGCCCCTGGGAATTCTTACAGTCGTCCGTCCAGCAGTGCGTGTATGTAAGGCCCTCGGGAATTTATGTCTTCGTGAGGAAAAGGTTAGGCTATTTTGTTAGGCTATTTTTAGGCTACTTAAAGCATTTTCTGAGCTCTTTAGCTAGGTTATTTCTTGGGGTGTTACACTGTGGGCGACTCGCCCTACCAGGGCGAGCACCAAGGGGCCTGACCGGACCGAGCCACAGCGCAGGGGAGGGGCACGTGGCTTTGTCTGGTTATTTCTGTCTTTTGTTTCATGTAGTCATGTATCCTGCAGGGCACTGGCCAGCCCTGCAGGAAACAACTCTAAAAGTTTAATTGTGCTCTTGATAATATTCTCTAGTGAACAGCCTGTTATCAGACCAAACAAGAAAAATCTTTACAGCATTTAGTTGACAGTTAATCTGTATCATACAGCAATGCGGCAGCGGCACTGTACTGCAGCGGCACCGTGTGTCAGCTGCACTGTGCGACAGCTGCATCACGCAGCAGTGGCACCACACTGGACCTCGCCTCATGTCTTGCCTATGTTGCACCCACCATCACCGTGTCATACATGGGCAATGGCAACGTACAACCCGTGTTTTACGTGGGTGGTGGCAACATACGACAACCCATGTCGTACATGGGCGGTGGCAACATATAACAGCCCATGTCATACGTGGACCATGGAGTAGTACGACAGCTGACGTGGCCCTGCTGTATCATCACATACATCATGTTTGCTCTACAGCTGTGGGCACGGGTGCACGTGTCCTGATGGCCCGACCGACCAATGGAGATCCTAAGGACTTGTTTGCCCGCGGTATTCCCAAGCTGCCGTCTCACTGGTACTCGTTGTGCTTTCCTCCGCCTGCAGCCTTGCTGCCTGCTGCTGCCGGTGAGCAAGTTAAAAACTGTTGAGTGGGGAACGGTGCGTGGTTGGTTGGTGACGGGCAGAGGATGGGCACATAAAGGCCAGTTTGCACGCGTTCTTCACTCACTGCCACATGCTTCGTATTCCTTAGCTTACTCGTTAAAGTTGTTGCAACAGGCGTGATCGCGGCCTCAGGACAGCTGATGGAGGTGGCGACAAAGATGACGGAGATGGCAGAGTTGATGACGGAGGCGGCGACAAAGATGGCGGAGGCGGCGAAAGAGGGGATGACGGAGGCGGTGAAAGAGGCGATGACGGAGGCGATGAGACAGGCAGGTGTTCGCCCAGGTGCGGTGGGCATCCCTGCCAAATATGGGCCGGGCTAATTAAGCCTGACAGCCGCAAAGCTAGAGACGTTATAGGTGTTACAATATTACCACTTTATCGGCGACTGTTACACTTAATTAGGATAAGTTCATTCTGTGGTTTTGTGTTACACGGTGTCTGGTGCTGTCTGGTTTAATTCCGAGGGGAGCATTTGATTTTAAATGTTGTCTGACTTTGTTATGCATGGTTACACATGTAATTTTTGTCTTAGATGAATGAGGAGACATTACAGATTGCGACGCAATTTTTGCCTGTATTGTTCGGTGATGTCACAACGTGTAACCATCACGGCCGTGCAGTCCAGAGAAACATGCAACCTTCTTCCGCCCTAGAAAGAGAAGACCCTAGCCGGGATTGAGCTTGCGTCCACTCATGTCATGTAGACAAGTATCATATGCCAGGCCTTGTTCTTCCTCTGCGATGATATAATGTCGCGATTCATCATTTATTGGAAATCATGCTTTTACATATGCATTTGAGTACCGCTTTCAATGCTGTTAACACCCAGAAGTGTACGGTGGTTGTGCGGGGACTGGGGCCTGCCGCCCCAGTTCCCCGCACTTCCACTGTAGTAGTTGAGAGCCGCAAAGGCCTCTCGAGATGTTGATGGCGTGTATCTGCACATATATATTGTGCTAGAATGCATACGACTACTACACTCCCCCCCCTCTGGAGGGCACGTCTCAGGCACTAAGGCCCCATCAACTGATGTTAACCATTGCCTACCCCCACATCGCGACATGACCCCCATATCATGCGCCCTAGCTCTCACGGGTTTTTCTAACATCAAGTCTTATTAGCTTTCGACTACTCTCCCACTTTCCGTTGGGAACCTGAATCGCGCTAGATTCGTGACAACGCTGTCCGCAGGTAATGAACCAGTGACCTCAGGATTCGAATCTGACGTTCCGTCTTGCTACCATTGTAGTAGTTAAGAGCCGCAAATGTGCAGATATACGCCATTAACATCTCGAGATGTCAATGGTGTATATCTGCACATATATATTGTGCTAGAGTGTGTACGACTACTACATCCACCGTCTTGGTGTACTGGGGTCCAAAGTATATTCATTGCCCCAGTTCCCCACATTTCCATCATCTCGGTGTTCTTGGGTCCAAAGTAGATTCTTCTCGAGACAAGTAAAGGCAGAATAGTTTATTATTTATTGCATTATAAGGCTTCAAATCCAATATTGTAAGTAAAGAGGGAGCAGTTGTAACATTGTTCGGGTATTGTATTGTAATATATGTTCATTCTCGTTAATTTCCCACTAGATATTTCCCCCTATGTGTGTAGTATCCTGGGGTATCTACGGGTAGTATCCGAGGTGGCTCCTGGTCATCTTTCGATCGAGCCTTTGCTTAAGGCGGATATAACAGAGATACAACAATTGGTATCGAGCGGGTTAAGACTGACCCGGGTTCAAATCCCCCTCCTGTCTATGGAGTGGGCGGTTGCACTGGTCGGTGGGAATTGATGGCCCCCATCACCAGGCCGTGAGGAAATGAACTCTGTGGAGGTCTTAGGGTGGTGATTCACTCTGGCCCCTCTGGCGCGAGGACGCGCCTGCCTAAAGGGGGGATAATTGTAGTATCCTGGGGTATCTACGGGTAGTATCCGAGGTGGCTCCTGGTCATCTTTCGATCGAGCCTTTGCTTAAGGCGGATATAACAGAGATACAACAATGTGTGCCTCTGATTTTCCTCTTAGGTATTTGTGGTGGTCTGTACGTAGTTAATATTTTTGGTCACCTCAAGCATCCCATTCATCAGCTAGCTTGCAAGGAATTAAGCGGTGTTACACTGTGGGTGACTGGCCTTGCAATGATGAGCACCGGGGGTCCTGACAGGACTGAGCCGAGGGGCACTTGGCTTGGGCACAAGGAATGTATATGTTATGTATGATATATACTATTGTCATCCTATCAGTATAGTTTATGTTATCCTTATAAATTGAAAGGGTGTATCCTGGTAATCTGGTACCACATGCCAGCAGCACTGCACGGCAGTGCGTGGCACCTCATCACACACAGCACCGCATGCCAGCGGCACCACATGCCAGCCCAGCAGCACTGCATGCCAGCAGCTCTGCATGCCAGCGGCACCACATGCCAGCAGCAAAACATGCATTGTAACTGGGGACTTCACGTCCCAGCATCACACGCTATTGCACCAATGTTACATTGGTGCGAGTTGCTGGGATCGAACAGGTCAAACCCAGACTAGCGCACACTGGTTGAACAATTCACAACAGGATACGCATGAATCCCGTCAGCCTTAAGGTGGATGCCCGGGATGGCACTGTGTCAGGGGTATGACCCGCCGCATTAAGAAAAGGAAAGCTGCGGTTGTGCCGGGAAAACAAAAGAACCCCATCCGTCGGGTGCAAGGCACAAGCTGCCCAATCTACTGGATGCCAGGGGCGCCCGAGGACGTTCATTGCAAGGCGGGGAGGATTGTAACGGGGGACTTCGCACCCCAGCATCACGCGCTATTGTATCAGTGTTACATGCATGCAAGTGGCACTGCCGCATGCCAGAGGCAACACACTGCAGCTGCACCGCATGCCAATGGAACTGCACAGCAGCAGCACCATGAGGCAGCTGCACCGCATGCCTGCGGCACCAAGCAACAGCAGCACTGTGAGGCAGTGGCAGAGTGCAGCAGCTGTGTTGTATTACACAACTTAATAATACAATTAAATATTGTAGACGACGTGAGAACCCACAAACGTGGTAGTGAGAACTGAAACATGGTAGTAAGAAGTACCGATTGATAGAGCTGAAGACCTTTATGTGCGCTGGGAGATCCCGTACGGCAGATCAGACAATCATCGAGATAGTTGTATTCAAGGCCTTAATAAAAGATTCGACTTTCATTTATCAACCGATAGATAGTTCATACGGTGGGATGGTCAACATCCCGAACTATCAGTGACACGTGTCACCAAGCTTCCCATGAAGCCCCGCCTACCAGTGTAGGACTTAGGTCAGCGGACCTTTTAAGGACGTTGTATACGACAACTATCCCCCCTCCGGATGCAGCGTCCCCGCTGCGTCAAGGGCTCGTTGCTTAGCTTCAGCCAATGCCTCTGCTAAGTCAGCCGTTAAATGGGACGCTGACTCCCAAGTGTTATGCTCGGACGACTGTATGTTAACAGATATCGGTGTCTGTTAAACCATATAAGTACCAATCGTAGCAGGGTAGTTCCAAGTGGCTTCGAACCAGGAAATTACCTCGTAGCAAGTCGGCATTGGGTATGACAACTTGATGGTAATTCCTCTCTCGATTTGTGCACAGACCTTCTTCCGTTAATAAGGTGTCCGGTGCAGAAAGTTTGGAACCTCAAGGATCATGTGTATACGTACACCAGAATGATCCATAAAAGATGACCTTGCCAGGAGAGGTCTGATGTAGCTGTTGTACCACGCTTCACTTTGCCGAAGCTCTGCTAGAGTTGCACCCACCATCGCTAGATCGCGCACGGCACCACGGCACCATGTCGTACGTGGGCACGCGGAGCGGTACGACACTGATGACGTCACCTGTCGTACGTGGGCGCGCGGAGCGGTACGGCACTGATGACGTCACCTGTCGTACATGGGCGTGTGGAGTGGTACAATACTGATGACGTCACCTGTCGTACGTGGGCGCGCGGAGCGGTACGACACTGATGACGTCACCCATATCGTATGTGGGCGCGCGGAGCGGTACGACACTGATGACGTCACCTGTCGTACATGGACGCTGCCGCGACACGACCACATGCATGCCACGCAGCACGTCGCATCGCACACGTTAGGCGCATTGGCTAAGGGCACAAGCAACCCACGAACAGCATAACGCCTAATGCATTGTGCACAACGCTGCAAGCATACATCGCGTGATCGGTATCACGATAAGTGCGCATAGTCCGACGACTTGGTCGTGGACGATCTAAAATGCATGAGGCATTGCATATCAATGCGCACTAACGATAACACGTGCACCATGCATACGCGCGCGCTCGAGCATGATAACGCGAGCGTACTCCGAGGTCGCGAGGCAATGGCTCGAGCGATGCGGCGCGTCGAATGCAACACTACGCGCGATGGCGTAGTCGGCACCTTTACGCGAGTAAAGAACATTGCACTATTGCTATGATGGCTTATATAGCAATATCCGCACGCGGGATCACGGTAGTACACTTACTACTTGCAGATCTCTTGTACCGCGAGCCGTCGCTGTGAGTATATCTGCTATGCTCATTGACGGCCTAAGTATGAAATTGATACGCAATCATAACGATTGATGCAAATACAAGCTAACCGCGTTTTGGTTGAGCTTATGCTTTATATATCGCTTATGGTCGTATTTCTTGGATAAGCCCGAGCACCGATTTGCATCGGTTAGATGATGATTGCCTCGGCTAGGCACTGATAGCCTATCACGTCATCTACGCCTGTCTTGGAATAAACGTTGCAAATCCTTGCATCGAAGATTTCCGCTGCCTCGATTGGTACGTTCTGATATAATCGAGCATGATGCACTAAGCCTGGTTCTCCGCAGAATCAATGTGCGAATGGCAGGAGGGATACAACAGTAGCGACAGATGGGAATGTAGCACATCTCCTACATTTAGCCGCAAAAATCAATGGGTGATTATGAGGAGTGATACAACATCGGCTAGGCACTGATAGCCTATCACGTCATCTACGCCCGTCTTGGAATACACGTTGTAACTCCTTGCATCGAAGACTTCCACTGCTTCGATTGGTACGTTCTGATAAAATCGAGCATGATGCACTAAGCCTGGTTCTCCGCAGAATCAATGTGCGAATGGCAGGAGGGATACAGCAGTAGCGACAGATGGGAATGTAGCACATCTCCTACATTTAGCAAGTTGACGTAATGTTCCCACATATTCACGATATGTGCGAGGAACGCATCCATCTGCATGTTGCGTGGTAAATGCAGTTGTGCTGCACGTAACCAACTATTTGACAACATGGTACACTTCGATGTACTTTGGCAATAGGTTCACGGAGCAGCTGGTTGACAAACAGAGGACTTTGTACTAAGCAGAATCGATCTGCACTGGGAGAGGGTTATATCTCTCTTATCCAGTTCATAGTACATTTTGCACGTTATGGGCAATCTCTAGGCATGCTTTGCAGCTTCGAAGACGAAAGACTTAAAGTAGGTCTTGGCTATCAGGACAGATAGGTCAACTAACCCATGCCAAACTATTGTGGCAGAGTTATACCAGTAGTTAAGAAGGATATCGACTCCTTAACTAAGTGTTTCACAGCTTTGTTCATCGGGAACTCGGTGGCTATGATACACATATCCCACGATCTTGGGATCCATCCTGCGAAAGCCCTCAGCATAACGCCGAGCGTGCGATTTATGTGCTCCGTCCGCCCGTCAGTCTGCAGATGATAGGACATCAGCTTAGGCATTCGTACCTACGAGCTTTGCCTAACGCATTTCAGAACTGAGTTATATTCGTTTGGGATGCAACCGACGACTCTATCACAAGCAGTTTCTTTGTCTGCTCTGCCCTAACCTCGTGGTTATAGGCGCCAGGTGGGCAACTTTCGTGAATTAATCAACGAAAACGCATCTCACATCTTACCCCCCCTGCGTTTTCGTCCAGCAGAGAGACAACGGTGTCCAGGGACTTCAATCCCACGGGGCACCTGGGATAGGTACGGTGCATTTTGCCTGGTGATGGGCCCGTGCGGGGGTTGTACCACTGGCACATCACAGGACTGGACGTTATCGATAACACCCTTTTGTTCAGACCTTGGCCAGAGGTTGAACTGGATACCATCAGGTCATCCAACCTAACCGTTGTAGAATTTGACAGGTTTATGTATAGTAACCTGGCCTGACTCGTGCAGGGCTTCACTATAGGAATTGTTGCATCGGCAACACGTATTCCCCCTCCAAGTGCAGCGTCCTTACTGCCTTGAGGAAAGTTCGGCTTCATCGTAGAAGCAAAGTCCACATCGTGTGGATTGCAGCTGCAGCGTACACGGACGCCATCCCGGGGTTAAACTACCACGCAGAAAGGCCTCACGCAGCCTTCTGAGGCAAAACTACCTTTGTACACCTCAAGACAACCCCACCTCAAATGTAAAACACCAAGTCCGACGGAACCAACAGTGAAACACCTGTTTGAGCTCAATAAACAGGATTCAAAGCCAGAAAACAAACGGTTTTAAAAGCAATCAGAGAGATTATCTCCAGGATTGGTTTTAAGGGCCCATGGCTTCCGCAAGGTAAGAGCAGCAGGTTGTGTAGTAGTCGTACACACTCTAGCACAATATATATGTGCAGATACACACCATCAACATCTCAAGAGGCCTTTGCGGCTCCAATGGTAGCGAGACAGAACATCAGATTAAAATTCTGAGGTCGCCAGATCGATTCCTACGGATAGCGATGTCTCGAATCTGACATGATTCAGGTTCCCAACGGAAAGTTGGAGTGTAGGTGTTAGGAAAACCCACGAGAGCTGTGGTGCATATTTGGTAGTTGCATGTCGCGACGTGGGATTGAGTAAACCTTCCCATGGCCAGGGTAGGCAATCGGTGATGGGGCCTTAGCGCCCGGGGGGGAGTGTAGTAGTCGTACACTCTGGCACAATATAGATGACACACCATCAACATTTCGAGAGGCCTTTGCGGCTCTCAACTACTGCAAGCACTCCTTACAGGGGCGGACGACTGTAAAAATTCCTTGGGGCCTTACATGACTAGACTCCTTACAGGGGCTGAATGTACGACACGAAAACTAAAATAACGTAAACTAAATGACATAAAAAACTACAAGCTACTAAAATTGACTAGGCTAGTTAATAAAAGCGGTAGCAATTAGTAGTACTATATTTTTGAATGGCATTTCGCCATTCACAAGGCCCGGCATAGGAGACATGGCTTTGGTGCCGGCACCAGCAGGAACTGCTGGCGCCGGCGTCACTTTCACCTCCGCCTCCACCGGGCCTCAGCAGGCCTAGCCTCGGCACGCTGCCGCCTAGCACACGGCTGGAAGTGACAACGGCGGCAGCGACTGGTGCTGTGTTGCCTCCCGGTACCAGCCCCTTTGCTCGTCCAACACTGACAGCTTCCGAGTCAACTTTCCAAGCCGATGCCATCTCGCATGCTCCTTCAACGGCCAGGGGCGCCTACTGGGCGCCAACTCCCGCCACGAGTCCCTTCACCCGCCAAAGCCTCGGCACCCGCCCCTTGGCCCCATTAGAAAGCAGTGATATGCAGCCTGTCTCGGGGTTCCCCCACACACTGGTGATGGTCGCTGCTTCCCATCGTGTGGTCCAGCCTTCCTGCTGGCGCTGGGCTGCAGCAGCCACAGCCACAGCCACATAGGTGGGGCTGCTTATCACACCGTAAGTATTGGAACAACATGGCCGCCACCACTTCCATCGCCACCTCTGCCACTACAGCACCAGCACTACCACTTATGAAGCCCCGTTACGACGGTGGCTGCCTCTCCTGGAAGTGGTTTCGGAGGTGTTTTTGGCTCCTCGGTCCTCACATCCCTCGGTTGGGAAGCTTCCGCCTCCGTCGCGTCATTCAGCGGTGGACGCATGCTCATCACACCCAGCAAGGCGCTGCCGCCGGCGGCAGCGCCGGCGACGGCGACAATGTTGGCGGTGGCGGCGGCGTTTATCAGCAGCCATCAGGCACAGCCAGACGCGATGGTGGGCAGCGCTAATGGCTCATTAGCGGCCTCCATAGCCTCGCCGGGCTGGATTGCTCCATAGCCACGGCCAGATGGGATCAGTGTGGCGTTTGTACATCCCGATGTACCCTTCATCCATGCCGCGATCTGCAGTGAATTTCGGTTCCCCGGGGCCGTGTCTGCCACTGCAGCCGCAGCCGATGGGTGTCAGCAGTACGTCAACGCAGCCGCCGCCAAGGTTCCAGAGGGACAGCTTGAGAACTCTAGAAGCGGCGGCGGCCACCACTGAGTGACAGAGTGGGGTTTTCGAGCAGGGGTTATCGAAGGTAGAGGGTATGGGTAGAGGGCATCGGTGGGGGAAGAGCGCTGCCTTTCAGAAGAGTTGCAGATTTGGTTTCAGGCTTTAGTGTCACGTCGGCTTCTATCCGTGTGCTACTGTTGTGATTGAGTTTCCTGAGCTTTCTCGGTCCAAGATTATGTGGGGCACATTAAGGAGGTGCAGCACTAAAACCATTTAGCTGTCATTCATTCTCACGGCTTGGTCACGCTTGCGTAGTCGCTAGGGTTGAGGGAGGGAAGCGGAAAATAAATGTTCTCACGACCTACGGGATGTCGCGGGGCCCACGCTGTGCGGCAATGCGTGCCTGCATTGAGCTGGGCTCGGCGATTGGGGGTCAATACATGGAGGAGGGCTGATGTTGCTCGGTTGTATGATCGAACAAAGTGGACTGAAGCGCAGTCTTCATCACCTGTGATATCCCGCACTTTAGTGCACGTCCAATACCAAGCCAGCCTTTTCGGTCAGGCTGAGGAGGCGACGGCGGGTGAAGCAGCTTATGCGTCCGTGCGCTGCGCGTGTCCTGTGGCTCCTGTGACATGTGTGATCATGATCTCATGCCCCACAGCAAAGTGCTCTACCTTCGTTATGTTGTGTTTTTTGTTTTGGAACCCACTTGCCCCCCGAAAAAGGAAAATCCAAAACCGAAAAATGATTGAGGTGGTAACGAGTTGCCAAGATTATACATCGCGTGTGCTAAAATGGCGCTGGTGATGTCATTTCCGGTACCTACAGCCGGTCCATCAGAGCTACAGATGCCGAGCCATGCAGCTTCTGAATCGTCTGCGTTGAGGCACTACAGATGATGTACGGATTCCACGTGCAAGATGAGGTGGTGCTACGGACGGATGGCCGCGACACCTTGACGGGGGTCCGGATACCCGCACAGGCGATAATGAATGTGGGACCGATGAGCTGTATGGCAGACGCCCTGCCTTAATAAGTTGGAAGTTCCTTGTGACTTTCACTAGACCCTGCAGAACTCACTCCTGGTCAGGTCCCAGGTGACTTCGTGGCGTCCCCCTATCGGATTGTTGCTACTGCTACTGCTACTGCTACTGCTGCTACTGCACATGGGGGAGGGGGTAATCGATCTTGCACAAACCGCCACCTCGCACCTGCCGATTACTTGGCCGGCAAGCGCCAACTGCCAACCTGTCGCGAACGCCGAGTTCTGGACCCAGAGACTACAGGCAGTGTGGTGTGGTGTGGTGTGGTGTGGCGTATATGGGGGCTTTCGGGAGTACGTTCACAGCAACACCGTGTCAGGGGTAAGTGCCAATGTCATGACACAACCCCCGCTTTCATTTTGAGATTTTTCACCCTTCAGGGGCGCTTGAATTGTCGCGGATCTTCATTCGTCTAGCGCAGAGCGTTGACTGCAAGCTTACTGAACGTTGACTGCAATTAGACCAGCTTACTACTGAGCAGAGTAGGCTACTCCCTTGTTAATGACACGGAACGCCTACGCACTCCTGGAGGGTAACTACGAGTAAGACTGCTGACATGGAGCGGCCACACCCATCATTGGGTCATGCTGCTTCATGTGAGCTGCGGCGCTGGCAACGACGGTGGCGGTTGCGAGCGACCGTTGTAGAACCTCTTTAAAGCAATCAAAACGCATACGTATGTGCGCCGGCTAGTGGGCCGGGCACGGAGCCATAAATCTTACCCCTACGAACTACATTTCCGTACTACGATTAATCTGTACGGTTACCAATTCCCCGAGACCTGAACGTCAGAACACATGTGCCGGGAGACGCGGATGTGTCCTTCTGTGTGATGGCGCAACCCGTGGATCAACGAATACGCATCAAAGGACAACACGCGCTTAAGCCGGTGCCGGTGTCGACTTCCGCACATTCACATTCGCACCGTCCAGTTCGGCCCTGATCCTGACGTTGCCACCGTTCAATGCCTCCCTTGCTCCGTCGAATACGTATGGTATACGAATGGTATAAAATCAATGGGTGCCGCTGAATAATGGGTGCCGCTGAATAATGCTCAATACCATAGCATCTAAACGGGCATGTCTATTTTGGTAAGGCATGGCTGTTGCCTGTACAGGGGACTGCCTCCTGGTCAGGCATATAGCCTCATCATCACCAAGCCATTTACCGAACGTCCGGAAGCGCATGTGCAGCTGACGGTGCACTTAATACTGCGCAGACGTCTGCCCTCAGCTTCTTTCTGAGAGGATGGCGAATCCCTAAACCCCTCCCCCCAGTCCATTGAAAAGAGAAATGCCGCCGAAAGAGGGCTACCGGCCACGAGTGGGGCCATTCGGCAAAAGGCTCTTCAGACGGTAACCTGACCCATCATGATTGTTGCCAACGCTGCCACTGACGGCATCCTGCATGGCGCACAGAAACAACGACGGCAGCGGCAATTAACCCGATTGCATTTCCGCTGTTGGCATTCACAGAGGGGCCCTCACCGCCACTGGCACCAGCCGATGCCGGCGTCGGTCCTTTCATTCACTGAGGCGTCCTGAGGCTGTCCCGCTGGAACCTCTCCCGAAACCATCGTACGGTTTGCAGGCGGCGGTCTCATCCACTTGCCAGCACTGCAGTGCGTCGATACCTAGCCAAGCCGATGGCGCTACCGCCACGTAAACGGACGCCTCAGCGCCGCCAATGCCAGAATAGCTCACTCGCCCAGCTCCCCTCGCCGCAATGACGCCGCGGCCGCCTTGGGAGATGGGCCAGTCAAGGTAGTTCGCGCAGTTGTACAGCTTTCGTTGCTGCAGCAGTCGAGCCCATCGATGACGGCGACGGCAGTATTGACACTTTGACAGCCGCAGCCGCGGCGACTGGTGTGAGCTCCAGGCACCGGGTGATGAAGGTACGGCAGCGGCTGCACCACCCGAGTACGGAGGATGGCCGGAAGAGCCGCAGAGGGGTGAGGCGAGCATGCCGCCAACAACATTGCCGCCAAAGCTGCCTGGCGCTAATTGTGATCCCACTCGGGAACCAGGATACCGCTGGAGCGACTTCGAGCTGGCGGCATCTGACGCCGAGTAAGGTCCTGGCTGACCCACGTGAACGCTGATGACGTTGTCCACGAGAACATGGAATGCACTAACGTGCTGTACGAAAACGATGTCAATGCAGCGCTTGGTGGTGGCTCCACCGGCAGCTCGGCAGTGTGAACTCCTAGGCTTGGTCGGAGGAATGGCGACGCCCTCGCATCGGGCACTATTGGTGGAGGCGACTGTACACCCTGTACCTCGTCCGGGCGCACGTTCATGCTCGGCCGCAGAAGTGGGCTTGCGACCGTTACTGGTGGCGTCGTCCTCGTAGCATTTGGCCGCAATTGCGACGCTGTGACTCTGCCAAAGCTAGCGGGGGGAAACGGGCTCGCTCACCCCTATTGCCAGCGACAGGGATGGCAACATATCCCGCAAAAGTGTGGGAACAACTACATGCCTGCTGCTAGCAGGCGGTCAGCCGCTGCTTTGGCTGCATGTGGCCTTCGGTCAGGCTCGTTAAGCACGGTTCCTCCGCCTTGCGCGCAAATGACATGACGGCCCACATCACTTTCATCTGTTCGACAAAATCCATCTCTGTAGTATCCGGTACGTGGTGAGGTGCAGCAACACTGCAGAGGGCCACCGAGAGCGTTGTGCGGACAAGTAGTGGCTGCCTGCATTTTGCAGAGGCGTTTAGGTAGGTGGGCCGACAATCGATGACGGGGATGAGGCTAGATGGGCTTCTTCGAAGTGGTCTTAAGATCCTGTGCGCGCGTGTGGCTGCTTCAGCTAAGACTGTTCCAGCATGCATAAACCTGGGCAGCTGTCCGTGTGTTGGCGCTACGTCGGAGGGGTAACAATGCCGTGAGGGATGCGCGCGAAATGTGACAGAAGTGTAACACGGTGCAACCTGCAATGTGCATGTCATAGGAGGTACAACTGCTATATCTTTGTATAGATAAAAAGGCTCTATTGCCGATTTTTGACATTTCCAGGACGGTTTATTGCCGTCCATCCCATTTCGTTTTGTTGGCGGAGTTGGGCAATTCAGCATAATAATTCAGGACGGAAACCGGCGACAGCTGAAGCGCGACAGGCGAACGGCACAGAGAACGGGAGGCGCGGCTTAGGCATTGCTCAAGGAAAGAACGCGGCAACAGGATGCGCAACCGTCTGGGCACATGATCTGTTTTTTAAGGCACGCGGGCGTCCATAGCATCGCGGCATTAATTTCCCCACCACCCCGGAGTCCTGATGTGAACGCATGAAAGCCGTTAGAAGCCATTGAAATCGGCACCAGTGGTCCTGTGTTGCACTGCCGATAACGCGACATGCCATGAAATTTAGACAGAACAGGTAAGACCTTCAAAATAATAAATAACAAATTGTGCATTGACGTTTGCCAAGCCGCAATGATCAAACGGCTTGCTTGTCTGTCAAACGTCAGTTAACGTCCGCTCCAGGAAGGGGCGGCTCAGAAAAGAAAAAAGCTTCATATGGACAGGAAAACCACAATGGCTTATCTCTCCAATACGAGGCATGTAATGTAGTGACGTCTTACCAGTAATCCAATTTCTCTAGGCTGGTACGCAGAGTTTTCTACGACTTCAGATGGCGTTAACTGACCTCGGCACGGCCTGCAAGCGTCTAGTGGAGCTCTTCAAGGATGATGCTGGTGATCTTGTTGTCACACTTATGGCGAACTTGACGAGTCTTGGTGGTGCAGAGTTTTCGGTAAGTGTTTGATCGTGGGTCTGATTACCTCTTAGGCGATCTTGCGCGAGAAGCCTTCTTCAGTAAACACTAGTTGTGAAAATTAGTCACATAAAGACGAATGATTGAAAGCATTGGAGCGTTGAAAATTCGTGAGGACCAGCAACCAGAATGGTGGTTTTTAGTTCCTTATTTCGGTTATCATGTTCTGCACACCCGTTTCCAGATGGTGTGCCAGGGCTGGACGGCGTTTTTGGGCTCACGATGGGAGAAAGCTTATTTGGAGAGAAGGCTTTCAGCAGGTACAGCGAGTGTGGGTGCTTTTCATAATTGCTTGCATTGCTTGATTGGTGTATGCATGTTTATCCGAACGAAGGTAGAACCAATGGTATCCGGGACGATTGCGTAACAAATATATATTGTGCAACTAGGTTAATTTATGACCAGCTGATGTGGAGATCGAAGTCCAATCAGTATATTAGGGGTGTTACACTGTGGGCGACTCGCCCTACAAGGGCGAGCACCAAGGGGCCTGACCGGACCGAGCCACAGCGCAGGGGAGGGGCACGTGGCTTTGTCTGTCTGTCCTGCCATGGTATCAATCAGTATATATGTATGTATGTGAAAAGATATGTATGTAGAGGCTTGCTTCATTCGCAGCAGTTTGCCAAATATGTAGGTATAGCTGTGCGTGAAATTAGGCCCCTTTTTACAACATACAACGGCTGTGATTCTTCTGTCATTGGAGTTATTAGATGATTTGCGTGAAGCGGAGGCAATATGTAAGAACGAGCGAATCATGCATACTATCTATGTATCTATCGTCTATCTATAGCGCGCACTAATGGGTTATTTATTTATTTATTTCATATATATATTATATAACCAATGCCGAGATAATAACCAACGGTGAGCTGACATCTATCAGCGGGAACACTTAAAGAAGGATAAATAAGATTATTACGTACATCATTCGTACGTCATTTAATATGAAAAACAAGGTATGAAAGATTAAAGAGCAAGCCCAAAGCTTAGCCGTGACTGCTGCACAGTTCACCTTCTATCTGCCGTACACAAAGTGCGCGAGTCATTCAGGCATGCAGTTGGCAATGTGCAGCAAATTTCTGTTATAAGTGCGGTCTATTCATTGTGCTGTTGTGCAACATACTCCGTGCAATGATGAATTTGGTGATGCACCCCTCGCAAACGTACGTATGTAGCCTGTTTCAGAAGCCAATCGACAATCAAACAATGCTGGTAGATGTCAGTTATTTATCCTTAGTCGATGCAGCACATATGAAGGCGAAAAATGTACAGGCCGCTACGAAAATCGCGTCTTTGAACGAAGCTAGCTAATACGGAACCTGAGTCCACGATTACAGGAGTAGTGATGACACAGTGACAGCTTAACAATGTTTCGAGAAATGCTTGCAATGTAGGGAGATTATCTTTCTTTATCGTTATTGCATTTAAGCATTATATATATATATATATATATATATATATGTTTTGGGGTGTTACACTGTGGGCGACTCGCTCTGCAAAGACGAGCACCAGGGGTCCTGATCGGACCGAGCCACAGCGCAGGGGAGGGGCACGTGGCTTTGTCTGTCTGTCTGCCACGTGCTCCCTCTCTCACTCGGACCAGCGAGAGAAAAGAAAACCTCAGAGTCTCACTGGTACTCGTTGTGCTTTCCTCCGCCTGCAGCCTTGCTGCCTGCTGCTGCCGGTGAGCAAGTTAAAAACTGTTGAGTGGGGTATTGTATCTCTGTCATATCCGCCTAAAGCAAAGGCTCGATCGAAGGGTGCCAGACAACTGGCCAACCTGGATATTAGCCATGAGATACCCCAGGATACTACATGGGGATCGGTGCGTGGTTGGTTGGTGACGGGCAGAGGATGGGCACATAAAGGCCAGTTTGCACGCGTTCTTCACTCACTGCCGCATGCTTCGTATTCCTTAGCTTACTCATTAAAGTTGTTGCAACAGGCGTGATCGCGGCCTCAGGACAGCTGATGGAGGCAGCGACAAAGATGACGGAGATGGCAGAGTTGATGACGGAGGCGGCGACAAAGATGGCGGAGGCGGCGAAAGAGGGGATGACGGAGGCGGTGAAAGAGGCGATGACGGAGGCGATGAGACAGGCAGGTGTTCGCCCAGGTGCGGTGGGCATCCCTGCCAAATATGGGCCGGGCTAATTAAGCCTGACAGCCCCAAAGCTAGAGATGTTATAGGTGTTACATTATTACCACTTTATCGGCGACTGTTACACTTACGGCCTCTAGCCTGGCCACTAACTAACAGAGCACACACACACACACACATATATATATATCAGTATAAAAGCAACCACGCACTCATGAGTCTGCCCATGCCCATTACCTGCATGGAATAATGGGTATGCAAATTATCAGCAGTGTGCCGCATCCATCGATCCAGATAGTATTCTGGGGGTGAAAATGGGACAACCAAACCAGCACGTGCTTGCACTAATGGAGGACTGTAATTCAAGCAAGTATTAAATAGAAGTGATCTATATGGAGGGGATCGTACATGGCTGGGATGCATCTGAATGTTTATTAGGATGAGTTATGAATGCATATATATATATATATATATATATATATATATATATATATATATGCTGCAGCACTAATTAATAAATCAAGTGGGGTCTCCTTACCGTCCTGGGCTCCCAGGGCATTACATGGTACTGAGCTTCCTGGCAGTAGTAGTTAGGTCACTGTCTCCCGGTGCTACTGGAACCTCCTTGTTGTTGCTCATAACGAAATTCAACATCTTGCTTGCCTGTACCGAGCAACTGATTACCCTCCTATGCATGCGTCCCCTGGATTACACCACGCACGTCATGCAGGTGTGGTGGCAGCTAGCCCTTGGCTACAGGGTGAGTACATTGTGAGGAGCTTAGGATTGATATATATATATATATATATATGTGTGTGTGTGTGTGTGTGTGTGTGTTAAGAGTTCCAATGATAGCAGGATCTTGTTTATAGGCAGGGGCCGATGAATGGTTGAAATGTGATGTTGCGGGGAGGGACAGCGGAGTGTTATCCTGCTGTGGCAATCTCAAGTTGAGGTGCCTGCCTGCAATGTCGAGGAAGCCATGCGGCTGGAAATCAAATAGGAATCACCAGCTGCAAGTAACCAGCAATATGTCTTCTAGAACTCCCTACACTTCAATGTGTCTAAGACAGTGCAAGATTTGATGGATGGATTGCACTGGGCTAGGAATGTCGTACCCAGCTGCAAACTGGCCAGGACCTCCCTGGACCTCGCACACTGATGCACATGTGCCCAAACCTGAAACCCTAACCACATGTCACCCTGTACATGCAGATACCTCTGGCACAGTGGGGCATGCACTGTAACGCCACCTGCTGCCACTTTAGTCACGATAACACAGTTACAATTTCCTTGCCCGCATCAGATGTACCATAACTTGTGGAATGTTGATGACATATCTGTGTTTCAGGTTGAGTCAGCCTGGTTGCAACTAGCAAATGTGTTCAATTGACTGCATCCTTATTTCTGTGTGCATGATGCTAAGGTTGTAGTGCTGCATTGCTCAAATAAGGGAGACATATGCACTGGTTGCAGGCCGTTCAAGTTCACGAATGCAAGCTCCGCAAGAGATGAAGAGCTTCTGGGGGGCCCTCCTAGGGCTCGACATTTTAGTGGACAGCCTCTTAAGCCTACCAAGCGACGTCTATCTGCTGGGGAAAAAGTGGTGCGGCAGTTCTCTCCTGGTCCGCTCCTGCTACCGGGGGATATTCGATCTGATGATGAACCTGCACTCATCTAACACCAACACCCGATTCCTCGTTACAGGTGAGTAAAATAATAACCTGCTGCTATTAGGTTACTTGTCCCTCGTATAGTGCTTAAGCAAGGGTGTACTTATTGTAGGTCATCAGACAATAATATAATCCTTGCATGCTCAGGCACATTGGTGCTACCATCCAGTTGTTATGCATTGCCTGTTTCGTTTTGTGCCCACAACTGGTTTCTTCATATGTGGACCCAGTGCATCTTATTGCTTTATTAGTACAGTAAAGTACAATCACACATCATTTATACATACTGATGCGTGCTACCACCACACCTAGTTGTCGCGTGCTAGACATGATATAGTTATTTATGTATAGTCCTCATTCCTAGCTCTCCTGCCACTTCATACATGGGCAGCTTCTGAATCATACTGCTTTGTTGCCATCATTTTGCTGGTTTCTCACTGACACAATTCCTTATCATTTGTATGTTGTTCTTATGCCAGGTACACCAGGGATCGGGAAGTCGTTCTTTGCGGTCGTGTTAATGAGCTGGCTCGTAAAGGAGCAGGGGGTCACCACAATTATTTACGAATCCCAAGACAAGCGGTACTTGTTTGTGTCTGAAGGCACAGACCTGAATGTTGAGCAGGGCGACAAAACGGACTTTGGGTATGAGATCGAGCTTCCCACGACCTGGTGAGTGGAAGGGGTGCCAAGTAAGAAGGCATGTTCCAAGCTGTTGCTGAGTCCATCCAGGGTTGGAGACCTGAATACTTGACTGGTTCCTAACTTAAGTATATAAGGGCTTGCATTTATGGTTGGCTGGCCAGAGGAGGTACAATATGATACAGGTGGATTGTGGACATGGTGCCTGCCCATGAGTAAACTGCTAGCATGAATGTGCTGCTCATGGGCATCCCCCAACCGGGCACATTGCTGAAGCTCCATCGGGGTGTAACCATTTTTATGCATGCCAGTCTGGACAGCTGATGTAATGGTGAAATGCAGCAGGTATCATTACATGTAGGTGCTGCGTACTTGCCCTGTAGTCTCAGTATGATGCATCATTATAAGAAGCATACCACAGAAAAAATGCAAACATTTATTTAGCACTTGTATTATATACAATTGTACTATATAGCCCCTGGTGCTTGTCTTCACACGGCGTGTCACCCACAGTGTAATACCCCTTAATTGTGATATATTCCAAGCTATATATTGTCAGCGTCCAAGATGGGAGGGAAAATAGACACATCAACTTGGATGGCCTGCATTGTATGCAATGTATGAAAATTATGTCTCACAGGTGGATTGTAGACATGGCCACTGCCACTGAACGAGCTGCCAACACTGTGCTGTTGGCATCCCCTGACCGGACACGATACAAGGAATTCCTGAAGCTCCAGGCTGCGACTACTTTGTACATGCCAGTCTGGACAGACGATGAGATTGAGAAATGCAGGTATGAAGCTAGAAATTACTTAACTGATAGGATGACAATAGTACATATCATACATAACGTACATTCCTTGTGCCCAAAGCCACGTGGCCCCTCCCCTGCACTGTGCCTCAGTCCGGTCAGGACCCCCGGTGCTCGTCGTTACAGGGCAAGTCACCCACAGTGTAATAACCCTTAAATTCCTTGCTAGCTAGCTGATGAACGAGATGCTTGGGGTGACCGAAGATATCTACTGTTGGCTACCGCAAATATGTAGGAGGAAAATCAGGGGAGTATTCAGCTGGGCTGAAATATCTTGGGGGATTTAACAATACCGACTATATTACAACTGCTCCCTCTTTACTTACAATATTTCATTATATACCTTCTAATGCAACAAACATTCTATTCTACTGCCTTTACTTTTCTCGACAAGAATCTACCTGACCCCTTTACATCAAGATGGTGGAAGTGCGGGGAACTGGGGCAGCAAGCCCCAGAACCCGCACAACCACCATACATTTCAGTGTTGAAAGTGGTAGTCAAATGCATATACAAAATCATAAATATATTACTATATTACTTTATTATATACTAAATTACCAAAAAGTAATTGTACTTAATATCGTTTAATTGCTTTAGCTTAGTTTTGTTTATTTTAGTTTTGCCATACATAATTAAATCTTTCAGCCGCACATTTTTCTCTACTGTAAGTAGAGCTAATTTATGTAAGGCCCCTGGGAATTTTTGCAGTCGCCTCTGTCATGACTGCTAGTCATGTAAGGCCCCCGCCGGGAATTTATGCCGTCACCAAAAATGCACTGATTCTTGTTCTTAAAATGCAAAGCTATTAGAGGCATATCTGAGCTTTTTAGCTAGGTTCTTGTGTTTTTTAAGCTGACCACTGTGTCACTGTAAACGTGGATTTTGTTTCCAGAACAGCTCCGAAGACATGATTTTTGTGCGCCTCCAAACTTGCAGCAACGGTTAACAAAAAATCACCGACGTCTACAGGGATTGTCAGCTTCTGAAACAGGCTTCGTTTGTGAGGGGTGCATCACCAAATTCATCGCACGGGGTTGCACAACAGTACAATTGATAGCACGCAATTATTAAGGGGTGTTACACTGTGGGCGACTCACCCTACAAAGACGAGCACCGAGGGGCTTGACCGGACCAAGCCACAGCGCAGGGGAGGGGCACGTGGCTTTGTCTGTCTGTCCTGCCACGTGCTCCCCCTCTCACTCGGATGCAATTATATCTACCGAATTCGGCTACACATTGACTGGTACATGTATTAATGACTCACGCTGTTTGCGTACGACAGAAGGTGAATGAGCAGTCACTAATTAATATTCAGCAGTCACAGCTAAGCTTAGCTCTTGTTCTTTAATCTTTCATACTTGATTCTATGCTAAATTTCAAAAAAGATATAAGTTATTCTTTCTACTTATGTAGGGCATCTTATTTTTCCTTCTTAAGAATTTTCCCGCAAACCTTTGACCACCTTACCACGTATCTCTTTATCCCTATCCGCCTACATACCTCACAATGTCATATATAACATATGACATATATGTGCTTGTTAATAGGTTGTCCGTTAGTTGTAAGCAACCTTGCTTGTTTTTATATATCCCTCTTGTGTCAGCCCACCTTGTCTTTGTTTGTGCTGCTGCCGTGTGGTGCTGCTGGCATGCATGGCAGTGCAGCTGCCATGTGGTGCCAGATTATCAGGATACACCCTTTCAATTTTTTAGAATAACATGCTATACTAACATAGGATGACAATGATACATATCATACAAATACATTCCTTGCAAGCTAGCTGATGAATGACATGCTTGAAATGACCCGAAACATTAACTACATACAGACCACCATAAATATCTAAGAGAAAAATCAGGGGTGCACATACGGGGGAAATATCTAGGGGTAAATTAATAATAAGAAATATATTACAACTGCTCCCTGTTTACTTACAACATTAAAATTTTAACCTTAAAATGCAATGATTCAGCCTATACTTAACAAGAATCTTTTTGGACCCCACCCGCAGTACACCAAGACGGTGGAAGTGGGGGGAACTACTGGGGTGGCAGGCCCCAGTCCCCGCACAACCACCGTACACTTCTGGGTGTAAACAGCATTGAATGAAAGCGGTAGCCAAATGAATATTTTAAAACCATGATTATAGCTTGCAATTTGTACTATATGTAATTCTTTGGTTGTCAATTGTGCGTTGGAGCTTAAGCTTTGTTGGATCTTCACATAAGTAGTTGTCAACATTGCCTTTGCCATCCTGCTCCAATGAACATTTAAAAGCGTTTAAAACAATTTGGTATAGAATGCCCACACATAGCAAAGGGGTTCAGGGGGAATGGACATCTTCATCATTATTGTAGTATCCTGGGGTATCTCATGGCTAATATCCAGGTTGGCCAGGTACTTGGCATCCTTTCGATCAAGCCTTTGCTGTAGGCGGATATAACTGAGATACAACAATTGGTATTGAGACGGTATTGCCTGACCCGGGTTCGAATCTCTCATCCATCAGAGTGGATGTGTGGATGGCTGCACTGATGTGTGCGTGGGAGATGTAACCACAATCATCAGGCCATCAGGGATGAGAATGCCATTTAGTCACGATTGCCCCTGTGGGTGTGAGGACGCACCCATTGGAAGGGGGGATAATGTAGTATCCTGGGGTATCTCATGGTTTATATCCAGGTTGGCCAGTTGTCTGGCATCCTTTCGATGCCTTTGCTGTAGGCGGATATAATGATACTACATGTTCAAAAAACATTAATAAATGTTTTAAGACTATATAGCACAAGTTTCTATATATATATATGTATGTCTCCCCTGACAACCAACATTCTGTCCTGTGCAGACTTTGGCGCCACCCAAACCTCAGTGCATCAACGGTTCAGACGCTGGTGTCAAAGTGGGGTAACATTCCACGCTATGTCCTTGAGAAGGTATGTACGTAGTTATCATGAGACCTACCCCTTTACATACATATTATAAAGGGAGGCTGGATTACTCTGTATTTATTTATTATTTACCTTATGTGCAGGCAAGCGATCCAACAGCTCAAAGCAGCCTTGAAGATACACTCTCGACCTGCCGGTGGGACGATATTATCTGGTGTATTGGTGAGCCAGACACTGCGCCATATAGCAGCCATAAACTGGTTCATTTGGAGCTGGTCGGTAATAGCTATACTAAGAAAATCATGAAGCTGGCATCACCATATGTGGTAAGCAAACTTATTTGAAAGGGAGTGTGATCCTGACATGTTTGTGTAGAGTATTATTGTAATGGATGTTCAGCAACCCTATCACGAATTATGCATGGATTAAGATGAGCCTGGGCCTTGAGCAAGGCTCCTACTGTATTTTTTAGCAAAAATTATGTTAAGGGAGTATGATAAGGTGTAAGGTGCATTATATTAAGGGGTGTTTCACTAAGGTGATTCACCCTGCAACAACCTGCATTATATGCAGTTGGTTTAGCTGTTTGCCAGTACTTACACTGCCTAGCTGTTGCTCCATCTTGTACCTTTTTAAGATTTGTCAGTAGTTTCAATGTATATATTGAGCACCATTATGGACCATATCCAGGCGCGGGAGATTGAGGCAAAGGCTGGAATGCATCACACCAGACTGCTGCAAAACCTGGTACAGCTGGTGAGTGACTACATGGCGCCAGGATATCTGCATAAACAGTGGTGTGTATATGTGGCCATTGGCATTTAATTGGATACATTGGATAAGTTGCCTGGTGGCACAGTCTGGTTGTGATTGTTGTTTTACATGTCTACAGGTTAATGCAACCAGTTTGTTGCTTGCCCTAGGTGCTGTGAGAGCACTGTTACCAGAAGCATCACGATCCATGATTACCCTGTTTTGACAGGGGCATTCCTTACCCTTTCCCCCATCTGCACAGTCAATTGGTAAGCCGGCATATGCAGCTGCTGCTGGTTTGTTTTTTGAGATGTATGCACACCGCCGTCTCCAGGCAGGGGGCTCTTTTCATGTAAGTTGTTGTGTGGCTTATAGACTGATGCAAGCTCCATAACTCCAGTAACTTCCTGATTGTATCATTCTATGTAGGTGCGTAAGCTGAACTCCTTCAACACCACGCAACCTAAGGGCAGCAAGCCACTTGCTTTGCGGCGGTGTGACATCCATGAATTCCACAAGGTGGAGGAGGTGGCACAGCAGGTCAATCATGTTTACTGTGTGCCCCAGGCTCACAACTTCCCGGCGGTCGATGCATTGATGCAGCCGAACATCCTATTCCAGATGACGATTGCTCAGAAATCTAGCATCAACCTCAAAGGCCTACATGCAGCTGCTAGCCAGCTTTCCAAGAAACTGCCACGCATTTACTTTGTCGTCCCTGACCACCTTTATGGAGCTTTCCGCTTTGTGGCTGGGATTCCCCAGGAAATCGAGCAGTGGGTATTGAAGGTGTCATGGATATAGTTGATCCAGGTATGGAGGCTGTGCCATACTTGGACTAGGGTGAACAACTTAGGGTTCACATTGCCTGTGCCTTATGGCAAGTTTACCTGCATTATTAGGAAACAAAATACTACTGGGAAACAAAATTAACTGTGTTAATTACCAAGGCTGTAGTAGTACACAGTATGACATACACTAACACAATACAATATTCATATTTTTGAGCTCAGATGTGGCAGGAGCCTGTGCCTGATTATGTACAGCAGCCTTATGGCTTCCTTAAGATAATGACTATCAGATTTTTAGTTCAATATTCTGTCTTCATTTTCAGAGCTATCGTTACTTACGTGTACTTCTACCTCCCTACCCATCTTTCTTCTTGACAACGAAGATGGATGAGACCCAGCAAGGTGGCACTCACACTTAGCGCGAGAGTTCTCAAGATCAGCTAGGCCTGCTCGTGAGGTTTTTCCCAGGTTTCAGCATAGGGTTGCTAGCTGAGTGCTTTGCGGTTCTTTGTTACCAGCCTGCTGGTGCATCTGTGATGTTGTTAAAGCGCTAGGTTTTGTTGAGGTGATTTGCCTTGGCAGTTATTGATTTTGCTTTTTGCGCATGTCAGCTCGTGTGTGTTTTGGTTACTGCGTGCTTGTGTCATGCCCCCTTGGCAGATGATGTCATGAGCTGGCAGAGCACTATTGCAGCTGCCACCCTAGCTGATTGCAGCTGCCACCCTAGCCGCACTGTCCCTACTGTCAGCAGACGCAGCTTCTGCAGCAGATTTTTCCATCATCACTGTCATTGGTGGCACTGCGGTTGACAGGGGGGCCGTAGCGGCAGTGTTCTTGTGCCATTGTCCACACTAGCGGGTGTGATGCGTGCGGTTGAGATTCTGGCTGAGGCAGCTTGATTCGCGCCAACCAACCTGTCCACAGTACTAGAAGCTGAGGATAAGCTGACCAGCACATCGCACTCGCAGTCTGCTGTTGTCGCACACTCCCCTGCTGCCCGATGACAGTGTTTCCATACCTGACGGGGTCCCTATGCCGGATGACATATTCCTGAACAAGGGTGGCCCTTCAATTGGGGATAAGAACAGTGCCAGCATCGAAGTCGGTGGTGGCAGCAACACCGCCGCCAGGGTCTTCGTACTGGGCGCCCGTATAATTTCAGTGCCACTGCATCGCCGGTCATCTGAGGGCTGCAGCGCGGTGCCAGGGTCAATGGCAGTGGCGGCGCTGGTGGCGGCAGAGAAGGGTGCAGCTGCCGTTCAGCCAGTCTGGAGCAGAACCATGCCAGGTGTGGTAACTCTGACGGTGGCGGGAGCCGACACAGGTCAAGGGGACGTGGCTATAAAGCTCGAATCTGAGGACTTTGCACTTCATGGCCTGGCAGCGGCCACTTGCATCATCAAGTCCCCTCAAAAATTGCCAGTTACGGGCACCACATCAGAAAGTATGGAGGACTTGGTGGGGCGTTCGGTGGCCTTGCCGATGGATATTGTACCGGGCTTTGCACCTCCCACGGAGGTGCTGGAGGGTCATGCAGATACGGCTGCATTCCGGTCGCCAGGTGTCACCGTCGCCGCCATTGCTACCGCAAGTGGAGATGATACCACCCTGGATAATGCCACATCTGTTGCTACCACCGCCGCAGCAGCAGCGGACGCCACGGCGGGATCTGACGACAGCGGCGCCTCCTGGGTGAACACTGGACGTCCGATTTCCCTTAGCCACCTTTTACTCACCCCTGAGGCGGCTGATGTGGTAAGACCAGAGCCATGGCGGGATGCTGGCTTCCCCACGGACGCCAAAGATGGTGCTGCGGCGGCAGAGTGATTGATGGCTGCAAAATCGGTGATGGTCGTTATGGGATCCACCATTAACGGTAGCAGCAGCCAGCCAGTAGCGGCTGTGGAATTACGCCTGGGCGAGCCTCGGTGCACCGGGGCATGAAGCCACCGCCAGCTCTGGCACTGGTCCCGGTCCAAGCTTCAGCCGCGGCTCTACGGGGTCCCTGTGGCAGCGGCGGCAGCCACATAAGGGGCCCATCTCATATCTGCGGCGGCAACAGATCCAGCCACAGCAACGCCCGGGGTTCAGCAGGTTATCAGTAGCATCGGGAACCTGTGGTGGCGACACCTCTGAAGGCGGCCACTCGGCCTTCTGCAGGCCGAGCCTGAACGCGGGTGGAGAAAGCCCTAAGAGCAGCCTTTTGCCGTAGTGCACAGTAGGCACAGGCCTGCCAAATGCTGGCGGCATTTCGCCATTCACAAGGCCCGGCATAGGAGACATGGCTTTGGTGCCGGCACCAGCAGGAACTGCTGGCGCCGGCGTCACTTCCACCTCCGCCTCCACCGGGCCTCAGCAGGCCTAGCCTCGGCGCGCTGCCGCCTAGCACATGGCTGGAAGTGACAACGGCGGCAGCGACTGGCGCTGTGTTGCCTCCCGGTACCAGCCCCTTCGCTCGTCCAACACTGACAGCTTCCGAGTCAACTTTCCAAGCCGATGCCATCTCGCATGCTCCTTCAACGGCCAGGGGCGCCTACTGGGCGCCAACTCCTGCCACGAGTCCCTTCACCCGCCAAAGCCTCGGCACCCGGCCCTTGGCCCCATTAAAAAGCAGTGATATGCAGCCTGTCTCGGGGTTCCCCCACACACTGGTGATGGTCGCTGCTTCCCATCGTGTGGTCCAGCCTTCCTGCTGGCGCCGGGCTGCAGCAGCCACAGCCACAGCCACATAGGTGGGGCTGCTTATCACACCGTAAGTATTGGAACGACATGGCCGCCACCACTTCCATCGCCACCTCTGCCACTACAGCACCAGCACTACCAGTTATGGAGCCCCGTTACGACGGTGGCTGCCTCTCCTGGAAGTGGTTTCGGAGGTGTTTTTGGCTCCTCGGTCCTCGCATCCCTCGGTTCGGAAGCTTCCGCCTCCGTCGCGTCATTCAGCGGTGGACGCATGCTCATCACACCCAGCAAGGCGCTGCCGCCGGCGGCAGCGCCGGCGACGGCGACAATGTTGGCGGTGGCGGCGGCGTTTATCAGCAGCCATCAGGCACAGCCAGACGCGATGGTGGGCAGCGCTAATGGCTCATTAGCGGCCTCCATAGCCTCGCCGGGCTGGATTGCTCCATAGCCACGGCCAGATGGGATCAGTATGGCGTTTGTACATCCCGATGTACCCTTCATCCATGCCGCGATCTGCAGTGAATTTCGGTTCCCCGGGGCCGTGTCTGCCACCGCAGCCGCAGCCGATGGGTGTCAGCAGTACGTCAACGCAGCCGCCGCCAAGGTTCCAGAGGGACAGCTTGAGAACTCTAGAAGCGGCGGCGGCCACCACTGCTGGTGGCAGTAGCGTTGGCAGCAGTAGCACAGGAGGATTAGGAGCTCAAGCTGGCGTCAACAGGTGGGATGGCGACAGACAGCAGCAGCAGCAACAGTTACAGCAGCGGCAGCGGCAGCAACCGCGGCTGTGTAAGGCCCAAGCTCGCGGCTGCCTCTTAAGGGCGCTGCGCAGCGCGGTGATGCCCGGGTCTCAAAGCCTCCTCTTGGAACCGGCAGCGGGGGCGGCAGCTGCGACATCAGATTCCGACAAAGAGCGGGAGAGCAGCGGTACGGAAAGTGGCATTGGCGTTGGCGGCAACCGTCAGCGGGAACAGCAGCCGCTGTCGTTCAGCCGCATGGGCGTCTCATTTGGAAACGGAGCCGACGACGCAGATGGCGACGCCGATGACGTGTACGGCGATGTTGAGGATATTAGTCACAGGAGTCGCGAAGGAGATGGCGGGTCCCGGCACGGCCACGTCGTGACGGATTTGTTGGCGGCCGGTAGCCGTGCAGCTGCGTTGGCGATGCCAAGGCCTTCACGTGCTGGCGCCGCCAACCCCGTCTGGGTGGCGTTGGCAGCGGCGGCCGCAGTGCTGACGGCAGCGCATACACCCTCAACGTTTCGGAGCATGACTTTGGCACCGCTACTGCTGGCGGCGTTGCCAGCGGCAGTTCTTTCGACGAGGCACTTAGGCTCGCAAAGTCCAGTCTGTCAACCGTGCCGGAGTCTGGACCCAGCTTAAGCCAAGCCAGCATTGCTCGTAGCAGCCGGGGCTCCGAACGCTTGCTGTTGGCGGCATCAGGGGCAGCAGCTGGCGGCGATCAGACCGCGGCCACACCTTCTTTTGGCCGCTTCTCCCACCGCAGCATTGGCCGCGAGGACGTAGGTTCCGGGGGGGACAGCGGCAGTGCAACGCGGCCATGCAATATAGTCCGACGGACCCATGGGTCATCTGCTTCACGGCCGCAAAGCCCTCGAGCGGGGCCTCCGTCACTTCCGGCGGAAGAGCCGGCGCAGAGAGCCGGTGCACGAACGGGGCCGCGGCTATGGCCGCTGCCAGAGGCTACGCCGCTGTCGAGCTCTGCACCGACGGCGGTGGCGGCGTCCGTGATGCAGCGAATGGGTGTACGCGGGGCGAGGTAGTCTTTAGGGGTGACACGGTGACGATGGCGCTACAGAGTCGGGACGCTCAAGCGGCATCCAGGTGTAGAGAAGAGAGAGACAGAGTGGGGTTTTCGAGCAGGGGTTATCGAAGGTAGAGGGTATGGGTAGAGGGCATCGGTGGGGGAAGAGCGCTGCCTTTCAGAAGAGTTGCAGATTTGGTTTCAGGCTTTAGTGTCACGTCGGCTTCTATCCGTGTGCTACTGTTGTGATTGAGTTTCCTGAGCTTTCTCGGTCCAAGATTATGTGGGGCACATTAAGGAGGTGCAGCACTAAAACCATTTAGCTGTCATTCATTCTCACGGCTTGGTCACGCTTGCGTAGTCGCTAGGGTTGAGGGAGGGAAGCGGAAAATAAATGTTCTCACGACCTACGGGATGTCGCGGGGCCCACGCTGTGCGGCAATGCGTGCCTGCATTGAGCTGGGCTCGGCGATTGGGGTTCAATACATGGAGGAGGGCTGATGTTGCTCGGTTGTATGATCGAACAAAGTGGACCGAAGCGCAGTCTTCATCACCTGTGATATCCCGCACTTTAGTGCACGTCCAATACCAAGCCAGCCTTTTCGGTCAGGCTGAGGAGGCGACGGCGGTTGAAGCAGCTTATGCGTCCGTGCGCTGCGCGTGTCCTGTGGCTCCTGTGACATGTGTGATCATGATCTCATGCCCCACAGCAAAGTGCTCTACCTTCGTTATGTTGTGTTTTTTGTTTTGGAACCCACTTGCCCCCCGAAAAAGGAAAATCCAAAACCGAAAAATGATTGAGGTGGTAACGAGTTGCCAAGATTATACATCGCGTGTGCTAAAATGGCGCTGGTGATGTCATTTCCGGTACCTACAGCCGGTCCATCGGAGCTACAGATGCCGAGCCATGCAGCTTCTGAATCGTCTGCGTTGAGGCACTACAGATGATGTACGGATTCCACGTGCAAGATGAGGTGGTGCTACGGACGGATGGCCGCGACACCTTGACGGGGGTCCGGATACCCGCACAGGCGATAATGAATGTGGGACCGATGAGCTGTATGGCAGACGCCCTGCCTTAATAAGTTGGAAGTTCCTTGTGACTTTCACTCGACCCTGCAGACCTCACTCCTGGTCAGGTCCCCAGGTGACTTCGTGGCGTCCCCCTATCGGATTGTTGCTACTGCTACTGCTACTGCTGCTACTGCACATGGGGGAGGGGGTAATCTTGCACAAACCGCCACCTCGCGCCTGTCGATTACTTGGCCGGCAAGCGCCAACTGCCAACCTGTCGCGAACGCCGAGTTCTGGACCCAGAGACTACAGGCAGTGTGGTGTGGTGTGGTGTGGTGTGGTGTATATGGGGGCTTTCGGGAGTACGCATCTGAGTACGTTCACAGCAACACCGTGTCAGGCGTAAGTACTTGTGTCATGCCACGCACCCCTTCACCGTCCACAATAAGTACTTCTTAATACTTGTCGTCAGGTTTGTACGTCGTGACACCAGTTTTCATCTCGGGTTTTCACTTTGGGTTTTAGATTTTTCACCCTTCAGGGGCGTTTGAATTGTCGCGGATTTTCATTCGTCTAGTGTAGAGCGTTGACTGCAAGCTTACTGAACGTTGACTGCAATTAGATAAGCGTACTACTGAGCAGAGTAGGCTACTGCCTTGTTTATGACACGGAACGTCTACGCACTCGTGGAGAGTAACTACGAGTATGACTGTTGACATGGAGCGGTCACATCCATCACATGGACCTATTTACATACCCACACAAATCTGTATAATCACGCTACTTTGTCCTTGTCTGTATGTATGTGTATAAGTCGTATGTGTATTTGTATATTATACCTAGCCTCTTATTGTACCCCCGACAATTTAATCGACCCCAAGCGTGAGAGGCCCAAACCCCAACTCTCCAACGGACCGATGCATCACCGCACGCACCGCAGGCACCGCACGTAGGAGTCATCCGACCTGATGAAGGGAAGCTTTTGGAACGCGCGGGTACTAAGCCTCCTCCCAAATAATTGCACGTCACAAAACGCACACACGCGATCAAACAACCATGAGCGCAAGCACAACGCAGGCATGCACACGCGCACACTGAGCTGCTGGCAACAGATGGCATCGATGGTGGTGAGGAGCCAACGCAACGGCAGCAGCGGCAGCAGCAGCAGCAGCAGTGGCGTGCTACAGTCTCTTCAGATCGCTGGGAATTCCTGGCCGCAGCTCCAAATCGAATACATCGGCCTCCAGGAGCGCACAGCCGTACTCCCGCAGCAGCAGCTGCTCAGTTTCCGACCAGTTGCTTCGAATGACGATGTCATTTTCGCCACCTTTGCCTCCGCCGCCATCATCGAATCGCCGCCGCCTCCCCCGCCTCCCCCTCTAGTTGCGCATCTTGCCCAAGGCTACTGGGTAGTGACACCGACAGGGACGGTGGCGCGAAGGGATCTTCCAGCTCCGGAACCGCTATACCTCCCTCAGCCCCATCGGGTGCAATGTTTCCCAGGACGGTCGGTGTCATGCCCGTACGAGCCAGCATACGTCGGAGGTCTTCCTGAGATGCCTACGGGACGGTTGAGAGTTGACGGTTGGAAGTTAGACGGTAGCGACAACCATGGCACATTCCTGCGCAGTCCTTTGCAACAACTCCCCCTAAATGTACCCACCTCCGATATCGGCATCATTTCGCTGCCACCAGTGCCGCCAGTGCTGCCAGTGCCCCCAGTGCCACCGCCGCTCTCCATCGCCGTCCTCATCGCCGCCTCATTCTCAATCGGTGCGAAGGGGTCCAGAGCCCTCAGTCGCTCCGCCAGCAGTCTCTTGACGCTGGTGACTGGCCGGTCGGCAATACCACAGGGCACGATGCGGCTGAAGGGCGCCAGGTCTGTGACCACGTTTAGCGCCAGGCCATGGTAAGATATCCACCTAGCCGACGGAGGGGGTTCAGCCCGCGGGTGGACGACGAGGAATAAAAGCTTCCAGGGGCCTAGGTCGAATATCGCTAAGCTCAAGCTGCATCAGGGTGTCTCCGTGTGTCGATAGGAAAGAAGCGCGGATGCTTTATTATATATATATATGTGTGTGTGTGTGTGTGTGTGTGTGTGTGTCACATGTCACCACATAACATGTACATATATATAACGTAATGTTATGCTGCCACAGCCGCAGCATCATAATCCATTTCTTCGACTTCTTACTTTTTCGCCCTGACGCCGATCGCCGCCACCTTTGCTCCATCCACCCACACCCCCGTATGGCCCTCCACGCGCTCTCCCGGGATCCCGGAAACCGCGTCCAGAGCGTGAATGACAACCTGAGGGCCGCACGGACAGGGGTCGGGAGGGGAAGGGGGGTCACCGATGATGACAAGTGCGCTAGCCAGGGATCTACTTTTAAGTCGTTTTAGTAGAGCTGTGAGAAAAATGCAGTTGGGAGGAGATGAGACGCAGGGGGAGGCGCGTGCGCGTGCGTGTGTATGTGTGTGTGTGTGTTTTGATGTGTACAGCTACCTGATAATGGGCATGCCAGGTACCTGAGTGGGGGTTTTACTCCTCGCCTCTCCCCAACCCCATCCCTAACCGTACCCGTAGCCCCTAACATCACCCCCGTGACCCAGATGGCTTTCCCCCTCCCACCTGAGCGTATGCACACACAAGTACATGCACATGCACAGATATACACACAGATGAAACCAATCTCCTGGCCCTCCTCTCCTGGGTTCCCCCACATCCCGAAACCCCCTCCTCCGCCTCCCCCTCCCCCTACCTCCTCCAACTGTCGTAGGTACCAATGTAAATCCGGTTTGAAAGCTTGCAGGTCCAAAATAGGATACATTACAAGCTGCAGACAGAGATTGTCAAGAGGGGCCAAATTAGGAAAGTGGGCCCGGAGGTACAGATCCTTGATAAGGGGCTGGACGCCACAAGTCCGGCCAGATCCAAGTGGGCGAGTCCGGCCCATTGGGACGGGAGCCAGATTAATGGGTGGAGCGGTCCATCCGCCCGCGTGGATTTTACGATCTCGTGACAAAAACACACCTTCACGTGCGGGTGACAAAAAGAAGTAGGCGACAAAAAGAACGGCGTGGGCAGGTGGGCAACGCCGCCCATCAATCCAATCGATCCCTACATGTACACATTCACACCCACGTACACGTCCTACCCGCAGTTCGCCCCTCGGCAGTCCGTACGCGTTACCTGTCCCGGCCGTGGTACGTCACTTCACCGCCGCGTTCCGTACGGTACAGGGGAATGGGCGAAGCGTCTGCATAGTCCCAAGGGTGGTGGTGGTGGTGGTGGTGATGGTGGTGAGGGCGAGACGACCCCAGAGGGAAAGACGTACATTTGACAAGGTGGGAGGGAGGGGGGTGTGGCAGCAAAGAGATTAGGACTTGGCAGCCGCCTCGCCGACCCACCCGGGGTGAAGTGCAGGTGATCGGTGGTGGATCCTGCCCCCAGCGTGTACACCGGGGGGTGTTGCAGCAGCAGTACGACATTATGGGAGCCCCGAGGTCCGCCGTCTGCTGCAGCTCCGGTTGCCCGATCCAGCAGGGCGCGCTGCCAAGCCCATGCCTGCACACCAGGTCGGGGTGGTGTGGTGTGTGTGTGTGTGTGTGTGTGTGTGTATGCACGTGCATCGAGATGTATCTCTATGTGTGTTTGTCTGTCTTCTTGCCCATGTGTGTGTGTGTGTGTGTGTGTGTGTGTGTGTGTGTGTGTTAATGTTAGGGTTTGCGTGTGCGTTTGCCAATTCTTAGATTTGTGTCTTGTGGGAACTGCAGGAGCCACAGCCGAGGAGGGCGTGCACCTTCGTCTCTTCAGAGAATGGCGGAAGCAAGGAGAGCAAAGCAGGAATCTGTGCGAATGATGCAAAGAATGAACTCGTGTGTTTGTCTGTATGTGTGTATATATATTTGTATGTGTGTACGCGGGGGGCGGATGAACACGAAAACAGAATCGTGCTTTTGTAGGTTCTCCACATACACATCCACGACACCGCCGTATACACAACCCACGGGGACGACCCGTCTATGGGTGTCCCAATGTTTCCAAAAGAACATTAAAATGAATGTTTTTCGACCATAATGGTGTAAAATTGAAAGTCCGAAGACGGACGACTTAAGATAGCTACCGGCGGTTGAGGACTGTATGCTGCCCGTCCCTCCGCCGTACATCCCCCTCGCCACACACACACACACATACACACCTGCGCGTAGTCAACGACCTCCTGCGAAAATCATACACGACGACGAACCGAGGGTCGGACCCTTCAATTCCGGCTGTAGCAGCCCCAGCTGTACCTAACGTAACCCTGGCGGCGATGTGGGCGGCTTCCGTAATTCGGGTCCTCAGGGCCGTGTGGCCCCGACCGGTCATCATTGACCCATGGGTCCTTTCGACTGCTCAGTGTCGGAGAGGTTCGGTTAACACCGTTATCGGCGGAAAACGGAACCAGGTTTTGCGACAGGTGGCAACACTCGAGCATGGGGAGCGCGGACGCGGGGAGGAAGTCGTATAGGCAATTACGTCTGCTCTCCCGGAGGAGCGGTAGACCCATGGGTCTGTACGGCGGCCGAAAATCTGATCATGATAGGATCGTGACATGATAAGATCGCGACAATGGGCACATCCTGCGGCCGCGCTGTAGCTGCAACTGCCGCTGTTGCTAGTGGTGCCTCTGCTCGCATCGCCCAGACCGTACTGGATCCAGACAGTGGGACGAGCAGCGCCATTGACACATCTCCGGCGGGATGCCACTCCACAATGAGTTCGCGCAGGGAAAGGTCGTACAGTCCTGGAGTTGCGCGTGTGCTGGTCCATTAGCATCCTTGGAGGTTTGGTGCTGAGGAAGGTTATCTTCGTAATAATGCCACGAAATTGGCAGGGATGTCTACCGTTGGTGATGTGTGTTTTTGAGTCGGTGGTAACCTGGGGCTGCGTGATCCTCGTGTTAAAGCGCTGACAGCATCATTGGGGCACGCGGGTCTTAAGCCGGGGGGATTTCGACACACAGGCGCGCAAAATTTGGTTAAATTGATTTCTTGGATGAATAGTCCGGTTTGCTAGTGTCCATCGGATTGAATCGCATGTTCATTCAAATCGGATTATGCTGGACATTCTGCTGCCAAATGAACATCGTTTTATCTTTAACCTAGATCTTGCTAATATACTGCAAGAAATTAACAGAATAAATTAGCTCACAATTCAGTGCTTGCTTGGGAAGCATCTCACAATTCTCCGATGTCGGTCTCGGAGCGGCTGGCAAAGAACTGCATGAAGGGATCTATTGTTCGATTCCGCGCTGGCGATTGTCTCTGATATTGGATTATGCTTTTACCCTGTAATCCTACCTTTTTGATGTTGTAATCTTGATCGAAATTCCATAGTATGTTCCTCCGTTATTCTCGAAAGGGCTCAGCCTTCTTGTTACAGCCAGCTAAGACTATTCCTTCCGTTGAGACACAAATGAGTTCTACAATTTGTTGTTGAAGATTCCGTCCTGAGTGTTATTATCTCGACGCCCCTCTGTGTACTTGCAACTTTCTGCGTCCTACCTTATACCTCGTCCAACATAGCTTCTTTTACTGTTTCGTTAACAAATTGTGAAAATCTGGCGTCCATTACTTAGCAGACGATGGCTTCGCACTGCTGGGGCGTCGAGTCGTGCGTTGCCAACTTGCGGCTATGAAAATGTCGCAATACATATTCTTTGAACATTCGTTGTGTCAGGCATGAATGGCCCGTTTCTTATCTCGTTCACAGGCGATTGGTTCGACAGCCTAGCAGCATTCCTCGGCAGAACAGAGTTCCACTTACTTGCCCGGCGGCGCTTCTCCGGCGCTTTCGTGTGGCCAGCTTATTCTCTGGTGTCGATTCAGCAAATTTACGCTGTGGCTTATGCGTCAGCGGCGCCCTGTCTAGTCCGAATGGAGGTGGGATATGCTTTCGGTCAAAATTCGAGATTCAGTGTAAACTATACTATGTACGAGATACGAGATCCTCGTAATCCAGGTATGACTGTGAAGACCTGCACAAGCCAACTTCATCTGCTGTGTCAGCTTGAATCACAAAGCATGCATCTATGGGCAAGACGTGTATATCTCATGGGGGTTAGGTCAAGGTATGACACCCTACATTTGATTTGCCATGATCTGTAAAAAGAAAAAGCAAGCTTAAATCGTCATCACCCATTCCCCCACCCCAATATAAATCAACTCTGTAGAGTCAATAAGCTCGCAGGGACTCTCGCTTCAGGTGGGGAGGAATGTAACAGACCACATCAATACTTAAAATATTTCTATAAAGACATTTCTCTCTAACCTATGAATTACTATTAAGGCGCATACCGTACAGCGGTACACATACATCTATCCGGTACGAAGCAGTACATAGTTACGGCTATGGCTGTACAAACCGGTACATGGTATCCGTACATGATCAGATCTCTATCGCCAATTCTCCAGATGGTTCAGAAGCCGTCATCTAATAGTACAACACTACCACATCTGCGCCTATGCCATACTGTAAGCGAGTATATAATCCCTGGGAAGACCCCGGTGTTTATCAACACCTCCATCTCGGTTTAGTCGTCTCTTCTAAGGTGCCAGGTGGGCTGTTACAATAAGCAATAATATCATGTTCATTATTGTTGTATCACCCCCAACTAGTGGTAGTGATAACTACCAGTTGATAGGAAGAGCAGAGCATAGGTTCTCTGAGCTCAGTACGGCAAGCCTCCATAAAGAGCTGTAATCTCTAAGGAAGAGAAAACAAAGCTATGTAGTAAGGAAATACATAGAATCAACCAGTGAAACCGAACTCAAATGAGTCTACCAGTGACAGTGTCACAGTTGCACTAGGGCATGCAACCCTTAGCCTCTACATTTGCACTTAGAGGGTGTAGCCTGTTAGGGTTAGGGTTTAGGGTTTAAGGTTTAGCCTTTCAAGCATATCTCTGCACGCTTCGGCGGTAAGTGCTAAGGTGCAAGCACAGCAAGCCAAGCGTACCGTAATGAGAGTCAGGCACAGCGGAAGTCTTCAGAGGCCAGGGGTTACAATGTACGATCCAGAATGCAGAGTGTCCAGTGAAGGCTATCAGAACCGGAAGCATGCTATCCTCACTTAGCCGCTCCTTTAATGCTCAGGCTTCGCTCAGGCCAAGTAAAAGCGTATCCAGACTCAGGACATCAATATGTAAGAGCATACGATCGAGGGAGATCGATAGCATATGATATTTCAATATATAAACAAGGCCGTCATTGCTCGACTTATACTCGCGATGTCGTCCGTAGTACATATCACACCAGATCGCTGATCCGCATGTGTGACATGTTCATAATCATGTCGCAGACGATATTCTATCATCCTTTAGCCTTCACAGCATTAAGGCAATGCAAATGCAATACTTGGCAATGTTCGTTATGTAGCTCAACCACCATGTGAGTCGATGCGAATATCACTCACTCAGTCGCATTCCGCTTGTGTACATGAAGTGGATATTGCATGATAAATCAGTATGAGATAATGCGCGCTCTCAGATAATTATTCCCGTGCGCGTACGCAGACTTACTTGCTCTGGTCGCATGACTAAGGCTTCCGTGCGGCGTCGCGCAATCCGAGCCGCACTTCTCACACTTGTGCGTCACATTGGTCGAACCATTTGCATGATAACGAACAGAATATTATTGCTTATAATATTATGCAAATAGATTTATGAAAATCTACGTTTTTTGCGAATGCTTGTCCTGCCGTACTGTCCGCATGGACAGTATGACAGGTCGGGAAGTTATCCCAAAGCCTGTCGCATCGCAAGCGCTACACCGAGAGCATGGTGCCTGTATGCCAATGTGCCTAATCACCGGTTGCCGGGCGCCTTACCAGGTCATATGGTCCGGTGCATGGACGTGAGGTGAACCGTGGTACAACATAGCCGCGGGGCTACTTAGCAAGGATCTAAGGCCAGTACCGTAATACAACAATTATTAGGCAACTGCTTGACCCGCGTGATGCACAAGTGTGCGAATGCTGCCCGGAGAGTGTGATGCCGCGTGGAAGCTTTAGTCATGCGACCTGAGCAAAGTCCACATACGTGCACTGGATTATATACTGATTTATCATGCAATATCCCTATCCGTACCTATGCGGGAATGCGACAGAATGAGTGATATTCGCATCTACTGACATGGCGGTTGGGCCACATAATGAACCATGCCAATTGCCGCAAATGCACTGCTTTAATACTGTGAAGGCTTATGTAGGCCAGGGCCAGGGTCAGGGCCAGGGCCAGGGCGAGGGCGAGGGCGAGGGCGAGGGCGAGGGCGAGGGCGAGGGCGAGGGCGAGGGCGAGGGCGAGGGCGAGGGCGAGGGCGAGGGCGAGGGCGAGGGCGAGGGCGAGGGCGAGGGCGAGGGCGAGGGCGAGGGCGAGGGCGAGGGCGAGGGCGAGGGCGAGGGCGAGGGCGAGGGCGAGGGCGAGGGCGAGGGCGAGGGCGAGGGCGAGGGCGAGGGCGAGGGCGAGGGCGAGGGCGAGGGCGAGGGCGAGGGCGAGGGCGAGGGCGAGGGCGAGGGCGAGGGCGAGGGCGAGGGCGAGGGGCGAGGGCGAGGGCGAGGGCGAGGGCGAGGGCGAGGGCGAGGGCGAGGGCGAGGGCGAGGGGCGAGGGCGAGGGCGAGGGCGAGGGCGAGGGCGAGGGCGAGGGCGAGGGCGAGGGCGAGGGCGAGGGGCGAGGGCGAGGGCGAGGGCGAGGGCGAGGGCGAGGGCGAGGGCGAGGGCGAGGGCGAGGGCGAGGGCGAGGGCGAGGGCGAGGGCGAGGGCGAGGGCGAGGGCGAGGGCGAGGGCGAGGGCGAGGGCGAGGGCGAGGGCGAGGGCGAGGGCGAGGGCGAGGGCGAGGGCGAGGGCGAGGGCGAGGGCGAGGGCGAGGGCGAGGGCGAGGGCGAGGGCGAGGGCGAGGGCGAGGGCGAGGGCGAGGGCGAGGGCGAGGGCGAGGGCGAGGGCGAGGGCGAGGGCGAGGGCGAGGGCGAGGGCGAGGGCGAGGGCGAGGGCGAGGGCGAGGGCGAGGGCGAGGGCGAGGGCGAGGGCGAGGGCGAGGGCGAGGGCGAGGGCGAGGGCGAGGGCGAGGGCGAGGGCGAGGGCGAGGGCGAGGGCGAGGGCGAGGGCGAGGGCGAGGGCGAGGGCGAGGGCGAGGGCGAGGGCGAGGGCGAGGGCGAGGGCGAGGGCGAGGGCGAGGGCGAGGGCGAGGGCGAGGGCGAGGGCGAGGGCGAGGGCGAGGGCGAGGGCGAGGGCGAGGGCGAGGGCGAGGGCGAGGGCGAGGGCGAGGGCGAGGGCGAGGGCGAGGGCGAGGGCGAGGGCGAGGGCGAGGGCGAGGGCGAGGGCGAGGGCGAGGGCGAGGGCGAGGGCGAGGGCGAGGGCGAGGGCGAGGGCGAGGGCGAGGGCGAGGGCGAGGGCGAGGGCGAGGGCGAGGGCGAGGGCGAGGGCGAGGGCGAGGGCGAGGGCGAGGGCGAGGGCGAGGGCGAGGGCGAGGGCGAGGGCGAGGGGCGAGGGCGAGGGCGAGGGCGAGGGCGAGGGCGAGGGCGAGGGCGAGGGCGAGGGCGAGGGCGAGGGCGAGGGCGAGGGCGAGGGCGAGGGCGAGGGCGAGGGCGAGGGCGAGGGCGAGGGCGAGGGCGAGGGCGAGGGCGAGGGCGAGGGCGAGGGCGAGGGCGAGGGCGAGGGCGAGGGCGAGGGCGAGGGCGAGGGCGAGGGCGAGGGCGAGGGCGAGGGCGAGGGCGAGGGCGAGGGCGAGGGCGAGGGCGAGGGCGAGGGCGAGGGCGAGGGCGAGGGCGAGGGCGAGGGCGAGGGCGAGGGCGAGGGCGAGGGCGAGGGCGAGGGCGAGGGCGAGGGCGAGGGCGAGGGCGAGGGCGAGGGCGAGGGCGAGGGCGAGGGCGAGGGCGAGGGCGAGGGCGAGGGCGAGGGCGAGGGCGAGGGCGAGGGCGAGGGCGAGGGCGAGGGCGAGGGCGAGGGCGAGGGCGAGGGCGAGGGCGAGGGCGAGGGCGAGGGCGAGGGCGAGGGCGAGGGCGAGGGCGAGGGCGAGGGCGAGGGCGAGGGCGAGGGCGAGGGCGAGGGCGAGGGCGAGGGCGAGGGCGAGGGCGAGGGCGAGGGCGAGGGCGAGGGCGAGGGCGAGGGCGAGGGCGAGGGCGAGGGCGAGGGCGAGGGCGAGGGCGAGGGCGAGGGCGAGGGCGAGGGCGAGGGCGAGGGCGAGGGCGAGGCGAGGGCGAGGGCGAGGGCGAGGGCGAGGGCGAGGGCGAGGGCGAGGGCGAGGGCGAGGGCGAGGGCGAGGGCGAGGGCGAGGGCGAGGGCGAGGGCGAGGGCGAGGGCGAGGGCGAGGGCGAGGGCGAGGGCGAGGGCGAGGGCGAGGGCGAGGGCGAGGGCGAGGGCGAGGGCGAGGGCGAGGGCGAGGGCGAGGGCGAGGGCGAGGGCGAGGGCGAGGGCGAGGGCGAGGGCGAGGGCGAGGGCGAGGGCGAGGGCGAGGGCGAGGGCGAGGGCGAGGGCGAGGGCGAGGGCGAGGGCGAGGGCGAGGGCGAGGGCGAGGGCGAGGGCGAGGGCGAGGGCGAGGGCGAGGGCGAGGGCGAGGGCGAGGGCGAGGGCGAGGGCGAGGGCGAGGGCGAGGGCGAGGGCGAGGGCGAGGGCGAGGGCGAGGGCGAGGGCGAGGGCGAGGGCGAGGGCGAGGGCGAGGGCGAGGGCGAGGGCGAGGGCGAGGGCGAGGGCGAGGGCGAGGGCGAGGGCGAGGGCGAGGGCGAGGGCGAGGGCGAGGGCGAGGGCGAGGGCGAGGGCGAGGGCGAGGGCGAGGGCGAGGGCGAGGGCGAGGGCGAGGGCGAGGGCGAGGGCGAGGGCGAGGGCGAGGGCGAGGGCGAGGGCGAGGGCGAGGGCGAGGGCGAGGGCGAGGGCGAGGGCGAGGGCGAGGGCGAGGGCGAGGGCGAGGGCGAGGGCGAGGGCGAGGGCGAGGGCGAGGGCGAGGGCGAGGGCGAGGGCGAGGGCGAGGGCGAGGGCGAGGGCGAGGGCGAGGGCGAGGGCGAGGGCGAGGGCGAGGGCGAGGGCGAGGGCGAGGGCGAGGGCGAGGGCGAGGGCGAGGGCGAGGGCGAGGGCGAGGGCGAGGGCGAGGGCGAGGGCGAGGGCGAGGGCGAGGGGCGAGGGCGAGGGCGAGGGCGAGGGCGAGGGCGAGGGCGAGGGCGAGGGCGAGGGCGAGGGCGAGGGCGAGGGCGAGGGCGAGGGCGAGGGCGAGGGCGAGGGCGAGGGCGAGGGCGAGGGCGAGGGCGAGGGCGAGGGCGAGGGCGAGGGCGAGGGGCGAGGGCGAGGGCGAGGGCGAGGGCGAGGGCGAGGGCGAGGGCGAGGGCGAGGGCGAGGGCGAGGGCGAGGGCGAGGGCGAGGGCGAGGGCGAGGGCGAGGGCGAGGGCGAGGGCGAGGGCGAGGGCGAGGGCGAGGGCGAGGGCGAGGGCGAGGGCGAGGGCGAGGGCGAGGGCGAGGGCGAGGGCGAGGGCGAGGGCGAGGGCGAGGGCGAGGGCGAGGGCGAGGGCGAGGGCGAGGGCGAGGGCGAGGGCGAGGGCGAGGGCGAGGGCGAGGGCGAGGGGCGAGGGCGAGGGCGAGGGCGAGGGCGAGGGCGAGGGCGAGGGCGAGGGCGAGGGCGAGGGCGAGGGCGAGGGCGAGGGCGAGGGGCGAGGGCGAGGGCGAGGGCGAGGGCGAGGGCGAGGGCGAGGGCGAGGGCGAGGGCGAGGGCGAGGGCGAGGGCGAGGGCGAGGGCGAGGGCGAGGGCGAGGGCGAGGGCGAGGGCGAGGGCGAGGGCGAGGGCGAGGGCGAGGGCGAGGGCGAGGGCGAGGGCGAGGGCGAGGGCGAGGGCGAGGGCGAGGGCGAGGGCGAGGGCGAGGGCGAGGGCGAGGGCGAGGGCGAGGGCGAGGGCGAGGGCGAGGGCGAGGGCGAGGGCGAGGGCGAGGGCGAGGGCGAGGGCGAGGGCGAGGGCGAGGGCGAGGGCGAGGGCGAGGGCGAGGGCGAGGGCGAGGGCGAGGGCGAGGGCGAGGGCGAGGGCGAGGGCGAGGGCGAGGGCGAGGGCGAGGGCGAGGGCGAGGGCGAGGGCGAGGGCGAGGGCGAGGGCGAGGGCGAGGGCGAGGGCGAGGGCGAGGGCGAGGGCGAGGGCGAGGGCGAGGGCGAGGGCGAGGGCGAGGGCGAGGGCGAGGGCGAGGGCGAGGGCGAGGGCGAGGGCGAGGGCGAGGGCGAGGGCGAGGGCGAGGGCGAGGGCGAGGGCGAGGGCGAGGGCGAGGGCGAGGGCGAGGGCGAGGGCGAGGGCGAGGGCGAGGGCGAGGGCGAGGGCGAGGGCGAGGGCGAGGGCGAGGGCGAGGGCGAGGGCGAGGGCGAGGGCGAGGGCGAGGGCGAGGGCGAGGGCGAGGGCGAGGGCGAGGGCGAGGGCGAGGGCGAGGGCGAGGGCGAGGGCGAGGGCGAGGGCGAGGGCGAGGGCGAGGGCGAGGGCGAGGGCGAGGGCGAGGGCGAGGGCGAGGGCGAGGGCGAGGGCGAGGGCGAGGGCGAGGGCGAGGGCGAGGGCGAGGGCGAGGGCGAGGGCGAGGGCGAGGGCGAGGGCGAGGGCGAGGCGAGGGCGAGGGCGAGGGCGAGGGCGAGGGCGAGGGCGAGGGCGAGGGCGAGGGCGAGGGCGAGGGCGAGGGCGAGGGCGAGGGCGAGGGCGAGGGCGAGGGCGAGGGCGAGGGCGAGGGCGAGGGCGAGGGCGAGGGCGAGGGCGAGGGCGAGGGGCGAGGGCGAGGGCGAGGGCGAGGGCGAGGGCGAGGGCGAGGGCGAGGGCGAGGGCGAGGGCGAGGGCGAGGGCGAGGGCGAGGGCGAGGGCGAGGGCGAGGGCGAGGGCGAGGGCGAGGGCGAGGGCGGGCGAGGGCGAGGGCGAGGGCGAGGGCGAGGGCGAGGGCGAGGGCGAGGGCGAGGGCGAGGGCGAGGGCGAGGGCGAGGGCGAGGGCGAGGGCGAGGGCGAGGGCGAGGCGAGGGCGAGGGCGAGGGCGAGGGCGAGGGCGAGGGCGAGGGGAGGGCGAGGGCGAGGGCGAGGGCGAGGGCGAGGGCGAGGGCGAGGGCGAGGGCGAGGGCGAGGGCGAGGGCGAGGGCGAGGGCGAGGGCGAGGGCGAGGGCGAGGGCGAGGGCGAGGGCGAGGGCGAGGGCGAGGGCGAGGGCGAGGGCGAGGGCGAGGGCGAGGGCGAGGGCGAGGGCGAGGGCGAGGGCGAGGGCGAGGGCGAGGGCGAGGGCGAGGGCGAGGGCGAGGGCGAGGGCGAGGGCGAGGGCGAGGGCGAGGGCGAGGGCGAGGGCGAGGGCGAGGGCGAGGCGAGGGCGAGGGCGAGGGCGAGGGCGAGGGCGAGGGCGGGGCGAGGGCGAGGGCGAGGGCGAGGGCGAGGGCGAGGGCGAGGGCGAGGGCGAGGGCGAGGGCGAGGGCGAGGGCGAGGGCGAGGGCGAGGGCGAGGGCGAGGGCGAGGGCGAGGGCGAGGGCGAGGGCGAGGGCGAGGGCGAGGGCGAGGCGAGGGCGAGGGCGAGGGCGAGGGCGAGGGCGAGGGCGAGGGCGAGGGCGAGGGCGAGGGCGAGGGCGAGGGCGAGGGCGAGGGCGAGGGCGAGGGCGAGGGCGAGGGCGAGGGCGAGGGCGAGGGCGAGGGCGAGGGCGAGGGCGAGGGCGAGGGCGAGGGCGAGGGCGAGGGCGAGGGCGAGGGGCGAGGGCGAGGGCGAGGGCGAGGGCGAGGGCGAGGGCGAGGGCGAGGGCGAGGGCGAGGCGAGGGCGAGGGCGAGGGCGAGGCGAGGGCGAGGGCGAGGGCGAGGGCGAGGGCGAGGGCGAGGGCGAGGGCGGGGCGAGGGCGAGGGCGAGGGCGAGGGCGAGGGCGAGGGCGAGGGCGAGGGCGAGGGCGAGGGCGAGGGCGAGGGCGAGGGCGAGGGCGAGGGAGGGCGAGGGCGAGGGCGAGGCGAGGGCGAGGGCGAGGGCGAGGGCGAGGGCGAGGGCGAGGGCGAGGGCGGGGCGAGGGCGAGGGCGAGGGCGAGGGCGGCGAGGGCGAGGGGCGAGGGCGAGGGCGAGGGCGAGGGCGAGGGCGAGGGCGAGGGCGAGGGCGAGGGCGAGGGCGAGGGCGAGGGCGAGGGCGAGGGCGAGGGCGAGGGGGGCGAGGGCGAGGGCGAGGATGAGGGCCGAGGGTGAGGGGCGGAGGGCGGAGGGTGGAGGGCGGAGGATGACCAGTAGATGAGGTAGACTATTGTATCTCTGTTATATCCGCCTACAACAAAGGCTCAATCAAAAGGATGCTAGACAACTGGCCAACCTTGGATGCTACCCATGAGATACCCCAGGATACTACATAGACCAGTCGGCAGGAAAACTGGTAGGGGCAGCTAAATTAGGCTCATAGGGGGCCCTATGTTGTTGTCATGATACATATTGCCATCTGTGTCCCCAATATATATATGTAAATATGCATATGTAGACCTTGGACATACATGTACATATGTGTGTGGGATGGCTAGGGGGTTTTGCTTGTGGGTGAAGCTGCAGTAAGACTGCAATTCCCATGCACAATGTATTCCACGTTTCACGCACTGCTGCGACCCTACACGCCAAGCAGTAATGCACCACCTCCCCCGGTCATACCTGCAGAGGAAGGTGAAGCATTATGGTTCGCAGAGGATATCCACGCTCACCGAGCTACACGCAATGGACGACACCCTGTCGACGAGTACCTGGTCCGCTGGCGCGACCATGGCCCAGAGTATGACTCCTGGGAAACAGCCCAAGACTGCCGTCGCGGTTGCCCTCATCAGGCATACCACGCGAAACTGTACACTAAAGGTGTACCGCTGCCCTAAGAGGTTATTTCCTACCCTAGTTAGTCTATCGCGCCCCGAGACGGGTTTGCGTTCAAGAAGGGGGGAATGTAAGGACGTTAGGCCCGATGAGCAGCTCGTCCTCTCGTCCAACGGACAAGGCCTTACGTATGGACCTTTTCGAACACAGTCAAAAAGACTGCACCAAACCTACAAAGGTATTATTATTATTTAGTACAACCTACTTTGTGATTTGACTTTCGAGTTGGTTACTACGGCTTAGGGCCCTACAGGGACCGCACGACGTAACATTGTTCCCAAAAGGCATTTGTATATCGTACTTTCCTCGGCCAGCACGTTAAGGGCCAAAGAAAACGCGAAATCGAGCACAAACTGGGACGCCGCGCATCAGGTTTTTGACGTACTCTATTTCCTTTTTGCGAGATTTCACGAAAATTTTGAGCAACTAAAATCAACAGGGTTTCTTTTGCGACATTTACAGTTTAAACGTTCGTATATGTAGAAATGTAATGTATGATTTGAGGCGTAGTGACTGCTCTTGCCTTTCCTCACTTAAATTCCCGTGAAAATGATACGGAAATTTTCGGTGATCATCAGAACAAGGCAAAAATCCTAAATCATCTTCTACTTAATATTAGCTCTTCTTTTGATATTAACAGGCCTTATATGCGAAGAGTACCAAGTAAGAGGCAAAGTACAATGTTAGGACAACTCGCTCAAGCCGTCAAATATGGGGACTAATAACAGAATTAAAGAAAATATAAGTCATTGATAATCACGAAAAAGGCATCAAAAGGATCAATTGAGGACCGTTTGTAAAGTACGACCAAAACATATCTCCTTTAGGCAAGCTACAATCATAGGATTTCACGTATTAGTAATTTTTAGCTAATTGCTGCAAGATTCCGCAGTCGCAAAAAGCCGATAATGAATCTGTACTGTGTTCCCAGAAGGAATTTGTATGTCGTACTTTCCACGGCCGCATCTGCAACTTCTGTAGGCACTTAGGCATTGAGCTGTACATGACAGTACACCGACCAAGCGTTACTTGTTTGCTAGCCGTACTTTACGGGAAAGCGAAGCTCGGCCAAGTCTGAAAACGCCACTCAATCCCCCAAACGCAGCACTTCAGCAACTGTCCTGCTTTATCAGTTGCGGATGGGAAGGTCGTTGCTGGCTGGACGAACCCCTCAGTTTGTCGTGTACCTACTCAATAGTGATAAACCATTTGATCACTAAAAATGATGTAATTTAAAGTTACTAAACATTATTTATTGAAAGATTTATTTGCACCAGTGACTGGCAAGACCGAAACGTACAATGGCGGATTACAAAGATGCGTTTGTGTCCGAGCCAGGAACATTAGGCGTTGAAGGGGTATTTGGCATTGTACCACCACAGGCAAGTGCTTTGGGTTTAGGCACATGAGATGTTTTTTTTGAAGGGAGTGGAGTTGCTGTACGTGTAATCATCGTGCATGATCGTAGAACAAGATATTATGATTCAATTTAATCCGTAGATACGCAATTAATCAGCGTATCCAACGTTTTCTGCCGCTTCCGCACGGTATTGCGATCCATCCAATCAGGGCGCCTTTTCAATAAGCGAGAATGATTTTCGTGCGCCATCATTGGCGCATTTTGCAAATCGGCGGATGTCCAAGATGTCGGTCGACGAGGTGGATTTGCTGGAGGCTGCGGAGGAGGAAGTTAAGCACCGCCGGCTCAGGCCTCTTAAGGAGCTCGAGTTATTGGACACGAAAATCCAGGTGGGTTAGAAGGTCCCGCAATCGTGTAAACCCTGTACAGTTCACTGAATTGGTGCGTGTTGGTAACGCGCCACCGCCAAATAGTGGAGGTGCTTCCCCGCGGATGTTGTGAACCTTGCGGCAGCTAGGACTAGCGAAGCTGTGGTGTGCACCCGCCCCCATCACCCCCTCTCGTGCCTTTCACCCCGTTTCCATCAAATCAGTTACTTAGAACGGAAACCAAAGTGAAACCTCCCATCCTACATTTGTGCTGCCCCACTCGCATGCAATGTAGCCGATGTTGCAGCCGGTGCTGTGCGACCCAGATCGTCATAATGACGATAAATAATGCAAATGCCATGACCCAAATGGAAAATGGTGGCAACAATCCGGGCTATCCAAAGGCCGGACGCGCTTGACCCATATGGCATGTCCGTTTGCAGGCAGCGGACAAAGCGCTCGCTGAGTCAGGAGGTTTCATGCGGGCGCTTGGCGCTACGCTTAGGCGTTATAACGTCAGCATGCCAGCAGTGACCGTCGAGTATCGGAATCTTACCGTCCGGACGGATGCGCTAATGGGCAGTGCGGGTCTCCCCACTGTGGGTAACTCTCTCCTGTCCTTTATGAAGGTGAGAGTGCAGGGAAAGGAGCTCAGCGGGCTCAGCGGGAGGTTGGGGGAGGATGGAAACATCCCCTTGCAATGGGGTGGTTATGAAACAAAGACGTAGCGTAAGGCGCAACTTCTGGATGTGGGTGCGTCAGTGTTTTGGAGCCGCGGTGCATGTACTTACGCATATACGTACGTAATATAGTTATTATAAAACCCAACCCTACGTACTTTGGTACTTTGGTATCGTAATGCTGCACACGAATGTGCGGCAGACCTGAGGAAAAGGCGGCAGACGGTCACAAGATATGGATAGTGCCATAAATTGGGTATGTGATCCATAACACGACCGTTCTTGGAACCGCCCACTTCGTTGTTTTGCAGGGGCTTGTTTGCATGAAGCAAAAGACCGTTGACCACGCGATCTTGGACAAGCTGTCCGGGGTTATTCGCCCGGGCCGACCGACGCTGTTGCTGGGGCCGCCGGCCAGCGGGAAGAGCACGCTGCTGAAGGTCCTGGCGGGAAGATACCGCAACGGAAATAACCTACGGGTGCGTGCTGTGCTGTGCTATGATGTGGGCTGATCTGAAACCGTTTCAGTGAGGTATCGGTTAGCTTTAGCTCTTTTCGTGGAGCCTGCGATTTGTTGAAAAAGGCCCATCTGCTCTGCCATGCGGGTTTGCTTACCCAATCCCTGAGGTCGTTGTTCTGACGACTGGTTTTCATGCCAAAATTGCAGATCACGGGCGAGCTCTTGTACAACGGTTGTACACAAAATGAGTTTGTGGTTGAGCGCACAGCAGCGTACGTGGATCAGGTGAGCTCTAGGGTGAAACCTTCTTTGTTGTTGTATTACGAGAAGGCTGGCACTAAACGAAGCCGTCCTTGAAATTTCCACACTTAGTCCCGCGGTTAGGACAGGCGGTTACAACCGTAAGAAAGGGTAAAAGTCGTAAAATTGTCCCCCTAACTTGCGGTGCGACAATAACACGTTGTGCCTCCCTCCACCCCATCTTTCTGTCACAGCACGACAACCACATTCCAATTCTGTCCGTCATAGAGACGCTCGAGTTTGCGCACACCTGCCAGCTGGGCACGCACGGTGACGGGTTCAATTTGCCAGCGGAGCTTCGAAAGTGGGTTGTGCGGACCCATGGGTCCGTTTCAAATGGGTTAATGAATGAATTAAAGAAGCTGACGGTTCAGAGCATAGGAACGGCGCCTAGGGGAGGACGTGGGGTTTGCGGTCAAAGGCGGGGATTGCGGTCAAAATCTGTGACTGCGAAAGAGATGACGTATCCCACCATTTCATTTTCGAATGGCAGTTTCAAAAATGGTTGTGGGTGTACGGAACCCCATATCGAATGTCTACTTCGTGCGCGGGTGAATGGCGCGTGTAAGTGTAAGTGGGCCAGGAGGTCCTGCATCGTTTGATCACGTGTAAGGGCGGCTGATTGGATGCGTGCATGGGTCTTTAAAGGAAACATATGAATGGGCCCGGCAAAGCACGGAAAGGGCGATATAGTCGAGAAAGCTCCCAAAACTGGGACAGGCGTTTCTTTATTGCCAACCTGCGTGGTTTGTGCACCAGTTGCATGTGGTTCAGAATCCTCACTGTTACCGATGCTGTCCATTGCCCGTTATTTGATGGGCGTTGCCGTTGTTTGATGTTCATGCTGACTGAAAGCCATTGGTGTGTTTTTCTGTCCGTCCTTCTGCGTTGCCTCCCACAGGGCCGCGCGGGATGCCAGGGAGCGTGGCAACCAAATAGAGCCGCCAAAGACAGACGGGGTGAGTGCGCCTACAGGCTGTCGGCGGTTAGAGGAGCATTGTGAGGTTGTTTCAGCACACAGCTTACCCTTCTGCGGTATGGTGACGGTACGGTATTGTACCACATCGTATATATCAAATATCGTATGTACAGATACACGTGGGATGTCGATGTTGTCATGGTTACGGTCGTTGTAACGGCCAATCGGTGCGCGGTTCTGAAGGTGCGACCGCCGCAATACGCACACGCACGCACACGTGTGTGTGTGTGTGTGTGTATTTACAGTGCTAACGACCCGGCGGGCCCCGTTCTCGTTCCTGACGCATATGTCGATTTGTTGTGTGAGCGCAGATGACGGACGAGGATATGCTCAAGCTGTTGGATGAGACATTCGGCAGCGGCGTGAACACTCTGGGTGCAATGCGGGTGATGGGCATCTCACACTGCGCCAACACGCCCGTGGGAGATGCCATGCTGCGAGGTGTCAGCGGAGGTACGCCGATGATATAGAAGTGCGGAGAGTGACCCGGGGGTCGGTTGTATAGAAGGGCGGGCGGTAGGATTTCAGACACACATTTTTTGTCTGTTCAGCGACCCATGGTTAGTATTACACGCAGGCCAGGGGCTTGCCTTTCCCCGCTAGCCCTATGATTTTATCCTATCTCGAACGCGTCTTCCGTTGTAACGTTAAGCGCCAAAATTCTTAGCTTTAGGCATCTCAATAACGGATGCTGAGGTAGTCCTATTTCCTCACCCCAACCACCATCACCGCAACCCCGTCCCCGCCCCAGGCGAGCGCAAGCGCGTGACAACTGCGGAGATGCTTGTGGGTGCCCGTCGCGTGTTGCTGTTGGACGAGATCTCCACCGGCCTGGACTCCGCTACGCTGTACAGCATCAGCGACGTGCTTTGCAATGTGAGGATGGTGGGGGGGCAGCCGGGCCGCGGCAGGGCGGGGGCCCCCAGGGTGGATTAGTACTTCACATAGACGTGCTTGGGTAATCAGCATCACACTTATTGCGTAATGCCTTCCGTCTGCTATCACATGTTTTTACATATCCCGTGTATTGGGCTAGGCGGTGTTACTGAATGTCCCAAGTGCTATGTACGAATGTTGCTGCCTGGAGTGAATCCCCTTCATTGCAATGGACTCCAGTCCACCTTGCCGCTGCTTCTGTCCGTCCGTCTACCCGCCTTTCCCTTTGCTTGTCTGCCTGCCTACCTGTCTGTCTGCCTGTCTGCGTGCCTGCTCTTTCTATTTGCTGTTTGCTGTGCTAAATGCTGTTTCCAGGCATGCCGCCTGTTCAACGTGACCATGGTGGTTAGCCTGTTGCAGCCGGCCCCCGAGGTGTACAACCTATTCGATGACGTCATACTGATGTCAGCCGGGTGAGTTGTTTCCGTACTATCAGAGTGACCGTGCCGTACCATCGAGGCGTCAGGACGTCAGGACAGAACGAGGCGTCCACCTCCTGGCGTATTTCCGTTGCTATCCCATGGTCTCCTTTACATCAAATCATTCCTAAAGCTCAAGTGAGGCCTACGAATGCTTTGCTGACATGCATGCAAACTCATTCTAGGTGCCCTCGTCTTACCAGATCCGTGCAAACTCATGTAACTATAGAATCCATGACTAACCTAAAAAATAAACGTACAGCACGAACTCTGAAGCCATTATCCACAACCCGGAAGCGGCGTCTTTTCTCGTGCCTATGAATCCCGACTTGCGCTCCTTTCGATTACTGTTTAGCATAACCCCCCAATCCGGAATATTGAGAGGGTAGAATATTCTTCAAATTCGGAGTTTGAATTTGGTAGTTTTTCCCTGCCTAACAGGCATGTGACCTTCCATGGTCCAGTGGGCCAGGCTCTTCCTTTTTACGAGAGCCTCGGGTTTGTTCGCCCGCCGCGGAAGGACGTGCCTTCGTTTCTGCAGGAGGTCGCTACTGCATCAGGTGGGGATGGTTGCCATCCACATGGGGGAGATTTAGAGGACCAGCACCAGCTTGCGATTTTAGTTTTCACGCATTCGTCAACTGGTACTGTATGCCATGAAAACGTGTAAATGTGAATTTTTTCCACCCTGAATGTAGGGGACGGGTTATATTAATGTGTGCGGGGATGGATGCGTGCGGGGAAAGTGTGGGGATCCAGGTTCTTGAATCGATGTGTGAATTATGTTCCTCTATGTGGGCCGGCAAACGGCCACCGTCACGTGGCGATCACCACAAACATCTGCTCATGGCGCTTCCCGCTCTGGCGGGCGAGCTGGCCGTCTGCTCGTCTGCAGGTCAGCACGAGCTCGCGGGAAGTGCCTTAAAGGCACGCATGCGGAAGGAATCTCAGTCGCCGCCCCCACAGCAGCAGCAGCAGAAGGAACAGCAGGAGCAAGAGCAGCAGCAACAACCGCAGCAGCAGGAGCAGCGGCAGCAAAGGGGTGAGAGCGAGGAGGAGCTCGGTTGTAGCACGGGATCCAACTGGTTGCTTTCGCCAGATCGTGTCGTAGAGGCGTACTGGAGCAGCGACGCTGGGCGTGAGATGACAGCGTTACTGTCCAAGCGCTTCGATAAGGCCACAGGGTAAGTAACGGCGTCGGCACTGCCTTTGTCACCGCGTTCATGTACACCAACCATCCAACGGAATGTTTGGAGCAGTTTAATCCACTACATGTGATATCGGTTTCAGCGCCATTAAATCTTGCCGTATACTCGGAACATACTTGTTTTGGTAGGTCCGTGAGAGCTACGTACGTAGAGATTTTTCGCGTTTCTTGTTTGCGGGTTTCCCCTGTATCTGGTAATTTACTCCCAACACGATCCTAGCTCAACCAAGGGTTATCACAAACCCACCTCAAGTGCAATACCAGTAAGGTCCTCCATTGCCGTGCTAGAAAGGCTGGCTCATTTAGGCTAAAATGCGGCTCTACCGTTCGTGGTCCGCGTTTTGAACTAGTCCGCGGACATGTACTGACGCGAAGTCAGAAACAGACGCCTGCAGCCTGTTAGGTCCTGATAGGTGGCAAGCCGCCGGGACTAGGATCGCTTTCCTGTTTGAGATATGGCTATAAGCTTCCTACGTGCATAAACAAGCCTTCCCGCTGTCCCCGGCGCGTTTTACCACCTGCAGGAACCGATACGCCCTGGTGCGTAGGCGGTACGCTTTAACGGCCCTGGAGGCGCTAGTGGTGGTGGTTCGACGGCAGATGCTGTTGGTGCTGCGGGACCAAGCCCTCATGATCGGGCGCCTGGTCCAGGTGTGTATTGGGTGTATTGGGTGTGTTCCTGCTTGTGAAGATAAAAGGCCTTATGGTAGGATATACCCAAACGGCAGATTTGCACCACCCAGGATATGCCCGGCGAGTGCGGCTACTATGGGGAAGAGGATGTGATATCTGGGTGCATCTGAGCGCATGAATGTTGCGGAAAGATGGCAGGCGGGACCGTATGGGACGCCTTCGAGGAGGGATCAAAGGACCAGAGCCACGCGTGAGGATGTATTGGTTGAATGGGTGCACACTATATATATCGCGTATTGCCGTGCCCCGCCAAGAGAGCTGGGGGGCGTGCCGGAAGCTCGATGGCAGGTAGGCTGGCGGAAAAGGGGGTGAGTTGGGAGGGCCCGGTTGGAACACGACACGGATCCGCCGGGCAAAACCAGGAGTCAGGGCCTTGTTACGAAATCAAAGATCCGTTGCCTAGACAGGGCCTGGAGCGCACAGGCACCGGTCGCTTTCATCTGCCCATTAACAGGTTGAGGCTGCTGATGCATGCATCCCTACAGGTCATCGTCATCGGCCTTATCACCGGCTCCCTCTTCCTGCAACTGGACCACGACGTTCGTTCGTCGCGCCAGTTCTTCAGCGTGGCTTTCCTTGCGGTTATGTTCATGGCCATGGGCGCGATGCCAGTCGTGCCAGTCACAATGGCCACCAAGGGGTACGTGTGTAAGCAAAAACGATAGTTGCATGTGGCATGCACACACGCGGCATCAGAGTTACTGCTACGGATGGTACTGATCAGGTTTATTCCACTGCACGAAGGGCGATACGGGGGCAGGAGCACGGCGGGTCTCAACCCACGTCTTCGTTTGCTTGTTTTCTACATGCACTCCCATGCATGCTTACTGCGCATGGCACGGCTGGCTTCTTCCCGCATGCCGACTGGAGAATGCTGTGTCGTAGATAGGCTCCCTCTTCCCTCTCTCTGCGCAGCGCACGCAGTTCCTGTTGTTCCTGTTGTTTTGCACCTCCTCATGTCGTGGTTACCAGTATCTCCCCCTTTCGGTAAATTAGACGGCCATGCGGGGCACATGCACGAAACATGCAGAGAAGCTTTTGGCCTCTGCAACTGGTCCGTACACTAGGGCAGCGGTCACGGTATGACCTTTAACATGAGCTACAAACTAATTAATAATAGATACAACTCCTTGCCTCCAGCGTGCCGTTTGGTAAAGCTTTTTGTCCACATGTAAATCAAATGGTTCAGTATACGCCTGGCTGCTGCTGCTGCTGCAGCGTGTGGTTCAAGCATCGCGCCGCCTGCTTTTATCCTCCCTGGTGTCATGCCCTGGGAGCCAACCTTGCACAAGTGCCCGCTTCCATGGTGGATTCAATGGTCTACAGCATCATCGTATATTTCATGGTGAGTTTAGTGCTGATCGATGTTCGATGTTCTGTCGTTTGTCTTGTCTTATCTCAAGTGACGGTCTTTTCCACGTTCGGTTTATTCTCTTCCTTTGCCTCATCGTCTTTGTTTGGTTTCGGAGCCCTTTAATCGAGCATCCCGGTCCGTCTGGGTATTATAAGGTGTTGCGTTACCACCATTATCATCTGCATAGCGCGGGAGTTGCGCTGGATTGCGGAACACAGGAGCAGCAGAAGGAGCAGATGGACGCGCAGCAGCAGCAGCAGTATCCACTACCGCACGTGGAAATAACCCATACCCTCCCATACGTTGCGATGTAAAAGATCTCAGAAAGTTCCAGAAGGTTCATTCTCTTGAATGGGCCATAAGGGACCAACTGAAGATGATGTAGCATAACATAATATTTGACCACCATTGCAAAATCAATTGGGGATCTTTTTATTTCATGTATATTATCTCCATAAATATGATATATGTATTTATTGCGCGTATTACAAGTTATTTATTGTTTTCGTGTTTTATGTGCTATTAAAAAATCATCATTGTTGTAATTATGCTCTTTATATGTCCTCACCATCCCAGGTTGGCTTCCACACATCTGCCGGCCAATTCTTCCTCTTCTACCTCGTAATGGCGTCCTTCGCCATCTGCAGCACCGTCTTGTTCAGGTGAGAGATAGAGGGGAGGAGCGAGGAGGGAACGAGATGAGACAGGCGAAACCTCCACGTAAGATGGATGGAGGGGCCAGAGATGAACGAGGCCCTGTGCTGCACAGGTCAAACCTTGGGAACAAACTCGTGTAGGAGCGACTCGAACAAATAAAACGTCCAGTGGTGTTGCCTCGATTTGGGCTTGGGTTGCACAGCGCCCCCACGTTAGTATCAAGCTGCGTCTGGCATACCAACATGACGTATCTATCTGTATCAGTGTTATTTACTTATGAGTTATGATGGTCGGTGACCCTCTCATTGTGTATTCCAGTAATCGGAACTTAGGAGCTCACGGCGGCCAATGCCCCTCGGCTCCCTGAGATCGGACCTGCGCACCTGTGTACGCGTCTCACAGTACGTATCATGAACTCGAGGCCTTTGCTGGAGCCGCTCCCCGCGCCCTGCGTAATCCAATCTCCCTCGCTAACGCCCCTCGGCTCCGGGGGGTTCATGTCCGGGATCATCTCCCCTTGTACGCGGAAACCGGCAGGTTGATTGCTTACTGCTCGCCTAATCCTGTGGTGGCTAACGCGTACGGCGGCCTTATCTTGCTGATCCTCATCCTTTTGTCTGGATTCTCTATCGTTCGCGGTGAGCACAGGCCGAGACAGCCGGCTTAGGAAGCGGAGGGTACTGTAACGCCCGCATCGAAGTACATGAAGCTTATGTTGTAACTTTCGCCATATATCTTCATGACGATAACATAATGCTGCATGATAAGAAATGAGCTGCCATGGCCGGTTGCCCTTACTACGTACTTTGCATCGTACACGTGTACAGCGTTTGAACAATAATAACTTGTCGTGGCAGCATTCGGCCGTGAGGAGGACAATCATGCTCTCCTATATCGCAGCGTTCAGCCACGGCGATACATTTGCCATTTGGGTTCGCATGTTGGGCACTAGCCGTTCCTGACCGTGCAAGCTGCCGTGTAAAGACGTGATTAACGTGACCTATGCATCAACCCTTCCAACATCTCCCTTTCCTTTTTAAGCTACACCAAACCATAGGACCTCGTCCCCCGCCCGATGTCCCCTCCACTCTTCAGGTTCCATTCCCGACTACTGGATCTGGGCCTACTACATCAGCCCTTTTGCCTGGGCTCTGCGCTGTGTAGTCATTAACGAGTTCACGTCGCCATCTTGGAACAGCCCTATACCCGGAGGTGAGACCTTTCCACCTACTTTGGGTACTGCCTGTCGTACAGGATCCTGGATTGCAAAACTTGCCATGGGTTTATTCCACCTGGCAGCTGCAGCTGCAATTTTGCATTCCTTTTCAGCAAGCACACCTAAGAAGGTTTCCTACCTGACGACCAGTTACTAGATTGTGGTTCGCACTGCCTAATCAGGATGCCCACTTTGGGCGCGCATATACTGTTAAAGAATTGCCATATGGCCACATCTGGACAGTTCCACCATACGTCCCTAGATTGCCCACGTCATGAATCGAGGATATATGCTCCTTAATTCGCCTCGATGTTATAGTGATAAACAATACTAATATTATTACTCGCTTAGCCGTACTTGGATTTACATTGGTTCATCTGTGTGATCGTCCGCAGCCTGGGAGTATAATGTCGGTGTGTGTGTATTGTCCTGTACAGGTGAAGGGCAGACTGTGGGCGAGCGGGCCTTGGGAACGTTCGACTTCTTCACCACTCGTGACTGGTACTGGGCTGGCATTGGTTACATGTGGGCCCTGACCTTTCTGTTGATTGGTGTGTCAGCAGTGGCGCTAACCTACTTATCAGGTATGGCCCAGAGGTAATAGCAATTGAACTGTCAGTTATTGGATGTCGTACGGTTTCGGATCTTGAAATGGTCTTTAGGATGCAATGTGATATTCAGCACGGACAGTTGATCGGGACACCACTGTTTATGAGCAACCGTTGACAATTGCGTCTGAATTACGATATGAGCTCTGCCTGTTGTCCCGTGCTTCTGGCTTCCTCCTATCATTGGTGCTGCGAACGAACTATAACAAATTCGGGGTACACTCGTCATCAGCGTACCTTAGGAAGAGCTCTGGTAGTTGGATGTCAAGGACCTGAACACTTTCGCCTCCTTGCCTCTTATGGATTTCACGACCTCCTGGCCAACGGGTCCGATGCCATCGTTGCCCGTTGCCCACCTTTGGGTCCAACGGCCTCCCGACCCGCGGATCCAAAGCAAGTTATGTCTTCTATGGATTCCTCAACCCTCTAAAGCACGGGTCCTACGCCATCGTTGCCGTCTGTAACATGGATAATATACATATATTCCGATAATATATATATATATATTCCGATGCTATCGTTGTGGTCATCCTATATGGATTTAACGACCTTCCAATACTCGGTTCTGATGATCCAGGGCCTGCGCAAGGCTGCATGGGGCAGTTGACTAACCAGGAGGCCCGCACCTCCGGCCACGTTTGCCCCTCCCAGGTGAGCCTCCCGTTGCCCGCGTTGCCGACCCGAAACAGCTGGCGAAGGCGCGACAAAAGGCAGAAAAGGCCAGGCAGGAGGCCGAGGCGGGGGCGCGGCAGGCCGCCCAGGCTAATGTCGCCCCGCCACAGGCGAATGGCGCGAATACAAGCCAGGTGCACGTGGTTGTCGACGTCGGGAAGCTTCCGTACACGCCCATCACACTTGTGTTTCAGGACATCAGGTAAGCATGGAAGCAGGATCGAGACATGTTCGCGGAAAGCGCACACACACCCCGAGTATCCTAATTAGGAATTGTCTGCGGGGGGGGGGACGTACGAGGGGACAAAAAATGAAAGGTATCCACAGCAGGTACTGGTGCGATGAGGTTACGCGGTCGAGGAGTGACAATGCACAGCTTACGGGGCTGAGGTGCGTTGTTTGGGTCAATATCCTTCGATCCGCTGCTGCGTGGATGGCAATTGGCCTCATGCGTCGAAGTGCTTCACACACTGTGGCGTTTCACTCACATAAAACCAGATCTTTCACTCCTGTTAAACAAGACAGATCTTCCACTCCGTTTTACTTCTCGATGCATCACTCCTTCAACTGCCGATGCATCAATCTTCGTCTTCGTCAACCGTGATGGAGGAGCTACGGTGGTTTTCGTCGCCCCGCCACCAGCCATTACCACACGCCCGCCCATCTCACATCCATTGTCTTCCTGGTCCAGCGTTCATCTGTCTGTGCATCCCCTCGCTTCCAGTCCCCTCCCACTCGTTTCCTCTGACTTATCGTCTGCCTCCCTGCTGGTTCCTTCTCTGCCTCCCTCTCGTACTGTGAAACACAACTGCGCCTTTGCTCGCGCTGCAATCGCATACCGCATTTACAAGCGGACATCTTCGTACGTTGCCCCTATTCCCCCATTGTAGCTTCTTTCATCATTTTTGGTTCATATACTTGCCTCATACCGCCCGTCCTTCCCCTCGCTGTCCGCCAGGTACTTCGTGCCCAACCCCTCCAAGGGTCAGAAAACCGATGACGGCAACCCAGCCCCAGACAAGCTGGAACTGCTGAAGGGCGTCACGGGCTTCGCAGTGCCCGGATCCATGACCGCGCTTATGGGGGGTTCGGGCGCAGGTGAGGGGCGAAGGGCGAGGGGCGACAGATCTTCACAAATGTTTTTCCCTTATTGGGCGGGCAGTTCCTGACATTAACTTAATGTCACCCTACCTGTGACCTTCAAAGGCAAAACTACTTTGATGGATGTAATCGCGGGCCGCAAAACCGTGGGCGAAGTCCGGGGGAACATCTGGGTCAACGGCCACCCCAAGGAACAGGGCTCGTGGGCCAGATCGTCAGGTTACGTGGAGCAGATGGACATCCACACGCCGGCCACGGTAGGGCCTGGTACGGCAGCGTACGGCAGCCATGTACATATTTTCACATGCTCACATAGTACCTTCGTGTTACTGCACATATATATGTGTGTGTGTGTGTGCGTAGCTAACAGTGCATGAAAGTCTCAAAACCTCTATTAAGCTCCTGTAGCCGAATAGATCTTTCGGTGTTCTTGCCAACAGTGTTCTGACAGCTATGGCTCCGTGCGTGATGGCAACTTCAATTATTATCGTGCTGCAGACCGTCTTGGAGGCCTTGATGTTTTCCGCACGGTTGCGGCTGCCGCGTGAAACACCCAAGGCGGCGGTGCGGGCTTATGTAGACAGCGTCATAAGAATGGTGGAGCTGGACGATGGTGCGTCCTTTTAAGTGAATGGGGAAGACATGCCAGGGCGTGCGAGAGGCCCGGCCTCTACGAGCTGCTTCCTTGATTATTTTGTTATATAGATTTCAATTTTTAAATGTAGGCGTTTTTCCTGGACCAATGCATTTTGCCGCGTCAATCATTAGGATCTGGTCTAATTTTTACCTGCTGCCGTTTCCCCTGTAGCTTGTAACTCGCAGGCCACCGTGACCATGGTCTTCCACCTCTCTCCACTCGTCCCGCGTTCATCTGTCGATGCATCCATTTACATCCCGTTAGCCCCCTTACCCTGTGCCCTGTCTTGTCACAATCTCTCCGTCTCAACCCTCACCCGCCCATGAACCCACCACAGTGATGTTCAGTCTGGTGGGTTTGTCTGGTGGGAATAGCGGCACCGGTCTCAACGTGGACGCTCGGAAACGACTTACGCTGGCGGTGGAGCTGGTGGCCAACCCCTCAGTCGTATTTATGGACGAGCCAACCAGCGGTATGTACGATGTACATTATTGTACGATCTGCGGTATACGGCACGCATGCCCCAAATTGGGGGGTTTTCTGGAACGAAGACAGCAATGCGTGTGTTAGTCGTGTCTTGTCTGCGTCACGTTTAAATTTTGTCCGGGGGCTTCCTAGGATAATGGATGAATGGTCCGTAACCTCGACATCAGCCGTACGTCTGCTATCTGGGCCCTATTGACCCTTGCTGCCGCGCATCATGTCGGCGGAGCATCATCGCGTCTTTATGATGCTAACCCTTATGATCACGTAGTAGGACCTATCTTGTCTCGAATCTATATAGCTGTGTCTTCGCTTTACTACACCCCACCATGCATCTATGTGCTGGGCTCCTCACCTATCAGACCGCTCCTCGTTCCTAATTGCTGTACCCTTGCTTGCACCCAACCGTGGCCTCCTCGCCTGTCTGACCATGACACGACTATGTATTCGGCCTTCCTCGCTACCAGGCTTGGACGCTCGCGCCGCCAGCATCGTAATGAAGGCCATTCGTGCGGTAGCAAACGATGGTCGTACCGTTATGGTGGTCATCCACCAACCTTCAATTGAGATCTTTGAGGCCTTCGACATGCTGCTACTGCTGCAGGTACGAGGTCTACCACACGGAAGCCGTTGCCGTGGGAGGTGTGGAGTAGTCGGGAAGTTGGAAGGAGGGTAGAGGTTCAGGATGAAAAACGTTCAAACGGGTCATCGGCCCTGATCTCACGGGCCTTGTTAAAATAAATCTATTTAATTTACCAGAGGACTAGGGCACCGAAAGCTGGCGCCGTGGCCGCCCGGGCCGCCGTGGCCGCTCTTGGCATTACAGACAAATAGCTCAAGGGAGTTGGGCTCCAGCATGCCTGATGGCTGAGTTCGTCCCATGGGTCTTTGGCCTCGTCGATCTCAGTCATGAAGGCGAGCTTCGTGAGCCCGTGGATATCGAAATGCCAATTCACCTGTCGTATATTAATGCAGCGAAACCCAAACACCACCCCCTTCACGCCCTCTCTCGCCCTCTCTCTCCCACTCACACCTCCCTCGCAGCGCGGCGGCCGCACCACGTACTTTGGCCCGCTTGGCTCCCACAGCAAGCCGCTAGTGGACTACTTGATGGGACAAGTGCCGGGTGAGTAAGGGAGAGCGGTTTATGGAGAACTATGGACGAGGACACGTGGATGAACCCACGGGAGGCGGGAGGTGGGAGGGACTCCGATTACAGTCACATGTCACGTGCAATGGTGGATAAGCAAACGAATCAATAAGATGTCAAGTTGGGCCTATGGATTCAGCGCCACACCCAACATCACGCGAATGAATGCCATGGACGTTCGGGTCCTTTCGCCACCCGCCCGCCTCTGTTGTGAGCCAGAATTGTCGCTGCTGCCGCCGTGGGTGCGATGGGTGCCTCCCTTGTCCTTACCCGCCCGCTCATCTGCTTTTAATGGTGTCCGTTGCCTCCGTACCCGGTTGTGGGTTGTAGGGGTGGAGCCGCTGCCGGAAGGTTACAACCCCGCTACCTGGATGTTGGAGGTGACGGGGGCTGCAAAGGCGGTGCGGATCAAGGCCGTGGAGGGCGTCGACTGGCCACAAGTACGCCCAGGGAAATGAATATACATATGCCCAGGGAGATGGATGGCCGGGGGGATAGCGAACACAGCGAGAGCTAGCGCCGAGTCGTGCGCTTTGAAGGCCCCACCATACATTATGGAGGCATGATTGGCGGGAATGGTGGACGACTAAAAACGTCTCAACGCATCAATGCAATATAATATGTATATATTTTGCACATATGCATATCCAATTATCCAATAACATATATATACACGTCTTAGTGAGAGGGGGAGCACGTGGCAGGACAGACAGACAAAGCCACGTGCCCCTCCCCTGCGCTGTGGCTCGGTCCGGTCAGGCCCCTTGGTGCTCGCCCTTGTAGGGCGAGTCGCCCACAGTGTAACACCCCCATACATACACGTAACTAATCGAAGTATTGATATATTTGCTTTTATGTTATAGTACGTATTGCAATATAATAACTAACTATAATAATACAAATTATTGTGTGTGTATCAAAGAACTGTATGGCTAGTCGGGTTGGCAGGTACCCGTCGTCTTGTCGGTGACTCGTTTGCCGAACAGGCGGGGAGGAGGATGGGACAGGAGTATCTGGGCGCCCCTCCCGCTGTGATGGATACCGGGTCGCTTGGGACCAACCCTCCCACGCAAGCCCCTAATATAAAAGCACCTTCACATTTTGTCGGATTCTTGAGGGATTATGCCTCCCCTAACATTCCCTTCACATACTTCGAGATTTCTTAATATAATAATATCAATAACAATAAGGATAATTCCTCTCCAGCTTATATGAGCTTTTTATTGTAATAACACCCATTCATCACCGCTCCGATCACCTGCACCAACGCACAATATTTAGATTTGGACAACTGATAATATTCTCATACTTCTCCTCCCTTGTTGACCCACTTCTCGAGCCTAGGTGTATTCAGGCAGCTCTCTGGCCGCCTCAAATGCTGCTCGCGCGGAGCAGCTGATAGAGGATAGCCGTAAGAGCTACCCCCAACCTCTGGTAGTATCTGGAAAGTACGCTGCAAGGGCGCCCACGCAGGTAGGGGCCATGGTAAAGGCACTTCCCTAAAACAGCTACTGGACCGGCGCCGTATGTTTCTAATTGTACTTTTAGCGTTTCCGTTCGAAGAATGTTGACCGTTATTTGTCATGTTGGATGGTTGTTCTAGTAGCTGCTTAATTCTGTTCTGAATCCAGTTAGTTGATGGTTACTCTGTTGGCGGTTGATTCATGAAATATTGTGCGTTATGAAATATGTCGGCCAGCCATGAACGCTTTTCCTTCGCTCAGGTCCACATTGTCTATCTGTACTTTTTATCTTATTTAAGAAATGGAATAATGATTTTATGCTATTTCTCCTTTTTTGCTATCATGTGAACCCGACATGTATACACATATGTATGTGCAGTTCGCGGCGTTGCTCTTCAAGTTCCAAATGGTCTATTGGCGCACCCCATCGTACAACTTTGTACGACTGGCAATGACAATAGTCGTGGCGTTGGTGTACGGCAGCATCTACTGGAACCAGGGCGAGATGCCCAACCCCGCGAGCGTGGGCAGAGTGCAGAACGTAATGGGTGTGCTGTACAGCTCCAGCTCCTTCCTGGGCATGCTAGGTAGGCCCTATGCCTGCCATAGGGACAATCTTAGCTAAGGGTCGTCACGCAGCTCATGTTCACATTTGTGCCGGAATCCGTCCTGCAGTCCGGACTCCCTAGTTGTTGGCTTCACTACTCCACCCAGATTCCGATCTCGTTTTATTTATATCCTCCTCTTCTTGTGGGCGTTGACACGGCCGGGGTATCTATGTGCGTACAAATGCATTTGCATATCAATTATTAAATCGCTATTTAGGATGTAAATAACTTCTGATCGCAAATACTTGTTTACGGTCCTATAATGTATGTTTTTCCTGATCATATGGATTATGACAAGTGTCAATAGCAAAGTTGAAACTTATGGCTGACACTTCGGTCCAAGTAGATTGCTATTTCCAACGCGGTCCAACGCGGCCTCACTCTCATTCTCAACGCCTTTCTAGCGCCCACATCTTCAGGCCCACATGACCATCGTGTGATCTCCCACATGACCTAGCTAGCGTGCCTCGAACTGTTTGCAGGCATGGGCGCCATACAGCCCCTGCTCGGTTTCGAGCGTGTGGTAAGTTTACGGCATCTCCGTTAGCACTTACTAGCGGTCGTTATGGAGAATACCGTTCCGGAACCGAGCTTATAGACCTTCCGGTATTTCTTCTGGATAATGATAATTGGACTGGAAATCTCGGAATCCGTAACTCTCGCTTCAAAAGCCTTCCAAGCATCCCAGCGATCTGGATGCTCACTGCCAGCCCCGTGTCCCGTCTTTTCGTGGCGCCGGCAGGTGTTTTACCGCGAGCAGGCCGCCTCCATGTACAGCCCCTGGGCGTACGGCATCGTACTGGCCATGGTAGAAATACCGTATTTGATCGCGCAAGTCATCATCTTCGTGGGCATCATGTACCCTATGATCCACTTCTTAGGCAGTGAGTAAAACATCCGTGCACACAATACACACATGTATATGTACGTGTTAACAGTTTCCTTGCGTCGCTTCATAAACGCGGCAGGGATGCATGGGCTAGAGCTTCCTTTTCACCTCTGGCCTCCGCGAGCACGGCTAGGACATGAGGATGTGCGTTTACATACGTAAATCTGTGTATATGTTAAATAATATACATGCAAAGCTTTCATGACTGCATATATGTCCTAGGCATGTAGTGTACAATAGGCCGGAGCCCCTTAGCGTCAACCCGCAGTGTGGAATTCCGACAACCCCGTAATCACCGTCATTTGCTTGCTGCTGTGTTCCATGTCCACACCCACATCCTAAACCCCATCCTTGCTGTACTACATGATGCCCTCACAGCCGCGGATCACTTCTTCTACTACCTGCTGATGGTCTTCGAGGTCAGGGATCTTAGTGGTGGTGGGGAAGCTCAGGGACAGGTGCCAAAGCGGGCTTATCGCTCCGCCGCCAGGCTGGATCACTCATAAATGTTCGTGTGCCATGTGTGCAAAGTTGCTAATGCAAGGTGCTCAGCATTTTGTGAGCATACGTGATTTATGAAATGAAGTCATGGAACATAATAACGCATCAGCCGGAGGTCCATAAGCCATCCACTTGTCTTTTTCGCGCTTGTTGTTCTTTATCGGCTGATGGCCGCAACTTCGGCTCCTGCTTTGTGTTCACGTCAGCTGCTCCCTCGTGCCCTCCCCACAACCACTAACAATTTTCGCAGACGCTGTCTTTTTATCTTTCTTTCGGCAGCGCGCTCGTATACATCACGCCGAGCCAACAGCTGGCTCAGGTCGCCGGTGCCGGTCTCAACTTCATGTTCAGCCTCTTCAACGGTTTCGTTATTCCGTTTCCAAGCATCCCGGAGTATTACAAGTGGGCAAACAGGTACGGCACTACAGTTAATGTACGGTACTTTGTAGATCGTGGTTGGTCGGTATGTATGTACGGTGGGCGGGTTTTTCAGCGGGAGGGTGTCGCGGTCCCACGGCTCGCGTGGCGGTTTGCTGGTGCACGCTGCGAGCAGTCCGTCCGTCCGTCCGTCCCTGTCTCGGGGCCCTCAAGACCGCATTCCTGTGCTCCGAATCTGGAGATCTGGATCTTGCCTGGGAATCAGTCGAACGACGAATATCCTGCTGAGCTTCGCTGAGATTATAAATATCGTGCATGATACAAATGTGTGCTCATGAAACAGCAGCCAACGCGATTTCGGACAACACCTCCCAATAGATGTTCCAATGAACTAAAGTGCTCGTTCGCGCATCCGCAAGCTACGTATGTAGAAGTCTATCTGCCGTATATCGCTCAGGCTACAATATTGTGAAATCAGTCGTATTTAATCCGCTGTATCCTATCGTACTCTGACAGGGGAAGTCCCACCACATGGGTGTTGTACGGCTTGGTGGCTGACCAATTGGGTGGCAACAAGACACCCTTCCAGTACCCTGGCGACAACACAATATCGAGTGTTGCGGCGTATCTGCGGGATTCCTTCGGCTATAAATACGGATTCAGGTGGGGCTGGTGGCTGCAGTGGCTGCAGTGAATGTGTACATACATGGGTATTGCAGGCAGACGCCAGATTTGCTTGCTGTGTGCTTCAGTTATTACGGATCAAAAGCAGGATCTTACTTCCTACTAAATGCTCTGACTGGCCTGTTTCTAATTGTTACTTGCTATTATTAATTAAAACACGAATTAAAACCCTAGCTATATATCTTTTATTTGAGCTTATTTTTTCTCTCCGTGCGTTCCAACCATGTTTTTTACGATTACGGTGTTTTATATATGAACTTCATGTGTTTCATTCATATGCTTAATAGTGCACATGTTTTGCCCCGCCTTTCTTCATTCACTTTGTTTGGCCGCGAATGCGTGCGGACAGGTTTTGGTGCTTGTTGATCGTCGCGGGGTACATCATCGGTCTGCGCATTTTGGGCATCTTGGCGCTCCGCTACGTCAGCTTTCTGCGAAGGTAAAGATCAACATCCATCTATCTTGTCAACTCCATCTCCTCATCATCAGCGGCAGGCGTCCTCCTGCCCGCCAGTTTCCTATCTATGCAACGTCTGGCGCCCGCCGCGCACCATCCATGCATGCGCGACGCACTGTGCGGGAATGCATGCGGACTCAGCAGGCAAGAGCTCCCTGACATATGTCGTGTGCATGCACGGTAGGTGCTATTGCTATTCGCATTATTACCGAGGCGGCAATCGGTACATACGGTATGCATATCGATCGCCACCTACCAGGTGGTAATAATACATTGCATGTTTCGAAGCTTGTCATTGCATCCCTTGCTATTAACCATAACGAGCTATGGTGAGGCCTCGTACGTACGCCACCGTTCCGTTATTATGGAGCACCTGACTGCGCGTACCAGGCCAGATACACGGCTGCCGTGAATGCCGTACATTCAGGACAGGGTATGGTCTAATATATAAGAAGGTTTTTGATCTGCTGGTCTTTAACCGAGAATCTCAATATAATTATTTCTTTCAATGTCAGGCGGGCGGTGATACATTAGGTGTGTATGTGAACAACAGCCTACGCACGCCCGGCTAAGCGGTGTACGCACGTGCATGTTTTGTTGAGTAGGTGTAAGTTGAGCGCACGGTTAGCTGGGAAAATATATTCGTTAGACATGCACAGCCGAAATACACGAGCGTTTAAAGCCGCGTGCCTAATTATGCGGCAATTACGATAATGGCATGAGGCATCCATAGTTTGTTCGTAATTTTATGTGCACGCAACCAAGCGCGCATGTTTGTTTGCGTGTGTTGCTTGTACCATGCCCTTCACGCAAAGGGGATCACGAGTTGATGACAGCTTAAGCATCTTCGTAATAATTTATTATTCTATGGTGCAAATCTCGTCCGGAAGAATGTTGTTCGTGTGCATATGATCTATTCCTTCATGTGCATATGCAGCCATCCTAGTGTATCTCCGAGGTATATGTAATCGATTGTACCGTATTTCTCTTGTTAGCATCTAGATTTTTATCGTACTATTATGATTCGTTGTACGGAAATCAACTATTTGTAAGGTATAGCACGACACTTATTGCTAATATTCTGTCAGTTGGCAAGTAAGCAAGAGCACCGCCGCTGTAGGGCGAGGACGGATATATATATCGAGAAGAGGGGACAGGACCGGACTGAGCACCAGAGGTAGCGGAGGTCACCAGCCACGACCCTTAGATCATAGGCCTGTTATATCATGCCCGTCACGCAAAGGATCAGGTAGGCTGATGACATATATCATTAATCATTAACCATGTATAACTACTCCCCCTCTACTCCCCCCCCTAAGCATCACCACGCCTGTTCAGGTACGGTCTCGAATACAGGACTATAGGTATAGGAGGGAGGGAGGGACTGAGGAAGGGACAGCAGCGGGAATGGAGGGCGGGCAGCAAGGAGGGAAGGAGAGCAGAAGTATGTGGCTGTCATGCTAGCTTCCACTATCGTTTTGGTCAGGGTCATTCAAGGGAGTAGCTATCTGCTCCAGGGATCCCAGGAGCCCTAAAAGTTCTTTTCCAGGATTTATCCCTGGAACTCTACGCACCTGGCTAGGCCATAAAACATTTCGGGACCCTCTGGAACCTACGTAAACGTTACTCGGGGCACAAAATACGTGTATAATATATTCTGCCTAGATAATTTCATACATTATTATATGTGCTGTGGCAAAATCATGTTTTCCTGAAGGTTGTCGTCTTTTGCTACCCAGTACCAAGCACCAGCAGCTCATCATTCACACAGAAATCAAGTAGTAGGCGTAGGTGTATGTACGGCACGCACTATCACAATATGATGCTTTTATGTGTTCATTTAACTACCGCTTTCATTGCTGTTAACACCCAGAAATGTACGGTGGCTGTGTGGGGACTGGGTGTTGTATCCCTCCTGCCTTTCAAGCATATTTTTGCACGCTTCGGCATTAAGTGCTAAGACACAAGCACAGCAAGCCAAGCATACCGTGATGAGAATCAGGGACAGCGGAAGTCTTCACGCAGAGGCCAGGGATTACAACATATGATCCAGAATGCAGAATATCGAATGTAGGCTATCAGCACTGAAAACACCCTGTCATCATCTAGCCACTCCTCTAATGCTCATCAGGCTTAGCTCGGGCCAGATAAAGCATATCCAGACTCTGGATATCAATATGCAGGATGGTCCAATCGAGGGAGATCGAAAGCATATCATATTGCATCTAAACAAGGCCGTCATCGCACACCTTATACTCACGACATCAGTCCACGGTACATCGCACACAGATCTCTGATCCACATGTTTGACATATTCATAATCATGTCACTGACGATATTCTATCATCCTGAAGCCTTCACAGCATTAAGGCAGTGCAAATGTAGTAGTCGTACACACTCTAGCACAATATAGATGTGCAGATACATGCCATCAACATCTCGAGAGGCCTTTGCGGCTCTCAACTACTACAGCAAATGCAGCACTTGGCAATGTTTGTTATGCATCTCAACCGCCAGCAGGTCAGTCGATATGAGTATATCCCATACAGTCGCATTAAGCACGCGCACTCATGGTGGATATCGCATGATAAATCAGTATAAGAGAATGCGCGCTCTCAGATAATAATTCCAGTATGTGTACGTGGACTTGCTCAAGTCGCATGATTAAAGCTTCTATGCGGCAAGGTGCAATCCAAGCCACACTTCTCACACGTGTGCATCACGTGGTTGAAGCATTTGCATAATAATGAACCAAACAATATTGCTTAGGATATTATGCCAATAGATTGCCAGAACCCCATAAACTCCCATCACGCACTCGCACAATGTTGGTTATCGCAGTACTGGTCATGTCGCCAGAATATGCATGTAAGACCATTCTATTGATACAGAAATATGAGGCTCAATGCAGATATCACAATGCATCTAGTTACTGGTTGCTGGGTGCCTTATCGGGTCACATGGTCTGGTGCATGGGTGTGAGGCCAACAGTAGTACAGAACTGGGGCCTGCTACCCCAGTTCCCCGCACTTCCACCGTACATCTCAGTGTGCTGGGGTCCAAAGTAGATTCTTTGAGACAAGTAAAGGCAGGATAGTATATTATTTGTTGCATTACAAGCTTTAATATTCAATGTTGTACGTCAAGAGGGAGCAGTTGTAATGTATTTTCTTATTATTAATTTTTGTGTGTAGGATAGGGGTTTTTTGCTTCACCTGTGCCCACTACCTGGCAGTCCCTACCTACCCCAGTATTTCGGGGCACCCATTAATATCTGTCTAGGTATTTCCCCTTAGGTATACCCCTGATTTTTCTCTTAGGTGTTTGTGGTAGTCTGTATGTAGTTAATATTTTTGGTCACCTCAAACATCTCGTTCATCAGCTTGCTAGCAAGTAATATATTTTATTTACGATGTCTATGATTCGTTGTCATCTTATCAGTACAGCATGTTATCCTAATTTATTGAAAGGATGTCTCCTGATAATCCAGCACCACGCACCAGCAGCACTGTGTGGTATCCTGGGGTATCTACAGGTAGTATCTGAGGTTGGCCAGTTGTCTGGCATCCTTTCAATCGAGCCTTTGCATTAGGCGGATATAACTGAGATACAACACACTGCACGGCAGTGGCATGGTGCACCAGCGGCTCTGCATGGCAGTGGCACCACCAGGGTTCTTCAGGGGGGATGCTGTATGTTTGTTCCGGGGTTCCCCAGAGCCCTAAAACTTCTTTTCCAGGAGCCCCCATGGAACTCTACCTGGCTATCTAAGCCCTAAAATGTTCCGGGGGCCCCTGGAACCTACATAAAAGTTCCTCAGGGTGCAAAGCACGTGTTTATTACATGATAAATATTTTTACAGCAAAGACAATTTTCATTACTGACTTCTTCATCAACCGTTCAGGGGGCTTTACGCAAGAGGAGGATGAAGCTGTCAACACACGTCCAATCACCTACACAACACAGCCAACTTTGGACAATGCAGCACGAACAACAGCTTCTCCCCTGGACCGAGCACGGGCCCGTACAGTTGCTGACTTCTGGACTCGCTTGCATTCTTTTGCAGCGTTGGGTATCCCTAAATATGGCTGGGATCGGGTGGGACCGCAACATCCCATCCTAGCCATAGTTGGAGCGCAGATGAGATGTGATTCTCCAATGGAAATCACCGGCCGTGGAGCAGAGAGAGCAGAGCAGGGTTCTTAGGGCGGGAGTTATGAGGAGGAGGTTTGAGGGAGAAGAAGGGGGAGAGAGGAGGAGAGTTGGAGAGAAGGGGTAGGCAGTCTAGTGTTTGAGGAGGGGCAGGGAGAGTGTAGTAGTTGATTGCCGCAAAGGCCTCTCGAGATGTTGACAGGGTGCTTCTGGCACCTTATATTGTGATAGTGTGTTGCCGTACGTCTACGACTACTACAGAGAGGGTGGAGGGTCTCGTGGCTGGAGGGGCCTGAGTCCAGGCACCGGGTTCCGAGGGTTTTGGGGGAGGCAGTGAGAGAGGTCTTTCCCTCTTGTGCAGAGCAGGAGTTTGAGGGGCCTGCTGTGGGTGGGGCTGGGAGGCTTTCTAGGGGGCACCAATTTGGATCGTCATCCCCCCCTCTGTCTTTAGCTGGGTTCTTCCTTCTTGGCTGTGTTTGAGTGTGCTCTCCTGTTGGCGTCTCTCCTCTGAGGGCTTCTGTGTGTCTTTGTCAGGCTCTTGCTAGGTCAGTTTTGTGTTGGAGGAGAGTGGTCCCCTTCTTTGTGCAGTTAGTTGCCCCCTGTTTTCTTTAGTTCCCTCCTTGTTTTCGTGGTGCTCCTCAGTGCTCTGTTAGTGGCCAGGCTAGAGCCTCTGAGTCTTTCTTTGCTCAAGCTGGTCCCAGTGAGAGGGGGAGCACGTGGCAGGACAGATAGACAAAGCCATGTGCCCCTCCCCTGCACTGTAGCTCGGTCCGGTCAGGCCCCTTGGTGCTCACCCTTGTAGGGCGAGTCGCCCACAGTGTAACACCCCAGAAATTTTCATACTTTCTGTTGTACTAAAAGAATCAAAAACATTAAATTGTTTTCTGAAAGCTTTCGTTTTTTGCTACCCAATACCCGGCATCATCAGCTCATTACCTAACACAAATACCAGCTTCCCTAGCTCTCTTGATCTGCCTTGTATTCCTACTTCCATCCAAAATATGCTTAGTATTTTGATTGCTAAAAGCTAACACTTGTTGGTACGAGAAACTTAGGAATCTGCTTGGCTGGTGTTATCATTGCTTGATAAAGGCCAAAATGTCAATGCCATAATTTCTGAGGAAAATGATATTTTATCAAACTGCTTACAAATTTTATTTACAATTTTTTAGGTCATAAAATATATTGTATTTTTAGCTTTTCTTATGCATCAAGCTGTCAAGCATACATCAGTAATCCCTGTAACTTGACCTTGCTTTACGCAATTTTTTCCCAGTGCACCTGGGAAACGTTTTTTCTACATCGGGCATGTGTTTTTTGCCCCCAGAAAGCCGTGCTTTCCCCGGCCTAAATTTCCCAGGGATCCCCGGAGCAGACCCAACACTTTTACGGGCATTTGTTTTAATTCTAAAAATTTCCAGGTCCCGTCCGGGGTGAAGTACCCTAGGCATCACATGCCAGCGGCACGGCATAGCAGCAGCACCGCATGTCAGCGGCACTGCATGCCAGTGGCACCATGTACAGTAGCACCACGCAGCAGTGGCACCACATGCCAATGGCACTGCATGCCAGTGGCACAGAACACCAGCGGCACCTGTAGCAAACTACATTTACCTTAGAGAAATAGGCCTAGATAAAGCGGTAGGCAATCATGCAATAAGCATGATGCCTAACCGACAAACTAACTACGAGAAAAGCTCACAATTGGCAAAGTAGATTGCCGTACATCTTGGCTAGGTGAGCCAATATTAAAATCACCCTGGTGAAGAGCTTCGGCCTGACAACTTAGTATAACAATACTAATTGTTCGGAGTTCAAGACTCCGCTGTCACCCTTTCTCGCTAGATGTACAATTTCGCGACACTGACATACTTACAAGCTATTTCCAAACCTTCCAAAGCTACGCTTCCGCATAAATCTAGTAGCATCGTTAAGACGACTGCTACAGCACCGCACGGCAGTGGCACTGCATGGCAGCGACACTGCATGCCAGCAGCACCACATGGCAGTGGCACCACATACCTAGGGGGACACTCAATGGTCAATTGGTAGGGAGACACTGCATGCTAGCTGCACCGTGCACCAGTGGCACCACACAGCAGCTGCACCACACGGCAGCTGCACCGTGTGGCAGCTGCACCGCGTGGCAGCGGCACTGCACAGCAGCTCCATCGCCTTTGTATATGAGGGTGACGATCTTCCACAATTGTTCTATTCACAATGGCTAAGCTGTAGGCCTCTAGCCTGACAGGCCTGCTTAGAACCTGGTATCTCAACCTGAGATCAATTCCCAATACCCACATTTCACCTTACGCAGCTGTGGGGCCTATAGCGTTGCAATACACCTTCTGGGGGCAAATGTCAACTTGTTCACCTGACAGTTATGGCTTCGAGGTCACTTCCTACTCCGTGCCTAATGCACCTATGTATCTTTGGTGTTCTCATGCGTGTGCCAGATCCTTTTAAGTCTCATCCATACCCATCTCCTTCTGGCACCATACAAACTTCGCCTCCGCTAGTGCCTGGTGCTGGTGCCGCCCAAAGCGGTCAGACTGGTTGGTGGGAGGTGGCAGATCCCATCACCAGGCCATGTGGATCGATCCTGGTATAAGTCTCAGGGTGGTGAATCACGCTGGCCTCTCTAGCGTGGGGATGCGCCTTCAAGATGGGGGATAATTGTAGCATCCTGGGGTATCTACATATATGGGTAGTATCCGAGGTGACACCTGGTCATTTTTCGGTCGAGCCTTTGCTGTTGGCGGGTATAACAGAGATACAACAGACAGATAGGACCTGTAGCATACCGCCATTCATGTGATGCACAAGAAAACGAAGAATACCAGGACGGTTTTCAGTGTGCATTCGCCACGACTGAAGTCGGATTTGGGTCGTTGCGCATGGCTCTAGCTACGTACCTACCTACACGCCCGCCCAGCAATCTAAAGTGCAGAGAGTGCGTGCAACCGATAGATAGATAGATGGAACAAACAATTTAGCGAGTTCAAATTGTCAAAACTGACATGTTTCCATTCAGCGCTTCTGCTCTATCGTACACAGCTTCCGTCAAGCACAGATTTGCAGTGGGTGGGTAATAATAACCTCCTACACGCACGTGGTTACCTTGCTCACCTACAACCAGGTACGCAAAGAGTTACCTTTTCGGCTGTACGCCTCCCCATAGGCGGTCAAGTAACTACATTATTATTAGTATTGCTACCCCTGCATGGAAGACCTTCGTCATTCAGTCACTGATGATACCTAGCTAGATAGATCATCCATAAGCATTCTATGGAAACGTGACATCGTGAAATCGTGCGTTATATGCATGATGATTTACGGTAATGAATGAATAGTAGGTAATGCGGTGCATGAAAGCCAAATACCATCCGATAGCCTTCTGCCTGGCATTTATATGTCGACCGCATCATCTGCCGTACATCTTCCAAGTGAGCAACATGAAGATCGATATCCTCACGCACCTTGCTTCACCCACGCACGTCAACACACGAACCAAGGACAAACCTTGCCCTGCCTTGCTACTTCCTTAGCAGTCAAGCAAGCAAGATGAAACTCGAACTTGAGCATTACAGCGGACGTTATACTTCACTCGGTGGTCGCATTGATTTTATTTGTGGCAGCTAGAGGCGCGAACACGGGTTGGTACACGACTGCTTGTGCGATCTGACCCGCAGCCAAATGCGGAGGTTGGGCCTGCTGCTGGTAAATGCCGTTGCCGTAAACCAACGACGAAGTGTCGACACCGGCGGCCTGCTGCTGGCATCGAGGTGCCTTTGCGATCACGTACCATATTTGCTGCTGTAGGGTGCCACCGAAGTGCGCAGCAGCCCACTGCGGGTGCTGTTGGGACATGCCGACAAGCACCCGATGTGGGCTCCACTTGAGCGACACCGACACGAACCCGTGCTGTTTGCGGCTCTTGGGTCTGAAGACTGCCACCTCCTGTCGGTCGTTGCCCACATGGCGTGCCCGGGAGAATGAGAAGGAGGCATTGCCGATAAGGTCGTCTCGCCCCAGGTCCTCATCCTGTTAACGAACATCACATCGCAAGGCGGTACGGCAGCTAGGTATTGTGAGTTATGCAGGGTCGTCGTACGATGTAGACAACCGTAGTACATAGCGATTAAGTAAGCAAGCCGCCGCTGACGGGTATGGCAAGCTCGGCTGCCATGTTACGTCCGTATACATGCATGCATGAAGTCCAGCGCACCTTGATATCCAGGCTGACGTTATTCTCATCCATTATGTTTACCCGGAAGGTCTCGTTCCACACGGGGTTCCGGCCACCGCCTTTCGCGGTATGGCTGCGGAACGTTTGGCCGCCCACCCGGAGGATGCAGTATGGGTTTTGCCTGATGAGGAGGCATTTAGTTTGCATGAATGCGGATCTAAGTAATTATAACTTATTAGACATCCAGAAAAGGAGCGGCGCGAAGTGTATGCGAGAAAGAATCCCCGAATTATTATCATTCCGGAGACCCTAAAAATACATTGGAAATTTAGCATTGTGGTTGTCCTAGCCTCGCTCGGTAGCTTTGGATCTGCCTGCCTCTACGCACGCGAAGATTAATACATGTATAAGTACACACACATATACACATCTATTTAAAGATACCTACTTGATGACGAACCAGCAGCCGCCATTCTTCAAATCTCTCGCATACTCCAAAGTAATGGTAATGATGCCGGCTGCTAGCGTCATATTGCATTTGTCGTCCAAAATGAGATTTAAAACGCTAAAGCTTACAGTGGTACTCTTGAGACTCCTGCTGCAACTCCGTAGTGGCTGCTGGCCGGGCGCGAAAGCTGATCGAAGTATCAAGTCTTTTCGGAGAAGCTTGCATGCAGGATCATAGACAGATAGGATGATTAACGAACAATATAAGGTCCCACACAATGCTAGCTGAATATGTTAGTTGCGGATTGTTTACAACTATTATTATGTTCCACGCCGATTGTTTCTGGGCACAGCATGCATGCATGCGTCCCTCAACGTCTCGTTAGGTGCACGATAACAACGGCTTCCGTGACGAGAAGGTCACGCGCAGCTAGCCGGTTAGAGGTTACATGGTCACGCATGCACCGCCCGATTTAGCGATGCATAACGATTGTTGTTTGAGTGCGTTCCTATCTCACCTGCTTGCTGGCTTATTAACAACTTTCGTTTTCTAGCACTTATTAGCGATCACTGTAACTCCTTGTGTATATTGCATTATGAATTATAAGAACTTTAATACTTTTAAAATGAAGGCAAGTGGGAGGTAAAATGGGAAAGCGTGAACCCCGCACCGTCCGTCCGCCGTCCGTCCCGTTACCCCCGTTCCGGATAGGACAACCGTTTACCCTAATAAAATCCCAAGCAAATCGCAATTAAATTTTTTGCATTATGCTTTATAGTATCGGCATTTGTAGTTATGAAAAAATTTCGTCTATTATTATCATGGCTAGGTGCGTGCATGCATGCCGCACGCGTTATTTTAATGTTTCCCAAACGCTGTGAGATAGTCTGGGAAACTCAGGGCAAAGTGACCTGTTACGGCTCCTGAAATTGCATAACGGATAACCTGAGGATGCTTGAGGTTGAGGAATGAAGTTGAGGAGTATGTAAGCAAATCCTACGCATGATAACCAGCAGGGCCACAAATAACAACATGTTTCAATTTGCTATTAATATACTTTTTGCTGTAAAACTTTGCGGCGCGGCTGAATCGATCTCGCCAGAACAGTAGTATGTAATAATATATCCGCTGCTGGATGGGCGCGCGCGAGCAGCCTGCTACCCACAGCAGCCAAAAAAACGAACACGCGCTTGGAGCTATAGTCGAGCAACGTTGGAGGAGGGGATGGGGTGCCAGCGGAAGCGGTGGTTAGATAGGGGTTGTGGCGGAAGAGAAGGCGGTGGGGGCGGCGGTGGAGGAGGTGGGGGGAAGCGTGACTGGCAGTGTTTTTCTATTCTTTTGTCATTTGCCCACCTAGAACATTTCCTTTATTGCACTTTCCGTACGTCCTGGATTTAGAGTTTGCTTGCTTATCTGCTATGAATAAGGAAATGGAGCAGGACCACAACCTATAGTTAGCCAACCTGCCTTACCTGAAATATATAACCAGAAACGAACCTGTATCTTCCCAGCTCCTTCGTTATTTCAGAAGTAGACAATGGCCACTAAGGTCAAAAACTATTAAAAAAGACACGATGAGGTTACACAAGAGGGATATATAATAACAAGCAAAGTTGCTTACAACTAACGGACGATCGATTAACGAGGATAACATACATATACATGCATGCATGTCATGTGTTATATATGTCATGGTGAGGTATGTAGGCGGACAGGGACAAAGAGATACGTGGTAAGGTAGCCAACGATGCGAAGGTTTGCGCGTGAGGTGACGACTCGTTGACTCGTGCGCAGCGGGAACATTCTAAAGAAGCAAAAAATAAGATGACTTACAAAAGCAGAAAGAATGATATTTATATTTCTTGAAAATAATATACGATAAAGAAATTGTATGAAAGATTAAAGAACAAGAGCTAAGCTTAGCTGCGACTGCTGCATATTAAGTCGCTGATCGATCACCTTCTGCCGTACACAAACAGCGCGAGTCATTAATACATACATGTAGCAGTCAATGTCTAGCCGATTTCGGTAGATATAATTGTGTGCTATCCATTGTACTGTTGAGCAACCCCGTGCGTTGAATTTGGTGATGCAACCCTCACCAACGGGGCCTGCTGTTTCAGAAGCCGACAATCCCTGTAGGCGTCGGTGATTTTTCTTTAACCGTTGATGCAAGCTTGGAGGTGAAAATGGTACACAGCGCTACAAAAATCGCGTCTTCGGAGCTAATAATACGGAAACTGCTGAATCCACCTTTCCAGTGACACAGTGGACAGCTTAAAGAAGGAAAAACCATTAGCGAAAACTTGCGAAAGGAAGACAGGAAGTACTTATTTATTAACATCTAGGCAGGGTACCCCGCCCTGCATACTATCATCATTATTACTATTATTATTATTATTATTATTATTATTATTATTATTATTATTATTATTATTATTATGTTATTGTTGTTGTTAGTTATTATTCTTATTTGTTAGGCCGCCCTTCGTTACGCTGGCGTGTGGGGAACCCCGGGGTATTAACCAATCAGGCACGCGTACCCCTCCTTAGATGAGGCCGCTAGGGTTCACTTGGTTGTTTGATATCGCAGATTCTCTTGCTCTCTGCGGTCCCCATCCATGTGCCAGTCCTGACTGGACCTCCTGGCATTTAGGTAAATATCAACCCACCCCGCACCACATGGCCCATTCAAGGCCATGGATACGCACTTCACGGGCGGAGCATTCAACCACGGATAAGTCCTACCAGTGAGGGCGGACAAGGACACGGCTATGAAGCCATGCTATCCCTGCTGCTCTAAGTCTCACTGGGGCCCCTGCAGATCCTTTACCACCCCGTTTCTCATTAAGAAACGAGTCGTTGGCAGTCTGGATCGAACATGCGTCTGCATACTAGCAATCATGGCACCCTAACCATCAGGGCTATCTTAGGGGATCCCCGCCCTGCATACAGTTACCCACCCACCCCGGTAGGGCTGCCACCCATGGGTTACCCACATATGTAACACTGGTGCAATAGCGCGTGATGCTAGGATGCGAAGTCCCCCGTTACAACATACACATGGCATTACCCTCGCTACCAATACGTTGGGCATCTCGAACATCAGGATATCATAACAAAATGAGGATTTTGGCTAAAGAATGGATGTGTTGAAGAATTTCGCACATAAGGTAAGCAGGCTGTAAGTAAGCCGGCAAGTCATGTATGTATGCAGTGGTATTTGGTGTTACACGGTGGGCGACTCACCCTACAAAGACGAGCACCGGGGGGCCTGACCAATCCTAGCCACAACGCAGGGGAGGGGCACGTGGCTTTGTCTGTCTGTCCTGTACGTATGTACATACCTATTCCCGGAGGACAATGAATGTGCCGCCTAAACAAAGCTGAAACATACATCATCAAATTAGTACAAACATCCGCCGCAGCATTTTTTCGTCGACGGCGACGGCGGCGGCGGTGGCGGTGGTTTGAGTCCCAGGATGTCGCACGTTTCCTGATCGCATGTGCGTACGTGTAACTGATTCCCCAGGTTCGCCACCATGTCGCCAGCGAATATCCATTGGATAAAATTCTACACATAGGCTCATTATCGACTCGGGAATAGAAACAGGTGTCGGCGGTTAACGGCAGTGGTTGTTGGCGGTGTTCGGTCTTAAAGGCCAGGTTCCTGCAGCGACCCAACAAAGAGGACGCTGCGGGCCGACGGGACGTGCTTACTTGCTCGCCCAAGTGCAGCCTTGGACGTGACGACTTGTTGAAATATGCCGCAAGTTGGCGCTCCTCGACGCGGGGGAGAAGGCACTTGGGACGATGACGTCTCGAGCTCGGGAGGGCAGACTAAGCTTCGCCGATGCTGAAGGAAATTGAGCGAGAGAACGTTGCTAGACGCTGATTGGTCTGTTAGGCATATTGTCTTTAGGTGCAATTGCGTCTAAATCGCTGCTCAATAAGAGTGAGCAGCGACTTAAGTACTCTAATCTGCGCGCTATGGCGCCAAGTCGTACTGGCATTCAAAACTACCATCGTTCATCTGCCTTAACTGCCGTTGGGCCATTAAACTCAAATTAGACTATAAAGGCTCAAATCATCAGAGCCCTTCGAAAAGCTAATCGTTCAGCTCCGTTCCAAGCATGCCAACAGCTCACCCAACTTCAAGCATGTCAATTCATGGACATCTTATTACATTAAAAAGTCGTGGATGCAATGTGTTCGTCATAATGTTTGCTCGAAGTGCTTGCCCGCATGCGGTGCGTGTCACATGATGCATGTGCACGTTACGTGATATGCCGTGACACAGGAAACAGCTTTACACCAGTAATCAATTACGACCCGTTTCATTCGTTTTCATTCATGTATGTAGGCTTCTGGCCAGATAGAGGGAGATAGAGCGAGGGGCGCTACAAGCGCTGGAGTCGCACGTACCACGCACTCTACTTGAATACAGCGAGGGCTACCTCCTCCTCTCACGACATAGTACTGAAACACGTACATACTACGTGCGAATGCGTTTCTATGTCGTGACACTCCTGCGTCCCGCCCATAAAGCTCCAGATATGATAAGGTCTCACCTGTTCCCATGCATGTGCGTGATATAAAACATGCGTCATGTACATACAGCGAGCAGCAGGGCACCTGGCTGCTGGTGGCGCACGACCGGTGCATGTGGAATTAAGACATCGGGCATCTAATAAGCGGCGGCCGTCACGCACCACATGCACTATTATAAAACTCTGGAAGAACGTGCCAAACGCGCGTCCCGCCGCCGAATAGCTTTAAAATGCGTCACATACACAGTTCAACTCGTAAGCCAAGCAAGTCAATAAAAACTATAACCCAACGACCCGTGACCCATCCTCCGGCAGCCTGCCTCAGTCCCGCTACCTTTAGGGACATATGGGGACCAGGGACCGAGGACGTTGCTTGAGGCCAGATGCGTGAGGACACCAGCGGAAGAAGTAACTACATAGCGGTACGGACCTCATCGATTACCAAGCGTTTCATTTATAAACTTAATCCTACTGAGCACGGCTCGTTATGGGCATGCGTCGATAGATCTTATAATGTCGGCAGCAGTCAATTTCCAATTTGAGTCCATTCATTGACACCCTCACGCGTATTCGTATATGTGAATGGTAGGTACCGTATGTAGTGGCAGCTATCAACAGCTATACATATAACTTGATAGGCCATCCAGGTTCGTTCCGTCCGCAAATAACAAGGAAAGGAGCAGGCAACAGGGCTGCGGGAACAACGGGGCACCTATGCCATCCATACGCAAATGTAGATAGATGGATAGATAGATAGATTGATTGATTGATAGATACATAGATAGATAGAAGACGATAGCCGACGTTCGGCGGAAGAGGCTCGCTCGCTCATCATAAAAAGAATAGACTTCAAGACTTCCGTGGCTCTTTAACGAACGAAGGATTGAAGAAACGGCGTGCTTGCTGCGTCGAACTTATACCGTATGTACATTTGCTAGCTAGCTAGCTAGCACGTAGCCAGACGATCGCTTGCGCCGTATCGTACGTGATTGCACGGAGCGCTTATATAGATACTGCAACACAGCAGCGAATACGATACTAGTACTCTGCATGCAGGTGATCACTTATGCACGACTCAAATCCAGCTTGCAGGAACAAAAAACTTGGGTCGCGCGCACAGTAAGCATAGCACGCTTCGCAGGGTATATACAGATGGCTTTCCACGCACTCGCGCAATATGAACAAGCCGAGAATCCGCGGCAGCAGGCCCTCAAGGAGGAAAGCTTCCGTCATTCCTTCATTCCGTACGTTTGTGTATCATTAAAAACCCATGGAAATACAACACTGTGCACTATAGCTGGATCGCATGCGTGTCACCTTCCGACAATGAATGCCCGTAATAACTTGCTTACTTCACGGCTGTGAAGCAAAACCCACGCCTCTCCAGATTACGATTACTGTCATTGCGTCTACATAGTGTATGCCATCATGGGCCGTACATCTTCCAAGTGAGCAACATGAAGATCGATATCCTCACGCACCTTGCTTCACCCACGCACGTCAACCGCCGTCAACACACGAACCAAGGACAAACCTTGCCCTGCCTTGTTACTTCCTTAGCAGTCAAGCAAGCAAGATGAAACTCGAACTTGAGCATTACAGCGGACGTTATACTTCACTCGGTGGTCGCATTGATTTTATTTGTGGCAGCTAGAGGCGCGAACACGGGTTGGTACACGACTGCTTGTGCGATCTGACCCGCAGCCAAATGCGGAGGTTGGGCCTGCTGCTGGTAAATGCCGTTGCCGTAAACCAAAGGCGAAGTGTCGTCGACACCGGCAGCCTGCTGCTGGCATCGAGGTGCCTTTGCGATCACGTAGCATATTTGCTGCTGTAGGGTGCCGCCGAAGTGCGCAGCGGCCCACTGCGGGTGCTGTTGGGACATGCCGACAAGCACCCGATGTGGGCTCCACTTGAGCGACACCGACACGAACCCGTGCTGTTTGCGGCTCTTGGGTCTGAAGACTGCCACCTCCTGTCGGTCGTTGCCCACATGACGTGCCCGGGAGAATGAGAAGGAGGCATTGCCGATAAGGTCGTCTCGCCCCAGGTCCTCATCCTGTTAACGAACATCACATCGCAAGGCGGTACGGCAGCTAGGTATTGTGAGTTATGCAGGGTCGTCGTACGATGTAGACAACCGTAGTACATAGCGATTAAGTAAGCAAGCCGCCGCTGACGGGTATGGCAAGCTCGGCTGCCATGTTACGTCCGTATACATGCATGCATGAAGTCCAGCGCACCTTGATATCCAGGCTGACGTCATTCTCATCCATTATGTTTACCCGGAAGGTCTCGTTCCACACGGGGTTCCGGCCACCGCCTTTCGCGGTATGGGTGCGGAACGTTTGGCCGCCTACCCGGAGGATGCAGTATGGGTCTTGCCTGCTGAGGAGGCATGTAGGCATAACAGTGTAATAATTAACGTTTTATTGATGAATATGATTACATAAACGTGATGATATCATGCAAAGGAGCATACGTTAGCTGTAGGATTGGCCCTGGCAGTTGCCTTGCGGCTACAGCAGCACGCGACATGGTTTTAATTTCTTAACAAGTGGTGACGCTCATCTGTGTTATAAGCTACTAAGGCTTGAAAAGTAAGTAAAGTAAGTGAAAAGATAGCCGCCCACAATGCTTGTCCCGTTCGCCACCCGCCCGTTACTTACTTGGCAAACCAATCGCCAGACTTTAAGTCTTTGGCGTACTCCAGAGTAATATTCATGACTCCGGATTCAATCATCATTGTGAACTCTATAAAACAGTATAGTAAAAGGTGTCAGAGACTTTGGAGGTGCGCGACCTGAAACCTTGGGATGCTTATGCTAACAGACAATAGACAAGGCGTATATCTTATACATCTATTTGAATTAGTTGTATATCTCTTACGGCTCGTCAGGTGCGAGAGCAACCGTACAGTTCGGTAGTCGTTAACGCGAGAAGGCGAGGTGCAGGCCACACGGAACCTCAGAAGAGCTGTGCGAGATATGACAGTAATTCAAATGATGTTTTTGGATTTCAATTTCTATCCTGACATCGCATGTCTTAAAGGTTGCTCCAGCCCCGACTGGCCTCGGCGCGGCTTGAAGGGGCTTGATGACGGCTAAGTGCATGTAACAATTACAAGCTTGCCAGCAACACATAATAAAGATGTAGGATCATACAAAACTTTAAAACTAAACAGATGCGATAACCTTTAAAAAGTTGAAGACATCTCGTGTTGCTGAGGTGACGACTTGAACACGGAGATGAAAGGCAATATCTGGCGTCACGGCCATGACGGGAAGGGATTTCATGACTCTTAAAATAATTCCTTGATCTGTTAAGCTTACGTTTCCATGTGTATATGATTCGGGATTGATCCAACAAGGACGGGATGGACCCGAATCCGAAGTTGGATCGTCCAGGGCTCCATGGAGTCCTATTCAGGTTGATTCAGCGTGATTCGCCCCATTTTTGTTCAATAAAAATGACTTTCATTCAACATAAGTTTTCCATCCAGGCCGCTGTTATTATAGTTTGTTCAGTTTTTGGCTGACAAATCCCAAAAAGGGCGCAAAGTGTACTTTTTCAATAACTTGCGCCATGTTTGCACAATGCGAAGATACAATTAACCTCTACTATATTGGTACTACGAGACGATGGGTAGTAGTCATGGTCAACAAGCTGCGAAATTTCCCCTGGGCAAAATCCTCATCCACGTCCTCCCTTGGACGACCTGTGAACACGCCATCCCATGTGTACTCTGTTTGCATGTCTTGTATACTTGTAAACAATCGTTCATCCTGTTGTTGGACTTCGTCAAAGCGTTCTCCGTCTTGAAAATTGGGCGACACGGAACTGCACGGAATCTACGGAATGGTCATACATTGCTGTACTGATAACGCTGGCATATTTAAGGAACGTTACTATAAACAACAGCGCTTTGTCAAGGATTATCCAGGACATTCCAATAAGGCTGGGAAAACTTGAAGCTGCTCTAGCTGCTCAAACGCGCTGGCCGGGACGCTTTCCACAATTTTCCATATTCACGCATAGGGTTATCTGAGCACCTTGGAGCATAAGCAAGTCCCGTGGCATGGGACGGTCGTCCTTATGGTGATTTTTGAAGTTGATTCATTCATTCGGCGGAGCTCGTCAGAGATCCGCGGAACCCGAGTGACCGAAGCACGACCGCACACGCTTTGAGACAGAAAGTAAAGCTACAGTTATCTGTCGATTAGTTTAGGATAAAGGTTTCGACACGTTTCCATCCCTTTCGTGTTAAAATTCCTTACGTCTCCTTACGCTTCTCGCAGGCTTTTCGATGTGGATTAGTAAGATATCCGAATCCCGTTATCCATCCGCCATTATAAATCGACAAAATCACGGCAAAAGGAGGCAATCATCACCTTTTTTGCATTGATCCCCATCGCAGAAACATTACAATTGTGCGCCGCGGCATGCTCGCCCTTGGCGCCGCTTACGCAATCACCGGGACGGCAAAGCCGAGCCAAGTTACGGAACGAATATATGTACGTGCCACGAATGCATGAACGTCGGCAGACAGCCCAACGCTTTGCATATCTGCACAGGTTGTGTTCTATAACAAAGGATCAACAGCGTGTGCACAGCCGGCCGCAATGACGCCGGCTTTGGTTGAACGCGAGTGATCGCCGTCGTAGCCAGGTCAGGACACCTTTTCGATTTTCAAATCTTTCAGTCTAGCAACTATTCGATATCCGGCGGAAATAATAAGAATATTCTTTTACCGCCACGCCTGCTCCACCTACTCAGTCGAAGTACAATATTAATATGGGCGACGGCTCAAACTCGTGAGATAGTGTTTCTTGTAGGCGTACATACCCGCACAACATCACAAAAGCCCGCCTTGTAAGCAGGTGGGCGCAACGTCTTAACGCCTAAATGGCGTTTTCATCGCGATAGCCCAAACACTGACAGCATCTGGCGGCTGGGCGGCATTGTTGCACGGAGGATTTTCTGCGCATGCAAAACAGCAGCAAGCGGCTTCAACTTAATTAGCCCTCCTTACAGCTCCGACAACATGGCACGATAGTTTGAGGAAGGGCAAGCTTCAATATCTATATGCACAACGTAGCACTTGATGCATGTTCGTGAATGCAGATTCTGGGTCGCATTAAACGGTTTTTCGTTCCTCTAAATAAGCCACCCAGGGCATTGAGTACCTGCTGAAAAGGCGTGCAAAGCCGGAAGTGCAAAGCCGGTGCACGCATTCGAGTACGAGTGACGGGCACGTGCTGCTGTGTTTGCGGTGGCCAATCCAACCAGCTGGACACCCGGCCGGCACCCACATGCTCCAATGAACACGAGTCGCATGGCGGCCCTGACTCGGGACTTCACATGTTATGTTTTGCGGCTTCCGGAGCTGTGCACCTCCAACAATGCTGCTACGAGCTTCCCCCATCCCGCCGGTCTAAGCCCACTATTAAGGGCAGCAGGCGCTGAAAAGCCTACCTGCAGTGCAATGTACTCTTCCTGCGTTGCCTGCGAAAGGCAAAAGGACGCATCAGTGACGTCATTCCAAAACCTGTAGAAGATCGTCATTCCATTATGCAACCAACTAACCGATATGATAATGCATGCATTACGTAACGCTTTTCTCTGGGCCCTCATAATAACTAATCCTGATCCGCATTCAGTACGACTGAGTTCCTTAATTCGATGCCTCCTTGTTTCCGTGATAATTTTCACTCGAACGAGCATTTAAAGCGTACGGTTTTATTAAGCTCATGAAAAACATAGGCACGTGTACGCGGCCCCGTGCAGCAACCCCACCTGTAGCAGCGTTGCGACCGCCGGCAGTAAGATGTCTCGCTCCTGGACCTTGTTAGTTAGGTGGGCCTCCAAGAACTTAAACATCACGTTCTTCATGTATACCGCATCTACGTTGCTCACCGCTCCTCCACTGCCAGTGCTACCTGCCGTCGGTAGCCGGCTGCTACCGCTGCTGCTGCCGTTGCTACTGCCGCCGCCATCCCCCATTTTAGCGTCCAAGTTGTACAACCCCCCGCCCCCGACCTTGTTCTGGATCTGCCATTTCGGCGTCATCACTGCCGTCGTCGTCGAAATCGAGGAAGCAATGACGCCGTTGGAATTGCCGCCACTGCTGTGCCGCCGCTGCGCGGCATGCGACAGCCCGGCGGTGTCGGCTGCCGCCGCCGCCGCCAAGGCGGCCTCCTCTCGCGCCCTGCTCTGCGCTAAATCGTCTTGCAGCCCTGCTGTGCGCGCTTGGGACTCCGCCAGTGCCTCCCTCAATTGCTGCAGCTGTGCCGCGAAGGAGCTGGTGGCCGCGACAGACTCCTGGGTGATGACTGCCAGCTCCTCCGCCTGCCCACATCGAGTACCGCGCACACACGCACACGCACACGCACACACAAAAAAAAGCCCAAGTCAGCGCAACAGCGCAAACATTAGGGGCATTGGGGGAAGGCAACCGCAAGCCCTCATCATCCGGACAGAAGGTAGGTTCGAACATCTACAGGCAGTGCCACCGCGGAAGACCAGACACCCCCCGGGTTTGAGACCTGACACCCGGGATGTGAAACTCTTTCCCAAACATCCCTCTCAGCTTTTCCCGCGGCATCTGACCGGGGCCATATGGCTCCTATGACTCGTGCGCTTCCCATTTTGCCTAAATTCTCGAACGGTCGTTGTGGAGGATGCCTCAGGATCAGTTTTCAGTTCCAATCCGCCCACCTTAACGCTCAGCTGTTCCCGCAGCTCCGCCTCCGTCCGTATAGCCGCCTCCGCCCGCTGCTCTGCGGCCGCCAGCGCTGCCTCCGCCTTCCCCACGCGTGCCTCCAGGCGGTCTACCTCGTCTCGCAGGGCCGGCGGCCATAAGGCCCGGCTGGACAACGCCGCACCGCAGCGTCGCTCCACCTCCGCCGCGATAGAGCTCTCCGCCACGCGCGCGCGGCATTCCGCCAGCGCCGCATGTTCCTGCGGTGCCAAGTCCCGGTTCAGGTTTTTGATTTACATCAAAGATCCAGATCAGAGCAAGGCCCCGAAGAAGCAGTGACTCATGAGAAGATAATACCGTGGCTCTGGCACGTGGGACGCCATGACATCATGACACCACCAGTGCGAGAGGGTGACAGTTGTTGCGCATGTTCCCGCGTCTGTTGAAAAGTACAGCCCACTGCTCCCTCGCCACGGCCCCATTGCACTCCTCAGCATCGATACTCTTGTGGCCATTCTTTGTCCTCTACTCCGCTTCGGCTCACCTCTGCCGCCGTCGCCCGTGCCGCCATGTCCGCCAGCTTCAACTCAGAAGCTGACAACAATGAGCCCAGGCTTAGCAGCTGCTCCTCCAGCAGAGACTTAGCCTCTGTCAGTTCGCCACATACCTGCGGCGCGATCCAAAATCTGAGCCGAGCTGACGGGGATAAATCTCTGTTGGAGGACTCAGCTAACGAGCAATGGACTCAGTGGCGGGAGAGGCGAAAGGGAACTGCTGCCCTTCCCACCTGCACACGCGCCTGAGCATGCTGGGCAAGTCGAGGGTCGCATTTCTTGAGGCCGCTACATGACGTAGGTACAGCCCCCTTCAACTACAACTACAAACCGAAACGACCCCACAGCAATGGCAAGTTGCGCTCTATCAGGTCGCGGCGACATTTTGCTAAAATGCCTGGCTTCTTTGCACCAAGACCCCGCCCCGAAACCATGAAAAGAGAGGCTCGCCTCCCCCCTGAAACTGTCCCGCTTCGGCACGCCCTCGAGCCCCCTCACTCTCTTACCTTCTTGTAATAGGCCGCCATCTCTAGCTCCGTCTTCGACTCTGCCAGCCGCTGCATAAGCTGCATGTTGGCGGCCGCCAGCCCGTCGCTGCGGCGAGCCACGACCTCCGCCTCTGCGAGTGTTGCCGCGGATGTGGCCTCGCGCTGGTGCGCCAGCTGTTATGGTGTGGGAAAACCAAACCAGGATCACATCGATTCACATGGCGTTTTGTCTTGGGCGCTTTGGGCGTCATCTTTCCAAAGGTACATGAAGCCACAGATAGGGGAAGCGATCGCACGCAGACCCACCCCAAGGCCGCCGGCGCTTGATCACGGCCTGCTCTTGTTCGTGATGATTGATATAAAAATCATTTTTATATAAGCCCGGTTTTTCTGTTCCCCCCTCGCTTTCTCACTACATGGTAAAAATGTCAAAGCTTCATCCTGGCCAGACCATTTCTGCGTGTTGTCCTTAGCATATCTGCACTTTTCAGACGCAAGCACCCACAGACAGACAGACAGACAGACACTGCTTTCAGGGACGCTGCTCCTTAGGAGCCCATGGCGAAGAGACCCATACAGACACACAGGCACACCTGCAAATCAGCCTCCAGTCGAGAAATGCATCCCTGTACCGAACTGAGCTCTGCCTGCAGTAATCGCACACGTGCAGCCATACAGTCATCCACAGCGACATGGACAGAACGAGCTGATCAGCCAAGTAAGCAGCCCCTAAACCCTAAGCAGGTATGAAGGCAGGGAAGCAGAAAATATCATCCGGACCTCCCGCAGGGCTCATCATGAACCATGACGTCATGCATGATATGCAATGGCGCCCGCATGAATTGCACATATCCTGCCAATTAGGGGCGTGACGTCTTCTCGTCCACATCCACTGTCCAGGAAGCCGCCTCCTCAGACGCGAGCGTCTCGTGCGAGTAAAACCCATGTCACCACACTTTAATGGACATATCTACCCGGAGAGTGGTATTGATCTGACGGAGCGCCGCCGCCTCTTCCCGAGCCTCCACCGCCGCCCTGGAGCCCTCGCTGGCCGCCGCTGCTTCCGCCAACCGCGCCTCCGCTGCAGCCGCCGCAGCCTCAACTTCTTCTCGCAGCTGAGTCACTTGCTGCTGTAGGACCGCGTTCTCCTTGACCATCGCCTTATGCTGCCCCTGCAGCAGTACGAACCACAAAAGGGAGTTCATTCATGGCAGTCTGGTTTGGTTATGCTGAGCAAGGCTGGCTTGCATGTCAGGCGAGCGGTAGGGGGATCGACCAGGGGTGAAAAGCTTGAGTAGCGAGAGGGTCATGAGGGGCATGAATAGCGAGAGGGCATGAGCGGTCACAAGTCAGGTTATTACACACATCGATTTCCGTGGTGTGCAAGTCTTAGCGGCCAAGCGGTCGTACCTGAAGGGCTTTCAGCTCGCCCTCCAGCCGCATTGCCCGTGCATCTGCCAAAGAGGCCTTACGTGCCTCCTCCTGCGCGACCTCCTGGAGTGATAACAACATGTCCTGCACTGGAGCGTTGGCCTCAGGGCCCCTGCCGGACCCGGCGAGGGTCAAACGCGAGCAGCAGCAACAGCAATCCGAAGACTAGTGACGAAGATAATAAAGAGTGTAACCAAGAGGAAAGATCTAGCAGGAATACATTATGAATGTACGGAAATCAAGAATCGTACCTGTAGGAGGGAGGGCGCGAAAGTGCATTGTGAGTGTGAAAAGCATAAGCCGAGGCCCTCTGATAGGAGCCGTAGATCCACTCACCTCCGCCGACTTGCTGCCGCCTGTTGCTGCTGTTGTTGTTGTTGTTGATGCTGATGCTGATGCTTCGCGAGAATGACCTTAAGCTCTGAAATCTCCTTCGCGTATTCCGTACACTGGGTCTCCAGAACCGCCAGCTGATGCCGTACCAGAGGGTCCTGTAAGCAACAACCGCCAGACATATCAACCGACAATAAGCACAAGGACTGCAAAACGGGCTCGACTTTACTTGTGGGATGCTCCTAAGGGCTGCGCACTACAGAGCTGAGGGACACGCTGCGCACTAGGTTGGGCGACTATCTCGCGAAGCAAACGGTAGATGCAACGAGAAAAAAATCACACGGAGCCGTGTGTTTAGAATGCATCAGAGATATGGCGGTGCGTAGTCGGCTAGAAGCGTGGTCAGACGGCAGGGTAAGAGCTCGGATGGCAGAGGCCGTCCACAAACCCAACACGGAGATGGAACATGGAGGCCCGACACAAGAGGTAACTGTGTACCATTCGCGCGCTGGAGCGGCCGTGGACGTGCGCCAGGTCCAGATGCTCCAAGCGCCGCGGCATTGGAGCGGTGGACGTTAAGACATGGAGCGTTGATGGGCTACCTACGGAAGGGGGCTCCGCCATGTCGCCGTCAGCAGCTTCGAGCGCCTGGCCGTCGGAACGGTTGAGGCCCTTAGTCAACGCCGCATGTTGACCCCTGGGACGTTATCATTAGCCACGCGGAGATTCCCGCAGGAAGACTCGATTAAGATGGCGCTTGCCCCAGTAGAAGTCGATGCCGCTAGTACGCGGTCCGTGTGCGCAACTGGCAGGCAACTTACGTTCTGATCGCTGCTTGCAACCGCTCGTTTTCAAAGCGCAGCTGCTGAACCTGGGGCTCAAGCGCTGCAAGTAATACACTCGCAACCCCTTCATGTTCCTCTGCGAGCTCCTGTGCTGTGCGCAGGTGTGCGGCTACTTCCACGTCGAGTTTGGCTTCGTCCAAACCATGGCGCACGAGCAGTTTCTTAAGCACGGTTAAGCTGTCCAGCAATTCACGTTTTTCTCTAAAGTGCGATTTCGTCAGTGCCTGCAAGTCTGCTTTTTCGAACCATCGCAGTTTGCGGGCACTTTCTAAGGGTAGCCTGAGATATTGCCTATCGCCTTGTTGAACTGCAGGTTGACTCGTAGACGCATTGGACGTCTTAAGGACGCCCGAGAATGCGCCCACAAGCTTGTCCATAAGGAATAGCCGTTACGTGTTATGAGAAGTGCATCGCACGAAATCCAATTGCAATGATATAAGTTATAACATGACACATGTCTCTATGCGTCTCCGACTGCAACTTCGGCCCCGTCGTTGTTCAATCGGTTACCGTTAGTACCGCTGTAACTCGTTACCAGGATTGCGCAACAGTGCCCTTCGCCGCCGCATTTCTTCGGTTTTATTTGTGAGAAGGGTATATGGAAGCTGTCAAACACTATCATTTACATACAACCTTTTAAATGCCCTACTATGACCTGTCTGTGAGTGTCTACAGGCCTTGTTGGTCAAGCCGTGTCAAGCCACGGACCATGCAATCTAGGGTTTGGGCCACGTCGCCTGTGGACTCTTCCCCCCTATCCATAGGAACCCAGGGCAAGTTGGAGGGACGGGGCCTGTGTGCTTCTTGCAGCAAGCCTGCACAAATATCTTACGAGTTGGTGCCAGCTTGGCGCGCGCTGATACGTACCGACAGACACCATATCAAAACGGACGGAGGCAAGGTGCCCGCCGGGGGACCTTAGTGCCGCGTCACGGCGGGGCTCCACACCAAACAATTGCTTGGCTTGTCGTTCCTTGCGTTCCATAATAACTCCCTTGCTATTAAGCTACATTACCTTAGTAAAGTCGGAAATGTAAACTTGGTAGGCAATCATGCGGTAAGCATGATGTATGCCTAACCGAAAACTAGCTTAAGTCGTACACGCACAATCAGATTGCAGTACATCTCGGTAGGTGAGCCGATACAAAAATCACCCAGCCTGGTGGAGTGCTTTGACCAAATACTAAGTATTATATTACTTAGTATTCAGAGTAGTTCAAGACTCCGCTGCCGCCAGTAGTTGCCGTTAGATGTACCAATCAATCTTGTAATAACTTTGCTTACTTACGCGCAAACGCTTCCGAAATACAAGCCTGGCAGCGTTAAGAAAACGGCTGCTACACCCTTTCCTCCCTTTTCTAGGGCCAGTGCTACCCTTGCAGCCCCCTGCAATTGCTTACATATATAATATTATTAATATGTAACATTATATATAAATATTATATAATATATATTTAAATATAATAATTTTATTATTCACAGCTAAGCTTAGCTCTTGCTCTTTAATCTTTCAAACCATTCCTTAATGCTATGCTAACTTTCAATTAATATAAATTTTATTGTTTCTACTTTTGTAAGTCATCTTATTTTTGCTTCGCATCGTTGGCCACCTTACCACGGATCTCTTTGTCCCTGTCCGCCTACATACCTTACAACAACATATATAACACATGACATGCATGTATATGTATGTTAATCGGTCGTCCGTTAGTTGGAACCAAGCTTGCTTGTTATTACATATCCCTCTTGTATCAGCTCACCGTGTCTTTATATTACATTGTATCCCTCCTAGTTCTCTAGAGGGATGCCCTCATTCGCTCAGCCCAATCAATCCAACATGTATTTTTGACATCTGCTGTATTTTGGCAAGCAAGGAATAGTCACCCCCAAGAGCCCATTACGTACAAACACCCATGTCCAAACCTTGCCTTATTACTTGCACTAAGGAGGTGCACTAGATAGTCGTTCTGTCGCTTCATCACTGCTTTCCATTTTTACACTCGCACATTAGGTCTGATGTCAGCTACGATTATTTCACTTATTTTGTCGCTGTTTCGTTTTCAGTTTCGCTCGTGCAATGTGCGATTGATCGCCTTATTAACTATGGGTCCTATCACTACATATGATATGCATAATTTTTAATTATCTATCGCTTATGTAGTTTTCACGTAGGTTCACATACAGGTAAAATAACACTATCTAAAGCTGCTAGAATTCGGCCTGCATGCGCTAGGGCGCATTAAAGCTGATTAAGCTAATCTCCACGTCGGATTCTCATTTTTAATAAGCAAAGTGCGACATAAAAAGGATAATAATAAAGCACACCATTTTAGGTTTAACGCTGTCTTTGTGCAAGCTCATAAGGCCTTGGTCAGCATGTGTTCAGCTGGACGAATGGACGAGCGGCCGAACGCCTTTGCGGTGCAAGCAAATCACCGACATCCCACACGTGCCTAGAATGTCGCAAACATGCATTCCCTCGGGTTGTTGTCTGTGAATTTTTAAACAACGTTGCATTGTCCTGTGGTCCACATCACGTTCTATCTTAACATCTCGAAGAGTGGCGAGGTCGCAGCTGACAAAATTTGGCCTCGAGCAGGTTTAAGCTAATCAGAAATGTAAGAAATTTTGAATGATATCCAAGAGTGTTGCCGCTAACTATGCCCGCGGATTCGCAATTTCGTGGCTAGGCCTCGTCACTTAATGATTTGTGCTAATAACACCGAATGCAAAGGAAGGATCCGACCTCCTATGCTCACATAATTGTAGCATCTGTCTCACCAGTATCTTATTCAGAGTCAGCATTTAGCCAAAAATGACAGCGTGGCGGACGTACGACACGTATCTCGGCGTATCTGCTCCGTATCGGAGCCCTGTTCTCGTCCGAAATCCAAGGAACGCAAGGCTGTGAGAACGGAGAGCATCAGAATCCCGCTAAGTTTCAATTACACGTTCTCTATGCCTGACCGCCACATTGAGAGACCAGGTGATGCTTCGCAAACTTTCTTGGGAGACCAGTCTTTGGGGTCGACGACATTCAACCGACTACGTCCTGTTAAATCATTACTGGCATATTGATAGTGATTAGTATTGACAGTGTTATGACCGAGTAAAGCATGACGCAGCTTGGCGACGACTGCTTGGGACATGAGTTGGGATTTCGTCCTGCCGTCCCGCCTTGCGTGTCGTGAAGACGCTGCCTTCACGAACTCTGCTCGGCCTTGCAACACATCATATGACTGGGGTGGCTCGCTCACAAGCGAATTACTTCAGGCAAGACGGGAAATGGCGTCGCGTCGAATGTGTGTTGATACCAACTTCCTGTTTATTGTCTGTCCCCATACCTCAACTATTTGCGGCCTAAGAAATATGTCAACGTTTAAGATGCCGCCGTTTGCCGTGCGGGAAAGCTTGGGTGTGCTGCAAATGGATTATCCTGGAAGCGCTCTGGGCCAGTCCCTTCCTGCTTCCTACCTTCTATCCTTGCAGGAGATCGCCAAGCATGCTGGACCTCATAGCTGGGCTAGTCTGAGATGCGTGTGCCAGAGCTGGCGTCGGGGCATCGGCCGCGCCGTGCGGACCGTTCGCCTCACTGTTCCTTACCACAGCACAGTCCCCGCGCAGCAGGCCCCAGTTGAACCAGCCGCCGCAGATCAGCAGCGGCCCATTCGCAAAGGCCCTACTGCGGGACGGCTCACAGGACGCGGCGCGGCGGTTGCCGCTACCGCAGCTGCAGCTGCTACTGCTGGGAACCATGGACAAGACCCAAACCAAAACCAGCAACTGCAGCACGATGAGGAGGCGGAGGCGAAGGCATTAGCAGCAGCGGCGGCGGCAATGGCGCTCTTGACGGGGGGAAACGGTGGTCACCACTCAACCGCAAACGCACCCTTCACTGTCGCGCGGCCGGGGGACAAACCCTCCTTAGAGCAGCTCCGAAACCCCTTCAACGAACAATTCGACCACCAGCACGGACGACATCAAGAGCAGCAGCAACCGACAACGACCACGGGTCGTGGCTTTGCTGCTTCCAGCGGCCGTCCACCCCTAAGCACACACGGGATGGAGGTCGGTACCCACGGCCAGGTGAATGTCAATGATGCAACTGCGGCTGTGACAGCGGTGACGGTGACGGGAACACCGCCAGCAGTGCCGGCAGTTTTGACCTCTGAACCCGCCACCTACGGCCATGCGCCCCTTGATCGCATGGCGGGCATACCCCGCCCGACATCGCTGTACCTTGAGCCTCGCCCACCGGTCGATTCCCTTGCACATGTCTTTCACCTGCATCGTCAGTCCACGGTAGCGGCGGTGGCGGCGGCCGCCGCCGCCGCCGCCGCCGCCACGGCGGCAACGTGCATACAGGGTCAGGTTAGCGACTCGCAGGCCGCCGGCGTTGCTAGCTCCGTTGGCAGTAGCAGCATCGTGGTGTGGAGTTTCCTGGAGGCAGCGGACAGGTTAGCTACGGCGTTTCCGTCGTACGACAATCTTAGCCTTAATTTCGCAGAGCCGCTACCGCTGGCGGCCTGCGGCGGCAGCGAGGTTGGAAGCGGTCGCTGGCTACAGGTGGGTTCGGGCTCCCTTTGCAGCGGACGAGTTTAAAAGGCTAGAGGCAAAATAAATGGGAAGGTGAAATTGAACCTTTGTGATAATAAGCAGAATGCATAGGGAATCCGGCTGCTCGTTTTCCTTTCCATCCTACAAAGCTTCAAAGCCGTTGCATGAGGAAACACGGTACAGGGTGTTATTATCTTGCTGGTGAATTGTTTGTACCCGTGTTTTGTGGGCCTTAGGGGAAAGCGGAATCGTACACGTCCCCCGCTTCCCCCTCCCTAAGCAAGCGGGAAACGGTACTACCCCCCCAACTACCGTGACTCTATAACCTCTGCAAGAAATGCGTTCAACCAAGAAACGCGTTTTCAGGATAAGTTCCTTCATTGCACTTTATATACTATATGTTATATATATATATGTGTGTGTGTGTATCCGCTGTATACGTCACTCTGTCCGTCTGTCTGTCTGTTTACCTATTTGAAATATCTTGACGAGAACCCAAACCCTAAACCCTAACTGCACACGTGTATCCCTAGCGGTTGCCCCTTACTAGTTCAAACCTGTGTAACAACCCTAAAACCGTAAAACCGTAAAACCGTAAAAGGAGTCCTAAAACCCTAAAAACCCTTCATTTACGTGTATACCCCCCGATCCCAGCGGGAGATGACTACAGCCCTCGAGAAGCTGCTGTCAAGCCGGTTGGTGTCCCTGTCGATTTGCGGACATGCGCCGTACCCGCTCTTCATGGCGCCGCCGCCGCCGCCACTGACAGTGCCGGTAGCGCTGTCAGCGTCGCCGCCGCATCAGCAGGAGCGACAACAGAAACAGTTCTTTCATTACCAAGAAGGGGCTGCCGTACATCGCGGTCAACGGTTCGGCCAGCAGCTGGTGCTTACTGATATTGCCTCTCTCCATGCCATCACTGTTGCCGAAGCCATAAAATCTCTGGAGGAAGAAGGCGCTGATAGACCCATGGGTCAGTGCAGCCCCAGTACAGAGTGCGGGTTTGGCGCCGGCAGTGGCACGCCGAGCCGTCGCCGCCGACGGCCGACACCATTGGCTGAGGACATGATGCCAGTGGACGCCGTCGCGCCGCTGGCGGCGCCATATTTGGCCGAAATGGGATCCGAGTCAGCCCGAAGCGAGCGATTGGGATCCATGGACGCACTGGTTCACGCGCAGCAGTCGCCGTTTCGCAATGTAAACGCGGATGACTTACCGCCAGGCGCTGCAACTGCTGCGCCGCCGCTGAAGCCCTCTGCAGCTAAAAATCCCAGTGTGGCGATTGCTAACGAACGCCGCAGATCGCCGTGTAGCCCACCGTCCCACGGGTCGCTCAGCAAGCACCCCCACGACGAGGCAGCTGCTGGGCACATTGACGGCTCTGGATCCGACCAGAATTCAGGCGAGTTTCAAGCCCAGCGCCGCCGCCATGACGCCATGGCTTCGGCTGCCATCTGCAAGGATGTGGATGGCAGCGGTGCCGTAGGTGAGGGTATGGTTCCGGAGCGGGTCGGGAGCGGTGTGCCCAGCACTCCAGGGCTGGCGCACTGTGGCTGTCATGGCGTCCTTGAGGGTGATAATCCCACGGGTCCTTATGGCTATCAGGGCAGTCCCAGCGGTGGCGGTTATTGCGCCGGCACCCGCGGCGGCATAGAGCACATGGACATCGAGGTCACAGTGCTCCCGACGCTGAAAGGGATTCAACCAGGGCCGAATGGCAATGCGTTTGACAACAGCAAGGAGAGTGCCAATGGAGAGGATGGAGAACATGCGGGACCCAAGGTGCACGGGTCGGGCCCGCCAGGGACTGGTTGCGCGCAGGCAGCTACCATTGACGGTCAGGACATTACTAACCACTGCCACGCGCATCCGGCAGAAGCGCATGAGGCCACAGCAGGAGCAGCGATTGCGGTGTGCGCACTTGACGCAGTCTTGCGGGGGGAGAGCAGCCAGGGTGAGCATGGGAGCGGCAGCGGCTATGGCGCCAATGGGTACGGCCACCGCCTGCGGCGTGCGGTTGCCAGCGGCTGCATGGCTGCTGCGCCCCATGCTGAGCCGGTGCGCGCTGGCGTCAGCAGCAGCGGCCGGGTCTCACAGGTCTTACTCAGTAGCTCTGAAGTTGTGGAAGAGGCGGTGATGCCGATGGCTGCTGCCACTGCCGCCGCCGCGGCTGCCATTGCCACAGGTCCCAGCGGGGACGGCCGCAGCTGCGTCGCGTCCGCCACATGCCGCAAGACAGCTCAGCTCAATGCCTCTGCGGCGACGACATCACATCTAGGCCGCCATGCGGCTGCGAGGACGGTTGCAAGAGCAAACGGCGCCACCGGCACAAGGGTCGCCGCCGCCGCCGCCATTAATGCTGTAGCGGGCGTCCTCGAAGCTGCTGCCGCCGCTGCAGGGGATTGGCATTCTACTGGTACCGTTGGCGCGGCGGGTACGATGCGGTTTGCGTTGGGCCTCAATGACGCCGGTGCTGGTGCTGGTGCTAGTGCTGGCGGCGCTCGCGCGCCGCCTCTTCTTTCAGGCCTGGCCCAGTTGGTATCGCTGACGCTGGCTGCAGATCTAGGTTTCCCAAGTCCCCAGCATCTAGAAGCGATTACGTCGCTCCGAAACCTTCAAAAGCTGGACATGCGAGGCGCAAAGTTCATGCAGGTAAGAAGTATCTTCTGTGAGTCAGGAGCCCGCATTGGAAAGTACATAGTGACCTTGTGGGTAGCACCCTTCTTCAACCCATGGGTTGGTATCCTTCGTTGCGTCCAATTCCTACACACGAGCTTTTTCCTGCCCATCTCCCTGCCCATCGAGTTTCTCATCACTTCCGCACTTCACCACCGCAAACTCATCACCACCATGAGGCTCACCTGTTGCTGCAACTTCAGCCCCGTCCGAGCCGCCGAAACCCATCACAGGCCAGCACCGCTATATCACCGCACGTATCCACTATACAGCCCATTACATGACTCCGCAAGGGTTTCAGCAGGCCGCCACCCGACGCATGATAGAAACACAGCATTGCAAAAACCGATCATCCGATCTCATTTCGACATGATGCCGTGAAATGATTCCCCAGGTAGAGGGCGATGCCTCTCTACAAGCACGCCAGGCCTGGTTACACGTGGGTAATGAACACGTGGCGGTTGTGGCCCGTTGCACGAGCTTGACCTCCTTATCGCTCAACCATCTGCACCCTGTGGGAGGTCAGCAGTTGGTGGCGTTAACGGCACTCAACCGACTTACCTGCCTCGGGCTCACAGACGCGCTGTCTGGCAATACCGTACACGGCTCCCACATCCGGGTATGGAGCCCATGGGTCGGGGAACCCATGGGTTGGGGGAAGGAGGGGAAGGGGAAGGGGTATGGGGTAGGAAGTAGACGGACCGGACCGGTCGCCGGAGCCGAATGGTTGTCCGGTCGTTGGGGAGCAGAATGATGTATGAGGAAACCAGTCCCGCGTGAGGGCGAGTGCGAGCTTGCCAGTCAGGAATCTCGGCGGGAGTTACAGGTGGGCCTGATGATGGTGAACCGAACGGGCATTGGGTCGGGACGAAACGAGGAAGACAGCTGGCGGCAGCAGCACGGCATCAGGAAAGTCGAATTGCCACATAGATGTCCAGCTTGCTGCTGCTTACTTACCTTACCTTACCTTACCTAGACTCACCATACGAACCAAAAGGTGGTTGTATTATTGCTAGGTAAAGCACAGGGTCGGTGGTCACGGCAGTTTGGATAATCGTTGGTCGTTTGGATAACCGTTTTTTGCTGCAGACCCTCGCGGCGGGCCTGCCTGAGCTGCGAAGTCTTGAGGTTGGGCGGGTGACCTGCCCGCCCCTACACCTGCCGCAACAGCAGCCGGGGGCGGCGTTGCCGCCAGGGTCTGCGGGGCCGGCGGCGGCGGCTGCTACCACAGGGGCCGCAGGGCCCAACGGCGGCGATGGCGGCGCACGACAGCCTCCACTGCCGCCATCCCTCCTCCCACTGCCACAGCCGCAACAATGCGGGGTCGCTGGCGGGACTCGCGCGTCCTCTCCGTCCGCCAGCTGGCCATACTGCCAGTCCTGGGGTCCTGTGCTAGGGCTATTTCACGGCCTGACGTCGTTGCATCTGCAGGTGTGTACGGCGGATAGGTACGGCAATAACGCGTGATGAGCGGCATGGATGAGAGAGTTGAGAACTAATTGAGAATAAGAGTCCTATTAGTAATGTCTTGCCGGAAAGTAAGAAGCGGAGCCTTATTAGGATTGTTGGTGGCCTCCAACATTTTGCATCGCTGTCTTTGATAGCATCATACCATCATTACGCGCAGGTTGCTTGTTCTTTTGAGACGGAGCTTCTCAACGGTGTGGCGGCACTGCCGCTCCTGGACAATTTCTCAATGGAACTGCTCGACGTGCCACCGCCACAGCTAGCGGCGATTCTTCAGGTGCTGGCGGCAGCGGCGCCGGGTCCCGGAGCTTGCATCGCCGGCGCCTGCGGCGACGGTGGCGACCTGCCGGGCGCGGCGGTTCACCGCCGCGGCCCCCGTCGCGCCAGTGTCAGCGGTATCACAGGTGGCGACAGCTTTAACGGCAGCCTGAGCTACGTCTTTCATGGCTTGACACTGACGGCCTGCATGCTGTATGACGAGCACTTGGAGCTCATGGGTCGGTTGGGGCATCTGCGGTATATTCGGTTGGATCAAGTGGACATCCGTACACGAGATCCTGACGGATGGACAGCCCTGTCGGGAGCACATGCACTGGAGTCCTTCTCCTTCCGTGCCTGGAACAACCCAATCCTGTCCGCTTCTAATCTCTGCGTGCTCACAAATGACAGCCTGGCGATGATGGCCGCAAACTGGCCTCGACTGCAACAGCTTAGCTACTGCGGAAAGGTAAGGAGAATGTGCTTCCTATTTTGTCTTTTGGCTGGGCGTTAATGGCAATGTGTAATCTAATGCAATTATGGGAGATGTCAGGCTTGATGATGGACATCATCTGCCCCAATGTATTGTAATGTAAAACAGCATCAAGAGTATCAAGGTATGGCATTTCTTTGTTCCTTCGTCTTCCCCGTCCGCAGGTTGCGCTGACGGAGAAAGCGGAGGAGCACTTGGCTCGTATGACTTGTCTCACATCTTTAGAAATTACGGGCACCGATGGGACCTCGATTCGCGTGTGGCGCAGCACGGCGACAGGTAAGCTACTTCGCACGATTGCTCTGCCTCACACTACCGCTGCCAAGGTCTCGAGCCGCAACGGCTACGTGACATATAGTGACAGCGACGATTCAGCCGATGAGGGCTCGGAGGCGTCCGTCAACTGGATGGGTGAGATCGGCTATGTTACCAGCGAGTACGATGCTGATTGAGGACCGTACATGGAAGTAAAAAACTAATTGCAAATGAGGTGAACATGATGCGTTGGTTTGAGTTCAGAGTCGGGTTTTGACGGCACGCGCGCTCTGGGACTTGCGTTGCAGGGTGTTGCTTTTAAAGTTTTGGTGTCTGTCAGTCAAAAGAATTACGCATGAAATTTTAATTGAAGTGGAGGCAAGATTCCAATAACCTTTCGGGGCCGAAGTGTTATTTTGAAATATGAAATCGCTTTGCTTGATTTGATCCCGGTTTAGGGGTTAGGTAAGGAAAGGTTCTGTTTCGTTATGCTTTGGGATTTGACTATGTTTACCTTTGACCAGGACGGAAACGGATTGCAGCCCTAGAGCCTTGTGTGTCAAATGTAATTTTGTATGTATCGTTTCTGACATGTCAAGCGATATTCCCCACGACGCGAATTTTCACAAATATCTATGGTAGATTTTGGTCGGATAATATGAATTATGTGTAGCTTAGTCTTTGTTGGCTGGCCGTGATGTTACGAGCGAGAGTAACCAAAAAGGTGGTAACGTGGGCTTTCTCTGACAAGCAAGATGCTTACCTGCATATGTGCCAGGAGAGATCGCGATGTATACGTTTTGAAATACCAAGGGCGCGATTTCGGCGAGGGAGTGGAGTGTGGAACTCTGCGGATGCGATCCGATACGTGAACTTTACGTGAACTTTATACACCAGCTCTGGCGTGGCCATTATTACTTGTTCATCAATTGTTTACCGCTGCCAGATGCGCGCTGATAAAGCGTATATGGCCGTTTTACCCACTTTTAAACCCTCTGTATATTGAAACACCACAGCTGTGTCATATTTCATAATCATAAGAAGCCACATATCGGTTAGATGCTTTCCTGGCATAGGATCGGGAGCTTATCTGAGTGAGAACTGAACCAACTCACCCCTAAAAACGTGCAACGTGGATTGGGGTCCAAGATTTATTTACAGCTCGTTGCCGCCCGCCGCCATTCCTATATGCCTCCGTACCCATACAGCTGCATGCTATCCTGCGGACTGCATGGTAAGGACTCTTCGCAGGAACAGCAACCAGAAATGCACAAACCTTACGAGACCAGCCACCTGCACCTGGTTGGACACCAACACTCCAAACTAGGCAGGTAAGGCAAGACGCACCAAACGTGACCAACTGTTACGTACTCCATTTCAATGCGAATTTTCCTTCTGCCGGAGCTCCGGAACCAAACCGCTCCTCCAGAACTCGTCGAAAACCCCAAGTCTTGCCCCTAGCAAATTCATCAACACCGCATTCGCAGGATCCGCTTTGCCTAGGTTTCATCCGCATCACTTGCAGGCTGTGGGCTTCCCTGGCCAGCCGGTTCTGATGCCTCCTGCCCTGAACCTATCGCCCCCATCCGAACACACGGAGCTCCAATCTTCGGACCTGAACTCCGTCCGCAGAAACTTAAACAGGATACAACTAGTCCGGATCCCCCGTCCTCAGAATAAGACGACGCGAGAGTTTCCCCATTCTTGTCAACTAAACAGATACTCAGCAGCACGCCCCGCCTGCGCAGCCACCCGTCCCTGCGCTGGCTGTTGGCGTACCGGACGCCTTCGGCCCGCCGCAGTCGAACTGTCCAAAGTGCACTGCCCGGTCGCCGATAACTGTGAAGTGCGGTTTCAGCCAGGTCTCTCCCACCATCGAGGCCGTGTTGCCACACACGAGCATGGGTTTGTTGGTCACGAAGCTGTGGTAATTGAAGTTTACGTAACGCACGGGAGTACGGGATACGGAGATTATTTGTACGACATAAATATGGCATTCCGCGGAGGCAACGGTGGTAAAGGACGGGTACAAGAACTTTCCTTGGCAATAAAACAATGTGAAGTGATGCGTTGCGTAACGGATCCCTTTTAAGCCTGTAGGTTCTCCGAAAGAGACTAGACGAGCAACCGCTTAGTCTGTGATGGTCAAGTAATCATGCAAGCCAGAGCTTTGCACTTCCCTTTCGAAGAAACCCATTTCCAGTGTTCCCTTTCCGTGTCCAGTAACACGCCGTTTTCCCCAATCACCATCACCGTCACCATCACACTATACACATGCATTAGTTAAAAGGCGCGAACAGGAGGTCCCATGCATGCACATGGGCCCACGTCCTCCCTCCCTCCTCCCTCGACCCCCGCCTACCGATGATGGTCATCGAGATCATATGCGTGCGGGCAGCCGGGAACGGTGCCCTTGTACAAGGCAACCTGTGAGCGGTCCGCAACCCGCCGGGTCAGACTGGGCGAATTAGAAAAACTCAATAAATGGCATCAAGGCCTACGCTGCAGGACAACACAAATTGCGGCCCCAGACATGCTGGTCGGACGTCAACTGCTTCACCCCCACCTGGCCGTAATCTTCGCACAGGTCTTCAATTTGTCCGGGTACCTTGAAAAGCCTATAATGTACGAATAGCGTGAGAAGGTGAGAAGAATAGACGTGAGAAGGATAGCGTGAGAAGATGAAGCCACCATGCAGACAGACAGACAGGCAGGCAGACAAACAAACAGACAGGCAGACAATTGGATAAGACAGACAAACAGAGACAGGACAGGGAGAGACATGACATGACAGGGCCGTCAAGCTGAACCCACCGGTACGTTATGCTATAAAACCGTGCCTCGCCGATGAGATCCTGCATAAGGCCCCCCAAACAATAACCGAAAAATGGTTACGAATTCGGTAGGGACCTAACCTACTGAGGAATAGAGGGAGAGCGGGTCTCCTACAGGTTCTCCAACACTGCGCAATACATTGTGCTGTATCAACTCTTACGTGACAAGAAAGAGTCACATTCGGCAGTGGTGGAAGGGGCCACCGGTCCGGCCCTGTCATGTCATGTGCGATCCGCCTACTGACCTGCCTCCAAGGGATCAGCACCCACAGTCTTAGTTACCCGGGTCCGTTGTACCTCCTCACCCTGCCTCCTACATCACCCCACATCAATCCCTCACCTTCAGCTCCAAGTCATGCACCATGATCTCCTCGCATTCAAGCTGCCGGGGGTCTGTGAAGCCAACCTGGGAGCGATTTTCAACTTGTCAGGAGAAATAATATAAAAATAAATATCTTCAATATATGATAATTAAAAACCCGCCCTAAGACGTGGCAAAACACAGCACGTCGTTGTTCCCCGGATAAGGCCCTCCTAAAACCCTTATAACCACTTGCCCCCATTTATAGATTTGGAATCCTGGTGGTAGGTGGTAAGTACCTTTCGGCATAAGCGAATAAAATCGTTGACGTACAATGCGCCTGCCAGGCACTCCCCAAGGAGTACGGGATGTGTACGGACGGAGGTAGGCAGCCGCCGATCGCAGTACACGTCGGAAAAGTGCATCTCCCCGCCGGGCGCGAGCACACGGTACGCCTCTGACAGGACGCGGGCCTTATCCGGAGACAGGTTGATCTGAGCAGCAGGGGTTGGAAACATATGTGTGAACGACATCGGTACGGATGGAGAGGAAGTTCAAAACCACAACTGTATCTTGGTGGGCCTTATCGGAGAGCGACAAGCAGCACATAGCTCATTACGTCGATCAGCCAGCAATGGACTGCCGTCATAATATTTGAAGATAGACTAATCCGGACTCGGGAGGGTTTCGCTGTAAGTTGCATGATGGGAAGGCCATGGCGCTGTCCGTCTGTCCACCTGTCCGTCCGTCTCTGTCTGTCTATCAGCCGAGCCATCCACCATGCTAAGTAAATGCGCAACGCCGGTAAGTTAGCACTCACTGACCTGTGGAGACGTTACCTGAAACCCATTCCGCCAACTGCACAGCGTCCGTTAGTTCTTGTAACTCATCCGCTTACTTCCTAACCACATAACGCCCACCACAAAACGTCCATCCGTTGCACAGCGCCCGTGAAAGGGTTCCTGTGACCCGTGGGTCAAATGTTTTTCCGACCCAGCACCTAACCACCTACCACGCAATTAGAAATGATGAGGTCCACGCTCTCATCTGCAATTCCAGCGCGGTCTAAATACTCAATCTCGCCCTGGATGAAGTTCATGTTCGGACGGCTGTAGCCCAGCGTGTCCCGGCAGTAGCTGCTGCAGTGCGACCTGGCGACCTCGAGCTGCGCGGGTGTCATATCCACTCCTGAAAAATCCGGCCGGAAAAAAGGGGAGGAAAAGGGGAAAACGCGGAAAGGGGGGGACGGGGAGGGCAAGTGGTATTTGTATCTAGACAACAGATTCAGCGGGATCCATCTGTGTGACATGAGCGACAGGCCAAGATTTGACGTAGCAGTGGCTGCGTCGGAAGCGGAAGCAGTGGCGGTGGAGGTACGAAGGCCCAGCCCTCATAAGGTCCACCCGCTACAGCGTCTTTCTTCCGCAACCCGTCAGCGCGCGGCGCGGATATTTATGACTGGTTTTGAAAGCATCGCACCGCAATAATACAGCCTAGCGGCTTAAATCGCGCAGATTGGCTGTTATTTTTTAATATGCGGAGGAGAAGGAGAGGAAGAAGAAGAAGAAGAAGAAGAGGAGGAGGAGGACTTAATTCGAGAACCCTAGCCCGCACCAGTAGCCCACCAGTCACGGTCCCTGTCTCTCCAACGAGCTTCGCCGCCACGTAGCAATCGCGACCCGAGCCGCAGCCCAGATCGAGAACTCGCAGACCGTCAATGCCGGTCGGGATGGGATTGCCGCAGCCGTAGAATTTCTCTTTCACCTCGGCAGGTACAGAGCCCAGCGCGGCGCGCACAGCTGGGGCCGGGGCCTTGCAGGCGGTGCAGGCAGAGGTTCGAAGGTCACCCGAGCTCTTGAGCGTCTAATAGACGCGACCGCGCAGGGGGGGGCACACGGGGAGGCACGGAGAAGCAGGGACGCCGTGTGTGAATGCAGGATGCAAAGATGACACAACCTTCGTTTCCAGATAGATTATGGTATTTTAAGCTTTCCTCCAGGAGCAGAGCCCTGTGAAGGTTACCGCAGTAGCAGAGGCAGTGCAGGTGCGGCTCTGCATGGCCTCGCATAGCGCATCAACTTTGACCCCCAGAATGGCCGCCGGCGCTGTAGCATCTCACTGCGGCAACCCTAATCCTAAGTTCCCCCAACCTGCCAGCGATCAGCACGCCATCAAGCGTCCTTGCAAATCTTCAGGGAACACTGAATTAATGATGCCCCGGCACTAACCATAGGCCCCACCTGACATTCAAACGTGGCCCCACCCAATTGCAACGCGTCCCAGCCCCGGCTGCTCCCCAATAGTTCTACTGGAAGGTACCTCGCCATAGTATTCCCTCACGGTCTCCTTAACCGCCGCTTGGTTCGAACCCAATTGCTTTGCTGCAGTGAGTTCAGCAATCGCGTCGGGCTCCACAGGTGTTGCAGTCATGGATGCTGATGCTGCGGTAGGCGTGAGAGTGCAGGCATTTAGGTAGGAAAATAAACATCACATCCGGTAACAAATGAACAGCGACGTTTTCGCCGGTCAGGATTGCCTAGGTTAAATATCAGTTATGTGTATATCGTGAAAAGGTGTTGTTGCGATGCGATAAACCTTGTCCGACGACCGGCGCTCCCGAACGCTCACTCCCGAATACTCCTACCTGTAAGAATATGACTGATACTCCTATGTTTAGTTACAGCAATAAAGTGAATTGCACGTTGTCTGTGTGTCGGGATATGCGTCTGATAACTTGTGCGCGGGTGTTGTGCCTGGACAGTCCGAAACATAGCACTCAGTATGTGTTGAGAAGGTACTTAAGCAATATATTCTGAACAAGATTTGATTGCGACATTTGGAAGAAGTAAAGATTATATAATGATGTAACAGTCATGGATGCATCATGTAGATCGTCGTCGAAGCGCGACGACGACCTTAACAGCTTGACTTGGATGTAAACCATTATAAAAAATTAAGCCCACAATTCTTAACCGCAGGCTTGTGGACGTAGTTGACATGCCTCCAGCTTCACCGCACACGGACATTCCGCCCCCCACCCCAAGAACGGTCGCTGCTTGGTCTTATCCTCAGAGCTCAGCCGATCCCAGCCGTGTCCTAACTCGGTGACGTGCCGTTATGCCACGCCAAGGACACCGATACCGAATTGTCCGCATGCGCATCGAAACGCCATCATACACACGAACAGCAGCACCCCTGACAAGATCCCGTCACATCGAAGTTAATACATGCAGCAGTTAACCGGCACATACATATGTTAAAGCACCGACGCACCTAACTATAATGAACCCTTCTGCTTTCCGTTATAATGTTTCGAAATCCTCCGCGGCATTATCTCCTAACCTTGCTATATGAAGTCCCGACCGTTCTCGCCACTGTTCTCGTATCCTATGTACATTGCCCCAACCAATGCACGCCGGGAAGAAGACAGAAGGAATTTAGCCTGCCAACCTTCTGGTGCGACCTCGCCGCGTGATGGGCTCAGGGACCTTATCGCAGTCGTTGTACGGCGCCAAACCTTGACGCCGACTCATTCCCCACGACCCTTTACAACTAAGCGCAGAAGACCTGCCTAGGTCTTGAACACGTGACGCGTAACACCACAGCCCTACACGCTGCGTGCTGTCGTGCCCAGTCGCCCTGCCTGCTTCCCCATTGGGCCTTATGAGAACCCAAACGCCCTTCTCCAGCCCGCGCCTTCCCTTTTTCCATCCCTCCGCCCCTCCAAAGCAAACCAAGGCATGGCCCCTTTCAGAGCTTAACGCCATTATTCTTGGCCCATTTCCGCATGACCGCCACGATAGGCTCGCATTGGTCGGCGCTGTTGTTGCCGCGAAGCAGCGTAATGATGTCCCGAAGGGAGTCCTGAAGTGGGATGAAGTTGGGATGGCAGTGCAATGCACAGTAGGCAACGCGGTCAACGGGGCGTTAAATAAAAAGGGACTATCTTTTGCGGTTCGTCTGCTTATTGCAATATGTACGGGGAGAGGAATCACGAAACAACAATTGCTACAACAATATCCGTTATCAGTACGAGCGTGTTGGCGGCTCGATTGAAGCTTGTTCCCGGAGCCTTTTGAAACTGTGCACTCATAATGCAACTGATTTCGAACCCCCCTCCCAACTCCCCGTGCCTTCCCAACTCCCCGTGCCTTCCCAACTACTCCCCGTGCCTTCCCAACTACTCCCCGTGCCTTCCCAACTACGTTTTCCCCATTCGAACGGGGTTCGTTTCCTATGGGCACATCACGCCATACATCATGGGGTACGTCATCACGCTGCCGGGCGCACCTTGGGCTCCTTGCCGGCAACAATCATTTGAAAGGCGCCGCACGCTGCGCCCTTCTTGCCCTCCAGGTATTCCGGCGCCGGATCCAACCGCTCAAGCACGTCGAATGCCTAGAGGAGACAAACGAAAGACAAGGGACAGGAGGTAAAAGGCGGGGGCATAAACACGATGGCATATGGAAAACATCAAAGGAAGGGTGGCCGTTAACCAAACCAATGTGCTCTTTGCAGATGGGCCGGTAGCGAGGATAGACGATGAGTAGACAACGAACGCGTGCTGGTATATGGGCGCGACGGAAGGGAAAAAAAAGAGGTGGGTTTGGGGGGTGTATTAAACGACCCATTCGGGACGGAAAGGAATCCTTATGAATTTCCCATGACGCTTCGTTACCGTATCTCACTTTGCATGCAAAGTAGAAGGCGCCCATCTTATAGCAGTCATTGGCTATGAGCTGCAGCAGCTGATAGGACTCGTCGTTGGTCTCCAGCCGCAGGTACAGCTCCCAGGCGAGGCGGCTCTTGCCATTCATGATGTAGCATCGGGCCAACCAGGACAAGTAGCAGTACTCATTCCTACAGGGGGGGCCAAAGCATGGGATTTCATATAATAATCCTTTGATTTATCTGATTTGAAGAACCACTTCCTTCTTCCTACTAGACGGCTGCCCACCTGTATTTGTCGTTCTGGATTTGCAGCAAGGTCTCTTCCGCCTCCTTGTACTTTCCCGTAGCGGCCTTGGCGATGCCAAGGTTCCAGTTGAAGTCATCGTCGTTCAGGAAGTACGTCTTGATCGACTACAGATCATCCCCAGGGAGAGACGAAAGCAGCAGATTTGTGTCATTGTTCGGCCATCTGGATACAAGACAAAGGGCCTAGGCCTACTTCAAGTGCGGCAAACCACCCATACAGTTGTTGCCCAATAATCCGTAGCAACTGCCTGTCTAGCCCCCTTCTTTCACTACTTCCGCGCACCGACAGGAACACCAGCACGTCCTCAAACTGCTTGAGAAGGAAGAAGCAGCTCGCCATGCACTGTCGACCGGGAATTGTGTCGCATTCGGATGCGGAGGCGCCAACCAGCTGGTAATACTGCTGCGCCTTCTTCAGGTGCTCAGGATCACCCTTTACCTGACCCAGCATCGCGTGGACCACCGCCTAATGTGCAGTGTTGGAAGTGGAGGTGCAGTGACAGGAGCAGAGGACAGATGGGACAGCACAGGATGAGATGGCGTAGCCGAGGGGGTGACGTCAGAGACAGCAGACGGAAGCAGTAAAAAAAGGGTATGCGGGTGCAGAGGTCCGAGACACAAAAGGTCTGGAGTTTGCAACAACACATCAGAGGTGCAGTTTGGTAACACGCACCTGTACACGGCACATGTAGGATAAGCTTTCCTCGTCCTTGCCAGCGTGCAATACTAACATGGCTTTTCAACGCCCTGACTTCCGGCGTGGGTAACGTACTTCATGTGGTTCAAGCTCACGGTGTGAGAGCGCGGGACTTTGGTGCAAAAGGAGCGTGCGTACTTAAGTGTGCTAGCCGTGGACAAAGGCGGTGAATATCATATAAATACCTTGAGGATAAACTCGGGCGGAGTGGATGGCTCCATATCCTTAATCAATGCATATGCCTCTCCAATCTCGTGGTGACGTAAATGGTGGATGACCAGGTTGAGGCGCGCCTCGGGCGGGATGTCACCCAAAGGGGGTAGGACCTGGACGAGGTGGACACGAGCGACGGAAGCGATAAGGGTATGACGGTAAATGCCCAGCCTTGAAGTGAGGTAACATGTCACAAAGCGAAGGAACGGTCAACAGTATGGAAGCATACTTCTTCTTGCGGAGATCCCCGGTCCGCTGCTTGTCGTACCATCCCCTAGCACGTGCCATAAAGTCGCCCGAATTTCTGGGAATATGAAAATACGGCACAAAAATGCATTAATGAAAATCGCTCACGGCCCAGTGCCCAGCGGATCGCACGCCCCTGCTCACATCACTACAGAGATCCAATAGCCTGTAGTGGTTGCCACAGCGAACTGGGTTCCAGCGACCGGATATGCTACCCATCCATGAGCCGCAAGATGTATACATGCACACGCACCTGCAACGCATTCTCTCCCCCTCGAAACACCACGAGATTGTGGCGGATGAGGTCATGATCTAGGTGCTGCCCGCCGCTCAGCTCCGCAAGCGTCTTGAGCTCTGCCTCTGCCGCCTTGCCGTTGTACATGCGGAAGTGGTTGCACGCCTGGCGGGAGGGGGATACGAGCACGGGTTCGCGAACCTTCAGGTTTGTGCACCGGCAGAAAAAAGTAGAGTAGTACTTCAATCAATACATCATTGTATTAAAATAATTGTCCGCCATTCAACCATGCTACCCTCTTGCAATTGTGCAGCACCTGTGGTTTCGTGGCTTCCTGTGATCGAGTTCGTTGGGTTTTAATTCCCAATCCATTCCGGTATTAGCAAGAATACAGGGTGATTGTATCCTAAGCGGTGCATGAGCTGCCTCGTAATAAAGCCCTCTGCTTGGTGTGTGCATTCGTCGCCCACCTTGAGGTTGACGGCAATGGCGCTGTCTTGAAACGCATTTAGGTAGACTCCAAGAATCTCCAAGCTGACATCGTAGTAGTCCAACTTGCAGTAGCACAACGCCACGTAAACCTGGGATGGAGGGAAGGCAATGGGCAGCGGACAGAAGGTGACTGGTACAGCATCCTGATAGGGAAAAGTGAGAAAGAGGCAGCTAGCCGTTCCAAAGGCCATAGAAGAAAGCCACCTGGCTCTATACCCATAAACCAGATGAGAGCCCGCGACGACATGAGTGAACGATTCTGTAGTGGCGCCAACATGGATCAGCTTAGAAACCTGATTATACCGCACTGCACGGACCAGGTAAACGTAAGGCAAGACGTATAGATCTTCGGCCTCGGCGGAAAAGGTTGGAACAAGGGCAGGCCCTTCCGTCGAGCCGGCTTGCTAGCTGCTCAGAACCAACGTAACGGCCAGGACCACTATGCCTGGGTTCATCATTCACTATTCCCTACCCATGTGATACATGTTTCTGAGGCGGTGTTGATGTAGCATTGCCACCTGAGCTGGATGTCCTCATTGGCGAATGCATGAGGGGAATGCTCAGCCCGGCCAGGCATGTAACTGCCGTGCCAATGCCCATCACAACCCAACACATCCACACGCTTACCACTTCTTTGCCAAGGTTTATAATCCTGCAGCCGCCATTACCTCTTTACAGAAAAGCAAGCTATGGGACACGCCTAAATACCCAAAGATCATATGAATAGTGCACAGCATTTGTGAGGAGGTTGCTGTGGCCTGGTGGTGGGTTCCCACCCTCCCCAACATACGCGCCGCTACCTGCTTTTCGTGGCTAACTTGCTCACTTGCTCTCCTAAAACTTCGTTCAGATCTCTGACTTTACAGCACCACTATGCTCTCACATTAAGTGCCAGGTAATCCCGGTGCTCCAATAACAACCGCTTATAGATGTCCGTGGCCTGCGGAATGGTGGAAGATCGAATGGGAACAGGATGGGCGCTTCAGGGAGCGGGATGGGAAATGGATCCGCAACTCAGCTGGGGTTGCGGGGAGCAGCAACGATGCAGGAAAGCCTATGGCGGAAGCCCTAGGACTGTCCTTTTCCGTGGCGCCCTCTCAAAGGCCCCCGGTCGGCGCAATGAGGCTTCAGCATCCTGGCCAGGTGCCTAATAGATGGCAATTGGCGGTCGCGTCACCTTGCTCCAGAAATCACGCGGCCAGAGCTGCAGCCAGCCTGGCACGCATAGCCTGCTCCGAACCGCACCTCATGCAGCACACAACTGCTATACTCGACTACCGTCGCCAGCCATGCTATGGCCGGCTTCCACAATAGGAACACGGCAATCAGTTACAGCATCTATCTGTCGGCTGCCGCATAGAGAATCAGTCCAGGGCCTAGTGCAATTTACCCCTGCCAGGTCAAGCTGCTGGCCGAAGCTATCAAGTACCAGCACGCGGCAACTTAGGTTCTACACGCGCTTTGCTTATTAATCCTCCAGCATAGGATTGAACCAGGGCTCCGAAACCTACCCGATGATGGGGATAATTGCCCTCAGGGTCGGCCTGCGGCTCACCTCCTGGAAATGGCTGCGCTGGTAATGGATGGATGCCAACGTGAGCTGGTCCTCAATCGAGTCCGTCAGCTGGCCGTGGTGGGCCATCAGTTTATCGTCATTACCCTGCCTCTGCGCGCTATGGAACAATATGCGGGTTCGCAGCGCGCACTTGGGGCCCTGGCGGGTGGAGGGGGACAAACACAGGTTAGGACGGGCTTCGTAACAGTAAGAGGTTATGGCGAGGCATACTGGTCAATGCCAGCGGACGTAAGCAGTATGATGTAGTGACATGCCGACGAAGGCATGGGGACATTCGCACCTGCGAAGCGATTTCTTCCGCCTCCTTGTACATCCCCATGTAGTAATGGCACGCCGCTGAGTACACATAGCACATGGGATCCGGGTCGTCATGTGTCAATAACTCCTTGTAAATAGCCAGCGCCTGTGAGCAATACGACGGACTCCTCGGTGGCAAACGTTTGGAAAGGGCTTGCATTCGACGGCATGTGTCCAGCGAGACCACACCTTATCGTGCTCTCCATAGTGAAAATAGCAGTAAGCTAGCCACTCTAAGTTCTTAATGTCATGCCGATTAGCATGTCGTCGGAATGACAATAGTGCAATTGCTCCAAGATAGTCGCGCTTCGTTAGAAACTCCTCAAGCTCCGGCACCTTTGGTTTTTCAAGTTGCTGCGCCTGCATCACGCCCGAAAAAAAATAATTGGTATTGCGTCGAGCGCCAACGGCATTGCCCATTCTTGTCCGCGGACCTGCGCGACGTTCGTGCGGGCTGCATGCTGTGGCCTCGACTTGCTGTAAAACATTTGTAATCAATATACAGAATTGCGGCCGCCGACAGATATTCAACGTAAGTCTAAGCGGAAGATGGCAAAGGTCAAGCCCGGACTCAGAAAGAAAAAATTTGGTTTTCCAAGTCTATTTTTCAACTTCATTATTAGCATTCGAACGACCGTGCATAGATGCAGCTTTAGGTTTGACGGTCTGCGGTACGACAGGCAGTGCAGACCACGACCCAGATAGATTGGCCTCCAAGCGAGTTAACCGTGTTTCACGGCATAATGGATATCAGTCATGGTTGGTTGGCCTCCATGGGGATTGAGAAACGGCTTCCACCGCCTGCATACTGGGGCAAATACAAGATATGCAGCATACTTACCTGTCCAAGCCTCCATATTCGTCAACGAATATGTCCACCAGATCACCTGCTGCGTTCCCCAAGGACTAGCAGCCGTTATTCGCCAACGGTATTGGTAATGATATCCAGCTTCGCCCATTTTCACTCCTGGTCGCCCTGCGCGTGGATTCCCCATGATCGTACGCTATCACGGTCTCGGTAGCTCTGATTGCGCCCGAGGCGGCCATTTCGAAGAGATTTATGCATTTCGTTGGTGCCGCTGCGTTGTTGCCAATCATTATTATCTGCTGCTCTGACAGCAACATCCAAAAAGTGTTCCTTTCAGGCGCAGCGTGAATCCTCGTGAATATACTACTCCGCCACGCCACACACGGCCTCACCCCGTCCCTGGGACTGCATGACGTAAATCATAAGTTAATTGTAGCACATTGGAGCCATTATACTTACAAACGCCCTCAAAACAGTGATGGTATGCTGACAAAGTGCCAACGGAAACACGCCGACAGACAAAGGTTAGAGCATGGCTGTACTTATATAGATCGAAAAGAATTTTTTATCCAATTAATATGTATTTGTTCAGTTGTCTTCGGTCAAATGTGTAACCTGGGAACTTTCCACGCCCATGTGATCGGTCGGTGACCGTTGGCCCCGTTTCCATGCACACAGGATGGCGATCCACAGCAGAGATTCAGAAACTTATAAAGCAGTCAAACTCGTATAGAATTATATATTAATTCTAGCAATTGCGGCAAAATGGTCGAGATTACCAAGGCGCACGTCGGCTTCCTGGGTTTGGGGATCATGGGAGAGGCCATGGCCCGCAACTTGCTGAAGAGCGGCCTATTTGCTTCTGTGAAGGTCTGGAATCGGACGCTGGCCAAGTGCGAGGCGCTTGTGTCCGAGGGTGCGCAGTGCGCGGAAACTCCTGCAGCCGTTGTGGAGTCCTGCGACGTGACCTTTGCTATGCTCGCTGATCCGGACGCGGCTTTGGCCGCCGTGTTCGGCGAGAATGGCGTGCTTTCCGCGATTGTTCCTGGCAAGGGGTGAGCAAAGAGTCGGTTAGTCGTCGCATTGCGCGGCACCACACGCTGCTCCAGGTGATGGCAACCAGACATGAAATGAAAACTGATCATTGGATTTTTATGCTCAATTCTTTAGATATGTTGATATGTCCACGGTGGATGAGGTGACGTCGACGAAGATTGGTGAGGCCATTTCCGCCAAGGGCGGCAAGTTTGTCGAGGGCCCCGTCTCGGGCAGCAAGAAGCCCGCCATCGACGGACAGCTCATTATTATGGGCGCGGGCGACAAGGATCTATATGACCTAGTACAGGTTGGTTATGCGTGGTGTCCGTCCCTGAAGAGGTTTGGAGCCATGATAGAAGGATAGGAGATGCCGCCTCGTTAAAATGACTCATTGGAATTTGGCAATTCCGACTCACAGATTCTAAACCTGGTAAAATTGTAGAATAGATGTCATATCACGCACGCACGTGATGGAGCCGAGGTATCACATGTGTCACGCCGCATAATTCATCCTGCCCTCTGGCCGAACCTCCGCTAGCGTGTTCCTCCACGCGGTTCCCTCCTAATCCTTTTTCTCCTGTTTCATGTTGCATGCCACCAGGAATCCATATCCGCAACTTCCAATTCTCGATCGCCACCGCCGGGTGACCTTTTTCCGCCCGCCCTTTCCCCGTAGCCCGCCTTCGACGTGATGGGCAAGAAGTCCTTTTACCTGGGCAACACCGGCGCTGCCGCCCGCATGAAGCTTGTGGTCAATATGGTCATGGGCGCCATGATGGGTGCATTCTGTGAGGGCATGGCGCTCGCGGACAAGGCCGGTCTGGAGCAGTCAGCCCTACTGGAGATTCTCAGCCTGGGCGCGATGGCGAACCCGATGTTCGCTCTTAAGGGCCCCAGCATCATGAGCCGCTTCTACCCACCTGCCTTCCCGCTCAAGCACCAACAGAAGGACCTGCGTCTGGCCCTGGCACTTGGGGACTCCTTGAACCAAGCACTGCCGGTGGCGGCCGCTGCGAATGAGGCCTACAAGAACGCCAAGGCGAAGGGACATGGGGATGAGGATTTTGCGGCCGTGTACGAAGCGACCCAGAAGTAAGGGGGTGCGAGCATGTGCGAGCACGTGGAAGGAGGAGTACTCCTCGCGTTCAGAGGAGTGTGATAGGACTAGGATTATTACCGGGGAGGTGAACTTGTGACCACTGAGCGCGTGATAAAAGGGTTTCCTACTGGAGTCGGCGCACAGTTGGGAAGGGGCACAGCGGACTGTGAGCTGCTTTCCATAAGAGGTTGCGTTCAGAGCGAGACGCGCTGCACTGACCGATGTGGGTCATCTAATTAGGCTGCCGTTGACCATGTGAAAGAACCGGCTGTGAGCCTGCGTCTGTGTTTGCGTGGAGAGACAGAACGTTTAGCGTACAGATACGTTCGCAAGCTCGCAAGGAACTTGCAGCCATTCGCAAGCTCGCCGTTGGACTTGCGTATATGTTTTTGCGGAGAGAAGGGGTGTGTGCTGTGTATAAATCTTTTACCGTTGGGGCTCGACAAGGGAAGGAAGAGCGGAGTGCGTGCAGGTGAGAGCTGGGAAGCATCCGGTAGGAGGCTTGATGTATTTGTGTTACCAGGATGGCGATCAGGTGGAGGGGAATAATGAAACAGTGTGCGGAGAAAGAGAGGGTAGAAAGAGAAGAAGATTGGATGCGCGCACGCACAGGCAGCACGATGACACGCGGATCTCATCATCAAGATATGATGACGGAGTTCCACGCACGGCGTCTTTGAAAGTTTCTTAAGTAAACTTTAACGCCGTACATGGTGCCTTTTTATTTGCTTCATACGTGATGATGAGGGACACATCTTGTCGAGGGTTTGTTAAGCCACGTCGGCTGCTTTGGATGTGCGACTTCGTCGACCTGTACGAGTTAAGCTGAGTTAAGCAGCAGGCATGAGCGTATTGCACGGACACTGAACATTCGACCGGGGGATACTTTTCTATGGTGCTTCTGATTAGCAATTTCGTGATGATAGCGTTGGGAAGAGCCCTTGCTTGCCGAAAGAGCGTGATCCGACCTTCCATGACCGAGGCCTGCGCGCCTCCATGATAGGTGATCGTATTCGCGCAAGAGGGGTGGTCATTATCCGCGGAGGCATCCACGGTGTGGATGAAATCGTCTTAAGGATTACTCATGCAAGTATTGTATTACCTTTCCGCGTCACCATTGCTGCCATGCTCCGATGGCAGCGATGGGCACATCAAGGTATGGAATGCACCACTAGCTCGATAGCTTTGCAAGGAATAGATCAAGAGTGTGTACGCTTGGTACCACCTGCTTCCTGACTCAATAAGCCGTCATTTCCAAACCTTCATGCCTACGCCATGTGGCCATGTGGCCAATCGTGTCGGGTGTGTGAATCTGGCGTCAACATGCATGCACATTTTAATCTCAATTGTACAGGACTGGTGCGGGCATAAGATACAGACAAGGAAGAGAATTAAAGATTACGGGAGGTTACAGAAACTTAATTTTCCTAATTTCTTGAAACCGCCGTGCGTGTGGCCCATTGCTAGTGATGTTTGTCGATGTTGTCCCATGTGGACGGATAAATAACAGCGAGGCGTTCCATTAAAAAATTAGGAGGGAGGGAGGGAGGGACGGACGGAGGGACGGACGGACGGACGGAGGGACGGAGGGAGGAAGGCAGAGAACAAAGGTGAGAGCGAGAAAAGGAGGAAGTGAGGTGGCGAGCGAGGCAGGGAGGGAGCAAAGGAGGGAGACGGAGGTGACAAACTCCCTTGCTCTCCCTCTCCCTCCCTCCCTTGCTTCCTTTCTCTCTGCCTTGCTCTCCCCCTCCTTTTCTCGTTGCCTCCATTGCTCTTTCTCCGTCAAAGTCTCCCTTTAGGTCCCTTTTCCCCTTGTTCCCCCTCCCGTTCCGGCATGTAATGGTTAGGCTGTCCTTCCGGGGATGAGATATATTTTCCCGCGCCTGGCCTGCCCGGCCGTCGATACACCTTAGTGCCCTCATTGCGGCGTGTTAGGGGCGTCAACTGACGTCGTGTACGTTGCAAAGGTTATGGCGCGGGCTCTGCTTGCTGTGGTGGAATAGCGTTGAAAGTTTCCGAAGTCCTTTGACTTTGTAATGACGTTCGTATTGTCCCACGCGTACGTTTAAGCGTTCGATTCTTCTGGCATGCTCGCGATGCAAGGATATTCATACCCCGGTGGCCAAGCAGGGCTACATATTTTGGATGAAAATAAAAGTATTGCATTGTTTGTCGTGTTATGAAGGCGTGTTGTCAAATGCTGCAATCTTGAGAAACCGTGATATAACGCAATATGACTTTGTAAAAGCTTCGGCGGCGTTGCGTTGACGCCAATCGACGTTGTGTCCTTCATGTAGCGGAGTCCTACAAATAGTAGTATGCCAGAAATGGTTTAGATCGTGATTAGAGCTTTTGGCCAGATCATTTTACGTTGTGACGTCCACGTTACGTGGGATCCCACGTATCGTATGGTCCCACGTATGGCCCGACACGTGACCGGGAGACTGCAAATTTAGCACTTGTACGATTTCTGCGGATTAGTCTCCATCGGCCCAACGCGCCCATTCCCGCTCTTGGTTCGCGGAACAGCCCCCCAAACTGCTATGTTTTCAGCTGCTCTTTGCGAGTAACATTGTATTATCTGTAAAAGTGATGCCTTCATCGCTGATACATTACAAATAATTTCAAGTAAGGTTCGAGCCAGTCGAACCAAGCTGCCGAGGCGTGAGCGGCCCTTGGCAAATGGAGGAACAGGAGAAGCTGAAAAAGAAAATTAGTGACCTAGAAGTGGAGATATGGATGGTGTCGGTGAAAGCGGAGTCGGCTGAGGACGCCGACCCTATGCGAGAAACCCCCTATCAGATAGGGGGTGCTAGGCTAGCAGAAAATGGCCTATCCGGGCATGTATCTGCTACCTAGCTTTAGGCTAGCAGGGAACCTGCTAGGTAGCAGGGCCGGGCTAGCTGCTAACCTATCCGATAACCCCTGGATATGTGTCTGCTAGGCTATCTGTTAGAATACTGATAGCCTTCTGCTATATAGCTGCTAAGCCTGCGAGTTTTGTGTAAACTTTCTCGATATTATAAATCTGCCCTACAGATTTGCATTTCAGATATGTCCAGCTATGCAGCTGGTGCCATCACATTCCAAAACTCACATCGTGGCAGTGGAGCACCGCGGGCCAGTATAGGATGTGACTGGATGATGAGTGATAAATGACTTGATAAAACCCGTTTTCGTATTGTGTCGAATCTGCTTTCTTTCTGCAGCTCTGCCGGGGGTCTTGGAGCTTTCAGCGTTCTTAGGGTATCTATCACACGCGGAGTCAAGGTTGTGCATGTAAGCACCCTTGTATAAAACATCTTTCCCACGCAGCTTGACCGTATTAGCCTTTGCCATCGGAATATACCACACTTGCGAGGAGCTTTATGTAATGCTGATGAGATGGCTGGTTCTTGGACGAAGCAAGTAACTATACGCATCTTGCTCATACTTGCCGTACTGAGATTTTGAGAGTCGCAGGTCACAACGTTCCCGGCTATTCGCCGTGTTGTGACCTTAGGTTTACCTTATGTGCCCGCCCTTCCCACCCGGTAGGGCACGTTTTCACGTTTGTTCGGCCACCAGACCTGGACCGGCCTGGTGGTTACGAGCCTAAGTGTCACAGCCGGCCACTAATCCAACTTAAATATGGGGTTTGGTGGGGTGTTGGGGTCTGGGCTAAGCAGCAGGGCGGTTTTATGGCGCGCAGGTCAGTCAGTCGATTTGGTAGGTTCATTTAAGTAGTGGGGCGGTTCTTATGCGTTTCAGGTTAGTCGCCGGTGGCATCGCTGCTGGGGCCTTTTGTAATGTTATGCTGATTGTAACTGCTGAGGACAAGAATGTGCAAGTTTGTGCACGGGGGCAGAGGAACCCAGCAGTAGTGCCAGCGCAGTAACTGCAATAATATCCATACCTAAAGAATACAGCACAACACGAATCGGAGATGTGTAATTACAACGAAGCCAGGCACAGGAACTCAAGAGAAAGGTCAGAAATGACCCAAGCAAAAGAGACCCAAGCAAAATACGGGAAGATTATAACGAATTATGCGTCTTCCGATGCAATATGATAACAAGGGTAAATTATAATTTGTCACGTATCGTGCTTATGTTTGGCCGACAATAAAAAGACATGCAATCCTGTAACTATGAACATACTATGCCAGCTGCTGGGCGAGGCAGCCTCGTGGTCCATGCTCCCTAGGTCCGCGGCGATGGTCTGTCGGTTGGGAGTTAAGTGTGGGTGTTTGTGCAGAATGAGCCTGATCATATGCGGATATCTATCTTTATCTCTCCATACGGAAAATGCTGTGCATGCGCAGGCGAAAATTTAAACAACCATCACGCCTTGCGATCACACCCTACCTTTGCTAACTGGTAGGGTTCTACCTACCCTTTCAGCCCCATGCCGACGACGTACCTCAATTGTAAAACGGCCGGTGACAGAGTGCAACATGGTGCGGACTTCCCAGAAGCGGTTGTAGCTGAGGCTGCTCCTGCAATGAATGGTTTCATGTTTTTGCTTCCCTTATGGAACTTCATATAAACGAAATTACAATTTATCTGGAGCTGCATATTCATTGGGCGATCATTTTGAACGGCGTGTTACAAGATGAATGTGCAAGTTCGCCTTGCCTGAACACCAGCGCCCACAACAAAGCCGAATACCTGAAAAAGTGTTGGGTTCTTAAGCGCCATGGTTACATACTTTTGGCGCAAACTGGAACAGTACGGCTGTCTCAAGAGCCGCAAGACTTGTAAACAAGATTGCACGTGGGAACGCGCTGCCATACACGCGACCAAGTAGGAGCAAGCCCCAATAACGATGTTCGTAAGGAGTCATGTGTCAATCCGCTTATTAATACGTAAGATCATGTACACATGGCCTGACATCGTCTTACGTATGTATGCCCATCCTAACGCGCCTAAATACGAGCTACATAAGAGTGTCATGCATGCGGTGGTTCACAGTGATGCAGGCCGATTGCTACTTACCATCCCTTAGGTACTCTGTCATACCGTTTAACGGCAGGTGACGTACCCCTATAATAAGATCTAACCCCTTGCATTCCATATCTGCATCTAAAATTACACTGAATTGAGGCACCGAACTTGGACAGATTGGAGTATCAAGAGGATGCTTGCGACCGGCTCTGGAGCATGGCAATCCAGTCGGCCTTCTTTGCTGCAGGCCTGCGGTTCGCCAACGTCCACACCTCCTCTTGATAACCAGCCTGCAAGAAAGGACAGGGATACGGGCACGCCAGTTAACTCGACCATGGACGATCAAAATATCCACCAACAGGAGTCCGAAAACAATAGCGAGTCGAAAAAGCTACAGCTCCTCCGTGGCAGCTTAGCGCTCAAATAGTCTGACCAACCCATAAGGGCCGTTCCAGCGACAGGCTTCTGCTTCTGCGCTCACCTGCGTCAGTGTATCCTTGATCTCCTGGATTGACATTTTAGCGATGCTGCCCGCATCCACGATTACGCGCCCGCGGTTAGCCTCGCCCGAGGGGTTGGAATCTGTCCGTGCGATATTGCAGGGAGACAATGTGCGACAGATGAAAAACGGTACCATTTTGATGGCACATTTGCGTTGATGCACATCAAAAACTCGCAAGGTTCCTCAACAATCTATGAATGGGTTTTCCACCCTGACTTTTTACTGGCATATGGCGTATACCATATAGCCGCGACAACCCTTCCTACATTACCCTAGGCTGAAGAACAGAGCCTTAGGAAACGAAAGGTTCACAGAGTCAACTACGGTGAAGGCATTGTCCCGATCTAGACGGGCTAAGATAGCAACCATCGGATGTACTCACTCTCGTCGTTGTCGCCACCGTACAATGCTGCGGCAACAGGCTGTGTCCGTGCGGCTTGCGCCTCAGCCATGTATCCGTCCATCTGGGCCTGCATGGCAAGCAAATATTATCACGAAGCGTCTAATCAAACTGGTGGCCAACACGACATTCTGCACTTGCCCCGTCCGTGTAACCATGAGGAGTATACAAACGCATGACCACCCGAATGCTGATTGTGTGCGGACACATGTGCAGCTTGCAGCAAATCACACATTTGGTGGGTCTCACCTGAAGAGCTTCCTTCGCGTGCGTTTCAGCCTTTTTGGACATGCGATGGGACATTTAGGACAGATAGCGGCGGTTGACAGTGTATATGTATCTTTCAAAGACAGGGTAATGGTTTGAAGTCTGCAGCGTCACCCCGAAACCATAACCTGAAGATGGCTCACAGGTCTGATGCTGCTTTGATACACCATAGTGACCTTGCAATGCAGCACACACATTACGGAGATAGCAGCTTTGATGCGAGAGAATTTCCAAACGCTCATTAGGGCTTCTTCTCACATCATACTGCACGCTCCTCCTCCTCTGTGGTCCCACTCCCGCTCGTCCCCTTTCCATGCTATATGCATCCGGGTCCCGCCTATTGTCGCGTCTCCCAAACCTAAACCATTGTCCCCCTCCCGTGTCATAGGATGAGGCTGTTGCTAGCTCGGCACTTCGACACTCCATGCTATCATCCTGATCCGACAAGTGCTTCCTGCCACCAGCGTAAGACAGCGGCCTCACCAGCAAGTCCGCCCGGAGCTGCTCAGCTTCTGCACGTGCGGCATCACGCTCGCGGGCCACGCTGTCTCGCTCAACGGTAACCAACTGGAGGCTGTCGCGCGCCTGCAAAGACCCGCATCGCACGTAAAGCGGAACTATTACAGCCCGTATTTCGCAGGAATATCAAAATATGAATAACAAAGGACGCATTTGTGAAAACCTGGAATGTCCAGGAATGTGGATTGTTGTGGCTTACGGTGCGTTCAGGTGGGGCTTACCAGGTGTAACAAACGACAGACAATACGATACGAAGGCCAGAAACCAGGGCGTGCTTGTTTCACCAGGGTACACACCAAAAGCGGAAGATGATCCAGGCCTAGCACGCGAATCCTATCCTATCGCGTGTACGCATTTTAGCAAGTTCGCTCGCAAGTAAACTTCTTTGTTATGGTTTGTCCATTCACGCGCTGACTACCTGATCGCGTTGACCCTGAAGCTCAAGCTTAAGTGATGCTTCGCGCATGTACTTGCTGCGCCACTCGCTGGCCTCGGCCTCCTGGGCAGCCAGCCGTCCCTCAGCACTGGTGCAGCGGGCTGCAAGTCCCTCCAGGTCGGCCGCCAGGCTCTCAGCACGGGCGCGCTCCGCCGTCAAGACCACCTTGCATTTGAAGTCAGTCGCAAGGACGATGTTAGCGGTTAAGACAGTAAGTACCGCGGCAAGATGCTCGCGAACCTAAAACTTTGGGAAGGCCGGAGAAGACGGATAAGCTGCGAGGCGCGGTTTGGCGATAGGCAACGGCTTCACCTAACATATAGCCACAAATGTAAAGAAGCCGATAGGTCCCAGGATACCACAATCTGATTGCGGCCATTATGCAATTGATTGGATGCCACGTGGACGTTATACAACGCATGGATGAAGCCTCCAGAACTCCTCGATGTGGCCGACACGCACGGTCAAAAATATAGCGTGCCAGCAAAATACTCCAAAGCTCCACACACCGTCATTTCCGAAAGCTTGGATTGGAATTCGCTCTGAGCCGCGCGAACTCTGGCGTCCGCCAACTCGACGGCGCTTGCCTGCAGTTGCAACAACACACTGGCGGCATTTATGGCGTGTACCAATACGGCAGGTAAACCCCGATGGGATAGTTCCGGAATGGGACGTAAGTGCACCGCGTGCTTTTCAAAGGTAAGTAATTTCAACCATGTCAAGACTCATGCACGCACCTGCTTCCGCTCGCTCACCACCAGGACTTCTGACATCTGAGCCTCCAAAGCCGCCACCTGAAATGGTTCAAAGTTGCGCAATATAAGGCTCCAAGCAGCCGTGAAAAACAGGACCATAAGGAGATGTAGATGTTAGGGTACAGCTCGATAAGAGGTTACAAAAACCCTTAGAAAAGGTGAACCCCGAAGACGCAAAGCAAGGTATGACACACTCAGAACGACAAGATTCATCATACCTTGGCCGTTTTCTGGTCCAGGTTAGCCCGAAGCCTGGCCGCGTCCTGCTGCGCCTCAGCCAACTGTTGCTGAAAGCTGGCAGAGGCGTCAGACTCTTGCTTCAGGGCCGTCCGCAGCCGGACCAGCTCCTCTTGTGTCCCGGTTAGCTGCTGCTGCAAGGTCGCGGCGGCACCTGACTTCTGGTCCAGGACCTCTCGCATCTGGACAATCTCACGCTTTGACTCAGCCAGCTGCTGCTGCAAGGTCGCGGCGGCACCTGACTTCTGGTCCAGGACCTCTCGCATCTGGACAATCTCACGCTTTGACTCAGCCAGCTGCTGCTGCAAGATCGCGGCGGCGTCCGACTTCTGCTTCATGTCCGCCTGCATCTGAGTGATGTCGCGCTGTGCACCGGCCAGTTCCTGCTGAAGAGCTGCAGCTGCGCCAGACTTTTGCTCCAGAGCCGCCCGCATCCTCATCGCATCCTGCTGCGCGACATTAAGCTGTTCGTGCAGCGACTTGGCAGTATTGGTCATATCGCGGCGATGCCGCTCAGCCTGCAACGAGATGACGAAACAACTGGCATGTCAGGTGGCGCAATGGCAGTGCATCATCAAACGGCCTCGGACTATGTGATATAGGCCTTTACATGCAGGGTTTAAAAGGCCACGATTAATTTAAATGGGCGTATTGCTTGTTGTGCAGCACTAGCTTCAAGGGCCCCCATATTTTTAGGGCCCCCTAGGCTTCTAGGGCCCCCCTATTTCTATGCCATGCTCTCGTTGCATTCGTACACCCGTCCGCCACCGGCACCATGCCCCAAGGCAAGCTATACGGGGGGCACCTACACTGTCATCGTCCCACCTGCTCTGCCCGTTGGTTCTCCGCAGACAACTTGCCTCGCAGCTCCGCCATTTCGCCTTGCAGGGCCTTCTGCGCAGCCTCTGCAGCTGCAGCGTGGCGATCCAAAACCTAAACCCGGTGGGAAGGCAACGTGTAGGCCTCGTTGGTAACAAGCTAAAGGAGAAATGCATCCCAGCCCTTCATATCCTCAAATGCACGACCCAAGTTTATAGATGACCAAACCAAGGGCACGGTCCGATGATACTTAGTGCGTCCAGTGGAGACGGAATCAAATATGAAAACTTGATCGAAGTTCAACTTCACCTGGGATGCCGCGGCGGGCCAGGTCTCCACAAGGAATGCAGCAAGCTTTTGAAACTTGGTTGGTCCCGCTGCGGCCTTTTCATACGATGTCACAAAGCTGGCAATAATTTGTTGCAGGGCCAGTAAGTCGGCTCCTCCGCGGACCGCCTGCAATCACAGGGATTTAAATTTTTACGGCAAGTCCGCTTTGTGATGAAGAGATGCGATGTATGAGAGCTCCTGTGCAGTGCAGAAAACATATTTACACAATGGCACGTGAGTACCTTCGCCACCTCATTGGCACCCTTGTAAAGAAGCTCGTTGACCGCTGCTGCGGCCTCTGCTAACCGGCACCCGCGGAAGTCCTTATACCGGCTCGCCACAGCTGTCATCCAGCGTGCTTCATGTGCCTTGCGAATGCACTCGTCGCCCACCGCGATTTCTCCGAAGGCCGCTCGTGCAGCCTCCAGGCTTTGCTGCACATGTGAATGGTGGAAGGTGTGCGGTTAGCACTCTTCCCATGACACAACGGAAAAGGCGCCGGCAGAACACATTTCCCAATCGAACGCTCACCTGGTGCCGCGCCTCAAGCTCTGACTCCTCGGCAGAAACTTCACCGCCCCCTTTCCAATTCGCAACATAAGCTGCCTCGGCAGCATCACACGCCCGCCGGCACTCGGACTCGGCAACCCCCTACAACAGTTGGATTAGGATTAAGCGATACATACGCAATTAGGAATAAGGCAGCTTGCCGACTCTCCTAGAAGATTAGGAATGTGTACACATAAACACATGTTGCAGATACGTACCCAAAGACCCAAAGAAATTAAATGGGTGGATTTCCATGCTTCTAACAATAGAGGAATAGGTCTCTGTATACCGCACCTGCCAGGCAGTAGCAATTGTCGGGACAGCCCCTTGGTTAATAGCCGACACGTACGCCTCCACCAGCCCCGCCAACACTGGCCCCGTCATTAACTGCAAGCCGAAACGCTTTGGGACGGCACGCTGAAATATCAGTGCCATGAGATCCTTGACGCCCTGCACATCAGCAATATGACAGTTAGCAAAGTCACTGCAAGTTAAGAATTCTAGGTTGTATTACCAATGGCAGGTTGTAGCGGCTCGGGGGCCGGGTCGCAATGCAACGCCTCCTAATCGAATGCGGGAAGGATACACCACTACGAGTACAAGCTTCCAATGAAATTTAGCACGATGTGGTAGGGGTGCCTGATAACCTAAAATTAACTACCTCTAAATTGCCAATTGTTGGACAGCAACACCCGGGTGGGACAATAAGCTCGAATCTAGATGCTTAACTTCGTGAAGACCACAAACTCTGTGTTGACCAATAACGTTTCCCTATATTACGTATTCCTACTGCTATGAGCAGCCCCTAACCTTTCCAATGACCGCGTTCTTACCTGCCTAAACTCGGGCCTCAAGTTTTCGCGCGGCAAGGTGTCCATCTGAGACAAGGCCGCCTCGTCAACCATGGGTCGTACCAGCGTGAAGCAATCCCGCACCGGGAAAAGCTGCGAGATTGAGGTCCGGATTGCATTCTTCGACTGCACCGCTGCGCTTGTTCCTGGCACAAGCCTCAAAGCCGTCTCGAGGTACTCCTTCGGGGTTATCTGGATTTCGCGTGAGGATAGTCGCCGATTTGGGCAATGTTCCATGTGTGACAATCCTTCGCCTAACAAAAGACATGGAACTCAAGTTGAAACCCGGCCAGGGTTCCGGGTGCTCAAAAAAATAATGGGAAGCTGCAGAAAACAGGAAAGGAAGCAAACACGAACAGGATTCGCTAAGACAAAAGAAGGGTGACGCCAAGCTACTTACCTTGCGACCTCCCTCCTCCTCCAGCTTCAAGTAGAAGTCACGAAGCAGCCACAAAAAAGCCGGTGAATGCTCTCCAAGGCCCTGGTCGCCCCCTGGCCACGACAAGGATGGCACCGCAAGACCCAAGTTTAGGGAAAGAGGTGACAATGTCCAGATGCAGACCGTCTTAATCCAACCGTTCTCATGCCCATGTCGTACGGTATCCCTTTCCGCAGGCCTTTGAGTAGCTGTGAACCGATGAAACGGCCACTGGCTTGAAGGTGCCTCCCATCGAAACACAGTGCTGCATGTATTGAGGCATCTGTGTCAGCTTGTGTTCGCAGACCGACCTTGATTCCTATCGGACATGCAATCTACAGGTCGGGCCACGTTATAGGATTCCATCGGTGCTGGGTAAGGCTTGTTATCACGACCCATGCAACTTACCACCGGAGGCTCCGGCCGCACGCACGCGCACGTGCTTGGTCATCTCAGTCACCATGCCCAGGCGGTCGAGTGCGCTTTCATCAATGCCCCCCATCTGATTGTAGACAAATAAGCTGGACAAGAGAACAGCCAGACTGAAGATTTGGGTCGAATACTGAGCAGTCTGCAGATCACAGGCGAAAACAGAACACCAGACTCATGCAACTGGATAGAGCGGACCTTTTTGCAAGGCAAGCAGACAGACACAATCATATTCCTCAACTTGCAAGTGGAAATCGCATTACTAAACCTAGTCACATTCTTGGGTCTAGTCTACAGCTCTTAACGAAGCCCTGCATTGTACCCTTGGATCTGCGCCTGCGGCCCTGTATCTTTACGCGAGACCGTGCCGTACCTGGTCGTATGCGTCGACTCCCTCTGTGTCCAGCAACACAAGGTGGTGAGAAGAGCCATCTGGAACGTTGATACGCTGGGGCGTCGACCACATCCAAAGCCCCTTGGTGCACGGCCTGTGAGTGGCCCCAACCTGTTGCAACGGAAACGCCAACTTGCTTGAAGAGGAAAGATACAGCATGCTAGCTCTGTAAGCCTCCTTCCATGTTGGTGCCATGAATCACCATACACCCGTTCCGTTGGTCCGTGTGACACGGCAGCCAGTAGTAAGCGCCAGGAAGCCAGCACAGAAACCCCCGGTGTCATGATTAAAACAGCTCAAAGAACATTCTACTGTTTGTCAGAATTGCCGACTGACCGTACCTGAAAACCGCTACTGCTTTGGAGGAGCTGGTTAAGGATGAAGCTCTTACCCTGCCGTGCACGACCACAAACTGCCACAACTGCAATTGGGCCCTTCACCTGGGTGGCGATTAATGTGAAAGGAATTTAGCTATATTAACTTGGTAAATTAAGAATCAAACGGTTACCGTTCGAACATCCACCTTTCGAAGCGTAGCCAAGGCTGTCGCGCCGACTTCAAATTTGCCGGTTTGGGCATTGAATTTGATCAGCTCAAGAGGACTCCCCATGCCTTGGCAAAGCGATATGAAGAAGCTTTTCAGCTTCTCCGTGCGAACGCTTCTACTCGGGGTGACAGCTGACTTGGCGTTAACAAACGTCAATAACTAAAGAAGGCTTTAAAAGCACATCATATTCGGTAAAGGAAATGTGCACTCCTTACAAAGCGCGAACTCAACTGTTGCCGGCTCACGTTGCTTCTTAAGTGCGCATGAAGCCTTACACGTTATATAGTGTGATAAAACCGTATTCGCCTAAAAGTATGTCCATGAAGTTGGAGGTACGTGAAGGGCCGGCATAGGCCCAACGGCAATACAAATCCAGATCCCAAATTCGTACCATGTACGAATTTGTTCGCTATTCCATGCACATCTGCGTGTTTTCATACTGGAAAAAAGTTGCATCGCAAAGCGGGCTGGCATGTTATCAATGAATGGACGATAACTGTAACGGCGCTTGCCAATCTTAGCAGTTCCTCCAGAAAGATCCAAGCTGATGGTTTATATCTGATAATCGGTAAAACCCCACTTCACTTGCATCAACGTGTACGCCAACCTCTTCCACCCATTACACAGTTAACCCCTGGTACGCCCCAAGTCTACTCGTCCTACTCTTTCCTTTTCGGCCAACTCTTACTACAGCTTAACGCTGCTGGCAGGTAAGGGAGGGACGGGAAAACGCTTGTTTTCTGCTATACTCGAAGTACGAACAATTGTGGTTCTGGAGCAGGGGGCTATATATGGCGGTGTGTTATTGGTCTTTATTTTCGAGTTGCATCGGTGTGGATGCTGGGCCTTTGGTTAGGCAATTTCCGTCGCATCTGCATCGGTTGTGTTCCCATTCGGCTCGACCCATCCCTTTGTTCATTACCCCACTGGGGACATAAGTAACAAGATTTAGCAAAATATAACAGATTTATATGTACAGCTCAGGTTATCGTGTATGGTTTTCTTATGCCATGTACAGGCATGCACCCTTAAACTCACAGTCCTGAGATTGAGCTATGCGTCTGGCCGTGTCTGGCACATCAAACAGTCTCATGTTCCTGTTGAGGACAAAATCAGCGTAAAATACCACCGCCATGTGACGGGCGAATCGATATGGTCAGAGCTGGCGGGGGCCCGAAAACGCTATTGAGGGGAGGTTGCGATGCAGTGGGCCTGGACCCCGTCTAAGACCTGATAGAGTGGGTACTAACAGGTGCAGTGTTAAGGGGCGGCCACTACACTGGGATTCAAATGTAACGTAACGATACCACCGCCATGTAACGAGTTTCCATGCAATTGACTGACATATGAACTTCGTTACGTGCCACTTGTAATTCCTGATTTCCGCTTTTGAGGGCTTCTGTGACGGGCGAGGCTGCCACAGCTGCGCCCTGGCGCCTTGGAGCTGTGAAGCTAGCTTAAGATGAATTTTTGAGCTACCGGAATTCAATGGCGAAGCGTGCGGATTGAACTGCATCATTGCGCGCATTGGCCCTTCTGGAAACGCTGCCCTTCTGGAAGGCTCCAGCTGCGTGCTGGCGCCTGAAATCTTGCAGTGGCTCAGGCCCAGAGGCCCCGCTTGCTGCCATGTGTGTGTTTTAACAAGATTCAGTCTATACATGGCGTTGTTGAGAGATCATCTGGTCGCCAAGGGTGGGTGGAACCTGTCTTGTCCTCTCCGCTCGCTTGGTCTGAGCTGCCTGCAGACTTGGGGTTTACTACTTCGTATTGCGAGCACAATACACAATGCAGGTATGAAGAAGGGCGAGTACACACCAACGACGGAGAGCAACAAACGGCATACGAACAAGTGCAAATGTACGGAGTCAGCCCATGGCGGTATGGCGGTCTCCGAAAGTACAAACACAGACATTCTGGCGTCCCTCCCTGTCCCTCCAGCAGGAACACCACTCTAGAACCGACCACCGATCGCTACGTCGTATATTGCTTTCCTCGCAAGCTCAGTTAAATGATACGTTCTTGACGTATTAATTATGTTTGCATATTCTTAGGGGCCGCGACAGCAGTTACATTATCTCTACGGTTGCGCTCTCGAACGGTTGGTGAGCCATCTCGCTCGCGATTTACGAGAACTCTCACGACACACAACGCGACCTACGATGATTCCTGACAATTATCCTGACCTGCATTGACCATAAGGGAATTCACATAAGACATGAACATGCATGAAATGGCAGATTTTATGCATTATGCCAAATGGCGCCACATGCGCTGGGGTGCTCTCTTCTACAAGGTTTGTGCATGTTCAGATTGTCTTCGGTTGAAAATCGGATAAGGCGATTGTCTACCCTACTCCGTGTGGACAGTGGCAGGTGTGGCGGGTTGCGTGAAGGAGCCAGGATGCAAGTACCACATCACTTTGCTCTGTCCTAGTTAGTTTCACTTTAACACTGTTTTTGTTTCGCGTTCATGGCCACAGTTCAGTTTGGAAGCCAGTGAAATTTGCCGTGCATCGATGACCTTCGTCCCGCGGGGCGGCTTCATGGACGCTAGCTGCAGAGCTCATTGTTTTTCTTAAAACTACAACAAATCCTCGTACTAAGGTTATTTTGTCAATATTATTAGTTGGCTTGTAAGGTGGCCACATGTTAACCTTTCTCTCAGACGGTTGACGGTACTGAGCACCGCCGAATCATTATACGTTGTCTTTCTTCATTGTCGTTGAAACAAATCATATTATTAAAATTGTTCCTGCTGCAGTGCACCGACGTCATTTTTGTTCTTAGTGAATTTCCACGCTATCCGGCAAAATGAGCGGTCTGCAGACTCCACAGGAGCTTGAAGATAACTTGCGCCAATATCGGGAGCAACTGGCGCAAGTGGAGCAGTTGCTGATGATGGGAAACGATGAGGAGATGCCTGGGCAAGACCTGCAGGACATGTACCAAAGCTTGACGGAGGTGAGTGGGGAGAACAATTCAGTATAAATGGGGTCTTACCTGGGAACTGCACGCAAATGGAGAGAAAAAAAGCTCTTGGTTGGGTACCGACCCTGCAGGTCATACAACTTACTGAAGAGTTGTTGAGAGATGCTCTGGAGCAGCAACGATTAGCGGCGCAATCTGCGGCGGCGGGTAGGCATGGTGGTTGAAACTCGGGGGGTTGAACCCATCAATTGACTTGGCTCGCTGCTATCCTTTTTTACGGGGTACAGGTATATTCTGAGACTCGATTAATAACTTCAGCTAGATTTTTAAGCACGTTCCAATTCATGGGTGCCGGTTATGAACATATTCAGTGGTCCGTGGGTCCGAAGTTTTAACTTGGTTGTGTGGGTTCCGGTAACCCCACCCCCTGTAGTGTCTTCGCTTCCCATTCAAGGTGACATCCAGTCGTTCAAGTATCCTGCACCTGTCACACAGTTTCACGCTTGCTGTATGCTAGCAATAGGCTACCATGCTGTCTTCTTCACGCTGCAAATGCGTCGTGACTTCCTAAGCTTTGCTCCCAAAATGTCTCTTGCTTTGCTTCCCGGACGACGCCGATTTCCATCCGATATGTCTCCACATTCGTCATGTACCCTCCTCGCAGCCGGGACAAGCTCAGCCGCTGTGCTGGAGGCTATTGCAGCTTCCGGTGAAGGCGCAACGGGCCCAGTGGCCAAAATCATTACCCCACCGGAATTGAACTTGCCTGCAATCCTGCCGGCGTCAGTGGCTGAGCAGATCCGTAAAGCACAGGTCGGAATCCTCAGCCAGATGGAGAAGATGGGACCTCGGAGTAGCGACAGGAGGGCGGCTGTTGGGCCAAATAGAGGACCCAGGAGCCTGATGACATAAATGACCATTGGTTAGGGGGAGCGATGGGCCAATGCATTTGCCACGTCTGGGTGTCTTCTGAGTCGTAATGCCTTCTCCTTTTGGCTAAGACCACCAACCGAAGTCCAAGAGAGCGCGAGCCAAAACGTTTTGGTGTGATTCGATCTTGTGCCGTTCTTAGTACCATTCTTAGCACTCTTGCCGCTCGTTAGTGAGCCGTTCGCAGCACTTGAGACCTGAAGGGTGCCCCTTGCTCTCACCATCAATTCAGATCCGTGCCGCTTTGACGGGCCAAGCACCAGCAGAATGGGCGATTGGCGCGCAGTGCCAAGCGGTGTACAGCGCGGATGGGGAATACTACGACGCGACGGTAGAGGCCATTTCGGAAGCGGGCAACTTCATTGTTGTCTTCGATGGCTATGGTAATAAGGAAGAGGTGGGTTATCCAGGCCGCTTGTCAAGGCGTACAGTTTCTGCGACTTCATCGTTTCGCTTCATAATGGGATACTGATCTGTTTGATTTCCGGAGGCACATGCACGCCGCTACATGAGGCGCTCTGCCCCTTCCAGTCTTGTCGCAGCCGGACGAATGATATGTCCGCGTACGGACCATAGCACGCGATTCGAGTTTGGTGCGGCCTCAATCCTTCCGTAGGTTGCCCAAGCAACCTTTCTAGCTTAGGACACACTGTCACAACCGCAGCGATTTGTGGGCTGCCTCTCGCACCTGTATGCTCGTGCTTGCTTACAAGCATATTACCACTTAGGGCCCGGTGCATTCCCCGTGATCATGATTCCAGGTGGGTCTGACGGGTGTAAGGCCAAGGCCCAGCGCGGAGGAAGGGTACCGAGGTGTGGCTGCGCCAAAGCGGAAGCGCGTCGAAGATGAACCTGTAGTTACAGAGATACCCAAGGTGAGCGATCCTCGACCATTTGGTGCATATGAATCATTTCACGGAGAGGAACTTTGTTAGAGATGCGATGGCGGCTTCAACAATCCGAGCTTCCAGGAATTATTGTGTTAGTACTCAAGAGAGGGCGAATTCTGTACCGGGACTGGGACAGCTTATGGACCTTTGGATGGTTATAGGAGTACAAGTCCTTATGGTGAGACTTCATGGAGCATGGGTGAGTCTTGACGGTGCCATATGGGGACATATCTTTTATTTGTACCGCTTGCTTTTGCTATGTATGTAACCGTATGCAATGCAGTGGCTAGCCATCAAGGATACGGACGATGAAAAGACCAAGGCGCGCAAGAGGAAGCTGTTGAAGAGCTTCAAATCCAAGATCCGATTTCAAAACATGGATCTGGCACAGAAGCAGAAACAGGACACCTGGCAATCCTTCTTGAAGGGCAAGGGGAGTAAGAAAAAGACGGGCTTTCTAACCGGTGAGTTGACTGCCTACTTGCACTTCATGGTGGGAAGATGGGTCTTTTAATGCAGCCGTCGACCGTTACACTCTGTGTATGATCAGAGTCATGGGGTAAGGTGGGTCAAAGGCTCACGGTGAGTGGACCTGAGGGAGATGGATCAGGCCCACCCCGTGGATCGGCCATAACCGATGTGCCAAGCAACATGGATATCCAAACTTTGGATGTATCCTTGTGCCATGTCCCGAAACGGTCGCAGGCTCAATGAAGAAGGGCTCTATCTTTTCAATACCGGAAGGCGTTGTTGGCAGCAAGGTGGGCGTAATTGGCAGTGGCCGCGGTATGACTGACTACAGCAAGAAACAACGACACGAATTCGATGAGGCGGACGACGATTAGGTCTGCGTGGTGCGGAGGAAGAGACATTAATGCCGGGGAAATATCAACCGAGAGGGCATCTCGGAACGAAATGCGCATCAGCATCGTCAGCGGTTGCCGGTGCAAATATATTCTGCCAAAGGTTCCTTTTGTTATTCGGAAGGTTAACGTACATCTACGAGGTGCAGTTTAATGGATTTGGACCTTGCTTCTTGTCACTTTCATCGGCTCACGGCGTGTGGAAGTTGTATACCACACTAAAGACGGTTAGAAAGCAGAAGCCTGCGAATCGAGATAACGCCGCCTTGTATTGGGTAGGTTAAATACGCCATTTCGACAGGTCCGAGGCTCTTGCAGGCCTCGGGAAAGTACGACCGTTGCTCGGCCAACGATATGCATGCTGCGCCCAACCATGTTCTGTTCCTCGGCTTGTAAGCTTAACTAGACAGCTTTCTGTGGCATTATGATATTTGCTCGTGTTTTTAATACCAATGTGCAAGCATGGTTGTCGGGACTGCAGTGCTCACGTTTACAAGGTAATCTAGAGTTTCCCCAATAGCGTTTACATAGGATGCCAGTGTACGAGGAACGTAATAAAAATGAATGTTAGCTAAGTAGGGGTGCAAATTATCAACATAGCTGCCGGAGAAACAATTGGCTCAGGAAGCTGAGATTTGTGAGGTCGCTAGATATGGACTTGCCTCAAAGGACTATATCCGGACTTCCTCTGGAGGAACAGCGTGCAATTTTTGTGGAGAATGTTCACAGGTACATGCTGCAGTTATGCATGCATCCGTCTTTATGGCTTTTGTCGGCATAAAAACACATTCAGAAGTCTTGGGGCCAAACAAACAATATCATAGACAATCTTGGGCATTTTATCCTTGCCCGTTGCGTAGTGCCTTCAACACCTTGCGTAGCCGCGGGATGGAGCCAAATGAGGCGTGCGCCCTGGCTCTGAAGGTGGCGGCAGGCGTAGGTATGTTATCAATACCCAGTACCGTATTAACCCGCGCATCATAAGCGTACACGATGCACGGGCTGCATGTGCGTATGCATATGCGGCCAACTGTCTCGTCAGGCGCTGTGGGAAAGAAATTAAGCATCGGACAACTGGGTAAATATAGAGCGCCTAGCGCGCCTCGTGGCTCAATTATGCCCACCTCAGTGGTAGCCGGGTACGGGAGGCCCTCCCTCCCCGGGGATGTTGGTTGTTGCAGAATATAAACTTGGGTTCCTTCGACGTACCTGACATCAAACTTGCAGCGTTCGGCTATTATCACCTGATTCGCCCAGTAGAATTTTACCGCCTTCCTTACACTCTCTCTTTGCGTGTGTTCCATCCGGGATACCCATACCATCTCAAGTGTGGGTTTGCTAGCATTCGGGGATCTGAGTCATGGAGACATCGACTCCTTCCGTTTTCCCATTTTGCCGACATTCTCGCCTTCAGCCGAGCTTCCACCAACCCCCGACGATCTGGCGCGCCGATTACGCGATGAAGCTGCTACACCACTGAGTCAGCTGTGCTCCCACGTAACTCGCTTCTTCGCTAGCAGCGACTGTCTAAACGCGGCTTTTTGGCCGAAGGAGGTAAGATTAAGGGTTCGGAAAGCTCAAAATATGGCATGCGGTAGTGATTACGATGTCCCGCCTATGAAGTTGCGTTTTGTTTCCGCGGGTGCCGTATTTACCATGTATACCGGTCTGAAGGATTTTCAAACCTTAGATTCAAAGATGTTGAGTTTCTGACCTGCTTTGCCAGATGGTAACGCCGTTACCACCGACAGCATCACGAGCCAAGGGGCCAGCAACTACCTCGACAGCCGCCGCTACGGCATCCGTCAGCAGCACTTCCACCCGCACCAGTGGCACCAGCATCAGCTGCAATGGGGCTGGTGATGCTGCCACTGAGACCAGCGGCAGCATCGCCGGTGCAGGCTCCGGTGCTGGTATATCTGCCTGCTCACCAAGCGGAAGGGGAAGTGACGGCACTGCAACTGTCACCACTTCCGCCGGCGGGGGCCAATCTGGGATGTGTCCTCTGGACTTCACGGCAGTCGCAGCGTTGTACGACAGTGTGCTGGGATGCCGTGTCTCATCAATGGCCTCCGGAGATGGCGGCGCCGGTGGCGGAGGCGGGGCTGGAGGTGGCGGGCTCTCGCCGCTGACGGGAGGTTCATCGGCTGCGCTTGGCAGCGCGCTGGCGGCAGGGGTGGAGGGCCTTCTGTCTGCTCTCAGCAACTTGCCGCACTCCGTCAACCCGGGGTTGGCGCGCCAGCTCGGGGTGCTCCTGGCGAACCCGCTTCTGGACAAGGGCGAGCATCATGAGTAAGTTCTCTAGGGCGGGACGCGAAGGCCTTCAATACCCGAATAACCCGAATCGCCTTCTGGCATCTAGTTCTAGACCTCTTTTGACGTCTTAATCACTCAGGTGGCGCTGGTTGCCTTAAGGGGGATGCAGTGGTAACCTCGAACAGTGGGAAGGGATTTGCCGTGATCGCCGGATCAACATATTGTTTCCCGTACGTGGAGCGGTTGCATGTACATCGTTCACAACGCCTTGCTTTGCCTTGTATGCATCGCGTCGCTTTTGCTTATGTGGACCTTTGCTACGGAAAGATGGTTGGTCTCCATGTGGCACGTGTGCCACTCTTACGTTACATTACTTCATATGGCGGAACTAAAGCCCTTGAAGGTTGAGATCCCGTATTTCTACAGCAGGCCTTTTTGTGTGCGCATGTGACACCGTGTGTATGTTTGTTAATATTTGACCTCCGCTTGTCTCGGCCGTCCCTGATTTTCGCTTGCATCGCGACGGTAGCTTGCTAGGGTCATTGGTTACCTTTATCGCGGCGCTGTCACAGCAGCAACGAAGAGCACTGGTGGAGCTGTTAGTCACTTACCCGGCGGATGAGCTGCGCAGGCAAGTGTGTGAGGCATCGAGTAGGCGCAAGTAAGGAGGCTTGAGGATGGGATTGGGACAAGGATACGGCACGCGATGGAGCCTCGCGCTCTAATGAGTACTGTTGGCGCCGGAGTGGTTTCGGGGTGGTACCGTAGCGGAGGCCGGAAGCGAAGCCGGGAGTGGAGCGGCCTGGTTTGGGGATGGTGCACATTGACACTGTGTCTGTGTGCAAAGGCTGTCAGCCTCTGGCGGACGCCCAGCAATACCTAATGACCTTAGATCCCGGAATTTTGATTCTCGGCATCTCTATACACGTTGGCAGCTGGATAGCTGATGCTGATGTTCAAAACGCAGACGATGACGCAGAAGTACATTATTGGAATCTGGATCTGGAACCTATAAACACATTTATTTGGATGTTTGTTTAATTCAGTTGTGTGGTTGCCTCTGCCACCTCCCTTTCGAACTTCGCAGGCTGTTATCTCGCCTGCACTCATACATCAGCCTCACACTTTTTCGAATGCAGGTATGGCCTAGCACCACGGCTCATGGGAAACGGCAGTGTGCCTTAGGGTTAGAGATGAGGGATTAAGGGATGGGGTGGGGTGGGGTGGGGTGGGGTGGGGTGGGGTGGGGTGGGGTGGGGTGGGGTGGGGTGGGGTGGGGTGGGGTGGGGTGGGGTGGGGTGGGGTGGGGTGGGGTGGGGTGGGGTGGGGTGGGGTGGCGTTCGTGTGATAAGCCGGCGATGGACCAAAAGAGGGGGTCGTGAATGATAACGGCATTGTGTAATCAGGCAGACAAATATATTCCTGTATCGTCAGTAGCTAGCCCTCGGCAGGGTCCGTTACCCGGCCCACTGAGGCCTGACTGTCTTTTCGTAGGTTCTCTTTTCGCGCTGATGTAACAGTGTTGGGTACATCGCTGCTGGCTCCCCTTTGCAGAGCATCACGCGCGGCGTGGAGGACGCAACCCGCATAGTTGCACTCGTGCACGAGGCGAACGAAGTCGCGGGCCAACGTGCCGCAGCAGCGGCTGAGGCGACGGGCGCGCTACTGGGCCAGGTCGCGGCCAGCGGCGGCGTGGACCTAGGCTATTCATCCCTGGGTTTCGGAGCCATGCAGGCCTTTGGGGGGGTCGCGGCGTGTGGCAGCAGCAGCCGGGGTTCCGCAGGGGCAGGGTGGCGGCCACTTGAGCCGGCGGCGTTTTACAACGACGCAATAAACCATGAGGACTTCAACTTGAAGGAGGACTTTCGGAAATGGAAACACGTAAGGCCCATGAGGGGAGTTTTGAGGGGCATCTTAAAGGCAGTAAAGCCTGTCGTTCAGAGGGATTCGAAAAGCTGGGGCGAGAGCCGCGGAGGTATGCGTACATCTCTCCCCCTCTCTCCCTCTTCTCTCGAGGTGAGAGGGAAAGGTCTTTCCCTGACGCTTCTTCTCAGCGAGTGACTGGTGTGACTGGTTACTTGATCCCCGCACTGACCCGCCCCGCCCCATCCTGCCCCGTCCTGCCCTGTGCGGTCTTACCTTGCAGCCCCATAAGTACGAATTCTGCTTCTGCAAGTTCCCGTTCATGTACGATCCCGGCTCCAAAGCCCGCATCTTGCAGATGGAGAACCAAATGAGTCAAGTGAGTATACGTCATTTGGGCCCTTTCTATGTGGCATCTTTTAAGGCACACTCTGTCGGGGGCTGCGAGCTGAGAGCTACCCGAACGTCGCGGATTCGCCATTATGGGATTTGGAGAGGACCGGAGGAAGAAAAGGGGTTGCCATATTGTCACACGGCAAGGAGCTGGTCAGAGCGCTTGTGGGACACACTCGCTTTTCTCCATAGTTTCCGCAATAATACCTGTTGACTAATCCTCAGCCAAGTTTTCCTTACGCGCTCCGTTCAATGCCACGACACGGCACGGCGCGGCTGAACCCGCAGGTCAATGAGCTCAACTCAGCGTTGCTGCGGGGCCTTTTTGGTGGCGTGGGCCCCAGCCCCATCCCCGGGCTCATACCGGACTTATGCCCCTTTCTTGTCCTGCGGGTGAGGACAGCGGGACAAAGATGTGTATGGGACGAAGATGCGTCCGTACGTCCGTAGCCTCCATGCACAGGATATACACGACCTATTTTGGGGGTTCACTTCGTACGGGTGGGACCGCGCGTGATTTTAAACGGCTGTCCGCGGTTAAGTCCGGAGACGCCTCTTGCGCGATCTTAGTGCGGGATCTTACCACGTACGTGTTGAGCGGCGAGAGATAAGAGAGCAAATCGACGTTGTGGTTTCGCTCATGTCGTCCTCATGGGATGTGCCCATGACGTTTGACTTTTGCGATAGTCGTGTTGGCACGCGAGTAGTGTGTGGAGAAGAAGACAGCCTGGTCGTGAGCCTTACCGTTTTGCCTTATCCGTGCCTGTGACTTACCCCCCTAGCTCCCGAGGCATGCCCACAATCATGTGTGTCTATATCTTGCTCTCCCCACCCGTATAAACCCCCCTGGTGTGCAGGTGCGACGCGGGCCTTATCTGGTTCAGGACACGCTCATTCAAATTCACCGCGCCAAAGAAACGGACTCCCTTAAAAAGCCGCTCAAGGTGGGCGGGATGGTGTACGAGACACGGGGGCACGAAAGCTTCCGCCCTTCCCTCAAGGGCCCGCAGAACCCCCTGCAGTCCCCCACTCCGCACTCCTGTACCCCATGGGGATCCTATATTCCTTAGGCTTCCTATAATCCTTGGACTACTGGAAAACCGTACAGCAACTCCATTCTGCACGATCCCGTGAGGACTCAATTGTTACAACACCCGGTTTTTGCGGGGTGTTGTAATTACTACTACTACTACTGCGCGACGCGAGTGACCAACTGTAGCTTTTGTAACGCATCGGTCCTAGATGTCTAGCACACCAGAGTCTCCGACAATGCCGTACTAATCTTCTTGAGTTCACTTAACTCCTCAGGTTAAGTTCATTGGCGAGGAAGGTGTGGACGAGGGCGGTGTGGCCAAGGAGTTCTTCCAGCTGCTGGTTCGGCAGCTGTTCAATCCGGACTACGGTATGTTCAGCGCTGACCCAACCTCCCACCTGCATTGGTTTCGACCCTCACGACTGGAGATGGACCTCGAGTTTGAGCTGGTGGGCATCCTAATAGGTGAGCGCTGTGCTGTAGGTGTGACCCGTGGGTCGTCTGACACTGCGCCACGCTCCGTCTCTTTCTCCTTCTCCTTCTTCTCCTTCTCGCGTGCTGCAACTGTTATTGAAGGTCAAATCCATGGTTTCGGGAACAGAGAGCTCACGACGTAGACGCAACCGGTGTATGGATCTGGATCTGGATCTGAAGATCACTCTTCGGCCATTCCCCATCAGCAATCGCTCCATCCCGATCGCCCTTTCATGGCATCTAACGGCCGTTGCCTGTATAGGTCTCGCGATATACAACAGCCACATCCTGGAGTTCCAGTTCCCGTCCGTGCTCTACAAGAAGCTCATGGGCGCCACGGTCGCCGTCGGCGGCGGCTCAACAGCTGACGGCGCCGGCGGTGACTCCACTGCAGCAGCTGTAGCGGCAGCGATCAACTTGGGCTCGGCCGGCAATAACGGCCAAGGCGTCGCCGGCGCCACGTCGCCGGCTGCTGCTGCGGGAGATGCGGGCTTTGGAATGCTGGGACAGCCAGCGGGAGGTGGCGGCAACGGTGGCAGCGGCGGAAGCATACTCGGCAGCAGTTGGGCTGGAGTGGCGCCGCACCATTTGGGCGAGGGCGGCGGTGGTCTCCTTGGCCTCGAGGTGTGCTTTAAGGTTTCTGCCCTCCAAAATTAGTGCAGCGTTCGGAGCTTCTGAGCTTAGCAGGGCAAAAAGCGCTCATCAGATGCCAGGGGAGCATGAACAGCCGCTCAGCAATAGAGATTCTGACATGACACCGCAGTCGCATTTACCTGAGGGTGTGAGATGGTGATGCTTGTTATGCAGCGTCAAAATATAATGTCAACTTTTATCCGCCGTGTTCCCTACACGGGTAGCTTAACCCCTCCCTCCTCAACCCTCCGTTTTGAACCCCTGGCTTTCCAACTGGTATTTCCCTCCTGGGGCCAGGACCTGCGGGAGTTGGCGCCCGAGGTGGCCTCCTCTCTCGCGAAGCTTCTACAGATGCCGCCTGACCTGGTGGAGTCACTGGCTCTGGTCTTCCAGGTGAGCTAGGTCGCGCTTTGGCATGCTTTGGCGTGCAAAGTGCTAATGCTGTGCCTCGACCCGTCCGATGATGAGAGGCTGCGAAGCCTGCTGTTAGTTGGTTGGCAAAAGGGATACTCGATTTCCCTTTCCCTCTCCTATTCATTGTCTCTGTCTCTCTGCTTGCTTATGGCGCTGCGCTATTGTTAATCTCTGCAGTCGTTTGCTACCTTGGCACGTCGGTTACAATGAACATTACGGTCGTAAAGTAGGAGGTACCGACGCTCATAGCATGTCAGCGATCCGTTCCCTGTTTTGTCGCGCTCCCGTCCTTCCCTCTCCTGTCTCTTGCAGGTGGATGTGGAGATGGGGTTTGGAGAGGTGGAGCAGGTGGACCTGGTGCCCGGCGGCTCAGAGGTGCCGGTTACGGCGGCCAACCGGCGGCTCTATGTCGACCTCTACGTTAAGCATCTGCTACAGGCACGTACACGTCGTTGTGAACCGTGGCGTAACGTACCCGTCAGCACCACCACGTGCCAACGGCTCGCGGCGCTGAAGTTTCGGCAGCACATCATAGCACATAACTGGGTCGCCTTGCGTAGGGAGAAAACGTAGGAAGAGGGTTCTGGCGCGAAGGGCGAGGGAGCCAAAGTGACCCGGACACGCACCCTGGCCTTGAGTGCAGATCCGCGAGATCCAGATCCAAACCATCGTCCTGATCCAAACCGTTTATATGTCGCTTCGATCACGTCACCAGGGGTATGCGGTTGGATTGGGCATATGCCTCTTAAAGCTTTTACTCTATCGACATTTGAGGAGCTGCTTTTCCGTTCCCCGCTTAGCCATTTCTAATGATTATGTGGAGAAGTCATTCTTCCATGCGCATCTATGACTTTTCCCTACCTATAGGACTCCATCGCGCCCCAGTTCAACCCCTTCCAGCGTGGCTTCCTGCGCCTGTGCTCCGGTGCGGCGTTGGGCTGGTTCTCAGCATCGGAGCTGGAGCTGCTGGTCTGCGGAAGCAGGCAGCTGCGGCTGGAGGAGCTTGAGGGGGCCACTCAGTACGACGACGGCTACACGAAGGAGTCGGAGGTGCGACCGCAGGGGAATACGAGTGTGAAAGCAAGGACATTGGCTGTTTAACTTAAGTGATAAGAGGGGGGAAGGGAGGGAGAATAGGAGGGAAAAGAGGGAATGGTGGTAACCAAACCACGGCAAGCAGGCGGAGGCGCGCGTCTCGGGTCTCAAGTGGAGGGGTGGCAGGTATGCTGGCGGCAGGAGGAAAGGCAAGTGAGGGAGGCGAGGGAGGGTTACGGGGTCCTGGAATAGGAGTCTGACTAAAAGTTGAACTCGTCCGTTTAACTAAGATGATCTCCGCCTGTTTGATGCTGTCCTTGGTTAATGACTGCCGCCAGCCTGTTCGGTGGTTCTGGGAAGTGGTTCACGCACTGCCGCCTGCCTCCCAGAAGCGACTTCTGTTCTTCGTGACGGGCTCGGACCGGGTGCCCATCAAGGTGAGTGCAGTGGCGAAGGTGGTGGTGATGGTGGTGGTGGTGGTGCTGCTGCTGCTGCTCCGGCGGCGGCGGCGGCGGCGGCTACTTGTACTGCGGCTACGGCTGCGGCTGCTGCTGCGGCTGCGGCCACTGCCTGCCTGGTTGCAAAACCTCGCCCAGATAGCACCAGGACAACAGGAAGTATTAGATCTTGGCGAGCTTTTCGGAGTGCATGTTTTAGTTACTTGTGCTTCGGATTTGGTTCGGCTGATGTATTGATGAAGGCGTTGTGGAAGCACAGCTGTTGCTTTTGCCTGCAACTTGTACCTGCCACACCCGCACCCGCACCCGCACTCGTGCCGTACCTTCGTGACTTAGTCCAGGTGGATTCGCCTTCGTCGTAATCTCTCCACGCACCCATGCGCCCTCACTCTGGCAGGGGTTGGCCCACCTGAACCCGCCCTTCGTCGTCTCGCGAGCGGGAGCGCATTCGGACCGCCTGCCCTCCGCGCACACCTGCTTCAACCACCTGCTGCTGCCGCATTACAACAGCAAGGAGGTGCTAAAGGTGGGTTGCGGCTCAAGGCGAAAAGTAGGATGCGTAGCCATGCGTCGCTTCAAGATATAAATTGAGGGGATGCAATATTATAAGAAAAATAGTTGGGTGCTTATAAGCTTCTTATGTTAGATAGCGGCTGGAAAGGCCACCGATCAATCGGATATATCGATGTCGGATATTGGATGTTGGGCTCATTCAAGATGGGAACCGGACAGGGAAACTCCCGGGCGACAAGTTCAAAATCATAACTCACACCTTTTCGCACCCTATGATTAAGGGTACCGTCCCCTGACCTTCCTGTCCCACAGGAGCGTTTGGAGCTAGCCCTGCAGAACGCGGAGGGTTTCGGGCTCATGTAAAGCAGCAGTCGGGCCCACCCTGACAGGCCGGACCGGCATTGTATCATGGGCTATGCATCAGTACCTATGCATCAGTACACAGTAGACAACGAGCGTATACGATCGCCGTTTCGACGGATACTGCTGCTCCTCACGCGCCAGGGATCCACGAACTGCTGCCATGACGGCACGGTGAGCTGCTGATGCGTTGATGTTAGAGGTGATGAGTGGTGTGGGTTTGTTATATGCTTTTAAGTAGAACAATCAATGGTCTCTTTGTTTGGAAATAGTGTGACGTGGTGGTTCCGGGTGTGTTAAGGATGAGACCTTTTGGTAGGGATTAGGAATTGAGGAGCTCGACAAGTCCTCGAGTGTTAAAGGCGGCCTGGCGGCCTGAAGTGGCTCGTGAAAAGGAGCTTAGGGGTTACGATCGATAACAGCTGGTAGCTTGGTGGATGATATGGTGGTGTCCTAAGCGAGCAATCTTTTACTGTGAGCCAGCCTAATACCATCATGAGGTATCGAACACAATAATACATGCAACAGCACAACATTGTTGCGGCATGTGGCTCCTCTGATAATAAAAATTGTATGCTCACCCCTGAATAAGGTGCCTGCGTAAATGCTTGCGGTGACGGTAGGAAAAAGGCGGGGACGGTACTAACTAAAGCCGAAGCCTAAACCAGGCGTTCGAACAGCGCCGCGGCTTGTTCCAGGTGGCGATCACGCCAGGGAGTGCATGTGTAGAAAGCCTTCCCGTGTACTTGATTCTATTTATCTTCTCCCATCCATGTTACTCTACCTTGAGGTTAGCTTGCCAACTTGATCCTGGACGGAGGCAGGGGGACTGCGGGCTGCACAGTTTCATTACAGGAGAAGCTATCTCGTACAATGACTTGCATAGAGGGTTGAAGTGGAAACTGGCGAGACCGAAGCTATCAGAAGGTACGATAACATTCTTGTACGGCTTTGGCAGTGGGTGGCAGCTGGGCGGCGGCTGTTGCTTGCAGGTTTGCAGTTTGATAATAGTACTGGTACGTGGACGCATGCACTGATTTTCCTTAGTTGTTTTGGGGACGGGTGGACCAGGATACACCAGCCTGTCCTCTAAGCTGCGGCATCATTGGAGCAGCTAACATGCCACACCCCGAACACGGTGCACTCTTCTAATGTCCTTGCTGGCCTGGTTGGCTAACCTTTGGGTACCTCCAGGCACAACAAGTAAGGTTGGAAGGTATGAAGGATCCCTGGGATCCACTGCTTTATTGTGTAACATGCGTTTGCCGTGCCCAGCAGGGCCCGAATTGGGTGTGGAGGCGAAGTAAAGGCAGAGATGATGCCCAAGTTTCCTAGGCTAGTGCCTGCCATGAGCTGATATCGTGACAATGCGCGTCATTAGTTACTTAGCGCTGATATGCTCTGTTGAAAGCTGTAGGTGCCAACCGTGCCTATGGTACACTGGAAAAGAAGCCCCTAGAATGATCGCACGACGAAAACTTTGCAGCTAATCAGCGATGGCAGGGTGCATAATCAACCCCGTCCACAATCAGGAGTGCTACATTCCGCGACACGTGGGACATCACGCCAGCGGGGCACAGATAGTACAGGATAGTACAGTCACTACCGAAGCCTTCTGGCCCAAACTCGTCCGTGCTACGGGACAATGCGAATGCATAATCTAAAGCTCAACCTGTCCCGGTCTCAACACGCCATAAAAATGTAGATGGGCGTGTGATGCCATTTTAAGCAATGTCAGCAATTAATCCACATTAATCGAATGTGCTATCGACCAATCTCAAGTGTCGTTTAACTCCATCCGGCCTGAATCTTAAATTTTTTTCACGTAGCAATGCCGTTGCACCGTCCCAAATGCATTAATCGCTTTACGGTCCGTACCATAAATCACGGCAACGCACGACCACCCAAAATGTGAAGGGGTGGCTTCATGCTCTAGATTGACCTGGTGGAGGCCTGGTGGAGCCTAAAATAAAAAAATGCCCGTAAACATTGTGGAACAGTTTGCGCATCATTAGCAAGTGCGTACATTCTAAGGTCCATCGTGAAGTACAGGATTTCAGGGTTCAGTCGTTGCATCGTACCACATACGCACCATCCGCATGTGTGTCCACCTCCACGAAACGCATCCCCATCGTAATGGTAAGGATACCGCAGGGCGGATTATGTTTGTGTTTACCAAAGATGCATTCAGTAAAAAGATTGTGCTCGCGTAACATAAAATGCCTACAGAAAGGCATGGGGCACAGAAAACAGACAGAGCCTCCGGGTAATAATGCTTAACGATTCATTTAGCAAAATAAAGTGAATCCATTACTCTTCTTGGAAAAGATAGAAGCCATTCGGGATCCGGACTACTGGGTCCGCTCCACGCCTTCGTCCTTTCCTCCTGCTGCTCCTGACTTAAAGCCTCGCATATCACAAGTATCCATATTACGGTGACACCCACAGCCGCAGCGACCCGCAGCCCACCCACGCCAATTGCGCCTCCACGCACACCACGGACTGCATGGCGCAGAAACGCGCTGACGCCCTGCCGCATGATGCCAACGTTATGTCGTAGAGGCACTTGGGCGCAGCACTACATAGAGCGATCAGTGCCGCCGCGGCGACCTCGGCGTCTGACCTGGACCTATGGGTGGATTCATGATGCCCTGTCCACGACTCCGTCGCTCCCTGTCCTTGCACATTATCCACGTCCTGCTGCGGCCCTTGCTGTAGCTGCGGTTGCGGTGGTTGTGCGGCTTCCTGCTGTTGCTCCACCGCTAAAACATGGGGCGGCAACGCTGGAGGTGCATCCGGGGCCTGAAGCTGCTGCCAGAAAGACGCATTGAGCAGCAGACGGCGCAGCCTTCGCAGTGCCGACAATTGTGCCACGGCAGGTAACGGGTAACGACAGTCCAATCGGAGATCCTGTACGGCAACAGGTCAGAGGCAGAGACGGTACGGCCAAGGTCACGCGGCACGGCCGCATGAGGCTGATATGGAGATGGACAGCCCTACATTACTAAAATTGTAAAGGTAGTGAGTGGCTTAGGAAGGCTTGCTTCTACGAAGTACCATGCGAAGCCTAATAGGCCGTGAACCAAATCCATCGCGACAAATTCCAACAAGAGATAAATTGAGCGCACCTCCAAAGTTTTCAACTGGAGCGCTAGCGCCGCCACATCGCCTTCCAGCAGCTCGAACCCCGCGAGCTCCAAACCCTGGAGTGGCAGCGCCACAAGACTAGATGCCCATGCCCAATGACCCATGGGGCGGTCGGCGGCCGCGAGGTAGCGGCGCTGCGCCGCAGCTGGCCCGTGGAAACCAACATGCAATTCGATGCCCAGATCCCGATACGCGAAACGCCCGTGTAACAACCCAAGCGCCTCCGACAATTCACGCTGTGAGGATGACCGCATCCGTAGCGGCAACGTGGAGTTGGCAGCGGCAGCGGCGGCGTTGCTGTCGCCGAGGCCCTCAACGTCACGCATGTCAAGTGAAAAGCCAGTGAACCGTAACGTCCGTAGCGATGGCGGCCGACAGAGCGAAAGCAAAGTTGCGGGTGCCAGTGGCGCCGCCACACTCAGCTCCTGCAACAGTGCCGGCAGTGGCAACTCTACCGCATCTACGGCCGTCATCAAACTGCGCTGCAGCAGCTGTGTCCTTGCCTCGTCCAAGCCGGCCGCCGGCTTCACCGCGGTTGATGCCGCTGTTGGAGTCGGGCCTAGGCTGATCGCACCCAGAGACACTCGGGTCAGCTCACGGAGTTCCGCCAGAGTCGCCAGCTCCGCGGTTGAGGTTGCATGCGCGCTGACGAGGCTCAAATCCCGAAGGTTTCGGAGCGGCTGCGGCTGTGCGGTAGCCGCGGTGGTGGCGTTGTTAGTCAGTGAGGATGATCTGAGCATGAGCGAACCAACGGCCTGTACTGCGGTTCGCTCACCGAGTTCTAACCGAGTGAGGCCCGGGAGCTGTAGCAGCGCCGCCACCAGGGTGTGCAGGCCGTAAGGCGCTGGCAATGGCGCCTGGATCTTGAGGGAAGCCAGCTGCGTGAGCGTCGCCAAAGTTACTGGCGGCAGGGCTTCGGGCGACAACGGTCGCTGCGGCTGTGGCTGCGGCTGTGGCTGCTGCAGTAAAACGTGGTCCGACGAACCGCCATGTGGCGCGATCGTGCTTTTGGCACCCGCCGATGGAAAGAGAGAAATGGGGTTGGCGTCACTTGCAGCCCTATCATCTACATCATTGCTGCTAATTCCAGTTCCTGCGGCTGCAGGAAGACCTGGCGAGTGGTCCAAATGGGTGGCGGAAGCGGCGGCCCGATTAGAATCCAGTTGCTTGCTGCCACCCTCAGCGATCTGGGTCGGCTTGCCACCTCCATCGCCGCGGATGCCGGGTTGCAGTAGCAGCAGCTGTAGCACGGGACAGCCAGCCGCAGAGGTGTGGCGGAGACCCAAATGCCGAAGCGCCGAGCAACTCTGCAGGGCGTCCAGAAATGGCTTCGCCGCCGGAGGAATGCTACTGCCTCGATAGACGCTGCTACAGCCGATGCCGTCATAGGCCTGCTTAAATGAGCCCTTCTCTCTATCAACGCACTTAATGACGTAAGCACCGTCCATTCCATCGCGGTGGCGGGCTCCAACATTCGCACCCTCGTGGCGGTCAGTTATGTCTTCAAACTTACAGTCCTGCAGAGTCAGCTCCTGAAGATGGGGCGAAAGCAACCGAAGCAATCGCGACAAGCCCCTCGTGAGGTGCGAGCGGTCCTGTACACGCTCCCCCGCTGCGGTATACTGTGCTGTCACAGGAACTGGCACTACAGGCGCTGCTGGAGCTGACGATATATACAGATCGGCAGAGGAGCCACCTGGCAATCTCGACTTCGGATCCGTAGCAACTCCGTAACTCAATCTGTCCTCTGGACCTACGGATCTGTTATCTCGGAGCGTCTGCAGCGTAGATGATGCTAACGATGGTGGCGCTAATTTTGATGTTGACTCGCAGGAATGCATGCGGCCACCACCAATGGCCGTGATCGGTTGATTGGTGGCGCTGCTATCTGCGCCTACGTCGTAGCCGTAGAGCTTAAGCCGCCTAAGCCCCTGACCGAAAGCCGCGAGCGCGCGCAGCATCCGGGGGGTTAGCGGCACGCCCTCCAAGCGGAGCTGCGATATGTTGCTTTTGCCGCTGCTGATGTTGCTTACACCGCCGCTTCGGCTACTGCTTCGGCCATCCCTGTCGTCACTTAGATCACTGCAGGCGATGCAATGACGTGCACCGGCGGCACCGGTGGGGCGGCCACAGCAATCGCCAGCGACGCCGCTGTATGGCTTGGGCGTCAAGGCACTCAGCACCGCAAGTCTGAAGCCGACACACATGAGTTCAACGTCAGAGCAGCTGAGAGGCCCATATGTTAAGACGGTTGCGATTTGGGCGGGGCGGGGTTACATGTTTGCTTTACCGCGCCATCCCTTCTGAGCGTTCCAGCCCATCGTACTTACCCACGAGCTTCGCGCGCCGCCGCGGAGCAGCCTCGCAGGCGCAGGATCAGCTCCCGAGCCGCGCACCCACGCCTTTTCATTCTGTACAGTGTCGCAGCAATCTCCTCTGGCGTTCCCGGCAGCACCCGTCCCCACAAATCGTGTACGCTGACGGTCACTAGAAGGCAATCGTGGGCACGCAGACCTTCTCGACAGCTCCGGCGTACTGTAAGCTTATCATATGTATCAAGGTATGGCCAGATCTGAGTCATGACATCGAAGAGCGTAGTAGCGAGTGGATGAACGCCGCCTGACTCGTCGACCGCCATGTGCATGAGCACAGGACTATGCAGTTCGTTCGAAATGTAAACAACAGAATTTACAATTTATCAATTATAAGGGCGATCTGCCGATTGATTCCTGTGTTTCGTTGGTACGGTTTACTTGTAGATCGTATAGCCCAGCTAAACAAAAGTATTCCAAGCAAACTAAGGTAAGAAACTATGCCGTGAATTATTTAAGAGAAAGTCACGACGTCAACACTGTTTTGTAACGTCATGACTTCGTGTGTATGACGATGTCTGCAATTGCGCAAATTGTTAATGACGATACCACACATAGTACGATACTACACAATTTATCAACAGAATTGTCTCCAGAGCCTCTTCGCCTGCGTTGTGTGGCCTGCGGTTGCAACGGACTGTAACGGCAACGGCGGATCCGCCGTGAATCCAAATGGCCAATGGCCGTGTGAATTAAAAATTAATCAGCATTCGCAGCTTCACTAGTAATCGGCAATGTGCAGCATCAGATCCAGGTTCACACGGCTTTAAGCTCTCCTGAAATTCCGGACGTGTGAAGGCCGTCCACCTAGGCCATAAACCCACGTATGCTATTCATTCACCGCAGCCAGCTAGTGCGTCGCTGCGGAAGCTGCTCCGGCCGATGCCTTTTTCGCCCCGTGAAAGGTTATGGACATGTGCGGGTAGCGGTCTCCAACCACTTCGTCGGCCGGCACCGTGGAATCGAGCTCCTTAACTTCCTCATCACTGAGGGCTACCGCGCAGCTGCCCAGGTTCTCCTTCGGAAGACAGCGTGCAAATGTCATTCGTTAGAATTAACAGCAGAGAGAAAATTATATCTTCTCATTTGACGTCCCTCCGGGCCAGCGAATAGGTTTAATCCAGATCTGAACCCAGCCCAAAGATTAAAATCCCAAAGCGGATCTAAAAACCTCTGGATCCAAATCCAGCATACTGACCTCGAGGTTCTTGATGCTGCGGGTTCCAGGGATGGGAAATACGTCGGGGCCGCGAGCCAGCACCCACGCCAGAGCCAGCTGGCCCGTGGTGCACCCCTTGCGTTGCGCCGCTTCCGTCAGTCGGTCCACCAGCACCAGGTTCTGAAAGACACAGCCACAGCAGGGTAGGCCAGAGAAGAAGAGTATTTGATGACTAGTACTAGTAATACATAATACATCACAGAACAGAGAACAAACGCACCTTATCAAGATTGTCGAAGCGGGGATTCGCCCTCCGCCTGGACACGGCAATCGGGTATGGCACGATTTGTAACGGGTACGGGTATGACACGATTTTAACGGGAATCGGCGTGTTTGACGATAATTAAAAGGTCGCCAGTACAAGCCGCGAGCGTATGCGGGACGGGGCATGGACGGACCGTAATGGCCCCCGGATAGTGGAAGCACGTTAAGGCAGGGGACCCACGCGGCCTCTGCAGTCGGGTGGCTGAGAGTTCCTTACGTCATTCGCTGATGAAGATCGCACCTGAAATCCGACTCTTGCAGCTGCTCCACGCTGCGAATCGCACCGGTCAGGATGCCTCGGCCTACGTGCATACACAGGTTATCATGACCGATTACATGATACTATTTATAACATCCTATAACTTATGACCGATTACATGTGTAGTGAGTAGTTATCCTTAGCCATTAAGATGGGATCGAGAACGGGTCGTCGGCGAAACCTAGCCCTTTCAGGGGTCACTGCAACAGAGGGCAAACAACATATAAAAAACGCAGATCCACGAGGATGTCCGATAAGCATCGGTATTGTCACGCGAAAGCCGCAGGGCGCATCGCGAGTGAAAGCATGGTTCAAACATTGCCGATTGGAAGGCGGGTGGGCTGTTCGTGGTTGGGAAACGTTTGTGGCCTCCTGCTCCTGCATCGCATGTGGATTCCTCGGCTTGAACACCAGGCCACTGCTCGCCAACGTGCCAGTTACCGACAACCCGATGTTCATCGGGCGGTTGGAGTAGCAATCAGGTGCGCTTACCTAAGGGGCTGTAGGCCAGGATGCTGATCCCAAGCTCCCGACAGGTTGGGATAATCTCATCCTGCGACAGTGTAATGAACCCAATAGGGGCGAGTTTGCTTGCTGTATTCGTAGGAACGTATTACTGAGCAAGCGGTGCTTCAGCAATTTGTACACTTCTCCGTTTCCATTTCGGCAAATGCGCAGTGTCTATGCCCGTTTCACCATGGCAAAACCCGCGAAACGCTTTCATGAGGTGGAGTTATTGAAAAACATATTTATGGGCTACATCGACTGGGATGTAGTGGTGCGTCCTCTTTATATGGAGGCTGTAGCATCGTCGTATGTGGCTGAATGGTGCGCGTCTATACAGGAGGAAGATCTGGCTCCTCTGCATAAGAGGGCATGGTTTCCTGGGAGGAAATACCCTAGGCTTTCTTGCGCTCAGTACCAAGTGGGTGCCCTCCTTGAAGTGTGCCACTGAGAGGTTCACGGCCCGGTGTCGCAGCAGTGGATGATTGAGGAGCTGGTCGTGGTATACGGTATGGAGAATGCCAGACACACACTAAACCTGCTCCCATGGCCGAGGGTACGCATCTAGCCCTGCCACCCAGGCCGGTGTAGATGAGCGTTTGGATCAAGAGCGGTACCAGTACAGTGAGCTGATTGGCAGCCTGCTGTCCATTGCCGGTAGTACTCATCCAGACATTCCAAAACCATGGGAGTGCACGCTGTCGGGGTTTATGGCCAATTCTGTCAAGGAGCACTTGAAGGCTGCTGTGGAGGTTGTTAGGTACTTGGCGGGTACGATTGGTTATAGCCTCTCCTTTGGCCTCTCCCTTGGCGGCAAGCGTGCTCTGCATATCCATTCTTAAGACACAAACGCAAACAAAGCTGGCGCCAGGCACAGACTCGTTCAGATACAATTTCACACATAGACACACAAGCAAAGCTGCACACACCTCAGCGTCGCGTGTGAACAGAGACCACTCCTGCTCCACCACCGAGATTGGCACCACAGCCGCGGCCTCCCGGATTTGGTCAGCTGACACCTCCGACAAACCCACGCCGCGGATCTTGCCCTCCGCTAGAAGCAGCTGAGTGGGCAAAATGGGTGATAAGGGACATGACATCTACAATGGAAAAATGAGAAAATCTGGAAGCCGGAAGTGGACAAAAGGACCAGTTGACATCGGACAAATTGAAGAAGTGCATATGCTGAGCGCGTGCGCCTGTTACAGGCACCACAAGATTATGCAGAGAGGATTCAAAAGGCATTCCTTTCTGTAAATAAAGGAAACCATGAAGAGCAGATGGTGGCAACAGGGGATGAAGGATCGTGGATGGGGGCTTTCAGGAGATGCAAAATTTCCCAGATGAGCGCACGTCCCCTAAACATAAACCTATAATATCCTCCCTTACCTTGCACTCCTCCATGGTCTCTGTAATGCTGACGCCCGATTCCGGGTTCGGAGGTCCACGGTACGTAAAAATGTCGATGCAGGGGCGCTGGAGCCGCTTCAGGGCACCCTCGCAGCACCTTGGGAGATGAGGCAGGGTGCGCGTGCGCGCGCGTGCGTGTGTGGTTGAGTGAAAGAGAGAGAAAAGATAGAAATAGAGAGAAAGAGAGAGAAAAAGAGAGAGAGAGAGAAGATATCCCCTGGTCACGTTTGGGGTTCCATTAGAGACAGGAACCGGGGTAGGACCGTGTAGGATGAAGACACCTGACCAACCTGGCGTGGGCGAAAACGTGCCCCTCATTCCTCTCCGAGCCGCTCAAAATTCTTGCACATTAAACTCGACAATATGTGCCATAAAAATCCTCACAAGTACGATGGGCCCAAACAACCCACTAATTTGTTAACCCTCTGACTATGACATTACTCACTTCCGGCAGTTCTCACGCGTGTTGTCCTGCACGATGCCGCGACCGGGGACGAACATGGCGCCCCACTTTGTGGCGATAACGGCATCCGGATAGCGGTCCGCCGGCAGCGCCTTGGCCAACAGTTCCTCATTCGTGTAAGGCCCATACAGATCTGCACGCAATACAGATCCGCAAGGACAGATCCCGAAACAGAAACAGCGGAGGTGAATGAAAAGAAGGCGCTCAGTTGGTCGATTACCGGCTGCTAGCTGCGACCTGAGCCAGGTATACGGTATCACGGTGTTTTAACGTTCGTACCGGGAGTATTGGGCGCAGTGCTCTACACAGCAGCTTATTCAGAGTATTTTACGCAACACCTGCCCCATGAATCTTATGACGCAGGTGGGGTTTTTATGCAGGTCTTGTCGCCATTTATTTTTACAGGAAAGAAGCAAGGGTTCGGCAGCTCATCTTGCATCTTCATTCTTACCGTCGTACGTGCGAAGCTAGAGGTTACGTACAGAAAGCAGCGCACCACCGATTATTCCAGCTTTGAAATATTCCGGTATGTGGAATCATGCGTCATGTGGCGATAAAGTGGGAGACTCTGGCTTGCCGGGCGATAGCAGTGGGCAAAGCTACGGCGGGACCTAACCCCGTCAAGTGTTGCGGGCGACGTACCAGAAGTATTAAAAAGCCGCACGCCAAGATCGTAAGCCCTGTGCAGCAGCGCGATTGCGTCTTCCTCTGATGGAGCTCCGGCATACAGGTTTCCGCTGAGGCTCATGCAGCCATAACCCAAGCGCGCGGTAGAGATGCCGCTGGCGCCCAGCGTGCCGACGGGATTGCCGAGGAAGCTCATGGCCACCTACCTTTGTCTGTTTCACTGATATTAATATCAACAGATAGATGACGGATTAGAACCGGCAAAGTTTAGAGGACAGCGGCACTTTCGTTAATTACGAGACAATCTCAAGCTGCGACCGCTATTCGAATGGCCCACCTCCAATAACTGGAAATTGCGACATTGGACCGGGACGACATCTAACGGTAAAACGTTGTTAGTGCGGTAATGGCGAGCTGCAGTACATGAGTGGACGAGCGTAGCGGAGCACTCAGGAAGTGGTTGAAAACAACGCTGGGTACTGCGGTAGGCACAGCAAGTACAGCTTGTCTCAAACGCATCTGCTGTTTGGGTCACTTCCGTTCTCCCAACAGGCAACTGCAGCTACTGCGACCTTTACGTTACGCTTCCGTGACTCCAACATCTCTTGAGTTGATAATGACATGAGCGAAAGCGTTGTTAGTGATTTTGGCTCAGAGGTGCGAGGGAGTGGCAGAGTCGATCGCTGGTCAAGTTGCTTATGAGGGGTTGCTTCTTGCTGCAGGAAGCAGCTGCTCAAACGGTAGCTATTCTTACACAATTTAAAGCTGAAAATGTAGAGCTGAAGCGAAACTTTGAGAACGTAAGATAACGTGGTTGGGGACACATCGCGTTGTTGAGCCCTCCTAAGCGAGTCCAATTTTATCACGCCGCAGCTAAAAGTATTGCATTTGCAACTCAGCGAATCTTACAAGAGCCTTCAGTCGCGGTACGCTGCTCTTTTTGAGGAACGGGTAAGGCTCCTTGGCATCGGCGCAGCTTGCAAACTGGGTTTCCTGCTTTCCTACACGAAGCTGCAATTTATTTGTCACAGAATAATGTGGAGAAACAGTATCAGTCGCTTTGCGAGTCCTGGCGGGTGGAGCTCGAGGAGAAGCAGCGGCATCTGGAGGTTGCGAAGGCGCAAATTCTTGGACCCAGGTGCTGCTGCCCATCGCATTAGGGGTTTAATTACTCTCAAACAGGAGGGCAGGGCATGAGCGGCAGCGAGGCCATGCATACCAGACCCTGGGGTCTAAATTCTAGGGTGGTCTGGGTTCCATCTGAACCTAACGGGAGACGATTCTTTGCATTACCTCCGGTTAGCCCTGCCACCTTGTATTCCCCGCATGTCCCCCTTAAGGGATCTGGACGTACTGAAGGCGAAGCTGCTTGAGGAGCTGGAGGCGTCATATCGCGCCAAGTGTGAAAACCTTAGCCGGGTGGGTGCGTCGGGTGACCTGAAGGCAGCGCACACGGCGTTAAGCTGTTGACTGTGCATTCGGACGCATTGGGGCCGTGTCTTGGATGGCGTGGAGGCCGTCCGCAAGTTCTGGCTCCGTTTTGGAGTCAATGCACCAGGGCTAAAGCACAAAAGGAGAAGAGAGAGGTGCTGATGGGTCTTTCACAACGCCGGATTGCCACAGGGCTGGGGCATCGGCGGTCAGGCTCCGGTCAGGCTCCAAATTGCCGTTTGATGCCACGCGCCGCCAGGGTGGGAATCCGGATCCCCGGCTCTGGTTCCGGCTGGCGTACGTGATCCCGCCTTCAATGGCCCCTTCTCCCACTGGCCCCTCCGGCTCGTGGCGCCACCGCAGGAAGCCGAATCGTCGCACCAGGCATATATCAAAGTCCGTCGTGACTATGAGGAACTTCAGAACGCATATCGCAGTCTGGAGGTGCGCACCGTGGGCGACCAGGAGGCAACGCGGCTGGAGCACACGGCGCTGTCCAGGGACCTGAGAGACAAGGCAGCACAGCTCATGGCGGCGCAGGGTGCGAACGAGGGCCGAGGGGAGGTGCCTGGGGGCTGGGAATGTTACGGGGGATTGGGGGACGACAGGGGCCAGAAGGGTTAAATGACATAAGCGGGACAGGGAAATGGAGCAGGTCATGGGGATGGTTCCCTATCAAAGGGCAACAAGGTAGATGACCGTGGATTAAGGTAGGATGCGGGAGAAAAGGTCTGCAGCGAGGGTCTTGACGTTATGCTGCAAGGAGTGATTTGTGACTGGACGACGCATTGGACCACGTCGTTGAGTTTCTTCTCCGTTGCCGGGGACCCTCGCCTAGTGTGTGGTGGCTTCCTCTGACGACCCTTCCCCGCTCCATCTATCTATCCATCTGATTTGAATTTGTTGTCCATTTCTCCGATGTGGATTTCTATCGCCGCTTCCCGCTTTACAGCGAAGTTGGCCACCAGCGAAAGCTCGGTGCGTTCTCTCCAACGGGACCTGGAGGCCGCCAAGTACTCGGCCAGCCAGATGAAACAGGAGCTAGAGGAGGTGGGAGGAGGGGCAACGAATGACTTAAATACTCTTACGTGTCGGTACAGTCAGGAGGCCGAGCTCGGGTCGGGCATGTTTGAACCCCATGCGTCGCGAGGCGTTTGAAGCCGAGGCCTCCAAGGTGGCTGTCGTATATACGGCAAGGCGTGGTTGAGGGAGAGACGGATTCGGGATTTGGTGTTTAAATCATAAATGGGGTTGAGAACTGAGAACCTGAACAAACGAAGGTTATGTGCTGCGCACTGTTTCATAGCGTGTATATCTCCGAGCTCCGGAGTAAATATCCGGAGTCGAGCATGCAGGCAGATAGGATGGTGGCCTGCAAGGACAGCGCCACGGAGTGTTGCATCTGGTTCGCAGCTTTTGGGAGCAAAACCGGGGCCGGCTTGGGACATTTGTCCTCATGAACTTATTAAGCATGAACCGGGAGGCTTCTCAAATGTTTGCCTCCCCGCATCTTCCCGCATCTCCTGGCATTTCGTACCTCAGCGCCTAGCGCCACATACGTGTACGCAGCACACAGTTTCCAGTGTAGATTTCTTGCATCTCAGCAACACTATATTTTGCCGTTTTGCGCCGTTGTTTATGTGCCCTTTACCATAACCTGTGTTTTGTTATCATGATGCCATGGGTTGCAACACGCATAGGTTCGACGTGCGAAGGAGCGAGCGGTGGTGGAACGGGAGGCGGCTGGCGTACAGGCGGAAAAGAAAGTCAAGGCTGCGGAGGTACGACACTTACATATGCACGTACACATACGTATGCCCCTGTACAAGGATGCTCTCACGCGTGTAACCCCCGCCCCCCCCACACACACATGTACAAGCCCTCCTTTCCCTATGCCACGATCCGATGTCTCGCAGGAGGAGACCGCACAGCTGATGTCGTTTGTGGAGAGCGTTGGCCGGAAGAACCGGCATCTGGTGCAGGAGCTCGCGGAAAGCCAGAGGGCGGCGGAGGACTTATTCGCTGCAAACGTCCGCCTGCAGGCAAGGAGGGGTTTGGGTGGGGAGAGGAAACAGGAGAGGGGAGGCGAGGAGGAGTGGAAAGGAGGGGTAGCAGTCATCGGACTGCGAGAGTCCCAGTCATAGCAGTTCAATGGAACTTTTAAAACCTTCTTGCCTTCCTCATCGTCTTCGTGCTTCCTGCCTTCCAGTCCGCCTGTCTTTCCGCTCGTCTGTCTCTCTGTATGTCCCCTCCCAGAGCGCCCAGACGCAGCTTCAGTCTCAGCTGGACAGCAGCGTGCGGCTGGCATCGGGTGAGAAGGCGGCCCTGATGGCGGAGCACGAGGAGGCGATGCGAAAGCTGGAGGAGCGGCTGGCGACAGTTCAGGCGGAGTCTACACGCAAGGACGGGCTGCTGGCGGAGATGAAGCTGGCGCATCAGGTGGGTCACTCGGGGGCATTATAAGGATCTTTGCCTCTACCGCTTACTCGAGAATATGCGGACGGCGACGAGGACCTAGTGGCCTTACACCAAATTCCTGGGCCAAAGACCCGCGAGCAGCGACAGCGAATTTGCCATCACCCTAGCTGCGAAAGGAATCTCGAGAGAATGAAACGGCGCCCATGACTGGACCCATGTTATGTAATGGAGGCCTACCCTAAGGGGGCAAGGTCAGGGCTCGGAAGGCGGTTATATACGGGAAGGGCAGCGAAACACACAAACACAAATACACACCGTATGTTCTTGTCAGCTTTCCCGCTTTCCTGGTTTCAGGATGAGCTCACCAAAATGCTGGTGACGTGGGAGTCCCGGTTAGCGGAGGAGAAGCGTGCGGGGGCAGAGCGGGCGCGGGAGCTGTTGGATCAGAAGGCGGATGTGGCGGAGCGGGCGGCGGCGCAGCAGCGAGCTACGGAAGGTATGGCGTTGGAGGGGGGTTTGACGCCGAAGGGTATAACCTTAACTTTCTCACAAAACATCGAGCTGGTTTCCTTATGCCAACTCCGCAACATGTTCCCCTCTCTTCCTCTCTCTTCCCCTGTCTTTCCATATCGTCCCCGCAGAACGGCTCCGAGAGGCCGAAGCTGCGATGCGTCAGGCCCAATCTCAGGCGGATACCGCGGCAAGGGAGGCGGCAGCGGAGGTCCTCCGAACCGAGGGGATGGCGAAACAGCTGGCGGAGGCCACTGCCTTGGCTGAGGGCTTGCGGGCGGAACTGGGAGAGACCAAGGTGGGGTTGACCGAAGATTTGCAGGGGAGATGGGTGGGAAGAGGGGCGGGCACTTCTTAACTGCTAGCACATCTGGGCAAGCAGCTAAAAAGGAGAATGTACAGACATATCGTGCGTTAACCTACGGACCATGGCACAGGCATGACAGCCTTTGAGTCCTCAAACATGTGCGGGCTTGAAGAAAAAAAGGGCTCAAAGCTGAAGACCAGCCCGTGCCCCTGTAGACAAGTTTTTAATATGTCTTCCCTGCCTCTCATGGGACACTAGTTCGTTTCTTAGGTCCGGAACCCCTTACTAATCCCAACTTACCTTCCGTATGATGAACTTTCCGCAGTATACACAAATTTAGGCTCACCGGAAGCGTAATTTCCATTACGCTGATTTATTTCCTCCACCTGCCTTGATGCTGAGTCGTGTATATGATTATGTTATATTACACGTATATGAAGACATCAATATGTTACCATACATATAAAATAACAAAAACTTGCGCAATCAAATAATAGTCCCTGTTCCGGCATCCACCACTCATCCACCCACTCACCTATAGGCGGAGCTGCTTCGCTCCCAGATGCTGGTGCAGCAGATGTCGGAGCGAAGGGTGGAACTGGAGCAGCGACTAAAAGTAGCGGAGGAAAACGCGGTGCAGGTACCTGGCCGGCGTGTGTGTATGTCGTACATTTGTATGTGCCGGGGTAGAGTTGAATGAGGCGGGTTGGTGAGGCAGGCAGCCAAGGACGAACGTGTAACGTTCAGGAGGTGTAGTTGGAAGAGCAGCTGAGGTGTTTGTGCATATGGAGGAACGGGCGTTGGCTGCTGCTGCGGCGGCTGCTGTGGTGGTGGTAACCAGTTTCTAAATTTTAATTTTTAATTTTAATATTTTTATTTTTTATTTTCCAGCTTGCGGGCAGGTTCCTCTTGCTCCTCCTCCTCTTTCTTTCCCTCGTCCCCTCAGCCATCTTTTCCCCGCCCCGCATTTGTTTCTCTCTGTTTCGTTCATCCTTTCGCCAACCCGCCGTCCTCCGGGGTCTCCCAAACAGGTGAGGGCCGCCCGGGACGCCCTAGCCGCTGAGGCGGAGTCGGTTCGGCGGGAGGCGGATAACGAGCGTGCAGCTGCGGCACGGGCGGCAGAGGCAGCACGGTACGTACTTAGGTTTTTTGTGTTAGTAAAGCGCCGGAACTGCCTGAGTCGCGCTAGTTCCTGAAGTGCCCTTCATATCATATCATATCATCACGGCCCCGTCCCTCACCACCATGAAGCCCTATTATCAGTGCGGGTTAAGCAGCATCCCCTTCGCCTTACTTTCCATCCGGGTGGCCGCTACAATTCCGTCATGGCACTGCGCGGCGCCGAAGCTTAGGCTTCGTCCCTTCTCCCTCCTCACGTAAGATCTTCAGCTTACCGTCCTGCCCTCATTTTTGCGGTTGCAATGGCAGGTCGGCTTGGGCGCTGGAAAAGGCGGCACTGGCCAAACGATATCAGGTGAGTGAGGCCCAGGTTAGGCCTTAAGCCTTTGCATGCTTTACTTGAGGCTGGGCTTTAGGTCTTCATGTGATGTTAAGGAATGGGTTGAGTACCTTTCACCTTTCAGGGAAACCCTTTTATTTGAGTAAGGGTATTTTGGGCACGAGGCGGATAAGGCGGGGAATAATGACGCCTTGAAGTTTGCAATCTGTTATGATTTCGAAAGAGAACTCGGAACACAAAGGACAAAGCGGAGTGGGTTCAGGGCTTCTGAGGCGAATCCAAACGGCCCCTGAGGCGCCCGGGGATTAGGCAAATCCGTTCGGGACCATGGTGGCTTCGAGTTGTTGTTCAGCCAGTCGTCGGTCTCGTACCCTTCCCCAGGCTCGCGAAACACCTGCGCCTACACATACATAGATATTTACACACAGACATATACAACGGACGTTCCCATAAACGCACCACCACCGCAGGCAGCTGTCAAAGAGCTGGGTGTACGGCACGAGGCCGAGCTGCGGAAAGCGAAGCGTAAGGCCCGCGGGGCTCATGCGGCCGTTGCTCAACTCACAGACGAGGTGGCAGATCTTAAGGTGAGAGGCCCGGCGTGTGTGCGGTGTGCGGTTCCGGAGCTTCCGGTCTCCTATGTGTTACAGCACGCAGCTAGGTTAGTTACCCTCATCAGTCCGCGGATGGAACGATCTTCTTTTCCCGTCCGAGACCTGCTGTACCAGCGTCGTACTTCAAGTTTCAGCACTTCATGTTCTATTACCTTCCTGGAGCTGTGCTTCTCGTCTCCTTCCTTTATTTCCTCCTGCTTTTTCAATTTTGGTTTTCTGGAATTCACACTACTATTTCTTGCCCTCCCGTGCCTCCCCTGGGTTTCATCCTATGGCCCTGTTAGTTCAAAGCGGCAGAGGCCCAGCACGCCAGCCACATGTCAGAGGTGCTTTATCTGAATCCAGGTACCAGCGGCGGCGGTGGCCGCTCCGGAAGTCCGTATCGTGATTCGCAACAGCTGTACAGCCCCTTCGCCCTCCCGGTAACCTCGGGAGGCGGCGGCTTGCACGGCGCCTCGGGCGGCGGCAGACTCCCCTCTCCGGTGCGACCCATTACAGCGCCGTCGTACTTGAACGCCGCCGGTGTGCCGGCGCCGAGCGTGGTTATTGTGACAGGCAACGGCAGTGCAGCCGGCGGCGTGGCGGCGGCGGTCGCCGCTGGGGCGGCTGCGCAGGCGCAGCAACCGCAGCGGCGGGCGCGGGTGAATGACCCGCAGTCTGACGCTGCAGATGGCACTGAGGATGGTGGCGAGGCTCACGTTGCCACTGTCGTGCCCGTTAGTGCCGCCGGCAGCAGTGGCGGTGGTGGCATTGCCGGCGCCGGCGGTCCCATTGTGGATGCGGCGCTTCTTAGCAGCATCGCGGCACTCAGGCACCGACAGCAGCAGTACATGGATGCGGCGAGGCTGGGGGTGCAGCCGTGAGGACAGCAATGTGGCACGTGACCAAGGAAGTATGAAACCAACGGACACGGATTAATGGAACATACGGCTGGCTAGCCAGCTGACTGACTGACTGATCACAGGCACCAGCAACAGCTCTTTCAGCGGTGCCGTTTCCTCTTCCTTGTTAGCTGCTCTGCTCGTGGAGCAAAGCTTTGCTGCCGTTTCTGTTTCCACGTCCGTTACTTACCGGCACAACCTTGCGGAATGTGGTGGAGCCTGGCGATCACGTACCTGGACTCGGCTTACAGGCTTAGCTTGGCTTAGGTTAATGGCATCATGACGTTCATGATGTCGTTTTGCCGTACTTCTCAATTACCATACAAGGAGGTGCCTTCTCCCTGCCAAGAAGGGCCATACATTTTGCGCTTTTTGTTCCCGTGGCTCCTGCACCTGCACACGAAGGCAGAGAGAAAGAGAGAGGGTATGTGTATGTGTTTTGCGGTTCCTTTCTATATACCGCATGCGCAACAGTTATAACTCCTGCTCACATTTTTGTGGGTACTGATGTTCTGAGCGGCCAAGTCTGCCTGTCTTTGTGTGTGTGGCATCCATATGTGGTAGGTGTGTGTGAATGTGGTGCATGTGGGGTCGGCGCGGTCGTGGGAAGGTGTGGGGGTTGGGAGTGGTGTGGGACCAAATCCGGCAAAAGGGCTTCCGTCACTGGTGGGAGTTGGCTCCAGGTCATTTACGCTGATGTGGTTGTACACAGCCTCGTGATAGTGGCTGCTGGCTGGGGCTTACCCCGGGAATATAAGGGGGGCTGAGAGAGTTTGGAGTGCTTCCGTGCATGTGCCATATTAGGAAGCAACACAAAACGAAACCCATTCACTATCACCAGCACTGTGATGCTGTATTCTGAAGAAGCGTCGTGAAAGCTTACGTGGGATCTTCCTTGCCATGCTGGTGCGACGGCGATTTGTCATGTTTACATGCCTCTAAACTCGCGTCTCCTGAACGCGTCAGACTGAAGCCACTGATGACTCAATGACGGGATCTTGATGACGTGACGACAGAACAAGGTATTCGTTTCTCTGACAGTTGGACGTAACCGTTTTGGGACCATGACGACTTGGACGAGCGAGCCATGGAAAAGGTGAGGGCCAAACCGCAACGGAAGCCCTTTTGTGGTTTGATTACCGTTATTTTGTCGAAAATCGAACATTCCGTTATGTTCTGCTAAGGACAGGGGTCCCCTTACCCTCGGTTCGGAAATTCTGGGACGAATCTGTTCCACGACCCATGGGTCACAGACGATGTTAATATATGATATGTACTTCTCATCTCCACTCGATGTCCGTGCGCCTTCGATGACGCCCATGTAATTAAAAGGGCGAAGATCATGCCCATGATCACTGGGACGCTTACTGATTGATCCTAAAGCTCGCTTCTGGTTCAGGAGCTACTGAGTCAGGTTAGGATAAGACTTACAGTAGGAATGCAGGCACAGAAGTAGACTTCTCTCTAAATCTCCAGCAGCATATCTGCTCAACTTCACGTCCGGCAATGCTTTTCATCGCTCCATTTAATTTCTTGTTTCCATCACAGCAAGTTCTCCTCAAACGTTTCAACATATCCCGCAGCAAGTTTGTATTCCTTAATCACACCAGGTGTTGAACGTCATCTTTTTGAAGTGATTTGAAAAGGAACAGGCCATGACGGGGGCCGATTGGGGTAAACGGCGCCCGGTGGGTCGCCCTCGTATCCATCGCTTCGAAGCTTCTCCTCCTCGCCGTAGCGGCGGCGGCGCCGCCGCTGTGGTGTCAGACTCGACCATCGCAGCGCCGACGCCAAGAACCGGTGCACGGCACGCCGGGTCTAAGCGCCGGGCGTTTTATCCGGAGCGGCAGCCACCAAATCAACAGGAGAGCGGCGACATCAGCGGCGACTCTAGCGGCGGCGGCGGCGGCTGGGGCCCCAGCCGCGGCCGACCTCTCAACCGAAGCACGTTGAAGTCGTTGGTGCACAAACGGCTAATGGTGCCTCTGGCGGAGCTCTTTAACAACCCCTTGTTCGGCAACAAGGGCCTGGCGGGCATCGTCAAGGTAATGCTGTTCATGACGTGCGGAAGCTGCGTCAAAATGAGTCCATCTGCCAGCCAGCCAGTTGCAAGTAGCGAAGGCTAGGATCTCCGGGAGCCCAGGGTTGGGCTAACCTGTGCAGACCAGAGGCAGGTGCTGCATCTGGTTTCAGAGCGGCTTCGTCGCCTCACATTGCCTGACGTTGCTTCGGAAGTCGAGGGGGCTGAGAATATGGAGGAGGCAGTGGGGAGATGTGAGAATTTGCGTGGTGAATCAATAACTCCATTTGACATCGTTGGTGTTGACGGGCGTGTTGATGTGGGTAATTGACGTTGGTGTTGATGTTGGTCTTGGCGAACCGAAACACACACACACACGCTTAAGACGAAATGTGTGGCACACGACCCCCACTTACGTCCTACACCTCATGCCAGCTGCACGTGTTAAATCTGAGTCATCATAACATTCCGCCCCAGTGCTTCCTCTCGCCCGCTGGGTATGTATGGTTATTGGCGTCTATTCGTTTCTTAATTAGGACATGTGCACTCGTATTTTGTATTCCTCGCCGACGCTTGTGAGATCTTCACACTCAATTTGTTCTTAGATCTTTCCTGCCGCGCGGTTGGATAGTAAGTAATTCCCGGTCCCTCCCTGCAGTCCGTGGACAGGAGCAATCCGGGCTGTTTGGTCATCTCCTTGAAGGGGGACAAACGCAAATTCTATCAGCCGGCTACTTTGGTGAGGCGCTGGCTGGTGCCGGAAGGGAAGATGGGCAGGGATGGTGAGAAAGAAGAGGAGGAGGGTCACGGGAAGGAGGAGGAGCGGATTAGGGATGGCGCACAGGAGGAGGAGGAGATGGTGGTGGCGGAGGTAGCTGCCAAGCGACAACAGTTGCACGGAGTCGTCGTCGATGATGGAGTCGGTGGAGGCACAGTTGCACCACCACCAACAGCACCGGCAGCGGTAGCAGCGGCGCCGCGACCATCGCTTCAGTCGCTACTGGGCAAGAAGCTGTCAGTTCCGACGCTCGAGCTGTACCAAACTGGAGAGTTCGAATCGGGCGTCGTTGAGGTATGTTCTGCGCAGATTAGGTAGATGATCACCATGATAATAATAATAATTAGTAGTAGTGGTAACACGTACAGATTATATGTCACTTGCCAAGGGGGCTTACCACATTTTGTTCCCGCCGCCGATTTGCTCATCGTTCGGCCCTGTTTGGCGTCGTCCGTATTTACCTGTATTTCTTTCGTCAATCCACCCGTTTGTTCGACAGTCAGTTATCTCTCAAACGGCGCATGAATGTAGGTACAGTGGATCCTAATTAGGATCCTTAGTGAATTTTCAGATCCTTAGCCTTGACTGTTCCCTGGTATCCAAAACCTGGGTGGTGGATCACGCAGGCGGTGGATCCAGACAATCCGGATTCCCTCATCGTATCCTTTCGCATCTCCCGTCCGTTAGCCGTGGTGGAACTCTGGCTGGAGAAGACGAAAAGAAAGCATTGCGAGGATGAACAATTGGAGGACGTCTACAATTATGGCGGCGGCGATGGCGATGGCGGCGGTGGGGGCGGCGGCGGTGAAGAAAGAGATTGCCAACAGAACAAGGAGCGGGGCAGAGCACATTCAGAGCAGCAGTACGGCGGCATCGGCAAAGGCGCATTGGCGGCGGCTGCAGCAGCGGCGATCACGAAAGCTCCAGCGCACGCTTGCAGTGACGGGGACGGTGATGGCGTCACCGGCGTCGGCGCGCGCATACGGCATCGAGTGCGCATTCCGCTGCGGCGCAGGCCCAAATTTGCCACCTTGAAGGATGTCGGTGTTACCGACACGGAACACGACGTAGGTCGGTCTCTTGGCGCCGTTGACGTCGGCACCGTCGCCGCCGTTAGCGAAGGCGCTCGTGGCGGAGGGTACGACCATGGTGAAGGCACCATCGGTGCTGGCGGCCGTGACGGTGGCGGTGGTAGTGGGTTCCCCTGCGCCTTTACTGGAACTGATGTCTGGGTTGGTGCTGGTGAATGTGGCGCCGCGGGCCGTCCTCGCATACGCCCGCAACGGAAGCAGCTGCCGCGGGGTGCTGCCGCGTTCACTACTGCGGAAGCCGACGCAAACCTGGTCGGGCAGGTGCGTTACGGGAATTGAGTTATGCGGGATGGCGGCATGACGTGGGGGTTTGACGTTCGGGTTCGTACCCTCGGGGCGCATGCGGCGGTCTCGCCAGGGCGGCATCTGCGTCTGCATGCACCCTGCAACGGGCATTAGAACACCGTAATTCAATAAAGAAAACCCTTTACATAAAATCTTTAAAAATCCTCCAACATAATTAGTCTGCACGACATAAATGCAGCATCTGCATCCATAAGCCTGAAGGTATGTATGTAGCATATCAGGTGCGTATGTAAATTATTGGTGATATAAGGATTGGTGGGGCTAGGTGGGATTTGTCAAATAACAAAGCATACATAACTTGTTGTGTTCCTTTACAGGTTGATGGTGACCGTGATGATAGTGGTGGTGGCGGCAGGGTCGATGGCGACGGTTCTGGCGGGGTCGGCGGCGGCATCGATGGTGGCGGCGGCGATGATGCTGATGGTCCCAGCAGGGTCCGCAGCGGCATCGATGGTGGCGGCGGCGATGATGCTGATGGTCCCAGCGGGGTCGGTGGCGGCGATGGTGGCGGCGGCGATGATGCTGATGGTCCCAGCGGGGTCAGTGGCGGCGATGGTGGCGGCGGAGGCGCGGCCCTTCCTCTAGCTACATGTGAGTACGATAAAGCTCCCTTAGGTAGGGTTCCTTTCCCATGGGCTGTCATATCATATAAGGAATGTCGTATCTATGCAGGCCGAGCTCTGATTAACCTTTCTGAGACAGCGGCGGAGTTGCTAACGTCCCTGCGCGAGACCTCGGAAGCAGCGGCGGCGGCGGAGACGCGGGCAAGCGAGTGGCTACGTATTTCCGCCGCCGCCGCTGCTGTTTCTGCTGCCACTGTCGCAGCCGCCACCCGCAGCCGCTACTACGGTAGCGGTGGTGGTGATGCCAATGTCACAGGCAGCGTTAACAGTGCTGGTGCTCGGGGAAATGCTAGTCAGCAGGCGGTTAATTGCAGTGACCCAGGGGATAGTGATTACCTACGGATCGATGGAAATGCGACAAGGGCAAGCTGTCCGCAGCCGCAGCCGCAGCCGCAGCCGCAATCGCAGCAGGAGGCAGCGGAGAGGCGAAGGTCGCTACCTGACCTGCTACAGAGCGTGCTCTCGTTGATACAGCGGCCACGAGGTCCGCGACGGAGGGGCGTCCCGTCCCCGGTCCCAAATCCGGCCTTGGTATGTTCCGCTGGGGAAGCTGCGAAGGCGGAAGTTCTGCCTGGCGGCGGTACCGCTGCCACAGCCACGGCCACTGCTTGGCAGACCAGCGGCGCAGCATTACAAGCGCCCTACATAGGCGCCGCTGCTGCTGCCGCAGCCGCCACAGCCTTTACGGAGAAGGCGGCGGCGGCGCCACGGCAACCGCCGCAACTGCCACCGCAACCGCCGGGTCTACAACTCATGGCGAACATTGCGGAGATTGCATCTGCGGATCCGGACATGGATCTGGATCCCTTGGAGGCCATGGCTCAAGTCGCACGCAGCTATCAGCATATCCGGCCCAGGGTTCCTGGTGGAACGCAATTTGACGCAGAGAACTTGTATGGAAACGAGATGGAGCATGGTGGTACTCATGCCGAGATTGACCCAGCCGTCGCCGCGGCGCCGCTGATGCATCTGATGGACGCCAAGCTGGCTGCGGCGGCGGCGAAGGGTTTGGCAGCGGAGCCGTCGGTCGCTGAGCGGCTGGCCGCAGGGGTCCCTTCTGTCGGCGGCGGCAGTGGGGATATGGATTTTCAACATCTGCCGGGAGACATTGCCGAAGACGTCGCAATGATGGCCACTGGCGCGGCGGCAGCGCTGGCACAGGCAGAATCTGTCGTACGCGGGGAGGAACTACCGACAACGGCCCCCGATGAGGATGGTAGTATAGGGCAGCGCAAAAAGCCCCGCATGGGCGGTGACGGGGGGCCCAGCGGTGGCGGCACTGCTGGAAGGTCAAAGAAGCCGTTCTTCGGTAGGCGCCGCTGCGGCAAAAGCAAAATCCGCTGCGCCAATAGAAGTAACCCCGGCAGCCGTCGTGACGTAACAACTGGCAAGAGTCCGCTCTCTCAGGGAGTCATTGCGGCGATGCCACTCGTACTCGGATGCCCAGCGGAGGCTCAGGTGGCAGGGACGCCACCGTCAATGGCTGCGGGTAAGGACGGTGGAACGGAAGGTGCCGCCGCCGCCGCCGCCAACGGATCGGCCCCACCAGCGGATCCTCGTTCACAGTGCGTCGCGCACTTTCGCGATGTAAATGCCGCCGCTGCAGGGGCTGTCTCTGGCGGCAGCGGCGGTGGCTGCTCCGGCGGCTATGGTACTGGTAGGGTGAGCGGATGCGGCGGTGATGGAGATGAAGATGATGATGTTTGCGGTGGCGGAACCCACGGAATTGGGGTAGGATCTGACGCTGGACGGAGGCCCAGCCCGAGGTTGCCAGTTATGCAGTACGAGCTGCAATATGACGAGTCCCAGGAGCATGCGAGTGACTCCAGGGAGGGTGATCGACGGCCCGAAAGGCCTTTCGGTGCGGTGCTGGAGGGCGGTGCTGTTTCCTCCCCGACGCCGTCATCCGAAGCCCTGCCGGCGCTGCTACGGCCGCCGCCACCGGTGATTTCATTGAGACAGCTTTTTGATCCAACGCCTCCGCCTCCGCCAGACGAACCATGCCTGGATGAGCCGGGGCAGGGCCAACCACAGCGGCTGCCACAGGATTTTGAAGCGCCGCTGCCTGTTGCCGACTCCAGTGGAGACCACGACCCGCGGCCACTGTCGTGTGGATCGACGCCAAGTTATTTCTTTCGAATGTTTGCGGACTTAACCGCCGAGGTGGGGCTGTCGGGGGATGAGGATCCGAGTCTGGAACAGATTCCGGATCTGAATTGTTTCGAGGGCGTCGGGCCGCCGCCGGCTGAGGATCAGGTTCTGCTGCGTCCAAGAACATCGGATCCCGCGGCAGGCATGGGGCCGCCGCCGGATCCGGATCCTGTTGGGGGCTTCCATGGGGCTCGCCAGGGGCTGGTGCCGCCACCGCCATTGCTGGATACACCAGCCCAGGACGAGGTGGTGAAGGCAGTAGCGCAAGAACAAGAGCAAGAGCGGCCTCAGCACAGGAAGATGCCACCGCAGCCTGATGCCGTCCTCACTGCCGCCGAAGAAGCTCAACATGGCACAGACGTAGATGTACAACAGGTATCATTGGGATAGGCGGCCGCCACCATCACGCAGAACGGGGCGTTGGGGCTTGGCCTGGTGACGGACAAGGCAGTGCCAAAGGATGCTGGAACAGCAGGAGCTGGTGGCAGCAACACCAGCGGCAACATCGCAAGTGTCAGTAGTGGGGTTGGGGGCATCGCTGACGTGGGGCTGGGGCGGACGCGCTGACACGTACTATCAGTGCACTATACCGTCCGCCGACGGTATAGGTGCCGGCGATGGTGGCGACTGTAGGCCGCGGCGATGGTAGAGACGCCACAGCCATACGACCACAGCACTGCAGGAAATGGAGGAGCTTCTGCCTGCAACGGCGCCGGCAGAAAGGTGTGATGCGCGGCGTGATGCGGTCCGGCGCCGCACCGGTCCGCTCGCGGGAGGGGGAGGAAGCTACAGTCCCAGGAAAAAAGGGAGGGAGAGTCTTTGTATCCGCGCGGGGCGATCATGAGGCAGCGAGAGTGCAGGAGGAAGTGGAGATGTCACGTGCCTGCGAGATGGCGATTGGGAAGAGCTGAAAATATGCTGTTTAACGGAATATTTTCGATTAGGACGTGCACAGAGGAAAATGTTTCCCCTTAGGAAGGCGGGGACTCGCACCGCGCGCCGAGGGTTGGTTGACGAGGATGATTGGTCAACGGCAATTGACTGAATTTTCATTGGGATTTCTTTAACCAAGATTTCTCCACTTTTGAGATTCTTCATACAGGGTTTGGCGTTCGGCAGCGTTTGCGAGGGCGGTGAGTCCTTGAGTTTCCCATAATTTCGACATCGAAATGCACACGATCCTGACATCGGGACAAGTTGGCTCGTTGCGGTGAAGCGCTTGTTCCACAGCTACGCGCTGCCGCAGTTATATGTCATCGTGGATCTAATATCTGACAGATTGACTAGACCATGATATGTTGATTACTGGACGCTTTGAGAACTTTGTGTCGCGGCTCTCGCCCTCCCGTATTCGACAACGGCCACATTTTTCCATAGCGATCATCGGCGATAAGCAGGTCTTCGTCGCTATGTACGAGTTTGTGGTATCTACGGCACTCTCGGAAGTCGTACGCGTCGAAGCTAACCACAAATACGTAATAAGCAGTGGTTCTTGTAACCTGTGCACCGCCACTGCGCTATGGCTCAAATCGGCAATGGTAGGAATAGAATATGGAACTTCGGACGTGTAGAGTATTGGGACGGTCGGTATAAACAGCGTCTTCAGGAGCAAGCTGACGTTTTTAACGAACGAACTTTTGATTGGTTATGTACCTATGAAGCAATATGTAAGCATATCGATCCATATATACGTGACTCTTATGTCGCTCTTGATATAGGATGTGGAAATGCAGACTTCGCAGCAGCCGTTAGCGCGGCGCACCCTACACTTCATATTATAGGAATTGACTATAGCTCCTCGCTATTTGAATTGTGCGGCAGCTCTCTTGGTCCAAGCCATCGCACAGGATGGCTAGTCATGGACGCGCGATTTCTGGCCCTACGGGACAGCAGCTTCGACGTTATATTAGACAAGGGATGCCTAGATGCTATGTGTGCCGGTTACGACCAAATTGCGTTGCTGCGCAGCTGGGGCCGCGAAATTACACAGGAAGAAGACGAGCTTACTGACGCAGCAGTAAAAAGCGTTAGGAAACTATTGCGGGAAGTAGAACGTTGCTTGGTACCAGGAGGCAGGTACGCCCAAGACGTTGTCGCTGTGCAGCTTGGATGTCGGGTTAGGGTGACGGGTGCTGCAACATGCCCGAGAGGAGGGGGCGCAGTTTTGCGCGATAACTAGTCACCGCAAAATTGGAAATATATCCTCACAATCGGGATAATCGACTATTGCCAACCTGCAGCAGCTTAACCGCGTTGCTATTGGCAGCATACTTAAGCGTCTATCTTGTGCTGGTTATCTTGTGTTCCGTCGTGCATGAGAGTTATATGTGCACGTATTAAATATTGTCCGGATAGCTGCTTATAAATGCTCTAAACCCACGAGGGGTTCAAAGTTGTTTTGTCTCTTGTGCTTTGCGGTCCGTGAGCCTCCTGGCTCGTACTGGGCCTTACGAGTTCAAAGTAACTTGCAATTAATCAATTAAAGTACCAACAGTGTCGTACAAAACCCTGGAGATGATTTCTCAGAGTCTATTACCTATGCTGCCCTGTCTGATCCTGTCGGTCTGCATACTGTTATGCACTCGTTTGCAGGTACATCTGCATCAGCTACGAGGGCCTGGCGGGGCGACAGCAGCTCTTCACGAGCACCCAGGAGGCGGGGTTGCGGCTAACGCTGGTGCAGACTGCTGTCGAGGAGGAAAGCCACAATCACGTATACATCTTCGTCAAGGGCCCGGTGCCGCCGACGCTTACAATGCTGAAGGCTCTGCCGGGAGCTAATGCGGGTGGTTCAGATGGCAACATGGACACAGCGGCAATTGCCATCTCCATTCCAGGAGTACATGAAGCCACAGATGCGCAGGCACCTGTGGCATCAGGCGCAGCGGGTGACCGCACAGACCTCATCCAATAACGCCCTTGTCAGAAGGCGTCACACCCTACCGGCGCTAGGGCGCGGCTGCTCTTCATATTTGGCTTGCCCAGAAAGCTTGATGACCTATCGTATTGTTCCATGGAGATCATGACATTGGTTCTTGACCAGGTGCGCGCGGCTTGTCAGTGTGTCGTGCACTGCAGGCCATGGCAAGCCAGCAAAAGCTGTTATCCTATTTATTGCAGCGGATGTGTGGCATAATTATGGGTGTCCTGTTACGCTACACAGACTGTGACCCGTCTGTCTACCCATTTGACCACGTAGGGTAGTTATGGCCATCAATTCGGGTGACATGGGCCCGGGAGCATGGCAGCGATCTGTGATCCCTCATATGGACATAGCAAGCAGACGTCTTGCCAAGCTGGCTCAGGTGCTTTCGAGTGACGGTTGAGTAGTTGAGTGGGGTGTGCGTTCTTTTGCAGTTATGCATCTTTCGTGTTGGTTACTAATCTTCATGTGCAAATATTTATTGGAAAACGGCTCCGGGAGCCGGTCATTACCTCCATAGCTGATGGGCGACTTACGCTGCCCTGTGCATCAGCAGTGCGCGCAGAGTACCTCCTATGCCTGTGCTATGATGTCTTGAAGATTCTCAGTGCAGGGACAGCCGTGATGGCTCACTTCGAAATGATGACACGTGATGAGAGGAAAGTTGCTTTCGGGGGCAATATGCCCACCTGGACACTGCATATGATTGGTACTTCATAGGCGGGGTATCCGGCCCACCAACCGTTTCGAATGGTGAGATGTCTCCAGTTGAAACCAGCGGCCTGCGCCTCGGGCCGACGCCTATCAAACTCGGTTAAGCTGCAACATTCATTCTTATGCACCTGGTTAAAGCCAAGGAATCGTTGCAAAGAGCCAAAGGACATAGGTTGTGCCCCATATAACATCAAATCGTATCTGCCTTTTATCATCAGACATCCTTCCCTCACCGGCTTCCCCAGTGTTGTACAAGTATGCGCTACCAATTCTGACACCATGCACCACGAGTGTGAGTCAGATTCTGTTGTTATCTTTGAAGAGGATGCATCATAATTTGTATGTTGGCAGGTGCATAAAGGTTTGTTCCTTGCGGATAATGTGCTAATCTTTTGCTTCGGCTGTGCGAAAAGCCGTCATCAGGGTGCGCTCGGACTCGAGCCATCCTGTGACAGAGACATGCGTTTGCATTTGTTCCACTGCGGGGTCGTAATTGATATTGTAACTCGAGCGAGGGGATGAGGTTAGTAGGTGAGTGACTTCTATGTTGGTGTTGCGCGCGCCGTGGTGCTGGCGCGGAGCGCGCCTGTTGCGAATTAGGAGATTCAGGGCACTTAATTGGGAATAAGCTTAACTGGGGTGGAACCAAACATCTGTGCCATGGGTAAACTCGCATGCGATCTGGTCTTCTGATGGGGCCCCATTCGTGATCGGGTCGGTACGCAAAACTTATAAACCTACGCATGGGTAGACTGTTTATTGATAGTGATGTGCAATGTCTTGAATCGTATATAATAATTATTATGTGTATTAGGTCGCTTTAACGAATGTCGTGAACGCCTTGAAACTGTATTAACCCAGTTTGTTGGGGACTTCATTTGGATGAGGGTACGATGTGTCTTATCCTTGACATTTTCTATCTCAAAGGAGGGGGGAATGTACCAGACACGTGGTTACAAGTGTTGTCTGGGGCCGCAGTGCTCGCGTCAGCTTAGGGGGTATGTTGAGCATTGCTTTTATCGAATGCCGTGGCCCTGACGATGTAGACGAATTACGGAAATTTACAACGAGCATTTTCAGCTTACTCCAGAGCAGTGCTCTGCTAGGTATTGCTTGTACACGTGCACAGCGCTGTCTGATGTCTCAACCTCGACCCCAATCCAGGAAAGAACGAATGCAGACATCGAAGCAAACATGTGATTGCGCCTGTTTCCATCCCATAATTGCATAAAAATCACCCAGTTACGGTAAGCTCAGCCGCCTAAGCCCTGACCAGCCCTTGAATCCGTATAACAGGATGTCCTGGACAGGTACGTCATATGGATATGGTTAGGCGATGGGTGAAGGGCACTGGCACCGGTAGTGGTGACCCCGAAGCTTGGCAGGACAATAAGGCACACCGTCGGCAAACTTTATTGGCGCCGTTGCAGCGGTACCCCATGAGCTGGTTAATGTTACGGGGATATCTACGACCTCTGCTAGCCGCAATCACTTATCCGAGCCTACATCCGCACATCCAACACAAGAAGGCTTCCACCTTGTCTGCATTCCCAAAACTGGAATCGCTGGGTGAAGATGATTAAAAAGAATATCTATTCGATGGTAGCCGGGCCTGAGTGCCTTACATCGCGGTGTCCCAGTGCGAGAGATTGCACTTGCTAACGCGAACCCAACCCTACGATGGAACCCACCTTCATCCGGTGCCAAGGCAGATGTGTCAGCCCCGCAATGGCACCGACCACCAGGCGGCGCTGCTGCTGCTGCTGCTGGGACGCCTGGGACCCACTGCCTCCCAGCTGCCTCCCTTTCGTGTCCCTCTGCTTCCGAAATCAACAGTGCGGCGACAGCAGGCAACAAGGACATCGGTGCTGCGGGCATGTACCTTAGTCGCAACACGCGCACGTAACTGTTATAGTGCACGCCGGCTATGGGCTTGGGAGTGAGCAGGAAGCACTGCGGCGTGTCAGGTCGGCTGCTGCTCCCCACAAGCAGATTGAACATCTGAAAGGCCGCGAATCAAGGGGCCAAAACAGAATAAGAGTGGGATGGGAAAAGATGACTCTCCTTGGAAGGAGCGAAACGAGGGTTTCGTGAGGCTGCCCCAGGACAAATCAAATATCCTTGAATGTGTAAATATAGTCGGTTTCTGACCGTCATATCTTAAAATATGTTCCCATAAGCACGCAGCCCCTAAGCAGTCACCGTGATTTAGTTACAGATTAATCGCGGGAGATCCAGTGCCCGTTCCTGTTACGGGATGCCAACGTAAACCAGGTAAACAGCTTTAAGTTCTCCATTACCAGCCATAATCCAATTAATGTTTTCTTAGAAAGTGACCTCATCAGTTAGGCGCGGTCCTCTCGATGGGCATTCGTACGATGCCGTAGATGGAGCCCTCGGAAATATTTGTGTTCAAACGGCGACATTTGTTATGGTAAAGTTCTGGTGTAATTGCTTGTGTCACAATTCCGATCATATCACGAAGTGTTGCCATATGCTTGCAGTTGCGTGTGAGAAACCGTGCTGTGACCACATAAGGTCTCCCCGTAACAATGTTGTTTTTATGAGTCAAGTTGACCTTTTTGGAATTAAAGACGCCATCCTTTGAACGCCAGAAAGATGTCCACAGTGGTTCAACGCCTTGTGTTTATTGCGATAGAGGGTTACAAGCGGAACGCAGCCGAAGTTGACAGGTGCGCACCGTAAAATGTTAATATATTAGAGTCGCTTGATCGAGTTATGGCATAACATTGAACTGAACGATTTTTTCCGTCGAGTCCTTGAGGTAAGCTGCATGAATGTCCTGCTCGCAGGTGCGACCTGACCTGGACGTTGCGCATTGGCAGCCGCACTTTTAGCCCGCAAGCCATAGCCACACGGGACAACAGTCGCGCCTTCACTGAGGTCTTTATGATTGATCCGGAAGGCGAGGACATTGCAACTCTGGAGACAGTGGTAAGTCTTTTGGTCACTGGTAAACTTACGATTGCGTGCAGCTTCTATCTGGGCTCTGGCGAAGAATGAACCTCCTGTCTATCAGGCAAAAGGCGTCTCAAAGTCAACACAATTGAACATATTTTCCAGGAGTAAGGCCCTTTCGCCCTGTCCCTGCGTTGGGTACCGTGATTTAGCTGCATTGTCGCTATGAAACTACTGTCCGCAATCGCGTTCGCGGTCCGGCACGTCCCTTGTGGGGTCGCAGGACGACGGCGCCGACGCTGATGCCGACGACGTATCTGGCAGTGCGACCTTCTCCATCCCCCAAGCTGCCCAGGGGAATATCGACCGACTGGAGCTTCCCCTGTACAGCACCAAGAGTAATAAACAACAAGGCGTCCTCACGCTGTCAGTCACGTGGATACCCAACGAACTTGCCTCAGCCAAAACGTCCACCACTACCTCCCTCTCCTTGCCTGTCACTGCCCCAGCCACTGCGGCCCCCTCCTGCATTGCTGCAGCGGCTGCCACCCCCACCTTATCTGTCGCTGCCTCAGCCACCGCCGCAGAGCCAGTAGCTACCGAGCAGGGCGGCCCCTCGATAAGTCCATCTCTGCACTTAAGTATCGATCCTTTTGGGCAAGCGTTGCAGCCAGTGCGAAGAGCGGAAACCGACAACGACGGACCCACGGGTCTGTTGTCAGGCACCACAACGGCGGCGTTACTCCCCTCGACTTTCGAAGCGGTAGCAACGGAGCTATCTGAACTTGCCTCGCCACATGCAGTGGCGCTGGCACAAGCGGCGGAGCAACCCACCTTGCAGCCGGAGGCAGCGCCGAAATCCATGATGGCAGCGATGGTCGTCGTTGCGGCTATGGTGGCTGGGGCGGACCTCCCTACCCCTCCCTGTGCCGGCTCCTCTGTTACTTGCAATGAGGCCGACAGCCGGGGAATTTCGGTGCCCTCTGATTCTGAAGTGTCGGGGTCAGCTTCCACCGCCACTCCTGCCGCAGCTTTCTACCCACGCATCAAGCCGTACGACGCGGCACCACCCCTGGAATTTGGAGCTGGTCTGTTGCCGCGAGCATCTTCGGACGCTGCTGCATTCTATCCGGTCATTGCCGTACGGTTGCGACTCCCCGATTTATCGGTACGGCTTCACGAGCTGCGGCCCACCGTGAGCGCGCCACTTCCGTTCGGGGCCGCTTAATTGGCTTTAAGAGTCTCTTGTACGCTTAAACGTCACCGTGACGAATCTACTTATGATCGTTTGGATCTTCTCTCCTCTGCATGATGACTATGGCTAGTTAGTAGATATTCAGCAGGAATAGCTTTAGCTTGGGTTTGTGTCGATTTAATCTCAGCGGTTTGACAACGTTGGTGTAAAAGCCATTTGCATCGGCTTTGCATGTTGCATGGTGCTTTGGGCAGAGATCTTCTCTTCACCACTTCAAGCCACGCACAATTGTCCGGGGATTCGGAATATCGGTTGCCCGCGCGAAGGAGAGCGCAGATATCCCGGCGTGATGCGAGTGCGCTGTTTATTCCCATGGTCCCGGAGGGCGCTGGCAAAATGGAGCGAAGGCGTAGGTGGCAGCAAAGTTCTTCGCCGTGAGCTGAGGCTGGCGGGAGTTGGCGTCTAAGCGTTAGCTTGCGACTTGACGGAAGAAGCAGACCAACAAGGCAGCTGCATAAAGGTGCGCTACTTTTGCAGTGCAGGTATTGGCGTGCAGGGCGGCTTGAAATTTGATTATGGTGGATGTGCGGTCCCGTATGTGATCCCTTGGGGTGAGGGGATGCTCTGGCGAGCCTCGAGCAAGACGCCGTGCTGCACGGGTTCCGTGTTGTCGCAGTTCTGTGGTTCTTTAGCTGTGGACAGGAATGCGACGCAGTGGCAGTGCTGGCTCTCAGCACGGTGATTAGTTGCGTGAGGTTTCGGATGATGAGGGGACGGTGTTCGTCAGCTTGTACAATATGGCACAGATCAGCAACGACGCGTACTTGCGCAGAAAGCGCGTGGTGGAGAAGAAGGCAGGAAAGCAGCAAATGGTGTGTTTAGTTTGGAAGGAGGGAGGTAACAGCGACGTTGAAAAAGGATCAGTGGATGCCCTAGAAATGGAGGACAGGAGGTTCAGCATCACTATAGGACGACGTACTGGGCAGGAAAGGACAGGGAAGGGCAAGAAACCACCTGGCTCCAGGGATCGCACTCGTAATGGCAACTGGGTCTTGAGGGTCTAAGCGAAATCACTGCGGCTGCGGCTGTTATCCTTGTTTGTTTTGAGCGCGAAGTGAGGATGTCGGCACTAGGTGTACGGGCTGAATGTTGGCTTGGCCCTTACTAGATAAAAGGTATGCGCATTTGGAGCAACTCCCTCCTGGCGATGCTACAGCCGCCGGACATTTGTACATAATAGTTGTAGGCGCGAATGGCCCCCGCATTGCTGTGTTGCCAGGGGCTCAAGACCTCCGTGCGAAAGGCCGCCCCTGACCGCGTTGCTTACGCAGAAGTATGACGACATGTGGATATGCCTACCATGTCGCGGAATGGCTGGCTATGGGATGCAGCATCGTGTTTGCTGTTTGGCGGGAGCTGCTGACTTCTGAATTCATAGCTCGTATCGTTTAATGTATCACTCGGCTCGCACGGACCACAGGGAGGGGACGGGTCCCAACGCGCGAAGTGTTCCTTAGTTCCTAACTACGACTTTCGTGCATGTTCAGCATCTTCTTGTGCTCCTGGGAACTGGGGATTCGTGAGCGTTGGTGAAACTGGCGCCGTCTGGAGTAGCCGGGACGGCCATATGCGCGGGCATAGCGTCCAGGCGAGCATGTACAGATCCGAGTTAAGTCACATGCATGTCGTTGCACGTTAATTTGTAAGATATAGATGAACAGTAAAGCAGAGGCAATAGGAGCAACAGGAAACATGCATTCGAACAGGAAGCGAAAATGCAGGCGGGAAGACCCCGACGAAGGCTACCTGAGCCCTGGAAGCCCTTGACGCTGGTGTTAGACGACCGCCACCGGCGACAAGAACACATACAATGATGTACTGATCATTTTTCCATAGGCATGCAAGCAGATTACCAAGTGCGAGGACGCGGTCAAATGCAGGACTGGGGGTAAGTGCAGCGGTCGAGTCGGCAGTTGGTGTAACCCGAACGCCACGTCCAGACACGGGCCCCTGCAATTCCGCTGCAACTTCCTGCAATTTACACTGCCTTAGCTCACTAACTTTGATATTCCGTTATGGATAATCGTTTGCTTGCGGTCACCGGTAACATGACACGTGGCCTCCTCCTGGAGTATTGGGCAAGAACCATACCGCACGCCGTAACGGTAAAATAGATATCTGACATGTGTCCTCTTAATGCTTCAGCAAAAAAATTTAAGGCCGTATGTGTAGTATTCTTTCTTTGCAACGTCTGCTACTGTTGAGGGCATGACACCTTGCTTGCCCCAATTCGCGTTTTCCGTGCGCCGGTGGACACATTACAGGTCAGGTGAAGCTCTTTTTCAAGCTGTTTGCTGTGAAAGCTATTGTATTTAGGCCCGTACAATATCTTCATTTGTCGGGCCCTCACAGGGCCCTGAAGGAGGCCCTTCTGAGTAACCAACCGCACAGGGTTCCAAACTAGCGGCTTGAGCATTTCTGTGTGGACGCGGATTGACTCGTAACGCCCTCAGGGCGGTCACGGCCTGGCAATCGGACGCCCTTGGGGGCGTTCCGTTTGCCACGGCGACGGGCCTAGAAGACGCTGTGTCGTTCTAAACAAAATTTAGGAATTGAGGCGGCGGATTTGAATTGATATGGCTCAACCAGCACAGATTGTTAGGCAGTCGGACCTTCAGGACCTGGCCGGCCTGTTCCTTTCGGCAGCTTCGGTCCTCGCTCCGGGGGTGCTAGGCACAGGAGCTCCCGGGTCAACAGCAGCTGGAAATTTGGCCCCCGTCCTACCCCCTCACTTGCTGCAACAACCGGGGCTCCTAATTGGTAATGACCAAGATGGTGGTCCTCGCTCGGCCAAGTCCAGCAAGTCCGCAAGCAAGGGCAGAGAACTTGTGGATGCAGCAGCTATGGAAGTGCTCCATGGTCAGGCCTTGGAAGCACTTGCAGCTCAGCACCAGCCTGGGTTGGCCGTACTTCAAGCATTGGGCCAGCTCCCCACGGACCCAGCCACGGCAGCGGCCGCTGCCGCTGCCGCGGCTGCCGCTGCAGCGGCTGCAGCTGCGGCGGCACAGCAACCCCACGCCGGGGTTTTACCGGACCTTAGCGTGGAGCTGGGTCAGCAGATGGAGCCCGTGGCCACGGCCAAGAAGCGCCGTCGGGATGCCGTAGCGGAGAATGAAAGCGCCGGGTTGATTTGGACGGACGAGCGGGTTCAGCTAGTGTTTGAAACCGTCAAGAACAATATGGCCTTGAACAAGAAACCGGACTACCCGGGACTGATCAAGGCCCTCGGTAAGCTGGAAAGGGAGCTGCCCAGATTCCCAGTTTGAGCTGCCCAGTTTCCCATCTGACGAGGGCGGGGCACATTGAAACCCATAAGGACTCATTACGTCTTGGTTTCAAATCGCTATTTTGTGTAATGCGATTTTTAGGTGACGCTCTTTGGCCTGTCCACATAAGGCTCGCGTGGCACGGGATATAGCGCCGCACCGCAAAGTATACTCTGGCTCTGCGTCGTCGGACCGGTGCCTCCTGAACTTCTGATTAAATTAAATGAACGACCAGTGATGCCCCACCTGTCACCTTACCTGTCCGCCTCCCACCCGTTTCGTAATTCCTTGCTCCTCTTGGCAGGCTGGGAGAACGTGCCCGACCAGCACAAAGTGGTGCTGAAACTGCGCAATAAGTACAGCGCTATGCGCCGCATCGTGGAGAGCGGGGCCACCTTTGAGGAACGCATCGCACCCAAGGTAGGCTCTTTGTCGTTTAAACGCTGGTCAAGGCCACCTTGCGATCTCCTGTTTTACGAAATCCTTTGTTTTACCTGTCGCATTGTCCCTGTGTCAGGTGGACTACCCGTATCCATTGGTGAGGAAGGTCAAGGAGGTGCTGAAGAATTTTCCTGATTGCTCGGTGAGTGTTGTGAGTCTTTCGTGCTAGATGAGCACGCTTTAAGGATAACGCCTCTGATTCTGTCACGCACGGTTCCGTAAAGTGCAGACATGCAATCCTGCTTGCGCAACGAGAGATGGCATGCATCTAGTAGCAAATGCCCATGCCCTTGTGACAAATATAAACGTACATAGGCATGTTGGGGACGCAACGCCGCAAGCAAGCGCCGCTGGTGATTGTGATTGCCCCACTACACAGTGCGGTGATCACTTCACAGTGCAGTTCGTGCCCAACCTGCTGCGGACTCAAATCTCATCGGCACTCTCCATCGTTTTTCCTGCGCTCTTAGCAGCCCTGTATTTGTAATGTTATGCCGCTGGGGTTGTTGGGCCTGTGCAGGCAACGGTAAAGGAGGTGTGGGAGGCGATGGAAAATGATCCCTTTTATAGCCCATATTTAGACCGGCGGCCCCAGACAACGGACGGAAGGCGACTTACACGGTGGCAGAAGCAGGTGGGTCCTTTGGCGTAAATGAGCTTTCCTATGCTATCGGCAGTGTAACCTGCGCTGGAAAGGGGGCAGGTCGTCCTGAGATCCAGGACTACATGGATCCAGTACCGGGTCTGCAGAAGGTCAGACCAGGAGCGGGATGTTGACATTAGAGCCGGACGGGGCGTCGCGCACGTGGTGAACCCGTCGCCGCGTGATCGTGCTGATCCTATCTCGCCGTCCCGACCTCCCTGTTCCTTCGGCGTGGTAACGACCCCTCTGCCCCATGCGTCCCGTCATCCATCGCCGACATCTGATCAGGTCAGCCGGATCCTGACCAGCCGCGTCCGCTTCGGCTTCATCAACACGGGCACCAAGAAGGATGGTTTATTTGTCTACAAGTACGATGCGGCACAGGATCACACTACGCGCAAGGTTGGTAGGCCGACCGGTCGATGCGCGGAGTTGAGAACGAATGAGGGCAGGGAGGGACAAAAGTGGAAGCACGGGACTGAGGATTAACGAGTGAGCCGCAGGAACCGTAGTCACCATGCTCATCCAAAGAAGTAATTTACATTTTTTAGTCCAGATTGTCAGCAAACTGCTGGCCCTAGTGATTCGTGGAATGGTAACGTGATTTGCCACAGTCCACCGAAGATGTGTTTGGAATAGATACCAGGCGCGGAAGGTTGCGATGGATTGTCGACGACGCCACGTGATACTCAACTTCACCCTGGGGTAACTTCTGCAAAACCTCCCACTTCTACGGCTGCAACAGGCGCGCTTGAAGTTCGACCTGGCAACCGGTGGACCGCCAGGCCTTCCTGGACTACCCCTTCCAACGGGTGGTGTCCTTCAGCCTATGGATGACATGGTGGATGACGACGTAGACGACGAAGATGACGCGGGTGGCGAGGGCGGCTCTGGAGGAGGCACAAAGCGCACTGCTGCGGAGAGGCGAGCACAGCGGGCGGCATTGCTGCCGCCGGGGGCGCTGGAGGTCGGTGTCGATCCACACACTGCTCCGCGACACCGCAGCAACCGGCCGTTCCGCCCAGCCTCGGCCGCCACCATCGCGCAGCAGAACCATCAGCAGCAAATGGCGGCTGCCGCTGCGGCGGCGGCGGCGGCCGCGGCAGGGCAGATTAACATGCAGCAGATGGGGCAGATGTTGGCGGCCGCCGCAGCGGCGGGGCAGGCCGGCTCGCTCTGCGCGGGTTCGCAGCCGTTTGCACAAATGGTCGCGGAAGCAGCGGCTGTGGCGGCGGCGGTCGGCGCTAACGGGATGGCGGGTGCGGGAACGCAGGGTATGGTGCTGCCGTTGACGGTCGGGCAGGCACAAATGGGCGTGGGACAGTCACCGACGCAGATGGGTGTGGGGCAGGTGCAGATGGCTGGGGGACAGGGCTCCCAGCAGATTGGGCTGGAGCAGGGCCAACTGGCTGTTGGCCAGTCATCTGGTGTTGGAGTGGCACAAGGCGCCCTGAGCGCCCCTGCGCCGTTGACCGTGAGCCCGCAGGATATGCTAACGTCCTTGGCGACCAGTCCGCAAATGGCGGCAGCAATGGCGGCTGCTATGGTGGATCACAGCCAGGTTGCGGCCAGCACAGCCGCCGCAGCAGCAGCGGCTGTCGCGGCCGCTGCTGGAAAACGGGCCGGGATTCGGGCTGGTCGTATTGGTAGTGACGGCGTGGAAGGCGCAGACGGTATAGGTGGCATGCAACTGGACGATCCGGCCGCAGCTAGCCAACAGCACTTAGAAGCAGGAAGCGCAGCCGCGGCGGCGGCCGCAGCAGCGGCAGCAGCGGCAGCTGCCGCTGGCCTGACGGACAGTCAAGGACTACTGGAAGCTTTGACGGCAGCCAGCGGTCTCGCAAGTGCCTCGGGTCTACCGCCGGGGGCACTTACTGATGCCGCCATGCACTTTGCGCAGATGCAGCACCACCATCACCAATTGCACTTGGCGGGGCTGCCGATGCTGGCCTCAACTCCTGGCGGTGGAGCACTACTTGGTGGTGTCAAAGATACCGACGTCGTTGGCGTCAGTCGTCCAAGTTACATGGGCGGGGAGGGCGGCCATACCAACGGCAGTGGGACCGCGGTTGCTTGCCCTGACGGAGCCAACGGCAAGGAGGCGGGTGAAGGGTCCGGATCGGGCGTACATGGCGTGGTGCACAGTGGTGGGGAGGGCATCCTGCAGGGCCGTGATGACGCGGTCGTCCTGGCGGATCACCAAGGTAGCGCGGCGTCAGTGCTGGACGAGAACGCCGCGGCTGCGGCAGCCGCCGCCGCTGCGGCAGCGGCAGCGGCTGCAGCCGGCGACCGCGCTCAGTCCGAGGAGGAGATTAATGATGAGACAATGGCGGCAGCGGCTGCCGCTGCCGCTGCCGCGCACGATAGCATGATGCAGTTCCAGGCCATGGGACTCGGGGCAGCAGCGGCCGAATACCTCCAAGCGTCTCAGCAGCTCATGCAGTATGCAGCTAATCCGGCCTCTGCCAACCAGTTGCTACTGCAGATCCAATCCCAGCAGCTGCAGCATCAAATGGAGCTACAGTACCACCAGCAACACCATCAAGGGGCAAAATATCAAGACGCCGCTGTTATGGCGGCCGGAGGTTCGTCTCCTGGACATCAGCAACAGCAGAACGGCGGCAACGCTGGGGGCGTGGACGCTACGGGCGGCGGTGCTTCGCCGAGCCATGCGCACTCGGCGCCGACCGCAGGCCCAACTCCGCAGGACGTATCAATGAGCATGCTGTTGGCACCGCTGCTCGGCCTTACCCCGTTGCTTGGGCTTACACCTTTGCAGCATATGTTCCCGGGGCCTCCCCAACCGGGGATAGCCTCGGAGGCAGAGGACCCTAACGCTGTTGGCGTGCAGAAATAGGGGCGCTATGGTATTCGCTTCCACTTCTCTACTTTTCTTCTCCTTTCTTTAGTGAAGTACTTTGTTTACATGAATTTTCCTTAATGGTTGCTGGCATGGCTTGAAAACATGCGAGACGGAGAGAGACGCGTGCGCCCTGAAAGTGCAATAGGTGTTAGTCGGAATTCCGCCCGCCTAAAATGGGCTGCCATAGCGTAATGATGCTTCTAGGTTCCCCGCAGCTTGTTCTGACGGGACAGCTACTTTGTTCTATGGGCTACAACTTGGGGCAGGCCGAAGTGGAAACGAGGAAAGAATTTTGTTGTCGGCAGGGACACGAAACGCTTGTGCTGCGACAACGACAATTATCTTGGGCAACAGAGGATGATGGCGAGCGGTTATTAGTGGATGGATACCATGCATGGATGGATGGATGGATAATCCCATACGGAGCCGGACGTCAAATGGTGAGGAGGCTACGCATGTGGAGCAGATCGTTTGGGTGAGTAATAGCATCTGATCGCATAGGGCAATGATGATGGTGCGGATAATTAGGTGGACGTTTACGGGTGCCGCCGGTTGAAATGCTGTGCACATGTGCTTTTTTCGCGGTGGGGCAAGTACAGCAAATTCCGCAGAATGGCCTCCGGAAAGGGGGTAAGGGTCTGCCATCTGGTCAGGTAGCCACAGCAGCTGCGAAATGATGGGAGGTGATGCTGCGTGTGAATGGCAGACGGCGTTTTATGAATCCTTAGTCCTTGTCGAGCGAACGTACCTTGGATATTTTGGTTGTGAGGATACCTGGTAAAGCTGCTATGAGGTCCCGTTTCTTGCGGTTCAGTGCTCTGCTCGAATTGTGGCCCTATGGCTCCCGCGACACGGCTATTCGATAACGGTTTGCACCGGCCCCTACTGCGCCTCGATTTTAACAGCAAAACATCAAAGCACATAGTCGTAAGCTGAAAAGGCATTTCGTTCTCTAGTCTAGTTGGCAAGGCATGAAATCACACAAGGACGGAAAGCGGCGGAATGAAACGGTTTTGAAACGGTTAATATACCCCTGGAAAGAAATAGCCAGCGCCCAGGTATGGCCTCCAGATTTAAAAGGGCTAGTGTGGGTTGCACAAGTTGCATCCCAACCTCAGGGCACTGAAAAGAACCTGACAAATTAATGTACTCAGTTGGCATACGGCGAAGCATGGCGCAACAAATCACTATTTGTCATAGGCAAACCTCTGACGAATCTGTCTATCTGGATGAATGGCTGATTGACTGAAGCACATCCCAATTATGTTCTGACGCTTGGGACATGCATGGTATCTTGCTATCGATTACCGGGAAAGCGTTCCGTTGCACGACAGGGTGGCGCGTCCGCACAGGCATTCATTCACTTTCGCGAGGACTTCTCACTTCGTTACATTGTGGCATATGTCGTATCTTCTATCATAAGTTTTCTTTCCGTACCCCGCTCTCCGTTTATGTTTCTTAGGGTTGTATTATGTTGAACGGCATTTTGATATGTCTGATTACGTGTTTGAAAATCGAGCCAAGTGTAAAGCCGATCTTTTATCCGCCCCGCTATGTTTTATGGCTAAGGGATCAGCGAATATAGCCTCTAAACTGAGCTATGCACGGTAGCCGTACGACTTGCTACATACTACAGTGCTCTAGGAAGTTCTCCCCGCCTATGGCTCCCTGGACGGTGGTGGTGTGCAGGTGGTGTGCGCATCTCTGATGCACAAACGTTTGCCCTCTCAGCGCGTCTGGGCGCGTGTCGTAGTGAAACGCTAATGACGATGCTGCGTTAAATTATTTTTGTGCAGTGCGTGCGCCTTTAGGCCGTGCCGGTGTGGCCGCACCAGACTGCGCCTTTGGGTGCCCCATTTCACGTGCCTCATGGCGCTACGAGCATTTCTGGCTCTGCAGTATTGTAAGACCCGTTGGCAGCCCGGCCCGTGTCTTTGCCCAGCTTGACCTGCACCGCTAGTCTTAGCAAGTCGTCTTAAGGCTATATGGGATGGCAGTTGTTAAGCCTGGGGTGGGGGAGGTTAAGACTGTACATGCTACTTCATTCTGCTTCATTCCGATGCGATGCGATGCTATTTGATGGCGCCATTTCCAGGCAGGGAAGCAGTTAAGATAAACTGAGGTATGTCAAAATGGATGTTGATTGCTATCTTTCTGCGGATGCTTGTAGTAAACGCCATCCGTATAGCAGATCCGTAGCCGATGTATATTGCGCCGCTGCATTTTGACGCGGTATCCATGTACAGCGTAATAATATACATCTAAATAGCCCCAGTCTGAATATAATGATATGTGTTCCTTCTTTCCAAATCTGGAAGGTTGCCGCCTCGAGATGATGTTACCGGCAGTAGGCGGACCTGCGCTTAACGCTGGCAGTAGCAGCTGCTGTGTGCAAAAGATATATATCAAGAGAGTAAGCCGTAATTATTTGCAGACTAACTTAAACAACATAAGCAAGGGTAATACCTTATCATTGAACGCAGTACCGTATCACAGATAAGGGGAGACGCCAATGACAATACTAACCCCAGCTCTATGAAATTAAAATTACAAACGCAATTACATCTGGCGAAACCGTATTATGCACCTCCATTGGTCCGCCACCATTCATTACGTCATCGTTGGAATACCGATACTACCTCGTGTAATGGTAGAGAGAAAAGTATTGATGTTCACGTCAAGATGATGAAATGGTAAACGATTGTGAATACCTATTTTGCATTTCCTCTGCTGCGGTCACAGGATTACTGTAGATAGCAGTGCACCGGTATCGTACCGCATTTGAAGCGCCGCCATAAAAATCAAGCCCAGATGCTCCCCTTCCAATACGATCCGAATAACGTTTTGTTGGCCTAAAAGGTGGTGCTTACAGAGGTCCCAGGAAAAGTCATCGGCACAAAGGGTCCAAGGTGCGTCGAGGGAGTCGACGTTTCATTCTGTCGTGCTCAGTCAGATCAAACAAACCATAAACGCATGAAAATATGCAGCCTTACTTTATTCATTCCATACGTATATCCCTTATCAACATGACTTCTAACTGCTAGTTGCTAAGTAAGCTCAGTACGTTCCAGTGAGGCTTACTGCACCTTAAGAAGTTGACACATAATTGTCAGGTTGCGATTGTGAGCGTTCCGGCACCTGTGTGCAAGTCGTAGCGCTTCTTTCGTAGTGTCGTGATTTAGAAATTTCGTCGCCGGTACTCTGTAAAGTTTTCAAAACAATTTCCTATAATTTATAATTTGCTTACGTACTTTGAATGTAAATGTTGATTATCTCTGCCTCAATGGAATCCATCGACAACTTAACAGCTTTACGGCCTGACTGGAAACCATAGGAAAGGATGACTCTTCAACATGCCGAGTCAGTTGCTAGTAGTGCGGGGGGCCACGGCCTTGAAAGCCTCAATCTTATGTGAGTACCTATGCAATTAGCCAACGGGAGTGCGCCGTTACGCCTTACCTACTAACAAGCCGTCCTTGTTTTGTTGCACAATATTCTGTGCAAGTCATATCTTCATATATATCTCGTTGCGAATGTCAAATGCCCTTTTGCTTTAACGGCCACCAACTGCTGCGTCTTGTCTTGTGGACACAACGTCCATGCGTTGGACAGGGATGGGGTTCTCGGATCGGACTACGAGCAAGATGACATTCTTCAGGTGTGGATGTGCATTTCTGGGGTTGAACTGCTTCGGGCTATCTAAATGCCAATGAGGCAGGTCCAAGCTCGTCAAAATACAAAAAACTTTGCCGACTCGCGCCTCCATCCCGAACCATAAACGATAACTTCCAATACATTGTTTGTTGGATCGTCTTCGCCGTAGGCGCCCTCGTTGGAGTCAGGCATCTTCGGCGTGCTGTTTACGTTGAGCCAGGAGAAAAATCAGCAACACATATACTACCATTGGATTCTTCTTAAAGTAAGAGAAAAGGGAAGAAAACAAAGAGGAACGTAAGGAAAAAGACCACAGCGTAGATAGCCGGGGGCGGTGGTGGGCTTGCTCCTGGGGTTGGTTGCTTGGTTAATGGGTTGGTTCTCACCTTGCCCCGAAACGACCGTGCTATTATGCCGCGACTGACGTTCAATGCTTCAGAGAACTGGCCCTGATTACAGGGCTTCTGGCTGACGAGCAACCAGGCCGCCGGGAACCCGGGATAATATTGACAGGATGTAAAACAGTATATTTCGGCGTGTCATGTTTAGTATTGATGAACTGAGAGCTTGGAACGTCTGGTATTATCCTGGAGACCGGGGGCATGACAATAATATGCCTAATGACATGACAAGGCACTCCTCAGACGACCCGGCGGCCGAATCCATCCTCCCAATGCTCCAACGCACCCTGGTGTGCACCCCAGCCTCACAGGTTTTTCCATGTAAAGGTGCCACCTACCACAGCACTATTGAATCCCCGTTGCTTGTGATATATTCGGCGTTATGCGTGCAGATTCTCCTGGACGCATGGCAGCTCTTCACCACGATAATGACGCCGGAGATGGGATGGGACATCGACCCGGATAGTATGGTCTGGAAGTGCGTGTCAGTGCTCAGTTTTGGATGGCTGAAGGACCTGGTAAGCAAGCAAGGGCAGGCTTCCTGGGCAGGAATGTGGGACCCTGTGGGATATTCAGCATCTCCAAACCCCATGCAGATCCCACCGCTGAGATATTCTTTATCACCCCCGTTCTTTTCGCTTTCCACATCCGTATGTAAGAAGTAATGTCTCTCCAGCGCTTCAGTATTCACCACGCTGTTTTCTGAATGGGGGATGTGTTGCACTGGGCGGCGCAGGGATACACCTGGTACGTTGCCGTACTGTACAGCATGGCGGGCCTGCTGGCGGTCAACCTGGTCCTATGTGTTTGGGTGGCTTGGAGCTTCAAAGAACAAAAGTTTGACTATGTGTGGCCTATCAAGGTACGTCTGGAAGTATGTATGCTAGTGACAGAAACTATCACCGCCTCCTCGACATTCGTCTTCGCGCAAGCCGGGCTGCCCAACCTGCGTCGTATCCATGCAATAATCCACAGCAGCCGAAACTACGGCGGAAAGGAAACGGCGGCTGCAGGGAGTTCTTTAAGCTATGGGTTGCAAAAAGTCTTTGTTATCATAGCCGAAGTGATGCATTGAAATAATGGAGGACCGAAGATGAACCAACCGAAGAAGAGTACACCGGTTAAGAAGTTGACGTACGGGTAATCCGATGTCTCCCGGGCTTCCGGGGGCGGGTGCAGCACCCTGGTCCCAGCACCCTGGTCTGGTATGCGGGCGCGATCAGCACGGGCGCGATCGCGAGTCGAGTCGCGAGCCACTTGTTGCTGATCAATCGCCATGTGGCCGTCCATAGTTCAATGGCCAATATGCGGTAAATGAAGACAAGCTATAGGGTAGGACTGCCTGCGCTGGTCTTATGTCCACATTTTCAGATGAAAGGTCTTGTCGAAAGGATGGTAGGTCGTATCAGGCAGGTCGTATCATAGAGGCTGATGATCTGGAATATCGCAGCTGCCTGTACATCGATGTCATTTCGTATCGGCAAGGTGGCCAGCCAGCTTGTGGACACGTAGGAATGGGTGGGTGTCTATTTGGGGCCAGGTAGTGGCATGCAGGCGACATGAACACGATTATCGTTCATTAGGGGTGGACGTACAAACCCTCGCTCTACTTACCCTTCGGATGCCACCTGTTCTGCGGCACTGATGTCATCCCGGGGCTCCCTGCTGCCTGGTCTTCGTTTGACAGGTGGTACGCGGCTTCTCGTACGTCTTCCTTCAGGTCTTCGACATTACCAGTCTCAATTTTCTGCAGGTAAATGTTTTGGTTGGGTTGATTCGTACCTCTGGGAAGTCCTGATGAGCATGCGACCTCGATCCATACTTAAAATCATGTGCCTCAAGATGAAAAAGCAGACGTACAGATGTATTGATATATGAATGAATGGCCTGAAGGGTCGTGGGCTGAAACTCCGGCTCATACAGTGGTTCCAGCGATATTTAGATATGTGTTAAAAAAGTTTTTGACTATATAATAATTTTTGACATGTACGGCGTATCTCTCGTAGATTTATTTTTAAACCGGCCAGGGATCGATCCATACTCATAACCCTACTTTTCTATTTGCTTTTATGCCTTGCAGCTAGGGATATCTTGCAATTACGTTGGCCCTGCGAAACCTCACCTACACATGGCCTTGTTCCCCCGGTATAGTAAGTGTAGCGGACCAGGTTGCTTTGACTCTTCGTTGTTATATGTGGGATGGTGGCGGCGATAGTACGTGTGTTTTAAGTGGCGTAGGAGTGTGGGAGCAGTACAGGACAATAAAGGTACTCTTCAGGTTCAACTTGTTGCTATGAGATAGGCCAATAATTATATACTTGCGGTGTTTCTCACAGCTGATGAAACCGTGCCAGGGAAGTCTATTTGGGCCTTACACTGCCTTCTGTGGGCCAAAGGGTACCGGGAGAGAGAGGCGGGCCCGGGCCCTGGTGCGCACGATCAGCTCCCTCCTCCTGAGGTCGCACCACATGCTCTGTGTGTGCAACAATCCTATATATATGCTGTTCTCTGATGCGGCATGACAGACAGGCACCTCTACATGATCGACCTGAGAACCACCCCTGCAACAGCTGCTGCACGATGCCGGCAGTGACCTTACCATCTACACAATTCAAAGGCTGACCGACTATCGCCTGACTGATCGCCTGACTCACAGACATTGGTGTGCTATGTGATTTACTGCTCCGGTATGTCTCCCTTGCTTGCATAGGTTGTTCTTCGGCGCCCCATATTATACACGCCCTGGTTTCGGGGCTATTGCTGCTACTGTTCGCTGCGGTGGCCATGCTCGTAAATATGTCGGAGGTAAGCTGTTGCATACTAACGGCGTCCTGGAATCCCATTGACCCATTTTGTGTATCCCAAGATATGCTGCTGCAGCGTTCGACGGACAGCTTTGATTGAACTTTGGCTACTTGAGCTTTTACTTGAGTTTTGACGACTCAGCGGGCTAGGGCTTGCTACTTGTAGACTGGGTTCCAAAATTCGTAAATGAACTAAGGTCCAGCGTGCTAGCGATGCATTTTGGATCCCTCTTGAAATAGCTATGCCTACCGGCCGATAAGCTGAGATCATATAAATGCTGCGAATATGCATTATCATGATACAAAAAACGAATAGAATTGCTTGGTTTTACTATGCCACACTATTGGGAAAATTTCAGGTTGATGTCAACCCCACGAGCAAGGCGCCCCAGGCGCTGGGGCATAGTGGCGCAGAGGTGACTGCATTCGGAATCAAGGTATGAAGGGTGCATGTGATAGCCTTTGGGCTTGGGGCCGGGAGGGCAGGACAGCCGGCCTCCGCAGCAGACAGAGCGCGGCAACTGGCTAACGGAGGAGCCGATCTGAGGAACGTAACTGAGGTGCAGTGAAATGGGCGTGATCTGCATGCTGCATGCACGGGTTTAGAGGCGTGCGTTGGTGCCTGATGCTGGCGACTGGCCTGTTAGTTCTGTTGCATTCTGTATAAAAACACTAGCTACCTGCTGGCAGGCGCAGATATGCACTCAACAGGTACGGCATGACCCATGAGTTATAACACGGAGCACGGAGCAAATTTATCGAAGCAGTAAAATTAAGAGGAACGCTATGTACTCGTAAACACTTTTGATGTCCTCCTCCAGGGAGGGTTTTATAAATCGGGACAAGGAGCTGCTGCTTAGGGCACACAGATAAAAAGACTTCTGGTGGTTATCGATGGTGTTGCAGCTCTTGTCCCAAAAGCCGAAATTGATGGTGAAAAGGGAGGTAATGGAGTCACCCCAGGATGAGTATTGATGATGAATGAGTTACACATCTGTGTCCTGGATCTCGTGTACGGCTCTATGCCGACGACGGGATGACCCCTCATCCCCAACACACGCCAGGCGCTGATGACGCTGGTGGGTGTGTTCCTCGGGTGGCCCAAGGTGGCGGCTGTGGCGTACTGCGTCTTGGCAACCTGGCTGGCCTGGGAGTACCTCCGCTGGGTGAGGATGTCACATCGTCATTCGGGGGAAGCGGGATAATGTAATCCCTAAAGTAAAATACGTAATATAGGTAGTATGTAGCAGTGAAACATCATTATTAATGACATTCAACCCAGTCACCACTTATTGACAACCGCAAATTGTACGGCATTTTACGGCATTTTTTCACAGCATTGTTTGCTGATTCGCACTTCCTCACTCTCTTTCTCGGCAGGTACCACACTTGCTGATGTGGGTTAACTGTCTGAAGGGCGGAGTGGCGTTCGCCATGTTTTTCGTAGCTGCGATGCAGCTGGCAGTGTCGTTGCTGCCTCGCAGCGCAGCACACACGCTGACACTGGTGATGGCGGTGGGTCTCGGCCCCGCGTTCCTTATCGGCGCCCTGGCAACGTTCCTACGAACCAGGCTCTTCACTGCGGCCGTCACCAAGGCATTCAAGTAGGCGGAAGCAATGCAGTAGCGGGTAGCGCACATATATATGGTGTAGCAGCCCGGGCTTCAGTAGGACACACGCAACGGCGACCCGTTCTCATTGGGAGCACGACAGGAGCAGTACGGCACATGGGTCCGAAGTCTTCCTATTTACCTGATCCATAATGGAGTAGAATAGGCTGTCGCCTGTTCGATCGCTGGCACAGCGTTGGCACACACAATTTCAAACTTTCCTAGCACATAGATCACCCTCGTTTTGTAGAGACCCATAGAGATAGAGTCCGGTATGGATACAGTGAGATGAACCGACCTCCAGAGAAATCTACTTGCGATGTACTAACATTTTTGAACCCCACAAAAGAGAGATTCTCAGCCTTAAGTCTCATTGACGCCAAGATCCAAGATCCAAGATCCTCATTTCATTGACGTCTAGTCGGAGAACGCTGCGGTGCCTCTGCTGTTTGAGCTTGCTTGCCTGCTTGACCTCCTTCCCTCAGGGCCGCCAACTATGAGCTCGTAAAGCCCCAGGACATCTATCACTTCGCCCACCCCCGCGACGTCGAGATCGCCGCCCGATGCGCCCGAGTGTGGACAGACCTGTACACGTTGGAGAAGACGGCGGTGCACCGTGCGGAGGAAATTATCAAGGTGGATGGTATAACGATGGGAGAAGGCACCAACAGGCAGGGATGCTGGGTGCCATCCAGGGTTCTTCAAGGGGGCAGCTGTTTGTTCCGGGGGGTTCCCCGGAGCCCTAAAACTTCTTTTCCGGGAGGGGCCCCCTCCGGAACTCTTCCTTGCTAGGCCCTAAAACACGGGAAGCTGCGCTTCACACTGGAAACGTTTCCGGGGATCCCCGGAGCAGACCCAACAATTTTGCGGGCATTTTCCTAAAAACTAAAAACTTTCCGGGTCCCGTCCGGGGTGAAGAACGCTGGCGCTATCCCATTATCAGCATCCCTACATTGCTTGGGTTCCTTCCCCTCCCTCTTATCTTCTATCTCGCATTCCTCTGCCGTCTCCGAAACCACAGGCTGGTGTGGCGCTGTTTCCGGACAATGCTTACGTGGCCCTGGTGTACGCCAACTTCATGTTAGATATGCTGGGCTTCAGTCAGACCGGATCGAGGCAGCTGGAGGTGTGTGCCTTTGCTCCTGTGTGTCTTTTTGTTGTGTCTGTGAGTATGTGTGAGTACGTGTGAGCATCTCTCTCTATATATATATAATATATAGAAAGAAATGATATATATATATATATAGAGAGAGAGAGAGCGTGTGGGTGTGTATATAACATCTGTAAGGTTTCTAGGGAACCTTGATTTGCATGGGACCAGGTCAAGGCAGTGCAGCCGCTGGCGTGGAAGGGCAGGCGAACGCATGGTTGACTCCGGCTGCATGGTTGACTGAGCAGACCAGTACGTGGAGCTCTCCGATTTCAAGCCAACGGCAATGTGTGCCTGTACCTAGCTGTGCGATCTGTTTTACCACCGACTGATGCGTGTCGCCTTCAACCAACGGGTCCCAATCACCCCCTACCACCCTCTCCTCGATGTATGTCTTCCAGAGCGTCAGGAAGCTCAATCCCAGCCTCATGTGCCGCTTCATGCTCTTTGTGCGGCACCAACAAGCGACGCAGAAGGCGGCGAGCAGCAATGTCAAGGGCGGAAGTATGGACCTTCTTGGGTAGGTGTGCATACATATATGCCCCTCCCCAAAGCCACGTGCCCCTCCCCTGCGCTGTGGCTCGGTCCGGTCAGGCCCCCTGGTGCTCGTCTTTATAGGGCGAAAATCGCCCACAGTGTAACACCCCTTATGTATGCATGTGGCGTGGGGCGGTGGTTGCATCATGCAGGACTTAGGGCGTCAAGATCAGAAATGGAGGGCAAAAGCCGGTCCAGGCCATGGCTTCCACCCTGCCTTATTTACTCATTTCTATGTGTGTAATATTAAGGCTTTGGTTTAGAGAGGATAAGACCATCGAAAATTTTGCTTTTCTTTGAAGGATAGATGGACAGGAAGAATAATTTGAATCTAAGTTCTGGAGGATTTTTTTCATTCAGGCCTTTCAGGCCCATTTCAGGCCCATTTTGAAACGTTGACGTCTACGTTTTCGCTGTACATCATATACGCGTGCAGATACGTCGAGTACCAGAGGAAACAACGCATGGTGCTACGTCATCACAAGGATGCATTGCAGGCCATGGCCAACTTTTGGTGAGTTCAAGTTCGTTATTCCTGTTGTAGGTAGCAGGTTCCGGAATCCGGATTCATATGCGTTCCGTTGGTTCGTCGTAACAAACGGTTATTTTGTCCGTATGGCTCTGATGAAGCTGCCATTGCGTGCACAGTTGACATTTAACTACAGCAAACTTTTCAGCCGTGTGGAAATGCCGTGCATCGACATTCCGGGACCCGAGAGAATAATCTATGATTAATCTATGAGAATAATCAACGGTTTTGGCAAGGTTGCGTATATATTTGATCTTCTCCTGTTGCTTGCTGCCGTTTTGATAATAACTCCCATTGGTTCACGAAGCCATTATCAAACCCTCGTTGACTGTTCCTGGAGAATATGCACGTATGTACATGTGTATGCCAAGGCTTCCAATCCGTCGCCTTTCATGTTGCTTGCCATTCTGGGGCATCGTTATTGTAGACGCCAGCCGAAATCCGAGCCCTTCTCCCTCCTTCCCTCCCTCCTTCCGTCCCCTCTTCCCTCCCTCCCTCCCTGCCCACCCACCCATCGACCAACCGACCAACAGGCGATTATTAGGATTCAGCACCATATCCTTCTCCTCCCTCAGTAAATCTCTAGAGGAAATCGATACGTCTATCACCCAGGTAAAAAGGAAAGATCACCTGCGGTGGTGGTGGTAGTACATAACAATTTTTAGCACATGTCTATAATAAAAGATTCTTAAAGAGTTACAGTGGTTGTGCCAAGTTGGCCGTACGGCAGGAGTAGGTCGGGACTTGCTATCCTTACCTGCTTTTGCTACCTTTGCTCTGTTTAATTCTGTTGGCTTTTAAAAGTGATCAGGAAAAGCGAGGTCCCATCAGAACATTGACTTTTCGTACATATTTGTCGTGCGGTACGGCTTCTTAAAAATGTAAGGCAGGTCTGTCGGTCGGTTTTGGGGTCCCTGGCGGGACTTTGTCGGCATGTGCTCTGAGAGTTAAGTTTGAAAAAAGCCCTTTCCCCTTGGGGCAAACATGCGTTTTCTGTTCCGTCTTGCTGCTGAACATTTTGGTGGTTCTAGGTTAGGTTTTCGAAGCCAAGCCACACGCTCTCTATGTATGCCATATGTGCCCGGACAATTATGTAGCTGGTACAAATATCTCTCAACCGATTGGTTGGTTGTTAAAAACCATATGCCCATACATGCTATTATATGTTCTCCGTGTTTTCAATCTCTGCAGGCAGAAACAGCGTATCGCGTGGTTCTAGAGCTGTACAACAACTCGCCACGGCTTGTACGACTGTATGCCAGGTTCTTAGAAACCATCAAACAGGACCCGTGGACGGCAGCGCAGTGAGTTAATGATTCGAATGGAATATTACTGGATAACATAACGTCATTATTATTAATTATTATTATTATTATCATTATTATTGGTTGATACTATAATGCATCCAACAAATGTATTTATGTTAATGTGGGGTAGGGTATGGTTATCATGCATGTCTCGTTTTTGGATAATTATGGAAGTGTGTGTGGGAGAGCTCTTAAAATGGTTGTGTAATAGGTTGGGTTGTATGACACTGAGGAAGGGCACACACAAATGCTCTGGTACGCCGCATAACATGAAAATAGTTATACATATATAATACAAGGTTTTCCTGTTCGTTATGCCCATGCATCGCCGCGCGACAGATACCACGATGCTGCAGAGCGACTTGAAGAAGACAAGGACGAGGATGGTCAAGGGCCAGTTTTGCCCGATGGTGGGTCAATCAATGATTACTCACACCGGTAGCATCATGTACGCCTTTTCACCAATTCCCTGTGCTGTGCCCATGCTTACCAAAACCTGGGGTCAACCTGTTACCTGGTAAGTCGATTTCGGAGCTAAAACCGTGCAGAAGGCAGGAGAAATTCCGAGGCCTGCAGACGTCCCAGGTCTAAAACGTAACAACACAAGAATGCATTATACCAGCACTTGAACTTCTACGACGCACAATAACCACGTACGGCAATTGCAGGCACGCCCATTAGCCGGATGGACGATGTGGAGAAGGGCGTGCTAGTGGTGAATGCTTTTGGCGACATCCAGGTCGCGAATCGAAAGCTGCACAACATGTTCGGCTACAAGAAAGGTATGCATGATGCGTAGCTGTCTGATACTTGGGCGAATTAAGTGTTTATATATCTTTCTACCTTTTTCCTTCTATGGTGTTTACCTTCAGACGCATGCAGCCTTCGAAACCTCTGCAACGTATACTTGACCAAGCTTCTGGAATCCATGCATGGAATCCATGCATTGGATAACGTGTGCAGGCGATTTAGATGGCAAGAACGTGACGGCACTGATGCCGCCCCACGAGGCCAAGCGCCATCCAGGTCTGATGCGGCGCTACATCGACTCGGGAGATAAGGCGGCCCCTTACTTCAGGCACCCCGTGCTGGGCGTGCACCGAGAGCGGGTGGCATTCACTGTCCGCATCGCCGTCAGCAGAGCATCTGGTGCGTGTATGCTGCTGCCTGCGAGTGTCACAACGTTGTACCCAGGCGGTGGACATGGGCCTGTTACGCAATGGGCATACATCTGCCTGCATACCTGCAAGCTTCATATGTACCCTTCCACGCAGTCTTTAGGCATGTACTGATTTCACGCACGCGCAGAGCCGACGTGCCCTTAACCACTTAGCATTCCAAGGTTGAGAGTTCTGATACATATATATCATGATAATATGACCGGATGATATGAAATTGATTGAAATGGGGTTTGCTACTGGGACACGAGTAGTGGTAGTAATAGTAATGATAACAACAACAATTCCCCTGCGCTGTGGTTCGGTGTTGTATCTCTGTTATATCCGCCTACATCCAGCAAAGGCTCGACCGAAAAACGACTCCCGGAAAATGTCATCCCGGATATCCCGTATGTAGATACCCCAGGATACTACACTCAGCCCGGTGCTCGTCTTTGCAACAGGGCGAGTCGCCCACAGATGTAACACCCTTTCAAAACATATATATAATAAGCATGAGAATAAGCAATCGATAATCCTCATATCCTTAGTTGGAGCGCTGTGGCGCAGCCAAGCGAAATTTTAATAAATAAATAAAATGAAAATACATGTATATATAATATGGCCTTTCCTTCGTTTTCTCAGGTCTCGGGGAGGACAGCGTATTCATTGGCCTCATCGAGGCTCTACCCGCAGAGCCAGGGACCGGACGTGTTTGGGTGACCCCGGAAGGTGTCATTGTGTGCTGCGATCCAGGTTTTGTCACGTGCTTCGGGTGCGTGGCGAACTACCATTTATTACAGCTGCAGCCAGAGCTACAGCTGTAGCTCAGTATAACCCTAAGGAATCAGCATAATGCATATAATGCCAGCAGCAGTAGGAGCAGCAACGCATTGTGATGATTTGACCGTTTGAAGGCAGAAGGCATATGTAGGTGTATAACTGTATGCACTTTGTCCTTCGTTATACCTTCAACAAGAACTTTCCCAGTAGCTAGGATTTCCTACGCTTGGAACGGGTTCATGCTGCTCGCATTCAATGGATGAGTGCTTATTAATTTGCAATGGATTGCCGCGTTTGTATGTACATGCACGACAGGTACCATCCGGATGACGTCATCGGTGTACAGCTCGACAAGCTGCTCCGTACGGGAGGTAGAGAGATGGACCAGGCCATCTTGAACGATGTCTGGATTGCCAGCAAGGTCAAACACGATAACCAAGAATACGTACAGAAGTACGTACAGGCATATATAGGCTGAGCCTTTGCTGAAAAACGCGCACGTGTGTGTATATGTGTGTGTGTGTGTTTGAGTGCCTTTCCTTGCGTAGGGACCTGGACATCTCGCTTGTGTACATGTTAGGTACACAGCAGCGGGAAATACGCCTAATCGTTTAATACCCTGCAGTGTTACAGCATGGTATGTGTGCCTCAGCTGTACCGTACCTTTTCCGTTATCAGGGGTCTATTGTCTGTACTTGTCCGTACAAATGCTGCTCTCCTCCTGGAGTTGCTTATGGGGTTGGTGCGTTCGTTTGTTGAACAGCGTTGCGTTGCATTCCGGTGTAGGTTGTTAGCATCTGCGCGTGACTACGGCACCGTCCAGACGCATGATGATGATGATCCCACGATGGAGGCTAATAAATGTAGCGTACTGCATAAGTACGACTTCGCAAAGGAGGTCCACATTTCCGTACGCTCGGGTGAGTGAACATAACTGTCTGCTGGGAGTGGGGCTGGACAAGCTACCGGTACGTGTTCCGTTGCATTCGGGCGTACCTTCCTGGCGCAGCTGTCTAAGTTTGTGTACAGCTTAGGGCTTACGTTAGGGGTTCGGTGGCCCGCGTGTAATGTTTTCACTGTCTATGCTTGCATATACATAGTAGTGTACATATAGCGGTGTACTGTTGCCGGAAATGCACAATCCGGCAGGCCCTAAAATCGCAATTTCTTGATGCTTATGAAGACGCCTAATCTGCCATCAACTTTGCGAGACCCTTTGCGTGGAGGTCATGATGCAACGAAAACCTCTCACGCTGCCCCATCATCAATGCCCCATGCGTTCTCGCTTTCAGATATGACCAAGTCCAACATCTACGAGGTCCGTATGAAACTACTTTCCGACGAGCCCCAGCTGCTGATGGTGGTGGAGCGAAAGGGCACCATCCGCCACATGAGTGGAGACCTGGCCAAGGTGCTGGGTGTGGGCCTTGGAGATGGCCCGCCGATCGGCCGGCAGGGTGGAAATGCTGATGGTGGCGGGCAGGCCAACGGCGATTACAACATTGCAGAAGACCATGTGAGATTCGCTCTGCTCGGATCGCCCAACTCGGGGGCCACGGACAGTAATTTGGTTTGGGAGTTTGGTGTCGTCTTTTTTTGTTTCCCGGGGCTTCTACGGTAAGGTCGGCTTTGCCTGTCTGTCCCGCCGCATGCTCCCCCTCTCACTCATGCCAGCAAGAGCAAACAAAAACGTATGTATATATCCGCCTGAAACGGTGACTCCCAGATGATGATTGGTGTTGCATCCGCCCGACTTACATGCAGCATTTTCTTGCATGCCTTGCCTGTACGCCGGGGTGCGTTGCCCACGCGGCAGCAGGTCATGGTGGAGCTCATGTCGGACGGGCTTCAGCGCGCCTTGGATGATTTCCTCCCGAGCCCCTGGAAAGTCATACATTATAAGTACAGAAAGGTAAGGCACAATATTTCAAATTTCGTTCAGGCAATAGTTGAGTCCAAAGCAAAGTAGTGTGCGGCGGAAGGTGCACGCATGCATGTACGTACAGGACGTATTTTTGCTTTGCCGGACACTGTATTACTAATAAGCTCCACGCTTTGGGGTTATCCTTCTCAGCTCTTCATTTAATGCTTAATACAACATTTAAGTGTGGTGTCCATTTGGTTGCAGTACATTAAGGGCGGCGCACCCGGCCTTTCCGGCGCCTGGGGATGCCGCGCTGTCGCGGAAGAAAGCGGCAATGCCATCGGGCCTACCATGCAGCTCGTCGGGGTCCATGGCAAACCAGTTTACGTCCACGTGACGGTGTCGTCCCGAGATAACCAGGGAGAAGTAACGCATGTCGTACGAATGAACAGGTAAGCATGGCATCGTACCAGGATGCAGTGTCACAACAACAATAAATCATAGAACGAAGTACGGCATTTGCCGGCTAGTTAATTGTTTGCCTTCCACGCACATTGTCCGTATGACGTGGTGCCTAAAAGGTTATATCTCCGTGTGGTGGGCAGGTCATCTAAAGATCAGGCCATTGCGGAACGGCGCCTTCGGCTCTTGGTCTCGGAGGATGGCGCCGTACATCAGGTCCTGCTTCCAGGGGGCTTCCATGCTCCTGGTGCCACGGCCGGGGCCCGGAACGACGCCTTAACGGAGCTGTTTGGCTTCCCGCCAGAACAGGTGTGAATGCATGTTTTCAAATCGTTCTCTAAATTTATTTTTCACGTTGATCCAGAAAGGATTATTGGATGTTTGGCGAATCCTGCCATCAATGCACCATCGCATGTGGTGCTCTGTATAGGCGTGAGTATTATACATCATGTACTCATTGACATTGAAAATTTGGTATTCTCGGGTGTTGGCGTATATGTTCCCCTTTTCATTGTGAACCCTTCGTTATCGAGGCGAGCATTTCTTACTTAGCCAAGGCTGCACACATTAAATACAAACATCTAACCTCCTTGCTTGTCCCCTATTTGCCTCCCCCCACCTTCTTTGCTCGTTTTCTTGCAGTTACTGGGGTGCCAACTCTGGGACTTCATGTCGCTTGCTTCGCAACCCGTCCCCGGTGCCGCCAGACAGACACCACAGATGCAGGTCCCATATCAAGAACAGGTGCAAGATGTCATCGCTGAAGCAGAGGCTGTAGTCCGCGCAGGAAGGGGATACGGAGCCGCTCTCGGCATCGACGGCAACGGCAGTGGATCGCGTCCACAGAGTGCTAAGCCTTGGGCTGACGGCATTTGTATGAACCAGCGTATGCTAGACAACATGATTACCAGGTGCCGTAAGACCTTAGACCGCATATCCTTAGAGAAATGTCAGTGAATGGATACGGATGTCAGGGGTGAATGGGCAGGCACATAAGCACGGGAAATCCCGTTCTTGCAGGCTTCGAGGCCTGGGGGCCCCCCAAAGTCACTAAGCACGGCAGCGTAGGTTGCATTCCACCAGGACTCGACTTCTGCCGTATCCATGTGATAGTTATAACTACGTATGAACAGCCATCCATAATGACTGTAGCGCAGTTGTACGAATACAGATACATATACATATTCCGGTCAGCGAGGGCCCCGGTGCTCGCCCTTGTAGGGCGAGTCACCCACAGTGTAACACCCATATACATATTCATATATGTGCCATCAATGAACATATCATGCCATGAGTAAAGTAGATTGATACATCTGTATATTCATATACCTGCGTGGCGGCTTAAGTTGTGTCAGCAATAATACAACCACAAGCCATCCCACTCTATATGCCGGCAATGCCAGCATTCCACATTCCTCTACCCAGCTCTGCGTGTCCGTCGCCATGCCTCTCTAGCTAGCTTGCCTTACGCCCTTAAGGGTATGGCGCCGCGCCGCTGCCACTTGCTGCTATCCCACAGCTCGCTGCAAACTCCAGGGGTATCCTGGCGCGTGAACGTTGTGCCGCCTAGTGCCTCCGTGGAGGCGGCCACAATGGGCAGCCCCGAGCGAGCCGCAGCGGTGCTGGCCCGGAGAACCAAGCAGGGTGTGCTTAAGGTGAGCAGCATCTGGCAGTCAATGATACGTAGGTTGTTGCCGTACATGAAGCTGTTGATTATGTTCGGTACAATACTGGGCCTCGCCCTGCCATGGATCCCACCGCCACCTCACGCACCGTGATTAAGGGCCGAGTACCACAGGAAGGAAATTTATTTGGATATGATCCTGAAGTTTTAGGCTGACAGATATGGGGGGTCTTAGTGGGTTGGATGCTTGCGCTGGCATTTCATCGTGTTTCACAGGGTCGCAGGTGCCCGCCGCTCCTTTTGCGGTCTTGTTATGCCGTTCATGTGATCGTGTAGTAATTCGCACTTTTTTATAATTTAGTTTCACACAGCCTACGTCAATTACTACCATTTCAAGGTCTTCACTAGTAATGGATCAATGGACAAACTTCACATTTTTTATTAATCCAATCCCACCCGGAACCCTGGATGCTGCCGCAGCTGGACGTGACACTGCCACGCCCAGGAGGCAGGCCTGAGTCCGGCCACCTTCTGGTCCAAGCGGAACTATGGCTGGCCGATGCCGTGACAGGTGCATCGTTCGTAGCTATGCGTGACATGTGCATGGCTGTCTTGGCTATCTTCAATACGCATCCAGCCAGACAGAGTCTCTCCATTTCTACGCTGTTCCATAATTGCTCCGTCTTAGGAACAATGCTCCTATATATATTGTTTTGGTTTATGGGAGAATGGTTAAGCTGCACCTTACACAAACAGCATCTCTGGCTTGGGGGGTATCTATCTGGATCCGGGATCGTACGGATTGTTTTGCTTCAAGACGTTTACATTTACATCCTGTCTCTCGTTACTTATGCCTCTCCTCGTGTCCGCATCCCATCCCATGTACAGGTGTCTTGGAGATCGACGGTGCGGGCAAGATCTCCGGGATACTGGAGGAGGACGTGCGGCCCCCTGGACTGCTCTTCGGGTTGCCTAAAGAGGACATCCTCGGCTCCCAATTAGGCACCCTGCTTCGCTTGCTGCCGGGACAGAGCCCCGTGGGTCTGCTAACTGACAGTGGCATAGCCAAGAAGAGTGCGCTCAAGGCCTCAAGCAAAAAGGGCAAAATCGTTGAGAAGGTGAGTGTTTCCATGAATGTTATGTTGTGTTACTCGTGGCACAGTTGCGCACATTTAGGGTTTTGAGGATAGGATGGAATGTATGCTCCGGCTGCATGCTCCTGTTTCCCTCGTTTTCCTTACCTGTCCATCCTTACTAAGCGCCGTCCGCATGTATTCCTCTTTCTCATTCTCCTTCATTTCCTTTTCCCCTTCGCTTTATTAGTCCCCTGACATACACGCCCGCGCCCCGCTGCTGTCTCCTCTGGTTCCTGCTACTCCTGCCAGGTTGGCCCGGTTCATTACCTGGAGGGCTTCCATAGAGACCACCAACCACTCCACTTGGCAGTGCAGGTGGTCGGTAAGCCAGGGCCAGGAAATCCCGTTATCGCTATCATCCGATTTGCATCTCAGAAGCTGGGCGCTAAGCGCCCCGTCAGACCTCAAGCCATCTCTGGGCCAGGAATCAGTCCTGGTGCAGCCGCACACGGCGGTGACCCATCCAACGGGCCCCGGAGTCACGTGCAGATGTCCTTAACTGGCAATGAATCTCATCTGGCACGGCCCCCATCGGGAAGCTCACAATTGCCCATACCACACCGCCTGAGCAGCGTGAACGGTAGCTACCTTTCATCGAAGTTTCGGGAAGCAAACTTGTTCCGCAGCGGCACGGAGCCACAGCAGCAGTTTGCTACAGCACGTGCCACACTAAAGAGTGGTGGTGGTGGTATTTCCATCCGGACCCTGACGCGCGCCGTGCAATCGACTGATGGCAGCCGAACGGTCCCTGCTGATGCCGCGACAACCACTAGGATTGTTGGTAGTGATGGGGAGTTCGCTCGCCGCACACTGGCATCCACCATCTCTGCTGTTAGTCTGATGCCGCAGCCGGCCCGTGGCAACAGCAATCCTAATTCCATGGCCACAGCCGTGACCGACACCCCAGTGACGACGGCAGCGGTGACGACTGAACCAGCCACCCTGACACCACTACCGGGCGCCGTTGCATTAGCAACCGGTGTGGCGTCTGTGCTGAGCTCCCGGTCGCTTCGTCAACCCGACAGGTCTAACGACGGATCTCGAACAGCAGCAGCAGCACCGGCAGCAGCACCGGCAGCAGCAACGACAGCGTCACCGCCGCTGGAGAGTTTAGGTACGGGAAGCTCCTCACCGCCCAAGCCTGAATCTCCACCTGCTGCCAGTCCCAGTAAGCGGCCCATCGCCAGCGCTAGCCCGAGGGCGGACGCGGATCTAGGTGAGTTCGAGCTGCGAATCCACCGCCTCCCACACGCCGATGGGTACTGCAGTAAATGACGTCCTTGCTTCGTTACTTGAACCTAAGTTTGCGCCCCAAGGCCGGCGGCTTTCGATCCGCCCTCACGCTCGCTCTTTGGTTGGTCATCGGCCGTGCTGCTTAAACTCAGTATTTGTGCAGATTAGATATGTGCGTCTTAGACATGTACGGTCTGGCACCTAGACCTGACATCTAGACCTGTTTCGCAGGCGCACCGACATATGTGCTTGTGTGCCCGCTGAACATCTATCATGTCAGCTGTCTGGAAGGGCCTACTTTACGTTTTTGTCCGTCTCCCCGTACCGCTGCCTGCCGGACCATCGTCAACTATTTTTTTTATAAATCCGTGTATATTTTCCGCGCAGGAGTCCTGATCGAGCAGCCGGTACGCCCGGGCGGGCAATCCGGTGGCTTGACGCTGGTCACTGCCATGAAAGCATTGCGGGAGTCTGGCGGCAATGATGACCAAGTGAGGAACGAAGGGGCATATAAAGCAGATGTCAAACCGGTGGGCAGCGGGGTTCGGCGGGGTTCGGCACGTCGAGTAACGTAAAACTGGGCATGCATGCATGAATGCATACATGCGTTCTTGCTTGCGCTTCACCTGTGCTTGATTTGGGGCGTCGCACATCCGTTAGTGATGTTCAGTAAGTGATGTGCGTCACCTGGCGTCACGAACAATAATCATGACTCAGCAGGTCATCCAGAGCTGCATGGTAGGGTGCCATGCATGGGGGAGGGGTCCATGTGCACGTAGATGGATGGTTACCAATGTTGTATTTTACCCACCTTAGGGTTTGGTAGTTGTGAAGTAATACGTAAACAAGGTTTAATCCTTTACGTTTATCATCATGTAACTTTCCGTTGTTTTATGCAGAAGGGCGTCGATAAGTGGGTCAAAAGCGGTGGGCAGTTCTTCAAGAACGAAACTCAGAGCGTGATGGAAGCCGAGCTCGATGTGGACGAGGAGGAGGACGATGATGCCGGCTCTTTCGGCGCTACCAGCAGGGCTACTTCCTCACATTGGATGTCTCCCACGGGCTCCAGAAACTTCAATGACCCTTCTGAGTATCTCGTCGGTGGTGGTGATGGCCGTCTTGGTGGTGCAGGTGAACTTGGTGATGGTCATCACCACCGGCGGGGCCCGCTTATGGCGCAGGCGGGTGGGACAGCCGCCAGAGGAGGAGTTGATGATGGAGGTAACGGCTGGCGGACGCATCTGCACCCACAGGGTTTTGACGTCACGGGTCCTGATCCCATGGGGCAAGGGCCTGCCCCGTGGGATGCGCCACCTGGCTTGGAGGAAGGTGCTGGAAACGGGCAGCTTGGAGGGCTGGAGGGCACTGCTGCCGAGATGCCGCCCATGGAGGAGGTCCCCGATGACCGTAGTGATGGCGGCGAAAGTGCCTACTCCGGCATCTCTAGTGCTAATGGCTTCTCGGGTATGTGCACTTTTACACCTTTGACATTGTGCGATTGTGGAAGATATAGCTTCGGAATAAAATTTCAAACGCCGGATGCCCAATAGATAAAGGAAACCGAGTACATGAATACCAAGCGCCATCACTCCAAAAATCTCATTGCTGCTGCCCCCTGCACGCAGACGGCGAGACGCCCGCGGACTTTCAGCGCGGCAAGCGTTACAGAAAGCTGGTCAAGCTGATGGATTCTCCCGAGGCACAGAGGGTGCGTTTTAGGCTTTGTGACCACGTGGAGATATTCGGCCGCATATTGCCGGGGCTATGTGGGAGTTTCAAATGCCCTGCTGGCAGGGCGTGTTCTTGAGCGGAGATGTGAATGTGTTGTCGCATGCATGCCTTTTACGCAAAGGGCTAGCGAGTTCATGATGACAGGTTAAGCATCTGGATCATTAAACCTATACTACAAATTATTTTCCCTCTCGAAGGGAGCTTCTCGACTCTCAGTCTGAACTTCGGTCACATCTGAACCACTGCTGCCTGATAAGGTTAGGGTCCCCCACTTTCTACGTATTGATTCTCAGAGAGGTGAAACAGGAAACAGTTACTTGAAACTAGCCAATATTATATATATATATATATATATATATATATATAGGTGTGTTACACTGTGGGCGACTCGCCCTGCAAAGACGAGCACCGAACATACGGATATATATACGGGTACTTGAAATCCAGTTTTTAAACGAACCATAACATTTTAATGATTATGATTGTAATTCCAACTAATGTCCTCAGTAATGAACCATTGAACAGTTGTATGTAGTGCTATTGGCTATATCCTTCCGAACCCTGCCCTGACATTTACCCTACCTGTGGACGAATCCGCTAACGCGCTAAACGACTCTCTATGTTCGTTATTGCCTTTCCGAACGTTCTGTAGACGGTCGTACGGATGAAAATTAACACCGCATTGACATTGCTGGCCGCTAGCGCGATCCACATTGTGTGTTTCGCTCTCGTCATTACGGCCATCAAGGTAGGTTGATGTCTACTTTAGGTGGAAGTCTTCCCATTCGTTTCAATAATGGCAATCGTTCCCTCCCTCCAATACTGTGGTGCCTGGCTAGGTGTATACGAGATGCATCTTCTAATCGGTCCTTCATCATATGTCTAATCGATAATAAATAAAGCGGATGCATAACGAACAAATCAAATGTCAAAATAATCTTGATTGCAAAAAAGATGCACTTCCGGTAAATCCTATCTGCCAAGTATCTACTCATGTTCCGGCTCGTACGTACGTATGGCTCATTACGGTACCACGCGATGGGGCTCGCTGCTATGATAGATACGATTCAAAATACGTACAGCGTATTTATAATTAATACGTACGCATATTCAATTTTTATATCATCTGAACAGCTTCACACGGGCGTAAGTGACTCGGCTTGTGCATATCATCCTTGCGCAGGGCCATGCCAAAGACACGCACAAGTTGATATCCGGTCCGGAATATGTGACTGATGGAAATATGCGTGTAACTGTTTGCTCATGAGGACTGGTGCCATCTTACATACAGGCCTAGCTAGATACGAGAAAAGCTGGAGCGAGCGACCGCTAATAAGGAATGCCCACCCACCTTGTTTCACTGCGTCGCAGAGGCAGTCACGCGCTCTTGACAACATGGCCGATGCTGGCCACTCACAAGTACATCTGCAACGGGTGAGATAGAGTGCAACTGTTTCATATATACATGCATCGTATCATTGCTATATGTGTTATACGAGCCATTAGGAAACTGCTGAATGTGCCAATCTTTAGCAAGGAAATGTGTACGACAGCAATTGTGACAGATATTCAGTAGATAGGTTAATTCTTTGTTGCATGTTCGGTGGTGCGGGCATACGTACACGGGTGGCTATACTCACCCCTTAACACACGCCAGGTTACGGCTGGCGTATTATTTAGCTGACCACTGTACGTGTCGCAGAAAACATAAATTCAGTTTCCATGTTAGCTCCGAAGACACTTTTTTTATAGCACCGTGCAGCTGTTTCACCTCCAAAATTGCACGAGTGAATAATAATTATAATATTATATATAGTCGCCCACAGTGTAATACCCTTTCATATTATATATTGAATCTTTCTAAATATATCATACATATATTTCGATCCTATAGCCGTTTGCTCCTGAGAATGTTGTGTTGACCTTTGACCCAATGTTTACGATGCTGGTACAATTTCGGAATAATTTGTTAATGCGATGCAGCTTCTTGTGGAGGCACGTGCTTTGGACCAGGCATACGAGGGCATGGGCACTAACTACACCTACGGCCTTGACGATGTGCAGGTCAGTAGTACTGGGCGGCAGTCGTTGCTGCTTCGTTATTAGTCAGTACGTATGATTGCTAGGCATCATTGTTTTATGCCTCCATCAGGCCCATCAGGCAATTCGACTGACGTGCGGGGTGATGACCAGGCATACGTATGTATGTGTGTCACATACGTACACAGATATGTACAAAAGATGGCAACCCCATTGCTGTACGGCAATGAATGCTGAGTGCTTGACGAAGCAGACAAATACAACCTTAATAATCTCAGTTAATTCCCAGTACAGACGTGCAATATAGCATTATTTTTCCTTCCATTTCTTGTAATTGCCATGTAGACAATTTCGAGCGACATCATGACAGATTGCCAAGAATTTCGGGTGAGTTAAAGCTAATAAGAACCGTTATTAGTTATTGTTTTCTGTAACCTGCATAACGCTTTGGCAACAATATAATTAAGCCGACATAATGTGCGACATGACCGGGAGCTAGTAATCGCGGCATTAGCATGGGCGGGATATATAAATCAATTTGTACGTCGGTACGTACCGCACTCTTTAATGTACCGTGACATTCAGCCTCCTGATGACCTGATGATGTTGAACTAAAAAATGCTGAATGGATTTTGAACCTCGCACTCATCAAATCTCTCACACGCAGAGAATCAATAACGACCTTCTCAATAAGCTGGCAAGCGACACGGAGGCACTCTACTACGGACGAGAGGTCAAGGTACGTCTGGTTGTTTCTAGTTGTTTGTGACGTACCTCCCCATTCCAGTAGATAGTAAAATGGCCAGTCCTGGCACATGCACGTAATAATATTCCAGGTACCCAGGTGCGTATGCCCATGCATGCCATGCTCGTTATCTGCTTTATTGTATATGGCTGGCTGGCGGTATAATAAATGTTATATTCAATGCGTGCAGGTCTGGTCCGGCATAAATGCAACAACGAACGCATCCTACTATGAACCAATGAGTCTTTGGGTAAGCTCTTGTATGTATCCGATCGTCCCATCGTCGTATATAGCAGGCATGTACGTTTATTATTATGTATGGCATATGGCACATACAAACATACGCGCGTCCCCTGCACTGTGGCTCGGTCCGGTCAGGACCCGGTGCTCGTCTTTGCAGGGCGAGTTGCCCACAGTGTAGCACCCCTTAATATGCACACACACACAATATATATATATATATATATATTATGCCGTACGTATGCATGTTAATGGCGCGACATGTGTCGTTACGATATCCTATTTGCAGCACAATAGGCATGCAGACACATGCCATCTAATTATATTTATAGATTATAATCTTTATGTTACTACTTGGACATACAGGACGGGATTACACGCATTTTCGTGTCGGCAAAGACGATTTTCCAGAGCCACGAGGCGTGGTACCAGCAACGTATCAACATCTCCTCGACACTGGCGGGGGCATTTTTGTTCAACAGCGGACAGGCACTCATACCGGGGATGAGTGAGGTAATCATGCATGCATACTTCTTACTCAATATATTCCCATCCTTCGTGGTATCCATGCATATGATGATGTTTGGGTTAAGATTTGGGGCACAAGTCGATAATAGCTTGCAAGGTTAATAACCATCAGGATTACACCCTAAAACCCTTAAAACACCCTTAAACCCCTTAAAACCCTAAACCCTACACATCCATACATCTACCATACACCTGATTATTAAATCAGTGTAGAACAAATGCTGTGTTAGGTAGTAAATTTCATGTATGCCGACTAATGCCAGTGATTCATGTATAAGCCTAAAGTGTAGTAGTCGTACATGTACGGCACACACAAGCACAATTTAAGGTGCATAAAGCACCATCTCAGAAGCTCGAGGGGCCTTTTCGGCACTACTCAACTACTACATAAAAGGACGGATTCTATAACAGGTCATCGTAAGCATGTTGACGGGTAGCCCTGCCTCGTTAGGGATTCTATTTTAGCTCTTTGCGTGCAGGTAGATGCCCACTGCGCACGCATTACTGCTGTGTCCATTTGTATGCTTACCACGTGACACCACGCCACACCGCACCACACCACGCTACGTCGTCACGCCACGCCACGCCACACCATGTCACGCCACGCACATGCTATATGCATTAACCGCTTACCATCATCCGTCCCGCACAGGTCATGAGGACTCTGCTTTACATTGCCGTACAAAAAACCAACGCTGTCAAGATGCTCCAGCTGACCTTCCTCATCGTTGAAGGCTTCGTGGTTACCTGTATCAGTGCCATGTGCGTTGCCACCAGTTGTATATCATATTAGTTAAAAATCGGACAAGTGGAAGTGAACGAATTATCTAGGCAGGTGTCCAGTTATTTCAAGGTGTGATTGAGTATTCCCTAAGACACATAAACAACCCAACATGTGCATAGATAGATCAATAGCTATAGATAGATAGAGTTCAACCCTTTCCATCACCCTGTCCATCATCTCGTCCTGCCTAGCTTGTATCCAAACAAGCCTTCCTCATATTACATTATTCATGCTCACCCCTTCGTTCCATCTCTCCTTTTCAAACTATACGCGCAGTGTCATGCTGTACATACTTCGATCGGTATGTGACCAGCGGTACCACCTGTACGAGACCTTCCTCAAAATCCCTGTTGGTACGTAGCGTATGTACAGGAGTATATTTCATGCATACAGTAGCTGAAGAACGATTATTATTATTGGTATTAAAGTGCGCGTTGCGCACTACTAAGATGTAATAGCCGGGATTAGAACTCCAAAGCCAATATTGGCTAAAGAGGAAAAAGACGGTACATCCATGCAGGAATTAATGCCCATGGCTTATAAAGAATTACGTTTTTACGTATGTGAGTCACTACGAAATTGGCTGCCGGGATAGTATCTGATCACCAAGGATAGGGATACCAAACGACGGAGTCGGTACGTACGATGACATCCCGTGTGATACCCGCATTCGTGGATAATGAGTAACGAAGTGAGCTCCCTACCCCCTGGTGAACGTGTATAGATCGATATACTTGTTCCGTTGTTTCTTATCTCGTCACGTGTCACATATATCGTCTTCGACCACGCCCAAGGCTGGTATGTTGTCCCGCCCTCTGTCCCTCTGTTGTACTTTGTTGTACAGGTCTGACGCGTGCGCTGGCGTCGCAGACGACTCATTTGCTCGACGATGACGAATCAGATGACGATGAGGAGGAGGACGGCAGCCAGCTGGTACTAATACTAACTAGGAACGATGCATCTCGGTTAGCTAGATAGGGTAAAACCGCTTGACGCAGATTATGAGTTATTAGGGTTTGCGTATGACCCTTGCATAAATGGTACTTTTTCGTAACGTTACGATTTCCCCAGAAACGTAGCTAGGAGGTACGGCGCATGTATGTGCTAAAGATAATGAAAAATAGTGATCGTTTAAAATCCCTCGCTTAAAAGGCATCGAAGATATTATGATTAAAAATCATATATTTAATGCGCAGGACAACGTGGAGGATGGAGGCCCGGCAGTTACGCCAAAAAGGAAGGCCTTGTTCGATGACGGAAACGGCGGCGCCAACGGCCAAGATCAAGGCGGTGGCGGCAGCCGCAGCCGCCGCGGCAGCACCGGTAGCGACACGGGAAAGCTAATGTACGGTGGCGGAGGAGGTCCACCGCGCGGCAATGCCCGCCAGAGGCGTTCCTCCGGCGCCATGTACGGTTCAAAGGCCATCCGCATTAACGACGATTCGACACGGGCCCTGCTAGCCAATGCGGCGGCGAACCGTGCATATGGTGGTGGCGGCGGCAGTCCACCTCCGCCGTCCTTGTACCAGCCGCCTCTCACCTCCACTGCTGGATTAGGCAGCCTCGAAAGTCACCATTACTACCTCAACGCGTCCGTGAGCGATCGGGAACGGCGTAATAACCGCCGCGTGCGGGGCGGCTGGTTCGGACGTTTGTTCGGTGGAATCTGGTGAGATGTGGGCTGTGGGGAAAGAAAATGGAGATTGAAGGAAAGCTACAAAAAGATTTTTTTGACGAATCTATAAAATATTATAATGGAATGAAAGCATACCCGACTTGTCAGCTGCCCGCACCAGCAAATGAGGGCAGATGCTAACTAGGTGCTTTTGATCGATCGATCGCGTCTCACTGCGCTCTATCTTACATGCACTGTGTCTGTCTAAATAATATGTCTACAATATAGCCAATATGCGCCTTCCCTTCCCCTGCCCCTTCCCTTTTTGAGTGCACATAACGTAACACTGCTCGCTCCCTGGTCTGGATCCTATCTGTTGCCTCCTCAGGCGCCCCAGCAACACCGTAATCCCGCTGCCCTCCCCATTGGCGTCTCCGGGTGTGCACGACACTAACAGCAGCAGCAGCTCCCGAAGGACCCTGGAACGGAACAGCCGGATCCCTCAAGCTACCCTCATTTTCATATTCTCGTACTCACTCCTGGTGCGCGAATCATATATATATATATATATATATATTATTTGGTGGTTAAGGATGAGGTCAAACAATGTTGAGAATGAGAGCGACACACGTTGATATACCAGCAGGGAAATGGGGAAGGAGTAATACGGCCGGGGGCCGCGGGGCGCTTTTCGTTCTAACAGACAAGCAGGAGGCTAGTAAGTAGGGTTTTAGGGTTTTTAGGGTTTTTAAACCCTAAACCCTAAGTTAATAGGTATCACATCATATTATGTCATAAAAGATAAAATATGTGATGTATAACGTATACATCGTATATCTACCTAAACTATAATATATATATATATACATGCGTACACACACATACATACACACACATATATATTGGGGGGTGTTACACTGTGGGCGACTCGCCCTACAAGGGCGAGCACCAAGGGGCCTGACCGGACCGAGCCACAGCGCAGGGGAGGGGCACGTGGCTTTGTCTGTCTGTCCTGCCACGTGCTCCCCCTCTCACTAAGACCAGCTAGAGCAAAGAAAGACTCAGAGGCTCTAGCCTGGCCACTAACAGAGCACTGAGGAGCACCACGAAAACGAGGAGGGAACAAAAGAAAACAGGGGGCGACTAACTGCACAAAGAAAGGGACCACTCTCCTCCAACACAAAACTGAACTAGCAAGAGCCTGAAAAAGACACACAGAAGCCCTCAGATGAGAGACAAATGTATGTCATATCATATGTGTCGCCAACGGTACAGATCGGAACCCGCGCAGATAATTTTGTTCTACAGTGTTTCGTACGGCATGCTGCTGGGTGTCAAGGACATGGTCGCACTCCACGGTGTGGCGGATCACAATACCGCGAGGGCCTACCGCACGGTATTCTACGCCCAGGTATTGTAACATAGAACGACCGGACGAGGGATACGAGGTGCGGGATAGAAGCTGAATACGGATGACTGCTGCTGTATTATACGGATGCTGTATATGTACGTTTGCTGAGTTCTTATTTCCGTGGTATTCTTATCAAGTGGGTTGCGAAGCAGGGCCGTTCCCAGAGTGATCATCATAACGATTAAAGTGCGTGCGTAATCTCTCATTAACTTGCGATCCTTTCGCGTGCGTAAAGAGTGTGATGCATGGTGGGTTCAATAACAACCTTAAGAAGGTTTTAATTACGTAAGCTTTCGTAATCGTGGCTAACTAACTGCCGGCTGCCCCCATTATTAACGAAATATTACCGTACTTCAGGAGTTATTGGCAGAGAAGAATATCACAATGGTGCCCCACCGAGTCGTTGACCTTAGAGGCGCTTCCATTGCACTGAGGGACGCCTATTATACGCTCCGAATGGGCGCATATGCCTCGACCGCTATTGGTGAGTAGTCCCGTTTACACCATGTACAAGCTAAGCTGGCTGGGAGAGGGTGGGTGTAGTGCTAGTGCTATAACTATCCGGCATGCGTGCCATTTACGTGTGAAAAATATATATGCATGTAGAAGCAATGTTTTGGATGTAAGGTACTTCTACGTTACGTCGGTAGGTGCATGTTACATAGGTGCATCGTGCGTGCATGAAATACGTGCACGTACATGCGCGAGATAAATAATGACTACGTAAGGCGGTTCCTATATTGAAAGTATATATTTCCAGCAGCGATTTGTCGGTTTATATAATATATATATATATATATATGTAGATTTAATTAACTATCGCCTTGCACTTTTATTTTTTGTCATACGTAGGTCCGGATGTGGAACGTTTTCCTATGATTCACGGCCACGGTGCAGTGAAAGGAACCCCGTCCATGTTCCAATTATTCTACTCGGATGACACTTGTCTTCGGCTGAGCCCTCATTTGCCGTGCCCTGCTGACAAGGCCTACCGCTTCTACCAAGTACGTTTATATATATGTCGTCGTTATTCTTTCATTCGTGACCATGCATGCATACATGCTTCGTGTGATTGCCATCTGTGTACTTAGATCGATGGTGTAATTTGCCTTTTTATTACCCGTTAGTTGGGACACGGGCAGGGTTCTTCAAGGGGGCAGCTGTTTGTTCCAGGGTTCCCCGGAATCCTAAACATTCTTTTCGGGGGGGGTGGGTCCCCGGAACTCTACCTAGTTACACCAAAAAACCGCGGGAAGCTGCGCTTCACACTGGAAAAGTTTTCCGGGGATCCCCGGAGCAGCCCCAACATTTTTCCGGGCGTTTTCCTAAAATCTGAAAAATTTCCGGGTCCCGTCCGGGGTGAAGAATGAACGCTGGACACGGGTCCTCATTATTAGTAATTATGCCCATATAAATAAGTGAGAGTTCTTAGAAATAAAGGTTAGGAGATATTTAGGAGATATTAGGACATCTGGAACAACCGACATAAGAATTTGGAAATTGCAAAATAGGTTTCGTCAACTAATCCTTCGCACCTGCCCATTCGAACTTCTGAATAAGTATGCGTGGGAATAATAATGCAAATGAGCCATGCATGGATGCCTTCGCAGATCATACGGTCTGGCGTTGACGGTATGATGACACAATTGCTGTTGGACTTAAAGCATCTGGCTGATAAGGCAGAGGCCGCTGTGGTCAACAATGCAAGCCAACCTGACTTCTACAGTCCAGAGTGGGATTTTATTTATAATGTCGGCACGGTGGTAAGTGAATGCTGCTGTGCGTGGTACGTATGTAGCTAGGGTTTTAGGGTTTTACATACATTCATTCATTATGACACCCAGCATTTGGGAGAGGGAACAGATACGTTGGTCGGGTGGTAGGTGCTGCTGATTCGTCGACATCTATCTGAGCTCATTTATTGCTACCGCTTTTATTAGCTAGCCTAGTAATTTTTAGTTGCTTTTAGTTTCAGTTGTTTTAGTTTTCATGTCGTATATTCAGTTTGTAAGGCCCCTGGGAATTTTTAAAGTCGGGAGTCCCTGTAAGGAGTCCTAGTAGTGTAAGGCCCTCGGGAATTTATGCCGTCGCGTGGTAAATGCACTGATTTCTGTTAGGCAATTTGTATGCTATTAAAAGCATTTTCTGACCTCTTTATCTAGGATTTTTCAGTCTTTTGTTCCATGTACTAGCTATGTATTCTACTGGGCACTGTCCAGCTCTGCAGAATACATGCTCTAAGGCTTTAATTATCCTCTAGAATATTGAATGTTTGTATCTAGTGAACGGCCTGCCAATGGGTCAATCAAGGAATATCCTTACAACGTTAGTTGGCAGTTAGATTGAAGCGTACAGCAATGATTGTCCGCTATCACAGCTACTGCTTTTATTTGTACCCACTTCTTTGATTTCCAATAAACGGAGCTTCAGCAATTTGTTGGATCTTCACTTAGGAGGATTGCCATCCTGGTCGCGAAAGGTAAGCATTACTCGCCAAGATAAGTTTTAGAATTTAGAATGAGAAGCGAATTTAGAATGAAATTTTAGGATGGATCGCCCGGTGCCAGTGCCACGATGTGCAGCTGCAGTGTGGTGCCGGTGCCGCACAGTGCTGCTGCCACGCTGTGCCGCTGCCGCGCGGTGCCGCTGGCACGTGGTGCGGCTGCCGTGCAGGGTCACTGCCACGTGGCAGCTGCACCGTGCAGCAGCTGCACATCATGGCGGCAGTGGCCCTGCACGGCAGCTGCACCACGTGCCAGCGGCACCTCATGCCAGCAGCACTATGCAGCAGCCACACGGCGCGGCAACGGCACCGCATGCCAGCGGCACTGAATGTCAGCACGGCATGCAGTGCCACTGGCATGCGGTGTGGCTGCCGCGTGGTGCCGCTGGCAAGAGGTGCCACTGGCACGTGGTGCGGCTTGCCGTGCAGGGCCATTGCCGCGCGGCCCCAATGGCATGCCGTGCTCCTGGCACATGGTGTGGCTGCCATGCAGGGCCGCTACCGCGTGGTGCCGCCGCTGGCACCCGATACCGCTGGCATGCATGTGGTGCTGTTGGCATGCCGTGCCACTGCCGTTTGGTGCTGCTGGCATGCCATGCTGCTGGTGCCACTGCCACACGGTGCAGCTGCCACGTGGCACCGCTGCCGTGTTGTGCTGCTGCCGCACGGTGCAGCTGCCACGTGGTGCAGCTGCTGCATGGTGCCGCTGCCGTGCTGTACAGCTGCCGTGCTGTGCAGCTGCTGCATGGTACTGTGTACCGTGGTACACCCATGTACCATGTGGTATCCTATTGTAGGGTAATACTTTTCCTAATCATAACACTTCATTCAGCTACTCTTGTAATCACAACTATTATAACTTTAATCAACATCTCTTGGTTGCTCTTTGAGTATTTTATTATTATTATTATTTTTATTATTATATTATTATATTATTAACATGTTATAGAGCCAGGTGAGCCACTGCCATGTGGTGCCACTGGCATGCAGTGCCGCTGGTGCACTCTGTCACTGTGTGCAGGGCCGCTGGCATGCAGTGCTGCTGGCATGTGGTGCCACTGCCGTGCAGTGCCGCTGCTGTGTGGTGCCTCTACCGTGCCGTGCCACTGCCATGCAGTGCTGCTGGCTTGCAGTGCTGGATTATCAGGATATATACACCTTTTAAAACTAGTTGGATAACATGCTATACTGATAGGAAGACAATCATACACGTGACTAACATGCTATACTGATAGGAAGACAATCATACACGTGACTAACATGCTATACTGATAGGAAGACAATCATACACGTGACTCATAAAAATATATCATTTGCTAGCTAGCTGATGAACGAGATGTTTGAGGCGACCAAAACTATTAACTACATACAGACCACCACAAATACCTAAGAGAAAAATCAGGGGAATACCTTAGGGGAAATACCTAGACAGAAATTAATAATAAGAAATATATTACAATTGCCCCCGCTTGACTTACAACATTGAATTATAAAACTTATAATGCAACAAATAACATACTATTGTGCCTTTACTTGTCTAAACGAGAATCTACTTTGGACTCCAGTAAACAGAGACGGTGGGAGTGCGGGGAACTGGGGCAGCAGGCCCCAGTCCCCGCACAACCACCGAACACTTCTGGATGTTAACAGCATTGAAAGCGGTAGTCAAATGCATATATAAAAGCATCATTATATATCTAATATATCTTATAGTCAGCAGCGCAATGTTATTGCCTCGTTCATCACGCACAGGATCTGTACGATGGAAATCAACGAATTATGATACAACATCACACTGACATAGGGAAGGTGTTTAAAGGTGAGTAAAGCCGGAGTCCGACATCTTTGCCGCCGCGTGCAGTATTATTTTATATAATATATAATGATTAAGATTCCTGTTTGCTATTTGCTTAAGGGCATGATACAAGCAAGAAACAAATTTGCTTGGTGCCGCGGTTGGGTAGATTCGTTGCGCAGCTAGCTCATCAAATTCCACATGCAGGGCACGTAGATGCTGGCGGCTAGTTAAGAGTCGTATAATCCACCCCCTGGGACTTGATCCTTTGAGAGGGAGGTGTCGAGCCCTAAGGTCAGGCTGTGAGGATTCAAATTCAACCTGATAACTTGGATGCTTGTCTGACTGCGTGCGGGGATGCTCTCCATTGAGTGAAAAATTACGTAAGAGCAGTACTATTATGATAATAATTAAGATTCCCGATCTACCCGTGATTGACTCGCGTGGTAGACCCTCGCCGACCTCCAATAGTAGTGGTAGTGATATCTTGCTCGGTATGTACGGCAAGCCACCATTCATATGAAATGCAGTCTCTAACGAGACTGCATTAATTAATAAGGACCCACATATATATGATCAACCATAGCAACACACGATCAAGCAACCGATGAATTAAAACTCAGGAGAGTCTACATACCAGTGACAGAGTCACGGTTAAATTAGAGCATGCATGCAACCCATGGCCACTACGCTTTCGCTCACACATCGAGGTGTTAGCCAAGGTGCCACTTACTTCCTAGCGAGGTGTTCACAGCAACATACCGTACTATAATAAACACCGTGCATTTTACACTTACCGCACGAATTATGCGGTTATTCACCATAGCGCGTTAATGCTGCAATCTCTTGTGCGGAAATCCCTTTTTTTGAAAATACGCTCTAAGCCTCCCTCCTGCTTACATAGGAACGGTAGTATGTTGGATACAGCGGTCACATGCTCTCCTCAGTGTGCCCCTCATCACTGCATTAACACGGTAGTTCTGCCATGCCGCCACAGCCGTTGTCATACTCCATGTGGTGCTCTTCCTGCTTCTTCTTAGCGTCTTCCTGGGCTTCCTCATAGTCGTGTACCTGCCGCTTCTGCGCCGAATGGCTAAAGAGGTATGTTCATCAGTTATTATTTGCTTGCTTGTTGGTGTTGCTGGCAATTGCATCTATCGATGGCAGACATTCTACTCCAGCTAGGTCTGCTGGTAGATTGGGCTCACCCTTCATGCGAAGACCAATCAAGAACGAAAAGTATAAACGCGCGTACTTTTGGCTTGGTGAAGATGCTGACGTACTCTAGAGCAAGCTTCTGATATTGGTCTTCTCTTCCGTCTTCATGCGCTTCCACCGTAGCTAGCCTTCGTCATAAACGTTTTTATATATGGAAGTTGTACAGCCCATGTGCCCGTGCTTTCCCGCCACTCCCTGCTGCGTAGAAACGCCGCATCGCGGAGATGATGAGTCAGCTCCCAGCTGAGCTTGACGTCATGAAGTTGGTTAGCACAGCTCTCATGGGGCCCAAGACGCAATCGCATCACTCCTCACACAGTCGCCACCATGGCGGCTCGATGAGTCGGCGCATCGTGGCGCGTTCTGGCAATTCGACGACGGCAGCGACCGGTGGTGGAGCACCTGCTGGTGGTGTGAGTGGGGCCCTAGTGCTTTCAGGCGACGCGCCACCCACGCTAGCAGCCGTGGGTGGTGCGGCCGGGAGTAGTGCGGGCGACGTCTTGGCCACGGGCAACAAAGCCTACCATACCTGGAAGGATATTTTGAACAGGTAGGTGTGTGCTGGTGATTGTTGCTTAGGGTTCGCTAATCCTCTGCTAGTCATCGTATCCTCACTTGAGATATGTTCATGCGTCTTTATAAATTAATATAATGTACGTATGTACTACATACGTTATCTTCCCCATGATGATGCCACTCTGGGAAAATGGGGGGGCCTATCTTCCGTAAACCTGGCCAGTTTACGGAAAGTATTTTCCGTAATATGTTTCTATGAGCCCGCCCGGTGGGCTTATTACGGAAAAACTTTACGGATGGAAAACCATACCTTACGGAATATTTCTGACGGTCAATCATAATCAATACAGTAATGTTATATATTGGGAGAGGATTTTGGGGAAGATGGGATTAGGATAGGACGAACGACAATTGTTAAGATGCATGCTTGGGCCCACATCGGGTCATGTGTATTGTGTTGTGTTGTGTTGTAGTCAGGTATTCCGTGCATGCGGACTCTTGAATCTACAGTGGAAAACACCTTCCGCTGCTGTACAAACAAGTATTTTGTATTATATAAACAAGTATAATTAAATTATTGTGCCAATTTCTGGGTCTGCACGTCATCAGATACGTCACTATCTATCTACCATAACGTTTCATTCTTCCCGGCACCTAGCTACCGCACTGCATCATCTGCTTTATACACCCTACAATATAATATATACCCGCCCTATCTATTATAGTACATATATAATTCTAGGGTATTCGTATGACTACCACGCCCACGTATGGAATCTCGCCTATCTACCTCCTGCAGGACAACGAATGTCAACACCGTTATCACGAAAGAATCAGTATCAGGCGCTCTATCTATTAGGCGGTCTGCTGCTAGCGGCCAAAGCCATCCCCGGTAACGGGGTGTTATCATATACGTATGGGCCCATCATGAGATGGGAAAAAACAGCGAGCGGAAAACGGCTAGCGTGTGGATGCGGATGCAGTAACATTATTCCGATAGATGTTATTATGGTGATGTCGGGCAGCCCCGACCTTATAGCAGTCACAATCAACTGCCAAGCAATCTTACCTTCGAATGCATCTTTACGCGTAACGTTCGAATGTCCGTATGTGTCTGCCACGCACGCACATGCCGGCAAGGTATCAATGAAGGTGCCGTACAGCTAGTATGTATAGCTGGCACGTGCATTGTGTTTCTACGTATCGTCGTCACGCACAGCCAACTAACAAACGTAAGACAACGGACGTGGTGGAATTGTTTATTGATTGACCGAAGTCAGACTGACAGCTTCGAGCTGTACGTGCGTACTACGTTTCTGTTGCTGCTGCGTGTTGGTTGCTGTTGCGGACAGCAGATGCATGGCCGGACCAACGGCAATGCAAGCATGGAAGCCGCAGCAGCACAAATATGAAAGCTGAAATGCATGCTGCGACCTATTACATTGCGCACAGTCGCAAGACCCTAGCCGATCGGGGTTCATCACCAATTTTGAGTTAGGGTTTGACTACCACTTTATTTCATAATCGGCACGCACGCATATATGGCAGGGATGGATGGATGGATGTTAAGGCACATTTTCTGGCGACAGGCGGCCTTTACAAGCTCTTTGATGTGATGATGATGGAGAAATTCATCCCTATATATGTATTCGGACAGTAGTTCTGACTCGGGGCAAGCAGTGCTGATCGAGCTATGTCCGAATGAACAAAGCAGGAGGAGTGCGTGATACTCAGAGCGGGCCTTGCTTCCTTCGTTAGTTTCAATTTCCCCTCGCTTGCTGAATCGTTTGCATGCGTGGGTGCGTATATTTCGGTCGGTATATTTGCTTAGGGCCTATTTAGCAATTGCTGGGAAGCACATACACGCAAGGCGAGTATGAAGAGGATGGAAGATCAAGGGATACATACGTAAAGGGAGATCGATGGAAAAATGCGAGAAGGGACTGCAAGGTAGAGCTCCAACTAAGCAACTCCAGTTTCGCGTAGTCGTGCGTGCGTGGTCCCTCCCGTACGTGTGTGTAAGAATCGATTGGATCATTGGATCATCATCAATTGGCGATTGGATGAATCGATTTGTAATACAACTGCTAATAATTGACCCGGGACCGCGGGCAGAACGTGAATGATGTTGGGTCGAGCGAGGAGGGAAGGAATGTGCAGGCATGCGTCCATTTTCTCGACGACCGATGGTGCGTGATTTGTCATGGCTTGCTTCCTGTCAATGAATATATATACAATGAATAAGTATGCTTTCTTACGATATATATGATAAGTGTTCGTCGTTTGACATCCCGTGCGTGTGTAGCGTATGTAGGCTTGCTTACTTCCCGGCGCGGCCGCGCGTGCATATTCTTGCGCCTGCACGGCACTCGCTCATTCAAAATAACCACTATACACGCCGTACATGCTAGCTAGCTGCTGCCTATCCCGATAATACTGAATAAATCTAGTTTATTTGTGTTCTACCCGTGTTATCGCTAACCATAACCATTATTACTATACTTCGCTCTGCTAGCTGCTGGGATGTTCTTACTATTGCGTCATATACGTACCACTACCGGTGGGCATGTATTAGCACTGATGATGAAGGTTTTATTTTGAAGGGGATGGATGGATTTATTATTAAGATGGAAAAAACCGGCAGTTTCTGTCTGCTGGAGATCGATTTCCATTCCATCATGAGATAAAACACTATCTACGAACTATCGATTCCGGGCGGCAATGTGCGGGATGTGGCGGAATGTGCGGAATGTTCGGGATGTGGCGTTCATACCCTAACGACCTGCTGTTGGAACTAACGCCAGCTCGCTATCTTCGCCCCTGCGCGCGGTTAGTTGCTCACTCCTGCGGACGTAGCTACTGGATGAGGCTACATCTGCGCTGCGGACTGCTTACATGCCCTACTTGAATGGATGTACGCACGGCACTGCGGAAATAGTGGGCCTGCCCTTTTTGCCTCCGGCTTCAAGGGAAGCCGACACCAATTCTTGTTCACTTGCGGGAATATCCTCATCTACTTCGTTAATTGAAACTCACAGATTTAACATGTAATGTTAATAATGGATGGAATGAGCTCGAAATACAATTGAACATTACTGGAACGATTTGCAATATTTCAACCTTCCGAGAATGCAAATTTAGTATGGCTTAAAGATTACGTGTTTCAATGTCCGGTTCCTATGTTGCTTCTGTAAGATTCCGGAGGCCATCTTCATTAATTATACTTCATTTCTATCGGTAAAGACGGAAGATGTATCTCTGAATGGCGATTTCCGCATTATATTGAAAAGTATCCCATTTGATGCATAGTTATTTTAAGTTTGTAATATCGTTTGTAAATGTCGTCCAATGCACTATAAGTCAGTATCAGTCGTACTCAGCTGCTCGTGCTGCCTGTTATGGGTTAACTTTGCACAGATACATCCTGCAATTTAGCGTTGTGAACTTCCCATGCCAGGCCGTTAGGAAATCCAAAATGTTGGAAGCCAATAATCCTACAAATTATGCGCAGCACCATGCATCATCATTAGTTACATGTTTGGTCAAAGTAGCAAACATAAATTCAACATTATTGTGATATTGCGTGCGGTTTACTAACGAGCACAGTTCGTTCATATGACTTTGGAACGTGCGGAGTCGGTTGTGAGCACCGGAAGCGCCTCTAACTTTCATGAATTAGCTCTAAAGTGAGTTTTACTGTGTTGATAGAATATCACGTATCGTGTGAATGTGCGGATTACCCTCGAGTTAGTATCTCCAGGTTTTTTGTGGCATGGTGGCCTTATTAGATCATGCAACTAAGGAAAAGAGGATGTAAATTAAAATTGCGCAGGATGAGGATGCGGCACCTTATTAGAGTCTTACTCGGCGGTGGTCTTTCTTGACAGGCAGGAGGCAGGCTAATAGCATAGCTAGCCACGACAAGTGCGCCGTAAATTCTTCGCTCTATGTATGTACCTATATTGCAGGTCTGGAATTTTGAATCAAGATCCTGAGCAAGATGACCTACCCCAGGTTAGGGTTGCGAAACGTGAACGTTCCGTAGCGGCGGTTAGGACGCTAGCTGCTCTCTCATTTCACGGTGTTTACCATAATATTTCACGGTAGATGACCACTGGTCTACTTTGGCTGCGAAAAATTCCACAGCGCACTTTATTTATGCTTCGCCTGACAAGTAATAAGGGCAAGCAAGAGATAGAAGCACGGGGTTCCCGTTTAACGAGCAGCTTAAACTTGCGTGCACATGCACGTTATTAGTTCTTTCGGGTTCTCTGTATATGGCAGGGTAAAGAACTTGTCATGGTGAGAAGCGGCGGGTGCGCCATCCATCCAATCTTGCGACGCTTCCATGCGTTGGGAAAACATATTCGTACACGGCAGCAGCGGTTTCGATTGGAAAGGATTGTAATGCAAGGTTGGTTATTAGTTCCGAATAAAGTACTAATTCACCTTACCACCGAACTACAAAACCTGCCTAACTAGATCTATCTGACTAACACCCCGCCTTCTGACCGACAGAGATCGGCTCAATCGCCTGTTATATGGTTCGCCAGTTTCAACTCTTTCAGGGTGCTTACCCGTGTATGTGCGTACCCGTACAGAGGTCCGGTTGCTTGTGTGATGAAATCGACCATCCATCCATACCCGCGCCCGTTCTGCGCTTTCCTTCCTATGTTAGAAGGAACTCCCGTACAACTCCCCTATTTGGCTGGATTGATGTAACTCCTTGCTTACCTGCCGTTCTGCCTTCTTACAGACTTCTTCGCTGGAGGCAGGGGTGTTCGGGGTGCTCTTCACGCTGCAGCAGAAGAACCAGCAGCGTGTCCGAATTCACTGGAGCATCATCAGGGTATGTGATAATGCCAGGATCAGTAGTGCTTTTTTAAATACATTTCGTGCTTTATGTTTTTGGGTGCAGATGCAGTAACGAAAAAATCATGTCCGTAACTTCATTCGGTTATTACCGATGAAAGGCATAGAATGGAGTGCCCATACATACAAGGGGTTGAGGTTTGGTGCGGGTCGAGAGCTCGGACCATGACCAGCAGGGTCATGTTCTATCATGCTCTAAGCCAAGGTCTCGATTGCGAGTTCACGACAAATTATACACCTTATTCATTATCTATAGGTCTATTACTACAGGTCGGGGTTATATAGGGCGTATAGGGTGGTTCAATGCTCGTGACGGGATAGGAAGGAAGCGGGCCCGATTACAGGAGCCCATGGGCGCCACGCGCAAATAAGCTATGAACGACCAGATAGCTCTGCGTGGCCCATGGGCTAAAGCTCGTTTTGTGCGGAAAGGGATGAGGTGGAGCGATGCCTCAGGAGATGAGCGCTCGATCGCGCCATTGCGCTTCATTCTTCCATTTTGGCGACCAACTGGGCCATTACCCACTGCTAGGCCTCCTTCGTCTTCCATGCATGCCTAGTGCCTTAGTTGGTACCTTAAGCGTTAAGAAATGCTAGAAATTTAACCAAGCAAAGCCGGAGCAGATGGAATGCATGTACGACCCATAGCCGAAATGTACGACTACTAATAATCTCGCTCTCTTTGAAAAGGGCCGCTTCGTATGGAGCGATATGGCACGCACGCCGTCGTTGACATGACCTTCCTTCAATTGACCACGAATTCGTAGCCCTGTCCTTACTACGCGGGATGGTATGCATGCGTAAGGATGTTAACCTAGCCCGCCCATGTCCCCGTCAACCACCTATTTAGCTAAACCAGCCAACACCAACTGCACCATCAACTGCACCACCATCCGTAAGGTCCTTGCCTTTTTAGCGGACGCCTTCATTCATTCCAGCTATCCATGCTTGCGATCGAGGTACATATGGACCGAATGACGAGTGTTTTCTTTCCTCTGTATATATACACATGCACTGCTGCAGTACATGATGGCGGCCTGGCAGATTTACGTAACCATTCTGAATCCGGAGTTCGGTTGGGATATCGACCCCGACAGCATCCAGTGGAGATGGGTCTCAGTGTTGACCTTCAGATGGTTCAAAGATGTGGTGAGTGCTTGTTTATTATGCGTGCATGGCTGGTATTGTGGATTATTAGCGAATGCATACATACAGGCCGATAGACTAATGGCGCCAATAATTATCTATGTATCCCAGACCAGCAACGTGGCTGGATAATGCATGCATGGAGCTAAATGGACCACAATCGTATGCAGACAAGGATTTACTAGGACTTCCAGCCAATGTTTCCTACAGATACCTTTGCCGGCTGGCACATTATCCATTGTTGTAACCATGAATGGAATTCGGCTTGGCAGCTCTGATTTGAGCTGCTTGACGTAACATAAGGCGGCTAAGCCTCCAGCTCGAACGGAACTGGAAGACCATTATTTGTTAGCTGTGATGAATGATGAAATACTTTGTTGGCCTCGCTCCGCCGTCTCCATTTGGCCGTCTATCTGCTGGCAGGGCTACCACTGGTACGAAGCGGCGTTGTACATCTTTGCTGCCGTGCTGGCAATTAACGTGTCACTTTGCACTTGGGTGGCTTGGAGCTTCAAGGAACAAAAGTTTGACTATGTGTGGCCTATCAAGGTAACGTTACCCATGTATTATCGATCGTACTATATTTGCTGTACATGCAAACAGCAGCTCCGAGCTTAAGCATGACCATAGATGTATAGGGCTCAGCGGACTACTGGTTTGGGCGTGAGACGGACAATCAAGGCTACCAGCAATGCTGACCTCACGATGCGAAGCCGTGGTGAAAAAGCTAAAGCTGTTTGTGTGGGTCAAGACGAATTTCGTATGTAAATTGCCCTTATGGCTGCTGGGAGATAGATTTTCCCTTGCATGCAATGGTTTGCGAAGGAGATGGAGGAGGAGGAGCCTGCACCGCTTTGTGATGTGCCTGAGTAGTATCGTAATAACGGATGCCCAGTGGCTGTCGTGTGTGTATTTATCACTACACAGGTCGTACGATGCTTTTCATATGTGTTTCTATTGGTCTTCGACATGACAACCCTCAGCTTTTTGCAGGTGGGTTATTTAAATCCGGGTCTGCGTGCACAACTAACGCAGAGCTTATGATTGTGGTAATTAATGAGGTTTCAATCCGTGATCTACTTACGGGTCTCAAATATGTGAGGGGGAGGATTTTGGCGGGGGATTTGGCCATATGATTTTAGGGTAGAGTTAAGTTTTTAAGCTGACCACTGTGTCAAAATATATGCTAATGAATAAGATTCAATCTATTCTTATATGTCATTTTATTTGTGCGTCTTTAGGATGCCCTCGCTTGTGTCAGCTCACATGCTTTTAGGTATGTATTCGCGTTTTGGAGGCAACACTTAAAACCCCCTTCGGCGCCATTCTTACTGATCTTCACTGTACTTCGCATCTGAATGAACCTGCTTGAATGAGCCAAGTACTCTCATCAAGGTTTTGGCTCTGATCTCCCGCTTCCTTCCTTCCACTACCATCATTGCAACTTAGAGATACAGCTTACTTGGTGCCTGGTGCTATTCCTGTTCATTTCGCAGTTGGGCATGTCTTGCAATTTGTCAGCACACGGCAAGGCGCGATTTCAATTGGAACTATTTCCCAATTACAGTAAGGCATATATTAGGATTTAAACTACTGCAACATACGACTAATATAATATGAACATAGGTGATAATAATAACAACAACCAGATGATAATTGCCACCACATTTTTAGCTCGTCTAGTAACGATTAATCTTAGATAATATCTTTTAAGGAATTTTAAATTTTTTATGGTACGTTTTTTATGCTGCACATTGTTGACTGATAATGGAAATCCAACGTGTCATTTAGACAGCTTAATTAGCTCGAAGTATGTACCCTGGTGCAGGGAGGAACTTTCAGGGTTTGATAGCAAGTGCAATTTTACTTAAGAACCACAAACGTCAGATATAGATAGATGGAACTGGCTAGAGAATGTATGCCATAGCTGCAGGACTGCTACACTGCATGATCCGTTGATGAAATAGGTGTATGTAGGGACTCATTCGAATAGGTAGAAACTGAAGCTTGGCAATTTGTGCGAGTGTGCATAATGAACATTTGAAGACACAAACCTACAGCCAGTGTGTGCTGATGCGACAAAAGCATTCAAAAGACCCATCAGATGCAAAGAACGTGAAAAGATAATATGTTAGTTCTATGCATGCAAATCTCACTTGGTAGTGGGACTCTTCATTCTATAAAGCAGACATTTATTATGCATCATCAAATTCCTCATATGTATACTCCCTACTTTCTGCGGCACCCTGATCATTATTATTTTAGTTATTATAGTTAGATGCTCACATTTTCTGATAGGGATTATCAAGAGCACACAAGTAAGCAAAGTTATTACAAGCTTGATTGGTACATCTAATGGTAACTACTGGCGGTAGCGGAGTCTTGAACTACTCTGAATACTAAGTAATATACTACTTCAGTATCTGGCCAAAGCACTCCACCAGGCTGGGTGATTTTTGCATTGAAAAATGGCAGCACCTTGTTCACCTTCTGCTGTACATAAAGTGCGCGAGCCATTCAGACATGCAAGCAACCGTCAATGTGCAGCAGATTTCTCTATATAAAATTGCGGGCTATTAATGTTAGTGTTATGCAACCCCGTGCGATGAATTTCGTGATGCACCCATCGCAAACACAGCCTGTTTCAGAAGCCGATAAACCCTGTAGACATCAGTGATAATTCCTTAAACGTTGCTGCACCTTTGAGGTGGAAAAGGTACACAGCATTACGAAAATCGCGTCTTCGGAGCTAATACGTAAATAACTGAATCCACGTTTACAGTGACACCCCGACGACAACCCCAACTAATGACATCCGTAATCCTTCTGATTATAAGTGAATACCAGAGCTATTACGGGGAATGTCATCATCCACAGGCTCCAGGGGAACTATCAGATGCTGAGAAAGATGCATTGAACATACCGTATACTACTATGTGGAAAATATAATAAGCCAGTCAAGCTCATATCGAGACATAACATCTTGCGTATACTTCCATTCAGGCCAGCCATAAAATTACTGGTAGGAATAATAATTTGGGATTTGTGTCGGGCGTGTGCATAATTCACAGGTTGCCAACGGCCTTCCCAGATCGCTAATGCGGTCGTGTCTGGCCTCCTTTTGTTGGTCTTCGTGGTCATTGCGCTGCTGTTCAACATGGCTGAGGTATGGCTGAATGCACATCACAAGGTGTAGCACTCCATGTATACGATGCAGGACACGTGATGGAGACATGTACACACATGCAAATGTTTACAGATATAACATATGCTGCTGTACTTCGTACCTCACAACTATTTGTTGTATATAATAGGCAGGGAGGCCATGCAAAAATTAAAGTCAGGACGCTGAGTTCCCAGCCATGGGTTCCATGCTAAGGCCATGCGGTATAGTAGCAGGATTCCGTCAGTGGCGCTGCCCTTTGTGCATGCCCATGTATCCGCCACATGTCATTATTTTTCATCCCCAGGGCGCCAAAACCCTTCCTTCCGTTGTGCCATCTATCACTTCCCAGGTTGAAGTAAATCCCGCCAGCAAGATGACTCAGTCACTTGGGCACAGCGGTGCTGCGATGACGGCGTTCGGGATAAAGGTATGCAGGCTATGCGATACCCACCCAACCACCACACTACCATAACTTCTACCACAGCTGCCATAACCACCTCCATCAGGCTTTTTCGAGCGCGGCCAGATACCCACTGATTATCGTATGCGGTATGTGATCATATCTCTTTTCTGGGGTTGTCCTGGATCTCGTTTACTGCTCTATGCCGACGACGGTATGGCCCCTCATCCCCAACACACGCCAGGCGCTGATGACGCTGGTGGGTGTGGTCCTCGGGTGGCCCAAGGTGGCGGCTGTGGCGTACTGCGTCTTGGCAACCTGGCTGGCCTGGGAGTACCTCCGCTGGGTGAGGATGTCACACCGTCATTCGGGGGAAGCGGGATAATGTAATCCCTAAAGTAAAATACGTAATATAGGTAGTATGCAGCAGTGGAACATCATTATTAATGGCATTCGATCCGACTCAGCACTCTGGAAGAATATGGTAACTCTTGAGAAGCAATCTGTAGTAGTCGTAGACGTACGACATGTAGTATCCTGGGGTATCTCATGGCTAATATCCAGGTTGGTCAGTTGTCTGGCATCCTTCGATCGAGCCTTTGCTTTAGGCGGATATGATAGAGATACAACACGACACACACTATCACAATATAAGGTCCAAGAAGCACCCTGTCAACATCTCCAGAGGCCTTTGCGGCAATCAACTACTACACAATCTCTTAGGGTATCTTTAAAAACCCACATGCATGTGACTCTTGACCGATACGGAGTACAACGGATGTTTTGATTTGACTTGAAACAATCAGCAGTGGGGCTCTTTCTGGGTGTTGATTCCTTCGAACTAAAGCCGTTATGATATATTGAGTTATTTGTGACAGGTCATCCTTTATTTGTCATGTCAGCCGGTTCAGAGTCATATTCCATTTATTTTTGAACTTGTTTACTTCACGTATAGGGTGGGATTCTCGCCACCAGCCTACCTAACGCCAACATTACTGCGATGTGTGCCCCACAGATATATATACACACGTCTTGATATATGTATATATATTTGTTTTTTACACATGCATCCAACTTACATACTTACTTAGCATATTTCCCTCGTTCGCACTACTTCTGAGCAGGTGCCGAACCTTTTGATCTGGGTCAACTGTGTGAAGACTGGTGTGGCGACCGCAATGCTGAGCACGGCGGCCTTGCAGGTCGTGTTGGTGTTTCAGCCGCGAAGTGCGTCCCGCCAACTCACAATCGCTATGGCAATCTCCCTTGGCCCCGCTTTTCTGGCCGGGGCTGCAGTCACGTGGCTTCGCATTAAGCTATTCAACGCGGCAGTCAAACGTGCATTCAGGTACGTAATGAAATATTGGTTTGACGGCCGTATGGAATTTAAATTGAAACTTATATGTAAGTACCTGTCAGAAACGGCTGATGCTCAAAGAATCCTCACTTGCCGATGTTTTCATTTCATACATCTTTCTTTGCAGGAACGCAGACCCGGAGGCTATTAAGCCCCAGGACATCTACCACTTCGCCCACCCCCGAGACGTCGAGATCGCCGCCCGATGCGCCCGAGTGTGGACAGACCTGTACACGTTGGAGAAGACGGCAGTGCACCGTGCGGAGGAAATTATCAAGGTGGATGGGATGGCAGAAGGCACCAACAGGCAGGGATGCTGGGCGCCATCCCATTATCAGCATCCAGACATTGCTTGGGTTCCTTCCCCTCCCTCTCATCTTCTATCTCGCATTCCTCTGCCGTCTCCGAAACCACAGGCTGGTGTGGCGCTGTTTCCGGACAATGCTTACGTGGCCCTGGTGTACGCCAACTTCATGTTAGATATGCTGGGCTTCAGTCAGACGGGGGCCAAACATCTGGAGGTAGGGAAGATCAGAGAGAGGTTTGGTCTGGGGCAAGCGATGGAATATGGTGGCATAGAATATAGGTTGAGGGACAGCAGGGATCACTGCGGATAGTTTACTCCCTGTGAATGTAAACTGATGTATAAGCTTTGGTGAGGATATAAATTCCCTTGATTGCATGATAAATATAATTGTGTAAATATTTTTCTGTTTGAATCTCGTTTCACGAAACCAAATGATAATATTGATAATATAATATAATAGTAATAATAGTAATGATGATGATCGGTTTTAGAAACGTAAATGCAAAGAATGTACGGGACTAAGCCTGGGTGCTGGTGGTATGTCGAAAAACGACAGTAAATATCGTTTTATATCTTCATGGGGTACGAACGTAATACACGCACATATATATAATATGTGCGTAATGCTTACACACGTTCGTACATAATTACTTAGGTTCCGTCGTCCCAGTGCGCGCGACCGTGCCTCCCCGTGTCTTTCTAGCCTCCTCCTGTTTACGCGTCCCTATTTCCTCCCTCCTCCTTCACAGGGTGTGCGCAAGTTCAATCCCAGCCTCATGTGCCGCTTCATGCTCTTTGTGCGGCACCAGCAAGCGACGCAGAAGGCGGCGAGCAGCAATGTGGGCAAGGGCGGAAATATGGACCTTCTTGGGTAAGTGTGCATATATATGGCGTCAGGCAATGGGATGGGGTAATATGCCGTTCAAACTAAAGGATACATGTGTGCATATATATCCTCCGTGGTGCCGTCGTACAATGACTTAATATATATAATGTGCATAATGGAAGTGCCGTACGTTTTGTAGGTACGTGGAATATCAACGCAAGCAGCGAACTGTCCTGCGCCATCACAAGGACGCGCTGCAGGCTATGGCCAACTTTTGGTAGGTTCGTTTGCTAATGTGCATACGTGTCACGCAACAGTGATATATTTGTACGGCATCAGGGTTTTATTAGCCTCACCTTCATTCCCCGGATAAACCCATGGGTCCTTTGAGACTCCTGGCTCCTGTATGCGTGTTGCGTGTTTCCTTCTTCTCCTTGAATGGGTTCCTCTCAGGCGAATTTTAGGCTGCAGCTCCGTCTCCTTCACGTTGCTCAGTCGCGCCCTTGAGAATATCGACAACTCCGTGTCTAAGGTAATTCTTAACATCACCACCAGAGCACCACCACCAGAGCACCACCACCAGAACAGCAACAACAGTACTTGATTGATTGTGTCATATCCGGAAAATGAAAATCTCCGCATTGGAACCGTCGCTAATGGTTGGCGTATGTAGCTAGTATCATTATATATAATTTGATTCAGATGCATAATCTGTCATCATGGACTCGCAAGCTCTTTGCAGAAAAGACATGCATGCGAGACAACACGTGGGCCAGCAATAATGAGCCCTCATCAGCAGACTCAGGGCTTCGAATTATTGCTTAAATCAGTTTCAGGAAGGGTTACGCTTTAGGGTTACCGTATGTAATATAATAATAGTGCGATGGGTAGTAGTGCGATGGGGTATGCACTGGATGCATGTACGGTTGCAGCAGCATGGAATAAATAATTTGTATCATGATCTTGTGGCACCCCAACATGATGATGATAATAACTGCTCCATAAATAAAACGCTAGTTAACCATGGCAGGCACGTCCTACCGACTCGTACAACTTTGCCTCCGTCAACCTTTGTCCATCCGTACATCATTTGGCTTGGGTGTTCCTGATCATGTAGGTATTAACAGTGGTAATGCACGCGGTTGCTGTCCCAACTCCCATCGCTGCATGAGCAGGCAGAATCTGCGTACCGTGTGGCTATGGAATTCTACAACAACTCGCCACGGCTTGTACGGCTGTACGCCAGGTTCTTAGAGACCATCAAGCAGGACCCGTGGACTGCGTCACAGTGAGTATTAACCTGAAATAAATCGCTCGCTCCTGCTTTTACATGTGACGAGTAGAATGATGCCAATTAAGGGAGGAGTATGCACTCAAGTGGATCCGGATTAGATATTAGATCCGATCCGGATATATACCCTTTTTGACGTATGATTATTTGGGGCCGTCCGTGCTATCAGATAGACCTATCGGAGTCCTGAGCTGGTGGCACGTATGTAATGGGAGATGAATGCATGCAGGATAGGTGGCATCGCAGTAATTCCGAATTTTCGATTTTTTAATTCCGCATCACGTAATGCATGTATCGGCGCGACATACGTGTCCAAGACGGCAATGAAGGATTTTCCAAGAACCATATATATGCACAAGTTTTGTTTCTTACTACTGGGGCGTGAACTGACTGTGCGTCAAATATGTGATCGATATCAATATCATGCATGCATCTTATGTGCATTCTCCTGCTGGGCAATCCAGATAATAAATCCGTCACGTCCATCAATACCCCCAAAGCAAAGGCCCAATAATTGGAAGCTGTCCACGCAGCAGCAGCTAACATGTCGGATACCATGTCGGATGTTCTACGGTGTAGTGATAAATAAAGGGGGTGTAGTAGTTGAGTGCCGTAAAGGCCTCTCGAGATGTTGATAGGGTGCTTCTTGCACCTTATATTGTAATAGTGTGTGTCGTAGTCTACGACTACTACACTCTCCCCCTTCTGGAGGGCACATCTCGGGCACTAAGTCCCCTGTCACAAGTGCTTGGCTTCTCCAACCGTGACCATTGGGGTTTTGTGTTCCCACTTCACGTCATGCCCCGCCACACATGCGTCATAGCACTCACAGGTTTTTCAAGCATCAGACCCCTATTTCAGATGGTCAACTACAATATTCCTACTGCTGTAGGATATATAACCGCGTTACTTTATCAATTCGACCACGACAGTTGCAACTTGTCGGGATCAAAATGAGGACCTTAAGGTCCATCAATACCGAACTGGGCTCGATACCAATTGTAGTAGTTGAGTGCCGAAAAGACCTCTCAAGATGTTGAAGCACCTTATATTGTGGATAATGTGTACCGTACGTCTACGACTACTACAGGGGGCACTTTTAATCGGTCCTTGGCAAGCTGGGCCTTTCTGGCAACCCTAAGCTGCGGTGGCTGCTGATCGATGACATGAATGCATGGATGACGCTGTCGAACATACAGGTACTACCAGACGGCGGAGAGGCTTGAAGAAACAAAAGACTACAACAGCCAAGGTCCAAGTCTTCCAGATGGTTAGTTGCTTGTGCGCGCGGATCTAACAGAAATATGTACATACCTCTTAATTCATCCACTCGTCTCAATCTCGCCGGATCAATACGATGTGATGACATCATCATGTTTACACAGAAGTCAGCAGGTGGATTGTGCTTTATGACCTGCTTCATATGCATGGTTGCTTGACGGAACGTTCCGTGTGTATTCGTCAGCATGAGTCTATCTATTATTACATGTCTTGGTTAGGCATGATGCCACGAAATAAGCACTAGCTTTGTCGCTGACATACATATATGGAGGATGAATTGCATGCACCACGCAAACCCTATTCTTGTAGGCACGCCGATGAGTCTCATTGACGAGGTCGAGAAGGGTATCCTTGTGGTTAACGCTTTTGGTGATATCCAAGTTGCTAACCGAACGCTGTACGACATGTTTGGTTACAAGAAAGGTAATATATCATGCTACGCCAGCCAGCCCGTATGGCTAAATGCGCAATCTAGATAGAATGTATTTATTTGTCGTTTTGTAAATCTTTTAGCTGGACCTCTGGTGCGTGCTCCGCTTACCCTTAAAATTATTGTCCCACCATGCATCGGTATATATACATATGTTATTATTAACTAATCGAAGGGGAATTGGACGGCAAGAACGTGACGGCACTGATGCCGCCCCACGAGGCCAAGCGTCACCCAGCGATCCTCCGTCGCTACATCGACTCGGGAGACAAAGCACCGCCGTACTTCCGGCACCCAGTGCTGGGCATCCACAGGGAACGGGTGGCCCTCACGGTCCGCATCGCCGTCACCCGGGCTTCAGGTACCTGTCTAAACTACCTTTTATTTCATATTTGTTCCCGAGAGGCATTTATTTTATACACATCAGGGCGAGTGGCCCACAGTGTAACACCGCTTAAATACATCGTTAATATACATACATGTGTGTGTGTGTTGGGGTGTTACACTGCGGCCGACTCGCCCTGCAAAGACGAACATCGGGGGCCCTAACCGGACCGAGCCACAGCGCAGGGGAGGGGCACGTGGCTTTGTCCTGTGTATTATGTATTATGTTGCATGTTTGAGCAAGCCCCTCCTACTTTCCTACTTTCCTCAGGCTTGGGGGAAGACAGCGTATTCATCGGATTTCTGGAGCTGTTGCCTGACGAACCAGGCATGGGACGTGTATGGGTAACATCCGATGGCGTCATCGTGTGCTGCGATCCAGGCTTTGTCACGTGCTTCGGGTGAGAGGTAGATGGAGCGGAGAAATGTTGATGAGAGGGAAGGCAGGGCCACATGTACATACATACATACATACATACGTCTTTAGGGATCTGCGAGCGTAAGAATACCTGCACCATGGACCGATAGCGCATGGATACATGCGCATGCAGCAATGTGTTTTTAGCATCAGTGCACAGCCTGACAGTGCACAAGGGTTAATCTCTGGGTGGAACGAATCACTGTTACAAATTGCATACACGAGCGCAAATAAATGTGTAATTATAGCTATGAAATGCAAAATATATATATATATATAAATACGAATAGATAAATCAAACGCAATTAATTTAATCAACTAAAGAAAAACAATAATTGAAGAAGATATTAAGATACAAAGGAGAAAAAATTAATTGAAGCAGGAATAACACTTGGTTGTCGCAGGTACCACCCTGACGATGTCATCGGAATGCATCTGGACAAGCTGCTCCGTTCCAGCGCACACGGCGGCGATGATAGCTTGGACCGGGCCGCGTCGGATATTTGGGTGACGAACCAGGCCAACCACAACAAGAAGGAGCTCGTCCAAAGGTAGTATATACCTAAGTATAAACCCTAATAAGTAGAAGTAGATATGCGTACGTAAAGGGAGTACTGGGTGCGTATATAAGTGGGTGCGCACAACGTTTTTCCCCTCTCGTTAACGGGTTGGCTGCGGGGCATGTATGCTGCTGCGGGGCCCGCCTCCGTGCATAGATGAGATAAACTTAAAATTGCATTATTATTCCACATAGTTTACACATAGTTCATATATGTGTGTTGGTGCTGCAATCCAAGCTTTTTCCATATGCATATAAATGCGATATATATATGCCGCGCAATCCAGGATGCTATCGATTGCGGTGGACCGTGGGAATGGTGGCGAAACCGTTGGCGCTAATGAGACGAAGTGCCATGTACTGCACAAGTACGACTTCGCCAAGCCGTGCAACATTGAAGTGAGACGAGGTAGGTGTGTGTGTGTGTGTGTGTGTGTGCGCACGGAGGGCTGAGCAAATGATGGAAGATCTGCACCACCTTCAAAAATGTTATTTCCGTTATTTCGCTTACCATTGGAGCTGCCCTGAGCTGCTCTCTGCTTTCCGTCGGTTCTTGCTTCCTTCACGTTTACCTAACTGCCCCGATCTATTGCTGGGGAATTTATTTTTTAAAACAAAATCGTATTTTATGTTCGTTCTGTTTATTTAACACTATTTATATGTAAATCCACGCTCCGTACATCCGTACTCGAGGTGTACCCGAATCCAATCCCACTTGCTGCTCTATCATGCCCTTAGCCAAGGGCTCGAGAGTTTACGACAAATTATCGGTGTCTTATCCATCTTATTCATTATCGGGATACTTCACATGCAGGCCACCTGGTCTTTCCTTGATGCAGGCAGATCTCAAGCAGATTTTTAACCTAAGGGCAAAATACATAAAATACGGCGAAAAGCGGCATCGAAAAATAAATGGATGAATCTTAACCTGCGTTATTTGTCTTGACTGTCGTCAACTAACGTCTTCCGTACCTTCGTGTTTTTGCATGTAAATGTTCATGTCCACATCCGTTGCCCCTCTAATGAGCAGATCTTACCGGTTCATCCATTTTAGAGGTCCGTATGAAACTGCTTTCCGACGAGCCCCAGCTGCTGATGGTGGTGGAGCGAAAGGGTGCCATTCGCCACATGAGTGGAGACCTGGCCAAGGTGCTGGGTGTACGGGCAGGCTGCGATTCAGATGACGAAATCGGTTGCAATAACAACCACCGCCAGGTTAGTTGGTATCGACACTGTTATGGCTATCCGGAGTCTGTTGTGTGCGATAAATCTGTTGGTAGTTTTCGGTTTGTCACGACGTGCCACGAGCTGCATCGTATGTTGTACGTCCGTGATCCAAGGAGCTGTATACATCTAGGGTGTTACACTGTGGGCGACTCGCCCTACAAGGGCGAGCACCAAGGGCCCTGACCGGACCGAGCCACAGCGCAGGGGAGGGGCACGTGGCTTTGTCTACATGTATGCATACGGCTGAAAGTCAACATGGCTGGATCGACGCCGAGAGCTATGTTGCCTATATAAGCCCGGTGTACCTCTGGCTTTCAGCTATGGGCCAATAATGAAAGGCTGTCGGTAACAGGGTTCTTCAAGGGGGCAGCTGTTTGTTCCGGGGGGTTCCCCGGAGCCCTAAAACTTCTTTTCCGGGAGGGGCCCCCTCCGGAACTCTTCCTTGCTAGGCCCTAAAACACGGGAAGCTGCGCTTCACACTGGAAACGTTTCCGGGGATCCCCGGAGCAGACCCAACAATTTTGCGGGCATTTTCCTAAAAACTAAAAACTTTCCGGGTCCCGTCCGGGGTGAAGAACGCTGGTCGGTAATCCTTAAATTAGACCGTACGTGCGTGGCTGCCAGCAACTACCAGCCACGTACTAATACGGCGTTTCAGTGTTGTGAAAGCTCGACTTTCGATTATTCCTGATTATTTGGCTTTCTTTTCCTTCGATAGACTTACCCGGAATCCACTCCGTGCGTTTCCGTCCGTACATTTATTATTTTATTACTTGCGTGGTACTTTACTGAACGAAATCATTTTCCCTGATGGTTAAATTCGTGATTGTCCACCCACATGGGGACCTGGGCCGTATCGTGTGTCGGGTCTCAGCAGGTGATGCTAGAGCTGATGGTGGAAGCCCCTCCTTGCTGCCTGGATGACTTCCTGACGTCCCCCTGGAAAGCTATGCACTACAAGTATAGGAAGGTAAGAAGGGCACCAATAGCTGCGTTCTGGTTCTTACGCATCATTTCCCCCATACATCCTCCTGCGTCTTTACACTGCATTGATGCACGCTGCCGTGCGTCATAATAATCCTCTTTCGCTTAATTTGTTTACGTTTGTTGGTTGATGACGTGGTTGCAGTACGTCAAGGGCGGTTCACCAAATTTGTCTGGTCTTTGGGGCTGCCGTGCGGCCGTCAAAGACGACAGCACATTTGCCGGGCCTACCATGAAGCTCGTTGGCATGCACGGCAAGCCTGTCTACGTGCACATGGCCGTGTCTTCTCGGGAGGAGGATGGCGAACCAATGCATGTCGTCCGTATGGCAAGGTATTTACGAGCCAGTGCATAGTGATGTTAAATACATATTATTTATTTAATTGGAATATTTCATTAATTTTACAGTGCGAGTGCATGGTCAGTTTTATATTCGGTTCTGGCTCAGTTCAATTGTTTGGGCAAGCAATCGATCAATCGCAATTTTATAATTGCTCGAGTGTTTTATGATATTTTCAGCCCAATGGTAATTAACCGCCATATGCCGTACGTTTCCGTGACGTCATCCTGAACCTTGATGCTCCCAGGTCTTCCTTGGAGACGGCCGTGGCAGAGCGTCGTATCCGCATGGAGGTATCCCTAGATGGGGTCGTACAAGAGCTGCAGTACCACGGGGGCAAGCCTGTTACCCATGCAAATCCCAATGGCCTATTCGGTTTCCCTGCGGAGGAGGTACGTTCATTCTTTCAGAGCATAATCAGAGCACGTATACTGTCCTGTAAGCATACGAAAAGCAAACACCTATGGCGCCATTCCATATCCATGCAGCGGAATATTCATGCAACGAATGAAAAATGATACGATAAGAAGGCCCGAAAAATAAGCAGGGCTTCGTTGCTTGTTACAATTCAAATACAGTTACCGTACCGTCCGGGTATTTTCTACTTCCAGCTCTGAGTTCATTCCGGTTGATTATTACTGATCCTTATTGTACAGCTAATCACGCACGCGGTTTCAGCTTTCACGCACGCTGGGGGGTTATTCATCAGGTGCTCATCAGGTGCATTTACACAACAACCGCGCGCGTGGCACCATCTTGGTCGTTAGCCGGCTTCTAAGTCCTTTTGTCATACGGCTAGCTAAGGCAGGTGTTGGGTGAGGAGGTGAGCGTTCACCGGCAATCATCCTGGTTGCACCAGGATCGTTGAGTACATAGGAATAATAATAATAATAATAATAATAATAATAATAATAATAATAATAATAATAATGATAATAATAATAATAACAGCTGCCGATGCTTACCCGCCCACCTCCGCATCCCCTCTGGCTGAGGGGACCTACAGCTGGTTGGTTGCCGGCTCGCGGACTTCATGTATCTGGAGGCGGTACATCCCCATGCTTCCACCCGCCAATACCCTAAGGTCGACCTACTAGCAGTGGCGGAAGCGCTTGTTACGGAAGCCGATCGCAGTGGTTGCATCAACGCGTGTGACATCGAAGGTCCCGCTGGTTTTGCTCCAGGCAAGCAGACGTGGGAGTCCCTGGATTTCGCCACGTACGATGCCATGGTTACAAGGTACGTCGCTCGTATATTCTGTGCGGAAAATATTAAATTTTCAAACGGGAATTTTGGTTGTCCCCGGGCCAGCAGTCGGTAAGCATGTATGTGGTCCAAATGTGGACAAATTACAAGTGTGCGCTTTTAAGCTGCTTCGGCTTGCTATGCATGCCTTTTTACTGTCGCATGCCATTTACTGTCGCATGCCATTTACTGTCGCATGCCTTTTTAATGCCGCATGCCTTTTTACTGTCGCATGGCGCTGCTGTTGCACGATGACTATCATCATATCACCTTTTTATATGGTTTGCCGTGTTGCCGTACTGCTGTAGCGCCCTGCAAGTTCCGGGAATCTCCTGGCGTGTTAAGGTCGTCTCGCCACGTACCGCAGCTCAAGCATTCGCCCTGGGCGACCCTGCCAGAACAGCAGCGGTGCTGGCGAAGCAGACGGTGCAAGCCGTATTGAAGGTACATCAACACACGCGCCTGTCCCTTGACGACGGGAATTCATTCATCGAATTATCGTACATCGCAGTGCCTTGCATGTTCGGCGAACTGTACTGTGTTTTGCTAAGTATGCTCAGCCTTTGGATTATGGCTAGGCAAGCGCAGCTCAACCTTTAGCTGCGGACTATTGTGCCAAGAAACGTGTGTATGAGTGCATATGTGTTGATTGCTTGCTTATCCGTATTTCCCCCGGCAACCCCCGGCAGCTGGACGTCGTGGTTCCCAAACCAAATGCCCCGAGCGCCGTCCCGGATAAGCTGAGGGTGCATGCGGAGATATGGCTTGCGGAAGCTGTGACAGGTGGGATGCATGGGCAGGTGGATGCATGGTTGGAAAATGGGAGTTTGATATGGCACTCTCTTAGCCTAAACTGCCGAGCCTTGAGATTATACACGCACTTTGTTGATCATCTTTGTCCCTTTTGGGAAATATTTTTATAACACGAATGCGTATGTGTCTGCTTTACAGGTGTCTTGGAGATCGACGGTGCGGGCAAGATCTCCGGGATACTGGAGGAGGACGTGCGGCCCCCTGGACTGCTCTTCGGGTTGCCTAAAGAGGACATCCTCGGCTCCCAATTAGGCACCCTGCTTCGCTTGCTGCCGGGACAGAGCCCCGTGGGTCTGCTAACTGACAGCGGCAAAGCCAAGAAGAGTGCACTCAAGGCCTCAAGCAAAAAAGGCAAAATTGCAATCAAGGTAAGGGGGACACGTTCATGCATGGCAAGTCATGTCGGATGCCTCAGCTTCACGGCGAGGATTTACGACAGCTGCAGCTGCAGCTGCAGCTACAGCGGGGCGGGACCGTTGAGAGTAGTATGATACATCCTCGTTCCCCATCCCTTCCTATCTCATCTCAACATACCATCATCCTATCCTATACCATCCCGTCAAACATATGTATATCGGTCATTGCATGTTTGTGGGTTTCCTTTGTTCTTCCGTCCACGCGTGGTCTTAAGAACCGACGTTTTCGCCGTTTTTCATATATGTCTTGCTAGTGGCCATATGTATCCTGTTCCCCTTCCATACAGATCCCTTTCTTCTTGCATGTAATAAAAAGCGCAATTGTAAGAGGTGTTACTGTGGGTTTGACTCGCCTTGCATAAACTCGCACCGGGGGTCCCGACCGGACCCTATTGTACCTGTGTTACGCTTCTTACATACTTTTTCATGTAACACGGCTCCGACCTTTTCCACTCCACCACTGCGCCCCGCTGCTGTCTCCTCTGGTTCCTGCTACTCCTGCCAGGTTGGCCCGGTTCATTACCTGGAAGGCTTCCATAGAGACCACCAACCACTCCACTTGGCAGTGCAGGTGGTCGGTAAGCCAGGGCCAGGAAATCCCGTTATCGCTATCATCCGATTTTCCTCCAGCAAGCACCCGAATGCACTAGGTACGGGTGACGCGACACAGGCAGGAGGCCCGCCTGGCGCCCGGGGCGGCGGCGCCCCAGCAGCCCCCAGGGGCGCTCACGTAAGCCTGGATCTAGGCGAGAGGCCCGTAATCTCCCGCGGCGGCGCCTCCATCAGCTCCCGAACCGGCACTGCCATACTTCGCCTACGGGAGCCTTCTATCGCTGTCACCGCCGCCACCGCATCTGTTCCGGTGCAGCCGCCCGCTCTACTGCCACCGCCGCAAACGACGACCATCGGCAGCAATGATTCACAGGGCTCGACACGAACGGATACCGGCGCTGATGAGGCGCCCAAGGCACCTCCCCCGGCGTTGACCTTGACGCCGGTGATCATGCCCCGCGTGACGGGCGCTGGCGGCGGTGGAGGTGGAGAGATCGCCGCCGCTGCCGCGACAATGCCGGCAGTGCTGCCAGGCGCCAGCGCGCTCGCTGCCGGCGTGGCGGGCCTTATGAACGCCAGGCGCGTGTCTCCCGTGACCGCCACCACCACCACTGGACCCGCCGAAATAGGGGACGCGGACCGCACCGGGACGTCCTCCCCGGAGAAGCCCGAGTCACCACAGCTGGCAGGGCCAAGCAAGGTCTACACAAAGCGGCCCTCTGCCGCGGCGTCTCGAAGAGTGATGGAACACGGGGCCTCTCCGGTCTCTGATACCGGTGCTAGCCCTGTTGCGGGGACAGCAAACTTCGGAAACGATATGCTTAGCACCCTCCCAGGAGTGCCGCTCATTAGTAGCGAGAAAGAGAACCCAGGTCCAAGGGTAGCAGCGCCGTTGCCATCAGCGGTAGGAAAAGGTACGACAGAGGCTGCTACAATGTTGAGTTGTATTTGTTACTCGGCGATCTGTTTATTAGTTTTCAAGGTTATACACGGCTCGAGCTTCTAAATGAAACCTCGGCTTGCCTCTCGGTGTTGGACTAGCTACATTCCTGACGGCTTCCTGGCCAGCAGCTAAGCTCTACTAGAAGTTAAGGGGCGGCATCAAGGAGATAGATATGTTGCCGGTGGATCACATGCATATTGCATGTGGTTGTACGGCAATCAATGCAACACACGGTCGTTCCCTAAAATGAATGCAAAACATAAATCTGTTGTAACTCTCCTGCTGGACCCCTCTGCAGGCGTTAGAGGAGGCAAAGCTGGAGGCGCCCAAGATTTCAACATCGAGACGACCAGTCTGGCGGGGGCAGATGCTGGCAGCGACGCGGTGCGTTTCCTAAGAACCTCATAACGAAGCATAAAATGGTGTCGTCAGGGTAGATATGTTATTAGGATGTATTCTCGATTTCTTTCGTTGCGTATGTTTAGCAAATCGCTTCCATCATCGCGTGCGTACCCTGTCTTGCATTGGAGTTTTACCCTTGCGTGCTCGCCTACAGGGTGCGGACTTGACAGGGCTTGGAAGCGTCAACAAGTGGGTGGCGACTGACGGAAAATTCTATCGGAACAAGCTGGAAAGCACGGAAGGAATGATCCGCGTTGACGCTGACTTAGATGAAGGAGAGGACGACGGCGCAGGCTCGTTCGGCGGCCTCAGCCGTGCTACTTCCTCCCATTTCGCCTCCCCGCGAGGATCTCTATATGGCGGCGCCTTCCCTGGAGAAGATGATAAGCCACTGGTTTTGCAGTCGCACATGCACATGCACCCACAGCAGCACCTGCAACAACAACAACACCAACTCGGAGGGCCGCATCCGCATCATTATCATCAGCACCGACAGAATCCATACCATCCATACGGGCAACAATCCGGGCAACAATTCGGGCAACAATCCGGGCCGTTCGGGTCGCAGCAACATCCGAATCACCACCATCATCATCATTATAATAATAACTGGCAGCAACAATTCCCCCACCAGCACCCTTCTCAACATCAGCAGTACCAGCATCAGCACAACCAGCAGCACCCGCACCCGCAACAGCATCTTCATCCCCACGCGCGGTATGGTTTTGGAGGTGATGATGGAATGGCAGCTGTTGGCGCTGGTGGCGCTGGGGATTATTTAGGAAACGGTGACTGGGAATCGCCTGTACCAGGAAACCACCGGTCCCACCGTTTGCGGCGCAGCAGTTTTCTGCATAGCGGCAGTATGATCCTAGCGGATGCTGCATTTGCAATGGATTCAGTGAGCGTGGATCAAGGGGACGAGTACGATAGTGACGGAGACAGCGACGTTTCCGGCATAACAGGCGGATCGGGCGACTCAGGTGCGTAGGGTTCAGAGAGTTTCGGTGGGACATAATGTAATTGTTTTTATATAGTATATTACATAACAATATACAATGATATTACATCCGTTATTATTTTTTTATATATTACCGTTTCGTATATATTAATTTATAATATACAGTGTAATGTAATATAGCATTATGTATGTATCGGGGTGTTACACTGTGGGCGACTCGCCCTGCAAAGACGAGCACCGGGGGTCCCGACCGGACCGAGCCACAGCGCAGGGGAGGGGCACGTGGGTTCGTTAGTCTGTCCTGCCACGTGCCGCCCCTCTCACTCAGACCAGCAAGAGCAAACAGAACCTCAGAGGCTCTAGCCTGGCCACCAACAGAGCACAGAGGGGCACCCCAGAGAACAGACCACAGAGGGAACTCAAGGAAAAGGATAACTAGCTGCTCAAAAGACGGGAACCACTCTCCTCCACCACGACTCTGACCTGGCAAGAGCCTGACAAAATCCCACAGAAAACCTCAGGGGAGGGTTATTAACATAATTGTATATCATGTATTGTCTATTATATTTTCAAGGGTGCTACACTGTGAGCGACTCCGTCATCCTGCAATGATGAGCACCGGGGACCCTGACTAGGCTGAACCGCAGCATAGGACGGCTACTCAGCAGAGGACAGAGCCACAAACAAACAAACATGGCAAAGCCCCCCAAAGAAGGCAGTACAGAAAGGCCTACGGCGAGCTCAGCGACCCAAATTCTAGAAGCCCTCCCTCCTCTGCCACAGCACCCACCCTGGCAATAGCCACACGGGCTCCCTCGAAGGAGAGGGGTCACCAAAAGAAGACCCTCCCTCGCAGCCTGCGCTGGCAGAATTGGTAGACACACCTATGGACGCGTGGGGAATAACGAGCCATATGGACGCGTGGGGAATAACGAGCCATATAGGCGGCCCTCTAAAAGCCTGACAGCACCGCCCACAGACAACCCCTGCAACACACACAAAGGGAGCCCGACCTCTCTGACCCGAACTAACCGGAATTTCCAGGCCCGTGGCCGGGAAATGCATTCAACTACTACAATTGGTATCGAGAAAAGATCGGAACCCTTAGACATTACATCTACAGTTTGATCCCGACAAGTCGGAACTGTCGCAGACGATGTCAAGGTGACGCGGTGATATAACAGAAGTAGGAATAGTAGTTGACCATCCGAAATAGAGGTTCGATGCTTGAAAAACCTGTGAGTGCTATGATGCATATTAAGGCAGGGGCATGACGTGACGTGGGAACACAAAACTCCCATGGCCAGGGTTGGAGAAGCCAAGCACTTGTGACAGGGGCTAGTGCCCGAGACGTGCCCTCCAGAAGGGGGAGAGTGTAGTATGTAGTCGTAGTTGTACGGCACACACTATCATAATATAAGGTGCAAGAAGCACACTGTCAACATCTCGAGAGGCCTTTTTGGCACTCAACAACTACAAGCCCTCTTAGTATGCCCCTGCCCCCCACTCACCCCACCTCAAGCTCTGGACTCTCCTGCCCTCCTCGCCTCTTTCCCTTTACACCACACCATCTCTCCTTCCCCCTTTCGCCTCCCTGCCACCAACGACACCAGACCTGCTTGCTCTGGTCTATCCGTAATCTCTACTGGCCCTGTGCACGCACGCACCGTAGTTGCGCTCCAACTACCGCCAGAATGGGGTGCTGCATGCGGCCCCACCCTGTCCCAGCCCCATTGGGGGATGCCCAATTTTGCAAATAAATGCAGGCGCATCCAAACGTTGGCAATTGTCGGGGACCGTGCACGGTCCGGGGGCGAGGCTGTTGCTTGTGCTGCTGTCCCTGTGGTTGGCTGTGTTAAATTGGTGCTTGATTGGGCGTTGACAGCTCCACCCTCCTGCAGTGGAGTCCTCCCGACCTGAAGAAGAAGTCAGCGATAGCCCGTTAGCAGGGTCCTTGCTCTGCTTGGCTCTGTTGGGGTTGTTGCCATCTATCCTGGTGCATGGAGACAGTATCTGCCATATCCATATCGCTGCCATGGCTATCACATTCCAGGGGTCCTGTTCACATTCCGGTGGTTGACGGCTCATAACCCCTTCTGCTGATGCTGATGGCAATGGTGGCAGATGCCTGTCAACCTGCTCTCACACAGCCCGTGCGATTGGGCGCACTCCCAGGAAGAGTGCAAGCATGCGTGGGGAGCAGGACCTGCCAGCAGCGTCCCCATTGCTCCCGCACCCATAGGGCTTGATGTGTAACGGGGGAAGTCGCACCCCAGCATCACGCGCTATTGCACCAGTGCTACATGATGGGAATTGGGGAGAGGTGCACGTTGCCAGGCAGGGATACTCATCGACCGCCAGGCACCACAGTGTCTCCTTGTTCTTATTCTCCCACCGTGCGTAGCACAGAGCTATATTAGATATTATGAATTACATATTACATTTACCTATATTATATATAATTTATACTAATATATTATTTTTTTGTATCTGTTGTGTAAGTCGATCGGTTTACATTTGCTTGCTGTAGACTGGCTCGAATTTGCTCCGTCAAACTCCTGCTGTACCGTTCCATGCAGGCAATGAAGACCCCGCGGACTACAAGTGTGGCAAGCGGTATCGCAAACTCATAAAGCTCATGAACTCCCCTCATGCCAAGAAGGTGTGGCAGCCATAAGGCTGCATTCTAGTTCTTTCGGAATTAATGACTGGTTGCCGTTTTCTTGGGTCCCTTGTTTGGTTGGTGAAGACATCCTTACCAATGTAGCTTCTGCATGGTTTCTCCAAATATGTTGCTTAATTTTGGTTGTACCTTATTTTTGCGTGCTGCATATATTAAGTTTTACTTCATTTGCTGCAATATATGGCTGCTGTCTGATGCTTCTTTGCTGACCCACGGACGTACCGGCGCGTGTTCACAGGCTATGGTTCACCTGAAGGTTCATACAATGTTGGCGGTTCTTGCGGCTGTCTGCATCCATGTCTTGAGCTTCTCTCTCATCACGACCAGCATTAACGTAAGGCAATGCGCAAGGCAATGAGTCCTTTGAGAGTGGCTATCCATCTGCCCTTCTACATACAAAATTATCGCTTTGGCAGGTTATTGTGGCTAGATAATGAGCTGCCTAACTAGGCTTTAGACGGATAGCTAACTAAAGGTACAGCTCCGTGGTTGATGAGCTAGATATTTTCTGGGTAAGTAGCTGCTGCTGCAAGTAGCTAGCTAGTAGCTAGAACGTTGACATGTAACCATGAATAAAAGATTGCTGTGATTTACGCCGTTTAGCCAAGATAAACTATGGCGCATATTATTTATAATTAAAATAAATATAATAATGTGGCTCGGCCCGGTCAGGGCCCCCGGTGCTCGTCTTTGCAGCGCGAGTCGCCCACAGTGTAACACCTGTAACACCCCTTAACATATATATATATATATTATTTGTTTATTTATGTCACACATATATAATACTGTCTTTGCAGGGCGAGTCGCCCACAGTGTAACAATCCTTAATAATATAATATATCACTATGCAATATATGGGTGAATAATCATATGCATATTTAAGCGAAATTGAAGTTGCCCGAGCTATATGTGTATGTATACACAATTGTATTTATATAGACATATACCACAAATCTCGGTCACAATATGGTATACATTTTGTTTTTTAACCAGCAGACGTCAATTTGTTCGAGGTACTGTATCTAATGGAAACCAACCGAACCATGCACGGATCCAGTTCAGCCCCGCTGACGTTGCACGGCAACCACTCACTTTTCCCGCCCACATCCTCAATCCTCATCCTGGATCTGGATTTCGTTCTTACCACAGAAACAATCACGCGCCCTTGATCAACTTGCTGAGGCGGGTGGAGGGCAGCATTACCTTCAACGGGTGAGCAGGTCGCTTGGGAGGACCGCGAAGTAGCGAGCAAATAATATATATATATACATATATATGTAGAGAGAGAAGAATGTTTATGTGATATGTATGCCTCGCACATGGGTTACTAACCCATGTTGTGTATTAGGTAGGTAGATATTCTAAGGTTTGTTCAGGTTTCGATATCTGTCTGTCCTTCGGTCATCTTTTTCTAGTACCCAATATACTCATGTGTTCGTTGCTGTACATTTCCCTTCGTCGTCTTCCACCTGCTGCTGCAGTCCTTGGTTTCCATGCGGGCCCTGGATCAGATGTACCACGGCACAGATGTCGCTACCGTGTACGCAAAAAACAATTCTGAGGTGCGTTCATATAATATGTACTGTGGTAAAAGTACAGTGCGTGTGCGGCACACATAAACGCAATTATACGGCAGTGCAAAATGCATGCACACATTCAGCATCTGGAGATAGAGGCCTTTTCGGCAGCAAGTGCTACAGATATGTGCTTAATTAGGATGACTTCAATGTCCGTTGCCTTGATGGCAGTAGAGTGCACAGCCTTCGTGACGCTGTCGCATTGCGCATTTATTATAATATGCTTTTAGATCTTCCGGGTACTACCGCTTTCCCCCCCTCCTTCCCTTTAAGGTACGGTGGTCGTCGTGCGGGTACTGGGGCCTGCTGCCTCAGTTTCCCGCACTTCCACCGTTTTGAAATGCAGAAAACATTATATATAACGCTAAATAACAAAACATATGGATTTGCACAAACATGGACTAACGCATTTTACTTTTTGTGCATTAGTCTGTGCATTTTGTTGGCAATGGTGAAAATTCCCAGGGGGCCTTACACAGCTTGCATTCCTTACAATGGGAGATAATGTACGACACGACTGCGAAAATTCCCAGGGGCTTTACATGGCTGGAATTTCTTACAGTACGACATGAAGATATAGTAATAAAGTAATCAATGATAAAAGATATTTATGTTATACAGTTTTAAACTGTATGATTACGAAACAAGCTAAATAAAGCGGTAGCAATAATAATACATTATGTACTTTGCCCTGCAAAGATGAGCACCGGGCCGGGGGCCCTGATGATATATATCTTCTCGCTCCAACCCACACAAAGACTCTACGTCTTTATTTGCGCATCAAAAGACAGAGTTCAGCGCTTGCCACAGAGAGCACGTCGCGCCAAATAAAGTTAAGGATGATGTCTATTCCTTAGATAGACCACGCAAGCAGGTCGGCGGCCATGTATGTACATACACTATACATTCCAGCCATCTATCAGGTGATGATGCGCGCTATCTAGAGGTGATTGAAAAAGTACAGATGATGAGTCTTGTTCATAATAATATGACTTTTGACCTATCTATCTTTCACCCGGAGCAGGTATTTGCGAGCGACCTCCTTCTGTACGCCAACATGTATCGAGTAAGTCATTGATTGCCTCGTAAGAAAGGGATATATATATATATATAGCTTTTTATTAGGGCGCCCTTATTTTGTTCAGGCATGTGCCGCGCCTTCATTCAATAAATTCTGCTGCCCCACGAATGAGCGCTGATCGTAGTAAATAGGTGAATGGTACTAACCTGCGCTCAACTGTTGTGCACGCCGGCTGGATAATGGATATTGCCATGAATGCATCTGCGCTTGCGCATGCGCGTGCCTTCGATAGAGTTCATTTGGCATGATGTTGCACCATTACAATATATAGCAAAAAAACAATGTAGGATATATAATAGGGTTTTAGGGTTTTAGTAATTACAGCAAGGCTGGCAGCAGGTATAGGTAGGGTAATTACTGCCACCGTAATTATGTTGATGTATGACATATATATGGCTGCTAGCTGCACGTAGCAATGGTTGTGTGCATCATTCGTTCCTCTTCATGCATCTGATAAGGCCCTTAAAATTGTTGTTTGATTTTAGTTTTTTTGTGTTTGCAGCGTGCGATACTGTATGAATACTACGCTGTCCTATTTACTATGCCCCTGACCTGCCTAGCTAGCTAGAAATCATTTCTTTCTTAGCTGCCGATTCCCGCATTCATTCTTCTGCATGTATATGTATGCCGAACTCGCGGTATTTTAGTTTTAATAATCCATCCACTCCCATCTGCTGCGTAATAATGGCATGCATGCGTTTGCAAGTGACTTATCACGTGATGATAAAAAGGATAACTTTGTTATTATTGGCTTGATTGCCTGTGTTATGGGCTTTGTTGTTATGGGCTTGATTGCTTATTATGGGCTTGATTGCTTGTGAAGATGGGTTCATTCACGCTAACGGCGAGTGCTTGTGATGCAACCGTTGCGTACAGCTAGCTATATCCTAATCTGAAAGGTTCCCGTTTAATTGTTCAGGATGTTTCGAAGAGCTTACTGCAACGGAACGGCGGGATTGTGGAACAGCTGTTCTACACACTGAAGGTGCAGGTGAGGCAGGCGCTGCTAGCTGTCTGTTCACACCCATTGATGACATCACCAGGTGATGCTGTTTACGAAGTGTTTATATATGTGATTGAAGATAACGTCGCTGCTTTGGGAATTCTATCTTGCTTGGTTGGGCCTTAAGGAATTCACCATAGTATAACTTCCTGTGAGCCTTCGTACCCTAACGATCACCTCGTGAGTAAATGTGCCGACGGGATACGTACCAACGTACCATGCACAAGCAATATATACACATCTCCACGTATACGTACAACGTACAACGTACAATGTACAACGTACAGATATCTTTATCACACACGTAAATAACGGCATGCGCCTTTCTGTTCCATGCACGAAGACTTGGTTTTCTTGCTTTATTGGTTTTCTTACTCGATTATTGGTTACACGCAAGGTACGTGGCGATTTGCGATCACCGATCCAAACACATGCAATATCATATACATATACACACTTGCAGGTTACGCATGATGACCGTACCCCATAATAAGCAAGCTAAATGTGAAATCTAATGTCAGCTGTCATTGTGCGCCGCTGTGAATCGATTAGGTTTGGGCGGATGTTAATCTGACGACAAACGCCAACATCACGGAGTACATACCCGTATGGGTGAGTCATTAGGGCCTTATATATTTCATGCCGATATGGGGCCAACTGAACCCAAGCGTTCCTACACTGCGTCAGGTGTAGTAGTTGAGAGCCGCAAAGGCCTCTCGAGATTTTGATGGCGTGTATCTGCACATATATATTGTGCTAGAGTGTGTACGACTACTACATCAGGTATTCCCCTATCATAATAACATACATGTATGTTACGTTCCATTACTAATGCCTGCCATCTTTTACTACTTGAGTTAATCTCGTCACCTCAAACAAGGGTAGATGACCCTGTATGTCCTGACCCTATACCTATGTGATTGCCATCTCGTTACCACCTTTAACTGGGTACCATACAGTAATCTCCTGACATACACCTACTTGCAAAGACAGATACTTCATGTGATTGTATGCAGGTATGCTCCAAGTCTTTATTGCATTATCCCGACCCGATCGCTTGATTGACCCAGCATCGATTCCATCTTGCCGCACCAATTTATTACCTGCGTTTATACAGGACATGATAAGCCGGGTATACGTCTATGCTAAGACTGTCTTCCAGGATTATAAGCCATGGCACATTCAGGGCCTTGAGCTGACCTCCCAAACGCCAGTGACGTTTCTTTTGCTCAGCGGTCAAGCCCTCAGTGGTGATGACATTGGTATGCGACCAGTAAGTGTCAGTTCCCGGAGGTCATCAATTATTTATTTATATTCAACCAATTGAGATATACTTCACAATACAGGTACAAATGCACTGTTGTATCACCCCCAACTAGTGGTAGTGATAACTACCAGTTGATAGGAAGAGCAGAGCATAGGTACTCTGAGCTCAGTACGGCAAGCCTCCATAAAGAGCTGTAATCTCTAAGGAAGAGAAAACAAAGCTATGTAGTAAGGAAATACATAGAATCAACCAGTGAAACCGAACTCAAATGAGTCTACCAGTAGTGACAGTGTCACAGTTGCCAAGTGGCTACTTAGCACGGAGCTAAGGCCGCTACCGTAATACAACATACACAGGGTAATCACAGTCTGACCAACTGTTGTATTTCACAACAATTAAAAATATTTGATGAAAACGTGGTAGTGAAAACTACCGATTGATAGAGCGCAAGACCTTTATTGGTGTTCGTGAGATCCCGTATGGCGGATCAGATTGTCATCTTTTATTTAGACCACGAATTACAACTATCGCGTGGTCTTAATAAAAGATTTGACTTTTATCTATCAACCGATAGATAGTTCATGCGATGAGATAATCGATAACCTGAACTACCAGTGACGCATGTCACCAAGCTTCTCGTGAAGCCCCGCCTACCAGTGTAGGACTTAGGTCAGCGGACCATTTTAGGATGTTGCATGCTACACCAATGGATTTGTGTGTCGTTTCATTTTACCAGGCATTAGTGCAACTGAGGAAATGCAGATTTATTTGGATAATTACCTAATCATGAACTGCTGACTCTGTTCACAACGCAGATTGTGGACGCGTTATTGGAATCCGCCATCAAGTGGACCAAAATTGTTAACAATTTGCAACTGACGTTTCTGCTTGTGGAGGGGCTGTGTGTGGCAGGCTTTTGTGCACTGTGAGTATATCTATCATCCTATCATCACACCATACTAACAATAATGATAAAATTACAATACTTATATAGGAGATAATAAAGTAGACCAGTACGTGGTGACATATATCTCAATCACTTCATGCATACATACATACATACATACATACGTATAACTCATATATAATGGTAATTGGCAGCCATGCACACATTTAATCTGTCTCACATGGCGCCATCCATGCACACAGCAGGTACATGCATTCTCCAAATAAATGATGAACCTCCATGCATGCACATGTACTCTTCATGCACCCTACCCATTCTGCACTGCACATACACACAGGGGGATGATGTATATGCTCAAGTCTGCTTTCGATCAACGGTACCACTTGTATGAAACCTTCTTATCTATTCCAATCGGTAAGCCAGCCAGGACACTCAATTGCGTGATGTGAATGCCGCGCGCGGATCATCAATGGGCGTCATGTAGGGACATTACCTTCGCAACTTTTGCGGTTTTAGGGTTTTAGGGTTTCAGAGACGACGTTTAGAGTTTTAGGGTTTAGGGCTTCATTGAGGAAGGCATTCTGCCGGGTGAGGGTGGTGCCATATGTACGCTACCCAGATCACACCATTAATCTTTTCGGGTTCTACTTTTCGGGCCCTATCCTATCCACTTCCCTCCTGAACGACTAGGCCTTACTCGCGCACTTGCCGCCCAGACGACACACCTCCTAGACGACGAATCGGACAGTCAGAGCGAAGAGGAGGATGACAAGGTACAGAATGTCTGGCGTGAGCGCGAATGAACATATTAATAAACAAGCAGGATACATTATTATATATGAGATGCATGCAGAGAAATTCGAAAACTGAAAATCTCAACTTCAATGATACGTAACAACTATACAAACGCCATGTACGCAGGAGCATTATGAAGATGGCCCAACGACTGCAACGGGACCAAGCGGCGGTGCCACAGCCGCTAAACGTAAGGCACTTTTTGATGACAGCCCCACTGTCTTGGAAATGGACAGCAAGAACGAAGGCTTCGCCAACGGCGCCCTATTCAATAACGACGGTGTCGGCACCGTCGCCATCACCGGCGACGCCGGTGGCAGCAGTGAGAACGATGCCGCCGGCGGTGGCCCCAGCTCACGACCCGATAATGCCGAGTACGACGACTCAGGCATTGAAGTAGTGGCGACGAGGCATCGCTACGGCCAGCAACCTTTGACCAAGATGAAGGGGCTCTCGAAGCGGTTTAAGCTGCCACCTCAGGATTCCTTCGGGCCGCTGGGAGACCTATCCCTGCTCACACGGACGCCGGACCCTACTGACAACATCCTCTGGTCGTTGGGATGTGGGCGCGCTTTGCTGTGCGCGTGCTTACCGCAATTTTTCCAACGCTGGTGTGTTCGCTCGTGATAGCTGCTGATGCCGCAAGTAGTTATTAATGCATAAAATATGATTTCATTGCTGGCAGGCATTGCAAACGTTAGCAGACAAGCAACTAGACATGCATATGTTAAGGGGTGTTACACTGTGGGCCCTGGAAAGACGGGCACCATGGGTCCTGACCGGAGACTGGACCGAGCCACAGCGCAGGCAGGGGAGGGGCGTATATATATGCTTACTAGTTATGGAATATGTGTATATATATGGGGGTGTTATATATATATATATATGTATGTGTATGTGGCTGTGTGTAATGTATGGTTGTTTCTTAACATTTAGAGAATAAGCTGCGAGCTATCACAACGAGCATATCTTTACATAAAGATCCAACGACGTATGGGCATGCTTCGTTCCGTCCAGCGCGTTTCCTGGGTGGACAACAAACAATCAAGCTCGCTACGATCTCGCCGCATTGCATATAACTGTTTGTAGGTGGCGGTCCAATAATGCGGTGCAGCCCATGTTCCCGCCGGGGCAAGAGTCCGGCGTTCAGACCCGACGCGTCCTCATCCGTAATAGCAAGGTCGCCAAGGGAATGTTGTCCCTTGTACTGCTGTACTCCCTACTGGCAAGTTCATATATCTTACGTATATATGCACTGATCGATGAATGTACGAACGTGTCTAGGCAAAACAAATTTACATATGTATGCTCGTTTCCATGCATAATGGTTCCTTGTTTGTTATTAGCGCTCATGAGCCACATCAACTTTCCCCATTAATCACCCAATTTTCCTAGCTAGCTAGCTGTTCTTTTTTTTATCTCCAGTTTGCCAAGCAAGCAAATTCCATTCAGGTGATTTTCGATTCCGATCTTTATTAGAAAGAAAAGCGCCCGTCCCTCGGCCGTATTACTTCTTCCTCATTCCCTGGTATATCACCGTGTGTCGCTCATTCTCAACAATCTTAATACTGCTTATAATCCAGGTGACCCTCTTCTACAGCGTCAACTATGTGATCTTGCTCAATGTGACCGATCAAGTGGCTCTGCAGGCGGTTGCAGATCAAAATGCAGAGCGCACATATCGGGCGGTCTTTTATGCTCAGGTATATACCATATACACAATAGTCAGTGGGTTGGACGCCGGTGGTGGGTGCTTAACCCGGGTAAATCACTGATTTCGGAGAAGTCCGCATGGGTGAATGGATAAGGGTGCCCCGAATGAAATACTGCGGAAGCGAGGTAGTGGATACCTGCCAGGTAGTGGCCATGGGTGAAGTAAGATCCCCCAATCCCACACACAACAATCAGTATGCCGCATTCAGCAGAGAAAATGTGGGGAATATACCCCATGTAGAGAAAGTTTTGGATTTTATAATGCTTCATCATGCATGCTTCTCCCTAGTGTAATGGTGGAATTCGCACCCCAGCATCACGCGCTATTGCAGCAGTGTTAGTTACACCTAGAAAAGTGACGTACGCCCTCATCCATTCAACCCAATAGACTTCAACATATATTTTTCATACGGCTAGATGCATGATTTTTAAATACAGGGAAGATAGCACTATCCGGCACGGCAAGAGTTGGCCCTTGCCTATGTGTCCTTATCTGCTAGGGTGCTTCGGAGGTAATAATTTTAGCTAATACTTTCCACGTCTGGTTCTGATATTCGTTCATTAGTGAACATTCATCGTGCGGCAATTTTTATAATTTTGCAAGGTGGTATATATGCTGATTTGGTTCCTTGCCATCATTTTGTTCTCAACCATACACGCACAGGAGTTGGTGGCCGAGAAGGACCCCAAGGCTGTTTCAAGAAGGGTGGAAGAGCTTCGGAATGCAACCATCGCTCTGCGGGATGCATACTTAACGATGCGTATGGGGGCCAAGGCATCCACTGCTGTCGTGGGTAAGGCAGTGGCTAGCCAGGTGAAGGTTGGCCGATCGATGGCTGCAGTTGGCTGCTGCTGGCCCATGGGCCCATATACATACCTTTGCATACATACGTATAAGGATGTTAGACTGTGGCGACTCATCACCCTGACCGGGCTGAACCACAACGCAGGAAGGAGACATGGATGGTTCTGTCCATCTGTCCTGCCACGTGCTCCCTCCCTTGCTCATTCAGTCATGAAGACGACAGCAGGAACATACAAATCCTTCCCAGCCCCGAGCTTGGCTACTCTGGGGAACAGATCCACGAACAAACATATATACATACCTAAGTCCAAAAAGATTCCTTAATCACGTTATCGAGTGAACAGCAGTTATCTATATTTACTATATATATGTATTTATATATACATATATATATAGGGTGGGCCCTATGTGCACGTACCTGGCAAGCAAGGAGCATACATATATACCTAGGCGATCGAGAAGCACCTCAATAACGGATCTATGCTTGGTTAAGCTGACCACTGTGTCGTCACTGTAAACGTGGACTCAGTTTCCGTATCAGCTCCGAAGACGCAATTTTTGTAGCGCCCTATACCTTTTTCGCCTCCATATTTGTTGCATCAGCTAAGGGAAAATCACTGACATCTATAGAGATTGTCGGCTTTTAAAACAGGGCACATTTGCGAGAGGTGCATCACCAAATAAATTCATCGGGGTTGCACAACAGCACAATGAATAACCTGCGTTTTTAATAAGTTAAGCAACCTGCAGCAAGGTAATGGCTGCATGCCTTGAGTGAATTGCGCATTTTGCGTACGGCAGAAAATGAGGCGTGTCCGTTAGTCGGCATAGTGACTTTTCCTCTGCTTGTATGTGACGTCCAACCCTAATATATATGCAGCAGTCACAGCTAGGCTTCATGATTTTGATTCATTTTATTTTAAATTTCATTACATTTTTTATTGTACACTAGATACTAATTGTCCAGCCCTGATTGTTTTGTTTATGCATCTTCTGTAATGTTCTCGCTGGTGTCATCAGCTCACCAGATCGTTACCGCTTGAATGTAAACTTTCCTTTCGAAAATAATTTAGCCAAAGAAAATATAATGACGGCACGAACGCATTTATTCAGATGAAATAAACGTATTATATATCTGTGTATGGGACGTGCATTCGTTTTATTCATTCTATGCATGTATCGAATAATATGTAGCACATATATATATATATTTATTTATTCTGAGCACATTTATTTCAGAATCCATAATGTCGAAATAAGAAAGCTTGCATCCTATATATCTAGCTACCCTGTCAATCAAGTAGCATTGCATGTAGGCCTTTTGGCGCCTTACTTGGCTACACTTAGGCGTGCTCTTTCTTGTATCTCTATTATTATATCCGCCAACAGCAAATAAAGGCAAGATAGCCATATGCCCAGATGAGTCATCCCGGATACTACCGACCCATAGCATCCGAACGTGCGTGCTTATTACCTAATAACCACATGTCTACATACATCACGTGTATGTATGGATAGATGATGATGGGTTACGTGCTACAATGTATACAGATGGAGCCGTGGAGAAGTTCCCTTCAGTGATTGGAGGCGGCTTGATCAAAGGCTCCGCAGCCATGTTCAACTTGTTCTACGCGGATAACACCTGCCTGCGACTTCCGGAGCATTGGCCTTGTCCCTCGCACGACTACCGCTTCTACGAGGTAAAAGACCAGCCATATGTAGCTAGTGATAATAATAATAATAATAATAATAATAATAATAATAATAATAATAATAATAATAATAAATAATAATAATAATAATAATAATAATTGCTACCGCTTTTATTAGCTAGTCTAGTAATTTTTAGTTGTTTTTAGTTTAGTTATATAGTTTATTTCGTTTTAGTTATTTTAGTTTTGGTCGTTTATTTATGTAAGGCCCCTGGGAATTTTTTCAGTCGTCCGCCCCTGTAAGGAGTCCTAGTAGTGTAAGGCCCCTGGGAATTTTTACAGTCGTCCGCCCCTGTAAGGAGTCCTAGTAGTGTAAGGCCCTCGGGAATTTATACCATCGCGAGGTAAATGCACTGATTTCTGTTAGGCAATTTCTAGGCTTTTAAAAGCATTTTCTGACCTCTTTAGCTAGGTTTGCTCAGTCTTTTGTTTCATGCAGTCACCATGTTTCCTGCAGGGCACTGGCCAGCCCTGCAGGATTCATGCTTAAAGGATATATAATGGTATAGAATATGGAAAATTTTAGGCAAACGCTTCCAGCCTGGTCAATCAAGAATTATCCTCACAATGCTCGTTGACAGTTAATCTTAGTCGTACAGCATTAATCTGCTATTGTAGCCTGCAAATTGTATAGTCAGCTACTTTTTTGGCTAGTACATATTGAAGTTGAACTATTGCTGGACCTTTCTGGAAGATGAATACCAAGCCACCGCCGCCAAGCAATCTTGCTAAAGGTAAGCATCATGGCCAACGTTTTAAGCATAATAAAGATTTAGTTATATAGGAAATGATTCGTTCGGTTTGGTACTCGCACAGTAGTGGTACTCGCTCGAGCACTGAACCGCGCGCGTTTTCCCGCGCGCGTTGTCGCGCATCGTCGCGTGTCGTCGCACGCGTTGCCTGACCGCCCAAAAGGAAACTTTAGACTGTGCAGGGAGCGGGATTTGAACTCACACAGTCCGCATTCATAGCTACCGCAGTAGAACTTATATATTGAGAGCTAGTCTTAATTTAACACTTATATAAGCTTACCCCCATTTGAATGGGGGTGGCACATATGGAGCACGTGCTAGGCTATCTATCAACTCTGCTGGAGTTATGGTGCACAGCAATAAAACACCCCATTCAGGTAGTGTTCACCGCATCCTGGCATGTTGCTTTATCATTACCACTGCAAAGGCAATCAAATGGCATAGGCTTAACTACCCTTGTGTCATTTAATTGCTTCCCTTTGCAGATAGAGCATGAATGGTATGTAATGGCTGGCCACCTCACACCATCAATAATCACATTTTGCTCTGGTAATGTCTTGTTATTTGCTACTGCTTTATTAGCTAGCCTAGTTGCTACCGCTTTTATTAGCTAGCCTAGTCATTTTTAGTTGCTTTTAGTTTATTTTTTCGTTGTTTTTAGTTTATTTAGTTAATTGTTGTACATTCAGCCGTCCCTGTAAGGAGTGCCAGCCATGTACGGCCCTCAGGAATTTTTGCCTTCGCGAGGGAGATGCACTGACTTTTGTTAGGCAAATTCTAGGCTATTAAAAGCATTTTTGAACTCTTTAGCTAGGTTTTTTCAGTGTTTCGTTTCGTGTAGTAGCAATGTATCCTGCAGGGCATTGGCCAGCCCTGCAGGATTCATGCTCTAAAGGTTTTATTTTTGTTTAAAATATAAAAAGTTCCTAGTCAATGGCCTGCTAATGGGTCTAGCAAGAAGTATCCTTACAACATTCAGTTTACAGTTAATCTGTATTGAACAGCAATGATTGTCCACTATTATAGCTACCGTTTCATCTATAGCCGGCAATTTGTATAGATATTAAGCATTTTGGCTGCCAAACTGATTTGTTGGATCTTGCCAACGTCGCCTTTGCCATTCTGCTCGCGAAGGGTAAGCATTACTCGCTCAGGTAAGTCTCCAAATAATAACAATAATAATAATAATAATAATAATAATAATAACAACAATAATAATATAATTCTAAATGTGATTTCAGAACGCTGCTGCTGCCACGTATTGCAGCTGCCACATGTTGGCGCTGCTACATGCATGTTGCCGGTGCCATGCACTGCCATTGCCGCGTGCTGCTACTGCCATGTGCTGCTGCTGCTGCTGCACGGTGCTGCTGCCGTGCACTGCCACTGCTGCCGCATAGTGCAGCTGCCATGCACTGCTGCTAGCTGCCGCTTGGTGTCACTACTGCGCACTGCCACCTCTGCCGCATGCTGCTGCTGCCGTGCCCCGCCATTGCCACTCACTGCCGCTGCCATGCACTGCCACTGTCACATATTGCCACGCACTGCTGCGTCCTGCTGCTGCTGCACAGTGCCGCTGCCACACACTGTCGCTGCTGCTGCATAGTGCAGTTGCCATGCACTGCTGCTGCCATGCAGTGCAGCTGCCATGCAGTGCTGCTGCTGCTGTGTGCGGCCACTGCCACGTGCTGTGGCTGCCGCACTGTGCTGCTGCCGCGTGCTGCTGCTGCAGTGTGCTGCCACGGCCACATCTGTATTGTACAGCAATGATTTTCAGCTGTTATAGCTACCGCTTTATTTCTAACCTGTAATATCTATGGATACATACTTCTTTGCATCTTCAGCAATTTTATGGAGCTTCACAGAGGATTTAGTCGCCCACAGTGTAACACCCCTTAAATTCCTTGCTAGCTAGCTGATGAATGGGACCAAAACATATTAACTACATAGAGACCACCACAAATATCTAAGAGGAAAATCAGAGGCGCACATAGGGGGAAATATCTAGTGGTTAATTAATAATATGGACTATATTACAACTGCCTGTCTTTACTTAGGGATTTTGAGCCATATAATGTAATAAATAATATACTATTCTGCCTTTACTTGTCTCAACAAGAATCTATTTTGGACCCCAGAACACCAAGACGGTGGAAGTGTGGGGAACTGGGGCAATGAATATACTTGGGACCCCAGTACACCAAGACGGTGGAGGTGCGGGGAACTGGGGCGGCAGGCCCCAGTCCCCGCACAACCACCGTACACTTCTGGGTGTTAGCAGCTTTGAAAGCGGTAGTGAAATGCATATTTAAAAGCATGATAATAAATAATAATAATAATAATAATAATGCGCAGGAGTACGTAGTGTTTACCCCCTTCTTATATATCCATTGAAACTGATTCCCAACCGTCAAACGACGACCAACGTCCTTACATCTCTCACGCCATCATCGCGCGTAATGTTTGGACCTACCTGATGCCAAATAAAGGTCACTCATTCTGGTGTGGACGGCATGATGAATCAGCTTCTCAACGAGCTGAATAATCTGGCGGATGAGTCCATGGCGGCAGCAGCTGCCTTGTTAACTTCATCCGGCAATAATAATACGCGTCTTCCAGGAACCAATTCCACACGGTGGGACTTCATCTATAATGTGGGAACCATTGTGAGTAGGGTTTGTGAGCTCGCTTTCCTGTCAATAATGAAGTAGAATTCGCAACCTGTCCTCTGAAAGCAAAAAATGCGCCTATCTCTTTTTGCATGTATATGTTTTCACATCTGCCCACTAATCGAATTGTCTCCATCATCTCCTCTCTATCTCCTTATTTCTGTCTCTCCGTCTGTCTGTCTGTCCGTCCGTCTGTCCATCTGTCCGTCTGTCTGTGCGTCTTACTAATTTACTAATGACTACGACTATATATGACGACTGACGGACTGACCGACTGACTATATAATTGAGGAACCGCGTACGAATTTGATTGACTTATTATTTGGCTGTCTGTCCACCCAATTCTGTATTTTATTTTACTACTGCCTCTTGTTATCTATCTGTCGGCCTGACCAGGACTTGAACGATGCTAACCTCCGTATCAGCTCGCAGCACATCAACGACGTAAAGGATGTGTTGCGAGGTAAGTGTTATCGAGGCCAGCTGCTGCAGCCGTTTCGAATAGGGTTAGTTGGGTCATCATAATTTTTAAAGATAGGGGCGGGCTTGCTTACCACAGCCCCGTACAGCGCCGTATGCCATGCGGATATGCCATTAAGCCGCCTGTAGCACAGTATGTCTATCTGTAATAAGTCATCTGTAGCTAGATAGAATTTAGGATTTTGTGGTTTTTGAAACTCTAGCTATTGAAACCCTAACCCTTTCATAACAACTACACATACATCGACCAAGATCCTGCCTACGTAACTACAAGTCACCAATAAACCCTCTTTTATGGCGTTATACGTAGAATATTTTACTTAGTACTTCGCAAGATTGTACGTATGTAGCAGGACATGCACGTATATACACATATATACAGACCATGCCGCATGCATGTCCCTCTCCTGCGCTGTGGCTCGGCCCGGTCAGGGCCCCCTGCTGCTCGTGCTCGTCTTTGCAGGGCGAGTCGCCCACAGCGTAACACCCCGTAACATATACAAATTTCCTGGAACGCCCATACATTGATTTACCTTCCACTTGCTTGCGGTTAACCGGTTGTTCGAATAGGGTTAGGTTTAGCGTACTGCGGCTCGCTCGATCACCTTGATTCGTTGCCCTTCTCTTTCTAGTACTAATGAAAGCGGACTACGCCGCCGAATTCGCAGTCGTGGTGATACTCCATGTGGTGCTGCTCCTGCTGCTTTTGGGCCTCTTTGTTTCGTTCCTGGTGTTGGGATACCTACCACTGCTGCGCCGTATGGAAAAAGAGGTGCGTTTAATTTTTCTGCGTTATTCGTTGTTAGCAACCAAGTATTGTTTATACTTTATACCAGTTTCTCCGAGGTTAGGCAGCTGGCATTGTAGTCTATCTACATCTATCTATATGTCCGCCTGATAAGCAACCTTTTAACCATGCATAAGCTAGACGGCGCCGTGGTTCGTGGATCCGGGTCCGAGCGAGTTGCAGATAGAGAGAAACATGCATAATACATAAAGGATACGTGGCAGGACAGACAGACAAAGCCACGTGTCCCTCCCCTGCACTGTGGCTCGGTCCAGTCAGGCCCCCCGGTGCTCATCTTTGCAGGGCGAGTCGCCCACAGTGTAACACCCCTTAAATTAAGGGATGATACTGGCCAGCTAGGTTTATAACATATAATATATATATATATATATATATACCGGAGGCGTCATCACCGATGATCCGGCAACACCATGCCCATTGAACGCACTGCTGCCTACCTGCTGGATGCCTGCATAATCTAATGCCATAAGCAACAGGCACGAACAGATAGAGCACGCAGCGAAGTGTCTAGGCCGGTGGAAAGATTTATGGCCGGCGGAAAGATATTCCATTATTTCATGTAAGGCTGCTGTATGACAATCAACGCGTGGCTGGGTAATTATCTACCCTTCTCCGTTCAATTCTCTCCCATTCCAGAAACGCCGCATCGCCGAATTGTTAAGTCAGCTGCCCCCGGAACTCGACGTGATGCGGCTGTTCAGTACGGCAATCATGGGCAGCAGCAACACCCACGGCGGCGGGCACCTGCACGCGAGGAGGCATTCCCAGGTCGTCGGCGGCAGCAACAACGCTGCCGTGTTCACCGGTGGTAGCGGCGGTGACGTCATTGAAACTGTGGCGGCTGTACGGCCTGTATCGTCTCCAGGGCTTAAAGCTGACGCAAGTTCGGGACAAGCTACATTGATGAACAGTGCCAACGTCAACGATGGTCCTTCTGCTGGCAAACTGGGTACGTATACGACAACTATGCGTGTGCCGCAATCAACTGAACGAAAACGTAGTTACTTAAGGTTTAGGCAGCGTACGTGCGTACGTGTAGTACCCTGGGCTGAATCTATCTACGGGTAGTATCCGAGGTGGCACCTGGTCATCTTCCAAGCGGCTGCATGTAGTACCCTGGGCTGTATCTATCTACGGGTAGTATCCGGGATGGCACCTGGTCATCCCCAAATCTACGGTGCCGTACCTGTTGTGCCGATGCTTGGATATCTGGATTTATCCTGCCAATGCAGGAGATGCCGGCGGATCCAACGTGACGTTTGGGGCGAAGGCTTGGAAGGACATCCTGGCAAGGTGCGGCTAACGAGGCTAGATAGGAATGTTAGGACTCCTTTCGGGCCAGCAGGCTTACGTTCATTAGCTATCTAGCTAGGTGATCGGTGGTGCGGCATGCGGATCAATATACCGCCGCTGGACGTCAACGAATGTCCTTCATTCATAAGGCAAGCAGGTTTACCTTGCTTCCATATTGTGTGAAAGGCCGCCGCTGAGCGATGCATGTGCAACAACATGCATCGATCTCCTCGCGTATGACGTATAAATATATATGTGATTTTCGTGGTAGCTAGATTGGACAGCAGCAGCAGGGATACCTTCAGTAATAAGGCATCACATAAGCATGAATGTTGCAGTTATCACCTGATGATTTGCACTGATGATTGATTCGTTAGTTCCCGCCCGTGCGTACGGTCGATTGATTGTCGACTCGTCTTCGCTCGTTCGTGCATTATATTATTATTACTTATTATTATTATACTGACACGTACGACTGTTAGTATTTAGTATCGGCCATTGTTGTATGTATGTATTGTATTGTGCTTATTAATTGCAGCAGGACGAGCTTTGGTGGAGCCAGCGGCGCGATCCATCCGTTAGCTGCGTCTCGGGCGCTGAGGGGTAAAGCTCTATAGCTAGCCATTCGATCGGTGCTTATATGTGATAAAAATGTGCTTTCATGCGGGGCACCGAGCAAGCTTTGTACAGGCTATTATTTAAGCCAACGTATTATGTAGGACGGGCGGTCGGTGTCCCATGTGTCCTCATGCACGCATGCGTGCTTACGTGCGTATAATACCGAGGGAATCCTACTGGACAGCCCTGCTATCCATGCCAAATGATGCTGTCATCTGCAGTCATTCAATTACACTAAGAACTGCAGCGGGATTTGTTTGTTTGTGAACGCTCGATCATTGAATGTATGTATTGAATTGCGTGGATTTTAAAAACTCTCCTCGACTAGTCACTGCTATATTGCTTGTTTAGCCTCCAGCCAAGTAATGAGGCTTGAATGCTCGATGGATGGGATACGTGCGTGCGTGCGTGCGTGCGTGCGTGCGTGTGCTGGCATGCACTGCGTGCGTGTATGTGAATTAATCCGTACGAGGCATCTAGCCCCGCGCATGTATCAACCCGTAAAGTGCCTCGTAATAAGTATGTAATGATATGGGCTTTTGTTGGCAGGAGAGGACTAACACTGTACGTATTTCTGTACGGCTGCCGGCTGCGTGATGCGGCAGTTATGTACGTATGCTCGTACGTACGTACGTAGGGATCTAGCTGTACATTGCATGGAACAATAATACTCTGCTACGTGCGTAGGGGCGTGCATATATACCCCTACTGCAAGCGTGGATGGGTGATGTGTTGAAGCCAAGCAATGTATTCCTACGTGATATGCTGCATGTGGTTTCGAATCGGGCGAGACGGAGCGTGGCGACATCTTGCGAGTAGGTTAACGTCTATCGTCATGTGTTATCAATTGTGGATATCAAAGCATTTGCTTTTTCTCTGGGTAGTGGCTGTTGGAGCATCTGCGTAGATAGAGGCAGGGCGGTGTTGCTTCGTTGGTTGGCACACGCATGCGTTGTTTTATATATGCGTGCAGATTTACGTATAAAAAATATTTGCTTTACTGGGTTAGTTCATTTTGGATACATCCATTATTGCTTTGGTTACTCGATCGGTCTTTGACTGCACGGTTGTGGATAGATGAATTCGGCTGGAGATCTATCTACCAATCTGTAAACAACCAAACGACTGGTTAATTGACCAATCGATTGGTCAACACGACCAATCATAAAATTGCAAGAAAGTCCGGGTATGTAGTTCAGATGGTTTGACAAGCAAGGGGAGATTGACCGTGGCTGGATTGAACGGTGAGAATGCCGTCCTACGTACATATTATTATATACATATACCGTAACTGCTGGCAGGGGTCGCGGTATTACTTTCTGCTGCTGCCGTGCTCCAAACGGGCGCATGCATGTATGCTTAATATCGAATGAACTAAAGCCAGCTCCAAAGCGCAGGCAAGCTTCATTCGAGCAACAGAGATAGAAGCGTGTGAAATGAGCCGTCTGGATCAGATAGATGTATCAGTATGCATGGTTAGTTCATAGGATCTGCCATTCGCGCATGCACGCGGATACCTGCACGCTGCGTGCCAGGTTGTGTGTACAGTACATGTACGTATGTACAGCCGATTTATTCACGACAGCAGATCAACCAAGACCCGGCCGATGGGTGCACGCATGCGTGCGTGATGGCTGGTATGCGATACGTTGGATGCCAATGATTATTGCGTTAGTTCTCTCTCTCTGTTATATATCAAGCTGCTGGACCAACCATAGCCGCCGATCTATCTGTCATCGTCACATATAATTTTATTATAACTAGGGTTACTAGCTACGTACGATTCGTTCGGTTATTACATTTTAGCAACTATCCATCTACCTATCCTTCCGCAGGGATTATTATTATTATATAGCAAACTATAAAAGTGGTGGATGCATGGAGCTTGCCCTTACTTGCTGGCTGGCTTGCTCCATTGAGCCAATTGGTGTAAAAGCCTGCAGGCAATCTCGAGTATGCTTGCTACTCAGTAGGAGGCTCCTGTATGTCGATTTTCAGCTGCTGCTGATCGATGCCCCCATATATATGGACTTCCACAGGCGTACGCATATCGATAGGATTTGGCGGATTATTGTTCGTCAGTAGTGGCTATATATGTAATAAACCCATGTAAATTGCTTGAGCTCCCACCGACATCGATCTACCTTACGTACTTTCGGATTTGCATTTGGGGTTTAGTTGTTAGGGGGTGTTACACTGCGCTGCGGGCGACTCGCCCTGCACAGACGAGCACCTGCCGGGGTCCTGATTATTTGCTGTATGTAACAATAATGGCCGACGGTATTAGGTAAGGTTTCCAACGCACGCCCGTCAACGGTTCCCCTTGCGTGCGTGCTTAATACCCCCGTCCAGCAACAAATACGCAACGAGCAATGAGGTCCATACCCACGTCCCAGTACCGACAAGGCAGGCTCCATTTATTTACGCTTTACTTAAGGGAGGAACCTTGTATACACATCCCGCACGGGATTGTGGCTGCTGGGTACATAAGCAGGGGTCAGGGGTATGCAACTCGACCATTAAAATTGGTTGCAAGGCATAACCGCCAAAGAATGCATGAGACCTGCGACCTCACATTTCAGGCCCTAAGTAATGCATACGTATATAATCTATATGAAAGTATTATTAATTTACAACATACTCTCATGACGATAATGACTTTGACTTCGCGGAATACACAATCTCGAACAGGCCGGGGTCATAAGGGTACATAAGGTACATACATTGACGCTATATACATACTCTAATCAACTTCAGTAAAGAGGCGACATCAGTGGTATAATATGATGAAAACAAAGCCGACGTTCGTATCATCGATTTGCATAGGGTTAGCCCAAATCGTACAGGTTACAGATCAGCGACGATGACAGTACGGACATTAAGCTAGCACAGTTCCTTTAGTAGTAGCAACAGCTTTACTGACGCAAAGGTATTATACGCAGTATTTACTTGCAATTTATAAATTCAGCGGTGGTCTACTCGTGAAAGTTGTAGTTCGCATCCAGGTCGCCATATTTGAAAACGGGGACATATTCATGTTGTACTCCAGAAAGTTTTTTAAAATTTCATGTGTGCGTTTAAACATATTTTGGGAAAAACATCGTTTGCTTATGACTAATTCACAAGACGCAGCCTGTTGACATCACGAATATTCAAATCCTGGGCTTGGGACGCAAAACATCAGCATAATATAACATGGACCAGCGCATCAGATTCCCGCCGTCAGCCAGAATGCAGCCGTACAGGTCCCATAGGAGGGCCTGCATTCGAGTCCCACACGCGGCCCCAACGACGGGAGAGGCACCTTGGCGTAGTGTGCTTGGGCCTGAGAGCCGCCTGCCCAACGTCTACTGGGGGGTAAGCTCCGTCTTCCCCCCTGGCACATTACTACAGAAATCGGCCGGGACTGGTCTCAGCTTTCGTATGTAGCCATTTATGAGCGAAAAGTAGGTTGACTCTTGCGGATAAACTAGACTCTATCTCGTGAAAAGCGCGCGACTTCGGCTCCATGTCGTCTAAGTACCGGTCTAAGTACGTAAGAGCGCCATCATCAGCTCAGGGCGGGTAATCATCCGTCAGGGTAGAAGTCGGGGCAGCAGAATCGATGGTGCAGATGCATGTCCGTCCGTCGGAACTTCTACCCTCCTCCTTGATATGTTGTAGCTACACGCGCGCACACACACACAATATATATATATATACATATACGGCAGATGCATGTCGGAGGTGTACGGTACACGGTGCGAAACGACACATACATCCACCTAATCCAATAACAAAACTGAAGTTGCTTAAGCCGACTTAAACTTCAGCCGGTTTTTAAAACTCAATTCCCATTGCATTCATTTGCGCCATGATGTCTTGGTCTTTTTTCGCCCACCAAACTGTTCTCCTCTTCCTGATACTACTCTGCCGCCTGCGGCGCCACACAGGCCTTATCTCTTGCCACACTGCGCCGGAAGTCGTACTTCACGGCGCTGCAGCCTGTAGATCAGGTGCTTCTAGGAAGTGAAGCCACATACTGGTGCGTCGTGTGTGTTTTTGTGTGTGACGTTTCTTTTTTGAGCACTGCCACATTGTCGGTCTTACTTCTTTCGTCCATTGCGTTGGGTGTCAGCTATGTACGGCAAGATACGGCTCTCTGGTCTGCGCTCCACGCGGGTCGTCTCACCACCAGCCGCCTGAAGGACGCACTCGGGCTCCGAGACCGCACGGCTGCCCGTATCGTGGGAGGCCCACAGGTGGGTGCGCTCATCGCGGCGTATACACATAAATATGCAGCGACGCATCAACCCAGTTTTCGCGAGCATTATAAATTAAAATATTATACTGGTAGATTTTAGTGGAAATAAGTCTCTACGCTTTTCCCCAGCGTTTAGTTACCTCACGTTTAGTTTGCAGGTCGTCCGTCGTACGGATAACCGGGGCTTGGCAGGAAACGTGTGCTTGCGTTGCTTCGTTCATTCCGGTTTCTCTATCAACACATTCCGTCTCTGCGACCTACAACAGTTTTGTACGGCCTGCCGTACTCAGTAACGACCATTATAACTCTCGGCAAATTGCCAGAAAATTATCAGCTCGCTCCATCCCTTCACTCATGGGTAACCCCGTGTACGGCATGCACTGTGCACAGACCGGTGATCGTACCTTCTAAGATATTTGGTTGAAAATATGCACTTAACTGGCCAACCCTGGTCCTGGTGTATGCGTGTGTGTATGCGTGTGTGTGTATGTTTACCCCATGCATGTGTATGCTCGCACGGCAGCAGTATCCTGAGTTGGGCGTCCTCAAAGCCTACACACACCTGCTTCAGCCGCCTTACACGCCGAGCCCTCCTCCTCCACCTACTCCTCTGCAACTGCGGCCCCCGACTGCACCATCAGCCAAACCGTGCGACGAAGCCGGTGGAGCTCAACGCTCCGAAACCGAGTTCTTGGAGCTCAATGAGTCCGCCAGGTTGCAATTCAACGCGGAGCTGCAGATTGGGGCAATCTCTGCTCCAGGGGAGCCGGATTTCGGAGTGCAGGTGCGACCGCAGACGAACAGGAAAGCTTCGGGGGACATGGAAGGCGACGTACTCACGCAAATACGCGAGGGCAGTACCAAAGCATCTGCGGATGAGCAAGATGATTGGAGCACAGATGGTGAGTTGCCAAAAAAGGCTACATGTAACGTACAGTTCATCTATAAGTGGTATCTGGGAAGAGCTTTTTCTGTCCTTCATTCGTCACGCTTTTCTGAGCGAGGAACGAATCTAAGGAACGGAACCGCTTTGTAAAACATCAAAGATTAACAACATCTTCGACGACGACGACGTTGACAACATACGCAACGAATTCGATGCGCAGTGCTGATGCGTAAATCGCTCGAGTGAAGAGGATTCCAACAAGAATGGTCTTATATTTCATATTGGGCCCTCCCCCCGTCCGTTCCTTCGCATGCACAGACAGACGACGTATCAGCGAGCTGGCGGCCTTGGCAGTGGGTGCAGCAGGCGCCGTCCGCATGAATCTTCTGTGGGGAAATCTGCAGGTACGACAATAAAATATCACAGCAGTCAATCGTCGGGACCTTAGAGCTCATATATATGACGATCAGTTCTCGATTCAAGTTTGTAGATATTAAATAGTTCAGTGCCAAATGGCACAAATAAAAGGCACTCAATAGGCGAGAAACATTTGGTTTGCGTGCGCCGTACTTCGTACGGCTACTAATAAACCCGCTGCAGTTTCATGCTGCATGCCGCTCAACCCTATTTCCCTTTTTCGCTGGGCTCTGTCTGCCGCCCTCAATGTTGGCCACATCGATGATATCATCACCACCTACCTGTAACGATGGGCCTCTGACGCCTTCTCCAAATTCTATGGGCCGCCTCCTGTACGCCTCTTCTTACCTTAGGAGGCCGCCGCTGTGGCCACCCTGGCGGTTCTCTTCCCCACGTCACGACTGGAGGAGGTGCGGCCCTTAGCTTAGCTGCAGGGGAGGACAGTTCTGCAGCTGTGTAGTTGAGCAGCTCTACAGTCCATCCGTTCTCCATCCGTCTTACTCTCTAGGTATAGGAAATGGCGTCGCCGTTCGTAATCATCTGCCGTACCATCGTATAGTCGCCGGATTTCCAGGGGTGGCTTCACCACCACCAATGGATCTTTTTGTCCATTTCCCCTTCCTGGATATTAATTGGGCCTATTTTCTGTGGGCCTGGGTTGTGACATCCCACAGGTGGGACTGCTGTGCTTGCGGGATTCCAGCCCCTGGTCTATCGAACTGAACGACCTCCCACCTATAGGTGCGTAAGTCAGTGTACGACGCGCACTTGCTTGGTGAAGATGGGGCTGAAACGTAAGGCACATCAAAAAAAGGCACATCAAACGTACGCATGTCGGTGGCGTTAGTTGCTGATGATTCCAAAACTCGGAAAGCACTACACGCCTCCTGGTCTGCTGGAATTGTCAGTTATTTTCAGTTACAAGATGTCGGTTATACGTTATCCGTGTCGGAGACATCGACACACGTACTTACACATACGGCATGCATGCATCTTGGTATCCATTGACCAATTTCCCGGATTGTGTTGTCTTTGGTGTCCCCTTATCCTGTGGATGTCATCCATCCATCCATCCATCCATATCTCTTTCCCTTTCCGAGAACCACTTCCCGCATGCGCTGAGCATTCACAGGGGCGTCTCCGGACGCGCTCATCACACACTACGTGCCAATCACCCACGGTGACATCCAGGTGGGTGAGGACCGCCGGATGCATGTGGGACACCCAGAAGGAGGAAAAGACAAAATGTTTGCGGAATATCCAAGCACGTGTGTAGTATGTGTGTTTATAATATATATATATATTATATATTATATATTATATATTATATATTATATATTATATATTATATATTATATATTATATATACATGACATGCGCCTTCTATCTCGAGATATACGTAAGGAAATTTTTATGTTAAGGAGTAAGTGGCCGGAACGGAGTGAGCAGGGTACGGAGGTACGGAAAGGGGCGGAATCTTCTCGACCCCATCGCCATAGCTATTTTTTCCCATAGCGTTGAAATTGCGCGAATTAACCATCATCATCCATTACTACCAGGTTGCCCGATCCAGCCTTACAGCCGTGCTTCGCGGCCATGGGAGTGGCGACTGCCATTTCAAGAACGCCGTGCCGTCGGCAGCTCGGGACGCCGTGAGGCAGGTTGCACGTTCCGTACTCCGGTCGGCGTTGGTACGACACACGCAATGTCCTCGTGCAGCAGCCACCGAGAGGGATGCAGCAGAAGGGGGGCCATACGCTGCCACGCTACCTTCCCCAAACTGCACCAGTAGGGGGCTGCCTATAAGCTCTTGGGGCCCGTCGCTGCCATTGCACTCATACGGTTGGGAGGAGGCGCTCGACTGGTTATCAGCCGCAATATTGTGCCCGTCGGAGAAAGCCAGTGGCATCGGCTCGGCATCATCCACCGAGCCAACACCGCCAAAATTTCCCTCATCCCCTTCGATAATCAGCATTGGCACTCATCAAGCCGCCCAACAGGAGCAGCCGCCGCCGCAGCAGCAGCAACGGCAAGCCAGCAGGGACCAGCATGCGTTTGCCGGATATGGTAAGAGTGGTGATCACGATGACGACGTAGTGGCAGTCATTCCGCTTCGGGAGGTTGTGGAGGTGAGTCAAGATGACCGAATGAGTCAAGACGGTTTTAATGCTCCGATGCGGTTTTTGATCATTTCCGCTGCACGTACTTGTTCGGTTTAGGGATATGATCCTAGGATCGATCCCAGGGGGGGATTGCAGTGGTGCTAACACCGCGACATGTATCGTCATGTACCGATCGGAAATGTGCAATTGTTACATTAGTACATTCTGTTCAAATCTCCAAGTGAGGAAACCTGCAGATGGCAGGGAGGGGGTAAGATTTAGGGTTCGAGGATATATACCCAAGCTCGCTGTGGCCTGGCACCTCTTGGCGTTTAGACTCCAGGTGGCTGCTGATAAATGCTGATGGAGATCATATCACCTTTGCTACAAGCGCTAACATCTCAGGGCGCATTGGACTTGTTCCGGAATGAAAGAAATCTTTTGGGGAATCATCAGTGAAATAGGTAGTAGAACTGCATAAATTGGGGCAAGTATTGCAGGGCGCCCAGGTATGGGTAAAAGTGTTTTGCCATTAATATATATATTTAAATTTTATTATAGAGAAAACATGCTTTGCAAATTTCAATATTTGAACTAACCGCTAATCCTGAATTTTCTAATTGCTACCGCTGTATATAGCTGGTCTAGTAATCGTTATTAGTTAGGTATTTATTTATTTTTAGGTAGTTGTTCGTTTTAGATTATTTTAGGAAGTTTTAGTTTAGCAGATTTCCTCTGTCGTACTGTCACGCCTATTACTGATTATTAATATAAGGCCCTCGGGAATTTTGGCCGTCGCCGCCAAAACATGATTTTTTGTTCGTGAAATCTTCTTGTATTTAGCTGGTATAGAACTCCTAGATGCTATCTTTTAGCTTAAATTGCTACTTTTCCTCCTTGGGTCAGTTCAACAAACTTTTGCCTTGTCGTACTGTCACCCCTATTACCGAGTCCTAGTAGTGTAAGGCCCTCGGGAATTTTGGCCGTCGCCGCCAAAACGTATTTACTTGCATTTGATTTCTGTTTTATTTAGCTGATCTCGATCCTAGATGCTATCTTTTAGCTGTGATCTTTTTCCTCTTTTAGTCAGTTCAGCAAACTTTTGTCTGTCTTACCTTCACGTCTTTTACTGTAGATGAATTTTGAACTATGATGTTTTTATTTATTTCTCCCTTGTATTTTACTTTAGCAATATTACTCTGACGCTGATGCCAGACGAGGATATGTTGGGGAAGGGGACGGACAAGGCAAAGGCCATGATGAGGGACAGGAAAAGGGGAGGGATCTCAGAGAGATATTAGTCAGGACGGTGGGAGTGCAGGGGAGTGGGGTAGCAGACCCCACAAGCTGCACGACCACCGTAACTTTCAGGACCAGAAAGCGGTAGCCCCATGCATAATTAAAAGTATGATTTAAATAAATTTACCGGGTATGTTTAATGGCAAAAAAATAATTAGTGTAATAGTTGTTTTTAGGGTTTAGTACCCACTGGTCACACGTCTGGTGTCGCCTTATTAGGCACTATATTATTGTTGTGATCATCAAAATCATCATTATCTCTTTATCATTACAGGATAAATTTTACCATCATCATCAGTATCATTCCTCACCGGCTGTGTGAAATTACATCTAAATATTCACCGGTTATGCAGGTTAAGAACCACTGTCCGTTTGTGTACAAGGGACAGCGCAAGGCCCGCAAGCGCGGGCTTGTCATAGACGTGAGTAGATGATATCCATCTGTCGCTACTCGACCGTTGTTGCCTCCGTTGCGGGTTCATTGTCGCCGCATTCCGTCCACAAGCCGAAATGGCCGCAGCGCAGCTCATGTCGCGACTCTATATGGCCGTGAAATACATTTGACGCCAGAGATGGATCACAGACACACACACATGCACAAGCCTTAAATACCCGGTTATGTGTTTGGATTACTGTCTCTTCTTTAGCTCCCTTACCGCCGACGCGGTGTACCCTCCCACGGACGGAGCTAAGACTTTCGGCCACAATAATGACTGTGGTCCCTCGCTCCCGGCGGCAGCGTCAACCCAGAGGCCACCCCGACGCCACCCAGTCGCATTCATCCCGCTCGTTCCCCTTAACACCCTGGACCCCGTCCTGTATTCGTCTATAACAGTTAACTTCCAAACAGCTCCTGCTGTCACCCGCTTGCTTCCAACCGCTCTTTGTCGCTTATCTGTCAGCTGCTGGGATCTTGCACTGTTATCCGGACACAAATCCTGACGCAAAGATTCTACGGCCTCAGCGCGGGCAACCTAGGCATGCATTTTTGGTTTTCTTGTGTTTGCTATATTCGCTGCAGTACGTGGTTCGCGACCGGGGCCCGATCAAGTCTGTTTGGCCGCTGTGGGTGCCTCAGCTTCAGGCGCACATGGCGTGTAGCGGAGCGGAGAGCGCACTGCTACTAAGTAGGTCAGCATCAAAGGGCATCCGTCTGTTTCGGATGTTCAGGTGCGTACGTTCCGTTCACTGCGTGCTGCTTGCTTCATGACTGTGCATGCGGCGTTCGAGAAATAATAATATTCGGATTCTGATCGAAAGAGGGACAGTGTTTATGTCACATATATATATATATATATATATATAAAGCCACGTGCCCCTCCCCTGCGCTGTGGCTCGGTCCGGTCAGGCCCCTTAGTGCTCGCCCTTGTAGGGTGAGTCGCCCACAGTGTAACACCCCATATATATATATACAGTATATGTATATATATGGGGTGTATATATGGGGTGTATATATATGGGGTGTACATATATGTATATATATGGGGTGTATATATATGTATATATACACAGTATATGTCATACATGTTATTTCATATATTAAATGCGCCTGCCGTACGGTGGCTGGAGGCAGCACACTGTCCCAGCAGGGCGACAGACCGCCAAACCGCTCCCCAAGCAGTGTGGGATGTTTGTGTTTAGAGGGCACGAGGGGAATACTGGTATATGCGAGTTATGAAGAGAAAATCATGCATCATGCCCTCCCAGTAAGCTGTGGAGCTTACGTATTATATATCGAGCGGAGGAAGCCACCAGGTGGGTTGAGTTATGAAGATTCCAACTAGCTCTGTGCAATCCCGTTCCATCCCTTCCTTTCCTTCCCTCCCCCAACCCATCTTTTGCTGCCCTGCCGCTGATGTGGGTTTTCGTGTTGTTTCCAGCAGGGATGACTCGTATATTGAAGCCGCATTCGATATTCTCCGGGAGCTGCAATACAGTCAGGTAGCACGCAAGCAGCCGCCAGGCTCCGACCCATGGGTCGGTCGGGCTGGCTATGAGGACTTCGTACAACACACCGTGGAGGTGGCCTGCGGCGCCGAAACCGTCGTAGTTACGTCCGTGACTCCTCAGGTAAGATCGGTAAATGTATGGTCATCGTAATGGTTTTGTATGTGGCAGCTAAAACGAATATACAAGTCTCTATTTGTCTACCGTATTTAAATATAATCGTGCAAAATATATTTTATTCTTTCCGTGCTTTCCGTGCAACACGTCTTTATTAACAATATTGTTATTAATTTGGTTGTGGTCTGTTGGATAAAATAACTGTGTCACTAAAGTTCGGCTTACACTTACAGGTAGGAACCCTGCGGCCTGTCGTACCATGCTCCGAAATCTGACTTATTACCGTTTGCGAAACATCCACTATTTGATCCCTTCTCCCATTTTTGTTCTGCATGTCTGGTAGCTGCCAGGAACCGACCACCTTGCGTTTTGGTCACTGAAATGAAATCAGCTTGCGGGCCGACAGGCTGTAAGCCATCTAGCCAACCAGCTTTCACTCTCAGTTAAAGGAGTCTACAGCCCTTCACTCTAAGCTACAGATGGCTTTGGCTGGTCAGTAGCAGTTGGAGGCACATGGGCAAGAGTCAATGCAAGTGTAAACGGTGCTGTAACGTAACTAGCGCTGCTCATTATCATTACATGTTGATTTGATAGCCAATATCTCGGACATCATCGATTGGTAAGAGTGCGGCACGTCGATAGTTCTCTCAAGTCTATTGGAACCCTGAAATCAGCTCCTCCGAAAACTCCTTGAAATGGCAGAACCGTACTTAGTCATCATTCTGCGTGCGGATATCCATTGACTCTAACTGGATAACGACGAAGTTTAGCTGGCCGCAGTTAGCTGGCCGCAGACCAAGGTTGTGCGGGGTTGGGGTTGGGGGTGGGGGTTGGGACGCGGTCACTCGGGGGAACTGCGAAATGTGCGGAGGCGTGGCAGGTGAAGCTATCGAGCGCGCGCTAACGCCGGCTGCGTGCTACATGCGCCAACTAGGACCCCTGACAGTATTTGTTACTTGTTACCCTAAGTTTTGTGTTCCCGGTCATAATATCATATACATAATATTTTCGGCGCCCAGGGCCCGCCCAGTCTGACAGGGAAGTTCCCTCCATCAAGTTCGGTATACGTGGGTATAGCCCCCGATCGCGAGCAAGCAAATGGATTGCTGGTATTTAACCTCAACATTACTTGCACCAACGATATTTTAGAACATTTCTTGGTTTTTAATCGCATTAATGTATAGGGTCTTTAAAGGTCTTAAGTAAAAGGTAGAAGTAAACTTTGTTCGTACCTTGCTCGCTCACCCTAACCAAGCCGCTATTTGCACGCCATCGTTACTTTGGAGACATCGATATAAACCATTATAGCATAAGAACGCTTTTCGGGGCTACATGAATGGCCTGGTAAGGATAGGTAAGCAAGGTATTGCCTTTATTATATACAGATAGGCAAGTAATATGCATGCATGTGGTTCCTAACAACTCATCATGCATGGCAGCAGCTGGCTTACTGCAGAAGGAAAGTACGGAGACTACAGTACTGGCTGCTAAGGTTAATAGAACTGCTCCCGCTCAATAATGACAACCTCCACATTCTCGCCGCCGCGATGGTGGTTGTGGTGATGGTGGTGATGATGCGGCAGGTACCCTTCCTCCACAACGACCAGGCCACTAGCACCACCTTGTTGCGGCCCCATCATGCCACCGCCACCGTACATCGGTTGCTGCTGGGCCCCCATCATCATGCCGCCGTACATCGGTTGCTGCTGGCCCCCCATCATCATGCCGCCGTACATATCTGGCTGAAACGACAGCGCCACCGACAGTAACCCATGTTGGACCTGATGGTGTGTGCTGATGACGGGAACCTGCTGCCGATCCCGACCCATCTGTCGTACATTTGAGAGATTAACCGCAGCGTTGCCCAGATTCGGATCCCTGCCCATCTCGCAGTCCTGCAAATCGTGAATGGATATGCCATGTTAACAATAGATACGCCATCTAACAAACGTCAGGCATCAACATTTATTAGTGTCCTGGAAAGCGCATACAGCTCGCTGTGACAATTCCTATCGTTTCATCATCATTAGGCGCCGCATTATTAACGTCGGTGACCACGCAGCCGACTACAAACATACATACAAGAACAAAACACCCTTCTTTTATTTTATCCTCCGTGTATTCGAAAACTCCATCTAGTGCATGCTCAAAAGCACGCACGCATGAGCGGCTTTTATTAGCTGCCAGCTGGTTGGAAAATTCGCACGTGCGTGCAGCAGGGCGATCGAGAACTCCGATCGATCTGCACATACCGCCGAGACATACCGCAGCCCGAACAGCGTTTCCACCGATTTCGAGTTCGAATCTTATACTTCTATATATATATATACATATATATACACACATAAACATGAGTAATGCAGTACCCTGCTGACGTACTCCAGCTATCTCGCTCACCTTCACCTCAATCATCAAGTCATTTTCGTTGCAAACGTTGAACTGAAACGTCTCGTTCCACACAGGGTTCCTACCGCCCTGTGATGCTACCTGCGTCCGATACGTCTGGGCGCCCACGGACACGATGCAGTATGGGCTTTGCCTGCAGGTTCGTTGTCAGCGGTGCGTGATTTTATTTGGGATGGAGGGTGTTCGTTGGAAACAAGACTGCCTTGATCGCAGGTTATGTGAGTTTTCTGTTTTTGCATGAATACCGGCATTGCGTGCTATAAATAACGGCAAAGAGAGATGGAAGCGACGTCGGTATTACTACTGTACGTAGTACATACCCGCACTCATCAGATAGAGGGGTGTGCAAAATAGCCTCGCTCGATTGGTAAAGGACGTCTGATACTGAAGTTGCTCGCGCAGGTTATGCTACATTGATGCTGAATCGGCGGCCAAGTGATAATGGATATAGGAAGCAAGTAAGGCAGTATGCGGAGGTATGCGGCGGGTTCGCAGGGGTTCATTCGCCTCGTTTATTTGTTGCACGCCGCTTGATTGGCAACCACTCAATGATGCCCGACACCATCGGATCAAACTATATAGGTGGCTACTATGACCAGTGATATAGCCCCAGATCGTCTGTATGATAACTAATTATCAAGCCCCGCCGATCGAGCAACCCGAGGATAAAGTGTGTCCGGTGCAGAATTACCCGCAATTAACGCGTTAATGTTGAACCAAAAGGCTTACCGGAATATAAAGTCGTGATCTTTGAGTCCCTCAGCAAACTCGATGGTCACTGAGACTACGCCCGGGCAGAGCGCCATCAGAATAACGTGATGAAACAGTAATTCAATAGAAAAACAAATATCATATTTTGTAGTAATAAACAAATAAAAAATAAGGACCTTGCTTAAATGCTGAACTTGCTATTGTACGGGCGCGGATACCAGCGGATACCGGCACTCGTAGTCATGCTTTCGTAGACTCCAGCCACGTATCATACAATAACCTGGATTGTTTAACACTTATATTTATATTGTATATGTTATTGACAAAAGCATTGCACGCACGGATGCACGCACGGAAAGAGTGGACGTCGGGGCATACTTGCTCGGCCATCAGGCCCTTCACTTCACATTTTGATGCCAGACGTGATATGCCAGGCGTGACATTTCAGCAGTCCACTGTATTGCGATTAATTTTTCTAGGATTTAATATCACGATTAAGAGAAAGTCGCTCCCCTTTCCCTCCTGGGTTCGTGACCCACCCTCCGGGGCAGAGGCAGGCGGCCTTGGCGCCGTCACCTCGTAGGCGGCTGGTGCTGGCGGATGAGGCCTGCCATGGCGTGTCTCATCTTCTTTTCCGCCACCCCATCTGATCATGCTCATCACAAGGCCCGTCATTGCGGCTACCTGTTCGCCTCCCGAACCCGCAGGGCTCTACCATGCCCCTGGACCTTTGCAACCGGCTTGTACCACTGGGCGGACGGCGCTTGCCACTCTGTCACACGAGGGCAGCCATACGGCCCACTTCCCAAACATCGATCAGTCAAGTCCCTTCTTTAGCCTGGTGAGCGGGTGTACATAGCAATGTGGGGCCAGGGTGGAATTATACTCGCCCCTCTGATTTGGGGACTCGCCCTTCCCTCCCCTTTCCTCTACAGTTTTCACGTGTTCGCCCCTTCTCCCTCTTATATATCCCCACGTGCCACTGCATGGTCTTGGATTCGCTAATCCACGAGGTAGCTACCCTTGCCCCGTTGCGTAACGGGTCACGTTATCCCAATCAAAATTTCCGAAGAAATCTCCTACGTTGCAGAAAACAATAACATCAGCTTTTATTTAAGATCAGTAACTCTGTACGATGTACGGCTTTGTTTGGAACCGCATTAACCACTTCGTACAGCCGTACATACGTCCATGGGGCGTTCTGCAGAATAATGGCGGAAGGGACGTCTGTGTTTGACTTCGTTTTTTTAACCACATTCGTTGACTGTGTGTGCCATCCTGCCGCTCCCCTCCACCTGCTCGTGCAGTGTTGGCTGAGATGGATGTACGGCAAGCACGTGCATCCCTCCAAGTCTAAATACGGCAAGATTGTAGATAATCCGGCCATCGGCAAGCAAGGTGACTTGTTTACGCGTGTTTGTGTGCGTGTCCGTCTGTGTGTGTGTGTGTGTCCCCGTGTCTGTGTGCGTGTCCGTCTGTGTGTGTGTGTGTGTCCCCGTGTCTGTCTGTGTGTCCGTCTGTGTGTGTGTGTATGTCCTCGTGTCTGTCTGTGTGTTTGTCTTGAAGGACCGAGCTGCGAGCAATTACCGGATGACCGTGGCAGCTCCAGTCTGCAACACAGGCCTCTCCTTCAGAGCTTCTGTTGCGATGCTCCGAAGTGCATCGATCACTACTTGTCTTTACTTCAGCTGCACGGCTTCCCTATCTAGCTGCATGTATTCTTCATGCCTCGTGCTCTTGCTGCCTTGCACAGCCTTGTGTTTCCTTATATGGACGCCCTTTCTGCTGACTGCATGTGCACGTCTTTACTGATTGCACCGGTTCCACCGCCGCCGCAGCCTTAGGTGATGAGTTCACGTGGGACCGTGCTTCGGTCGTTTGGTTTGTTCGCGCGGTCGTCGAGCCTAGGGCGGGTTGGTGAGTTGTTCGGGTCAGGGCTTGGGAGGGGCACTGGCGTGACCAGCGTTAGCCAGGTCAGGCATGACCAGGCAGTTATCATTTCTCGTCTCGCAGCCAATGGCATAGCACCGTATCACTGCCAGCAGCAAGGCCTGTAGGATACACCATCAAGGTTGCTATTGCGCTTTTTTCTTTCATATATTCACGGCCTTGGCGGCGACCTCCGTCTTTTACGGGTTTTCTTTGCAGCGTCCCAGTAGGGGGAAAAGGGGGAGCCGGGGAGTATAGTAGTGACTGTCTTGACCAGTTTCGGACATCTCCATTCTCAGGCCGCTAACCGTGATCGTGCCTTGCTCTCGTGTCTTGTGCTCGTGTCTGGTTTATGTATATCCTAGAGCCTGCATTCCATCGGTCCTTTCGTGGGTGCCCAGTTTGCGGAAATCGTCAAGGAGCGCAACAAGCTTGCGAGGCTGCTGGGCATCAAGGACTTCGGTGATCCTTACGCGCGCGCGTGTGTGTGTGTGTTTGGGGTGTGTGTGTGTGTTGGGGGGGAAAGGGTTGTTGGGTTCCAACTTCAACCAAGTTTCACGTGTCACCGTTTCTGTTTCCGTTTCCGTTACCTCACGGCATATCACCAGCCAGCGTTATGCTTATCAGCAGCTTTCAGTGGCGAAGTAGCCGATAACAATTACCGACCAGATTTAGATTATGTCGATCCTGTTGACGGGCCCCTCCAAATAATCACACGTCCCCCCCACACCCGCCTCTCTGCGTCAAGGCTAACCAGACAGTCGTCAGACTTCAATGTGACTTGATAATGGGGTTTTGTGCGAGTCTGCCCCATCAAGTCTACAGTATCTAGCAAGCAAGGCGTCATTATGTCATCTTAAGACACATTTATGCTCTACCCCTTGCGACAGAGAGAAAAGCGCTGCGAGCAATTACCGGATTTCCGTGGCAGCTTCAGTAACCACCTTTACTTAAACACAGGACCTGGTGGAGGGCTGCTGGTGGCCCGGAATCGGTGCGGCCTTGGAATCGGTGCGGCCTCTGGAACCCGTGATGGGGCTGACTGACGAGGAAACCTCTCCGGCGAACGACTGGGTGCGGGACCTGGAGGAAGCCCCTGGAGGAGGCGGTAAGCAGCCACCGGGGTGTGGGGAGGTTAAGAGGTGTGGTTTCGGGCGTAAGGGTGTGGCTTCGGTCCATCAATCTGTCTGTTGATTAGTCCATCCGTTGGTCAATCCGTCGATTGGTCAATGGATGGATGCATGCACGCATTTGCAGATCCGTGTGTGATGAGGTATACTACTAGGCTGCACCGGCGGTGGGTCCAGCGCTGAATCTCGAAGACTCATTCGATCCGGGCATGCACATGCGGCTGGTGAATGGTGACGAGCCAATTGCAGACAGTGAGGCGGATAGCGGCGGCCTGCGACAAGTTCAAGGCTTGGGGGGATGACAAGTACTTAACGAAGTTAACGGCGGCCTGAAGTGCCGGCCTATTTTGAGGGCCTGCTTCAAGGCACTGGACCTCAAACGGCAGAGACCCACGGCGGCGAGGGTTGGCGGTACTTCTGGCGGGACCTTTCAGTGATAGCACAAAGGGCGTCAGCAGGCGGGCGCAGGGGTGAATGGGGATGGGTTGGAAGGCATCCACGGATGTGCATCAAGGTCTGGCGAGACGTGGAGGATCTGGGCAGTAGCAGGTCCACGGTTTCAGAAAGCATTGACTTTGCCTTCAAGGAGCAGGTGTGACTGTCATGAAAACGAGCCCTCCATGCGGTTGGAGGAGTTCATCTGCAATAATGACATCTGCGGAATATGAAAATCCCACGGGCCAGTCTCTGAGGATCCCCAACAGCCCTAGCTCAAGCTTTCGATTATAGTTTCATACGCCAAGTCATGGGGTGTGTGTGTGTGTGTGTGAGACGGTGCATGGGGGGGTATGGATGTGACTAGATATGAGGGATTCTGTCCTTCACACAAATGTGTTATTCAGTCAGCCATGGATATGAAGCGAGACTTTACCTCGATAACCCAGGTAACAAAAAAATGATTACACCCGCTGACGGCCAACCACAACTACCAACGGAACTGATGCGCCTGATGGAGAGAACATCGGAAAGTTTTTCAGAATCCGTACCTTCCAAGTGCTGTCCCAAGCGGCCAGCGCTCTCATACGCGGAGTCACGTCATAAGTATGTGACTCTGGAACTATCTTCAGCATGCGCAGTTCACACTCTTGTCCCGCCAAAACCCCTGATCACATGGTCTACCTGCCCGTGGCTGCCCTGGGGGACACGGACTTGTATGAGCTCGCAACCTATCTCATACAACCGTCACTCGTCAGGATTCATCGTAAGGTGTGAAGGCGGAACAAAAAAAACATCCTCAGATTGAAACAGGAATATTTATGATTAAATCCTCTTGCAACGCAGGACAATAGCACGCAGGCATTTCTGCGCACGTTCTGCAAGAGAGGCGCAGACTCTTGGTCGCTGCGAGATGGCTTACGCCGCAGTTGGGGTAACATAGCACATCCTGTGGTGCCGCGAGAAATGAAAGTACGTATGCGGATTGATGCCGAAATGAATGAAACGGACCTGTGAAAACACAACCCATGTTACACCAGGCACGATATGCTTCAGCCCCCTCACCGGTTCCTAAGAAGAATCCTGGCCTTAAATTTCTAGTACAGTCTCTAATTTGGCGCGGTGATTTGACAACGATAACTACCCATCGTAACTCTATCTCATTTTTGTTAGATCCTCTTCATGTGTTCCACACGTGAATACATCGTGCATTAACCCATTTAACGCGATGGGACACAACGCACAGAACACAGCGCAAACAGCACAATAAAACGGTATCCCACATAGTTGTCTAGAGAGCCATCCTAAGCGGTCACGAGACCGGGGCCGTCTGCGACACGTTCCGTCGTCGCAGGTTTGCGTTCTGGGACTCGCCGAGCAGCCGGGCATTGTCGTTGTCACTAGCAGGAACGTCACGATGGTCACAGCCGTCTTCCGGCCTAGGGAAGATTGCCGTCCAGAGGCGCAGCATCATGTATGGAAGGTCCCATTCTTCTGTTAGCAGCACCAAAATAACAGAGGCAGAACGAACCTGATCATTTATTCATTTAAACATCTCATATACAATGCCAGGCCTCAAATGCACCTGGCAACTTACTTATGAATATTTTTATGAGTTCTTGAATCCCTTCATCGTTAAACCTCATAAAAAATCTTTGCGAACCGGGAGGTTCTTGAAGAAATTTGTATCTGGCATATCTCCGCTGCTCAACAGTCAGGCCAGGAATTCCTAAGAGGATTTCCTCGTAGCGTTGCGGCACCTCCATGGTTAAGAATCAAGTTTGAAAAGGAGAGTAGTATAACTGTGAGCACGTATGGCGAAAAGTTACTCTGAATCGATTGCATGCACGAATGCTTCCGTACGAGCGCCCTGGACGTTATAAAGCTCGAGGAGTATTAAGTCAAAATATATGATTTTTTATATCTCCTGATATGGAGGACAGCGCGTATGACAGAATTTTTAACAAAAGCCCCTCGGTTCCGACTGACACCGTTCTCCGACTAAAATGCGGTACTATCCTTAGACGGCGCTCGGTAGCAGACCGGATCGCCATTTTGAGCGGAGCTGAGGAGGTCGGGGCTAACGTCCTCCTAATTTTAGAGTTTGATGGTAAGTGGATGTACATGTACATGTTGTGGCAACGGATCTCATATGAATGAGCACCTGGTGCAGCTTCTAAAATGTTGAATGAAACATGACGATGAATCTCCTATTTTTCAGAAACACTGCGCTTAACGGGCATCATTTTCAGCATACTGGGAGCCGGGGCGGCCATCCTTATGAAGCAGCCCTTTGCGCCCATCGTAGTTGTAATGGCGTATCTTTTTATCTGCGCATTATACAGGCGTAACATGACTGCGCTTAGCCAGCTTACAGCCTGGTGCTGGCCCTGGGCTGGCAGGTCGCCGTGGTTCGTTGTCCCTCTATTTTTGAATATGGTCGTAGTGCCGTTCGCCTTGTCCCTGGCGACGGTATGGATCTTGTCATGTTTGCCGTGGTCTGGGCCGACGTCGAAGTGGATTTGCACGCATTCTTAGTGGCAACAGGCCTCTGCCTAAGTTCCAGATGGTTTCGGCTTTGGGATAGAGCTTGCCTGTTTCTAAGTGCGGGGCAGAACCACGATGAAACCACGAATGTAACGGCTTAAAATGCATATAAATTTTGTCGTGAGATTCCTTTTTATTTGTAGCGTGCTCGAGACTTTCACCCAGGGGTCAGGGGTACGCAACTCCGCAGTTAAGAACCGCTATAGGCCTTAACTGTCAAAAATATGGCTTACAACCTCAAAGTTCGTTCTATCGAAATTAATGCAGGATAGTTTATTTCTATTACATGTATTTTTAGACACGTCTAAGTGCGAAGATGTTGACTTTGGCCGATAACCATATGCGACCTCAATGCCATCAAAATTCTAGCTTTAATCGTAGCTCTGGCTGTCTCAGACACAATCAATTGTCGTAAAGTATTACAATAATATCTTATGCTGCTAAAGTTTTCCCAAGTTGTCCCTTATGCTGCACACCACTCCAAGCCGAGCAGTTAGGAACTCGTCAATCTAAAGCTAAGTAATCGGAAACCCACATTGTTGGTGGTGTCAAAGAAACACGTTCTAGCACCGGTGTGGTGGTGATGATGATAATGATGATCATGATGATGATGATCACAAACTCGTTCGAGCTCGTAAGGACAGACACAAGAAAAAGGACAGACACAAGAAAAAGGAAATCAAGCAGCAGGAGAAATGTCGCATAGGTATTGTACAGGTGTACGATATCGTAAAGTATAGAAGCCGCGCGGACCGGCATACTTGCTCGGCCATCAGGCCCTTCGGTTCCACACTTCACATTTTTATGCCAGACGTGATTTGGTACATTTCAGTATTCCGACATCTTGCGAATATTTTCTCTAGAATTAAATAACACGATTAAGAGAAAGTCGCCTCTGCGCGCTCAAGCAGTAATAGAAAACGAAAACGAAACGAAAAATAACGTGGAACGTGAATATAATATTTTGTCGCAAGCAGGGACCGCAGCTTGACCCAGTCAAACATACCCAAACTAGACCCACTTTAATATGATTCATCACATATTCTTGATTGTCAGGCTAAGCGTTCGCGCCGTGAGGACTGCGGTGCGCTGCTTTAGTGCGAGCGGCAAAGGCGCTCATGGTTCTCGGCGAAGCCGGGCGCAAAACGCTGATGGACGAGACTCGGGTGCTCGACAACCCAACGCAGGAGCAGCTGCTCCGCGGCGCAGGTGAGCTTCATGAGCAAGCAAATTATACGCAGTTATACATCGCTCTCCTTGTTTGCTTTTACGCGTGCTGCCACGCACACATATGCATGCCGGTGGTGCAAAGCAAACCGTCTGCTTTGATTTAAGACGCGCTAAATCGCTATCGCTCCACTGCATGAAAATATGTAGTGCACCTGGTGTCAAATTTGAATTTTCGTCCGTTACTAAGAATGATGAAAGAAGCAGGGGAAGGGAGGGGACGAGAGTTGAAATGCAGCGCCCGCCAGCTGTACAGGGATGTACTGTCTTCCGTGGTTGTCCCTGCGAGCGTCACAATCCCGCACGCACAGCGAGAACTTTACATACGCATGCATGGCACGACATGATGACCCACCACTTCGGTAGATAGTACGTACGGCGCGCGGCTCGCTGCTGGAGCGAGCGAGGTTCGTCTATCTCATCATGCCTTGCACCAATACTTAATACCGGTACTGCATGACTAATAAAGATATGCGCGCACAGTCATTCTCCGTACAGACGTACACAGCACGCAGGTTCTTGATTACCTCCTATTCTGGCACTACTGCTTGTATGTAGTATGTATGTAGTTATTTGTGTGGCAACCACTGACCGGCTGCTCATTCATTCCGTGATGAATCACAGCGGGCGGTGAGGCCGCACGCCGGGCCTTGCTATGCACTGCAAGCTAGCAGGAACATGGCAGTAGGGGCTTGCAACAAGGGTAGGCTTGCTTTGAGCAGTAATTATCGTGATGCGGAATCTTTTCACATTCTTCATTAGGGTTTAGGGCTTATTTCCATTAATGATTCTGTCTGGGGGAACACCTGCACCACGCAGGCGTACTGCTGACGGAACTGCACCTAAGCGGCGACGCAAGTACGTGAATTTTTTGTCTAGGTGTCTTATGTAAGAGTGTGAGCGAGGGTATGTGTTGTGAGGCAGCCTTGGGTTCGATTCGTGCATGGACGGACGGACGGCAAAAATTGATCAACTATGCTGTGTATTCATTTCATGCATAGGGCCCTTTCCATCCGTTGGGCGGACGCTTTAATTATTCATTAAATCTTCGTGGATGGAGCTAACGGTATTACGGTGGCAGTATCGATTCGTACTGCAGCTGGCAGAAGTATATGGAGCAATGTGCATACGAATGAAGAGAGGGCATGTATTATATGACATATTTTTATTATATTGTGTTATTATATATATAATATAACACAATATAATAATCATTATATATTTTATACTATATTCTATTATATCATGGCCGGCCTCAAGGGCAGCCGCTTCATTAGCTTCTTTGCGTGCACCCGTGTATACGCGCGATTCCCAATGGATGAGTTATTGCACTCGGGTAGCTGCTGCAAGGCACTAGTGCCAACAGCCCCATGCCAGCTACCTCAGTTTGCTCTTTTCCTGTCTAGGAAGCCTCTTTAATTGGGTAGCCAGATTGTACGTCATATGTATCTCCTGGCTCTCCGTACGCCCTATCTATGTACGCCGTTGGCATGCACACCATCTAATTGTACTGATATACACACATATATGTATATGTTTGCGTATATCCCACAAGTGGTGTGTACGCAAAGAAACGCCTTTCCTTCTCTTCCCTTCCCTCTCCTCGGTTCAAACCAGGGCTCGCAACCAGGCGAATGGCAACCAGGCGATCCAGAACGGCAGCGCGGTAACTGCCCCTGCTGCCCTCGCTGACGGCACCACCACTATGCCGTGCGGCGGTGCCGGTGATGCAGCGCATGCGGCGGCGGCACCAACTACAGCTGCCGGCGCACCCCCGGGCACTGCAGTGGCTGTCGCTTAAATGGTTGAACGCCCCCCCACGTGAATGCGTAATATTTCAGCACGGAACGTTGCCTTCTTTTCCTACAGCTTATTAGTTGTCGTCTGCTACTTGCACTTGCTTATTTATCCGCGGATGTCTTTGTTCATTCTTGTCCTGCTTTACTTGCTGCTGCCTCGCGGTTATGCACAAGACGCTCAAACTGCACAGTCGGGGAAGCAGTTGATCACCCAATTATTGCGCACGGATAGATAGAGGGTGTTAAGCTATTTAGCCAGCTAGCGGAAGCTAGATACCAGTCACGCAGGCGTGTGGCGTTTGTTTTAGAGCGGACCCACCGACTGGATCATCAAAGGTCGGAGCACGGGGTGAGGACTGAAGTGAGGTCATAAAGTCATCTTACTTTGGCACAAGCATTTATGTTGTACCAGTCCCTGAATGACAATTTGGATGGACCCATGGGTCGTTCGCTGGCCGTCCCTCACCTGCGCGCCGCTCTGTTCACTCTCACACAGGCACGGATGTACATTTTTTCTATGTATTGATCGTGCGGCGGCGGCTTGTGCAGTTCGTTAGTCAGTTTGTGGCACGCCTATGCGTCTTGAGTTCTTAGCTTACATCTGCTGTCGCGTAAGTGGTGCTGCGCTGGCCATGCACTCGCCACATACATGCGGCCTGTTGCGGAATGTTCGTTTGTTGTATGTCCCATTCTCCTTCAGAACACATGCTTGTCCCCGCGTACGTGGGAAATAAAGAGAGCACGAGAAGGAGCGTGGATCAAAATCGGGTGTATCCGTATTCGGGATTCTGATGGCTTACTTTCTAACTCACGGGCTGACGCATGCATGGACCTCTTGGCTCACCGACTGACGGAAGGACGGACGGACACACCCATTTCGCATGCGGGCCTCGCAATTCGCACTCGCCACAACGTCGTTAACGAGTTCTGACGACGTTTGTGAGTGTAGCTTAGTAGATGGACAGACCGACAGACGAATAGAAAGGTGATTGGGGGCCCAGCAGGCGGGTGTACGTACATGGCTTGTGGGAGCCGCTCGGAATGCCGTAAGTAGTCCCGTTCGTTATGACCGCACCATTAGTGTAGCCACACGATGTACATTTTGCGTGTCGGTTGCATCTGGTAAACAGCACCCCACACTAGCCCACCGGACGTCCTTATCTGGCGAATCAGCTACGTGTGTTTCCGTACCAAGGCTTACTGGCACCTGCTAACCTGCTTTTTGTTGTCAATCGATTCTGTGGGCGATGCCGCTGGTACCAGCTGCTACCCGTACATATATATACACATATATATGTATATATATGTTATTAGGGTAGGCTCCAGCTATCTCCGGTAATGTAATGATGAGGGGGTGCGTAGGGTGGAAGGTATCTCATGGTTATATAAGCCATGTGCATGTGAGAGAAAGCCATGTACTTTGATTGAAGGTGCAATACCTCCATCCGCAATGTTCTTAAGCAGGCTTAAGCACAGTAAGGAAGGGAGCTCGCCTACCAATAGATTTTACAGCTAAGCTTACTAAATAAGTGGTTCGTGACAGGGGACACATTTTTTCGGGCACATGCGACAGAAGCCATGCATGTGCTCGTATAGCCGAATTGTACGACAAGGCTATGAGCGCACGCATCGCAAAGTCCGCCGCAGAGTCTATTCAAATGGCGTCAATCCTGCCAATTAACACGATCGGCAACAACATCGACGAGCCCGCTGCCCTTCCTTTCCGTTCAAACCCGAACAACGTATGAGATGCACGATTACAACTACTACTAACCAGCGACGATTTATCATCGGCTTTTACACCGCCAGACTAAAACGCCGCGTCGCTCGTGCGCGCAGGCAGCGCAGGTTTCAAGCACGGACCTTTTTGGCCCAAGAAGTAAATGAAATGCGTAATCTTTCGATATTGAATATACGTATGGCGCAAAGAAACTCGTAGACAGGCCGCTGCTTGAAATGGACTAGACACCACAGGTTCGCGCGAAGAAAAGATCATTCACGCTCTCGCTAGACCTGCCGGAGCGCGGCTTGGCCGGTTTCCCTGGCTCCCGCCTCAGCCAGCTAGTTGGCGAGTCCCGACCATTTCCTTGAACCCGCGCAGGCGTCAAATTCAGTAACCATCGTGATCATTAAAATTTCGCTTGCTAGACCGCAATAGTCAAACCAAAAAATCGCCTCACCAAATCTCAAATGGTCAACTGCTAAATATCAAGCTTTCAATGCACATCCTTTGCCCATATCATCTCGTGCACGAGCTGGGCACGATGCCGCCGTACGAATCCAAGGGGACCCGCGGACAACACCCACATGTCACAGCACACAACGCGAAACGGCCAAGCAATAACCTGCGGCGCAACACCTCGGACCGTTGAAGTCAGCTTCGGCGAAGCATCAGGGATAGGCGGTGGTAAACAATAGATCACGTAACCGGCATCAGGCCGCATCCCATGAAGCAAGTCACGACCAGCCCCCTCTCCCAAGATGCCTCGTCTCGGTCCCGAAGCCCGGACCCGCCGACCGGAAGGCCCGGTGCGCTGACGCAGCGCGTAAGGCCCCTTAAAGCACCACCGCCACCATCACCACTAACATCATAATTTTTACCACCGCCACCATCACCATGATTATCACCATCGCTGCCATCACCACCATAGTTATCAAGATTGCCCCCTGAACGCCATTTCACAAGGTCACAAGGTCAGTACCGCAGCAAGCACGAGTCGATATGGAGACGTGCGCTGTTTGCGGGACACAATGCTCACTTGCCACCCTTGCCGCCCTTTTCCGCTGCTGCCGCGGCCGCAGCCTTCTTGCAGCAACTCTTGACCGGCGCCGCTTCCGTTGGTGCGGGCGTTGGTGCGGCCGCCTGGGCAGGCTTCTTCTTAATCACCGCCTCATGGGCCCAATACAGTGCCCCGCACACGCCCAGGTAGAGTAAGGCCCAGGGAGCCAGGGTCGAGAAGCCCAGCGGCTCTTCCGCAGGGCTACCGCTGGCGCCGCCCCCGCCGCTGCCCCCGCTGCCACCACTGCCGCCGCCGCTGCTGCCGCCGTCGCCGCTGGTCGGTCCGCCGCCGCTGGGGCCCAGGCCGCTGGGGAACATGCGAGCGGCTCCGCCAGCGGGACGAGAGAAGCGCGAGGGAACGTCCACTGCGTGGCAAGCCGCGAGCGAAGGGAAGGGGTCACCATCATATGTGAGCTCCGTTTTATCCAAACTGCCAAGAAGTTATACGAACATGAGTAAGAGGAGCAGGGTACAAAGAGAGAAGCAGCAGAAACCGACGAATTGTTGCAGACACAGAACCGCCTCATGGGCCCAACACAGTGCCGGTGCACATGCCGGCTACAGTGATTGTGTCCGTTGTTTCCTTTTACCCTGTCTGCCAGCCGGAGGTGAATTTCTGCGGCAAGGTCCATGTCATGCGGGTTTGCGGGGTTTAACTTCCAGACATTGATCGGAATGGACCTGCAGCGTTCGTCACGACACGTCCCTTGTTCGCTTCCGTCAACCCAACCAGCTATCCACCCATCTTACCCGCCGAAGTGGGGCCGCTGGCGACGACCACAGTGCTCGACGGCGGCAAGTTGAAACGAGTGCAACCGCCTCCTGGGCGCCCAAAAGACAGCACGCCTACAGCGCCGGCGGCGCCGGGGTCCTGAGTGGGCACGCCTCTAACGGCATGTGCATGGGCAGGCATCACCGGACGGGGATTTACGGAGTTGCGTAAATTACGGAGTTGTGCCTCATGACTAGTTCGGTTCTAAGAAGAAAGGCAACGAAGAACGGGATTCGCAAACAGTGAGGATGGCGCAGCAGGTCCAGGCATCCGGTTCCTGGACCAAGTAGAGCAATCAGGCAGTGAATGATCAAACTGTCGAATGTCGGAGGCCCCCAAAAAGAGGGAGGTGCGAGTACGGGTGTGGCAGGAACGGCCGTGCGGCGCGAAGTGACAAAAAGCGCCACCCCCTTTCAGGACATCCGATGAAATGCATGCAGTCTGCCCCGGCGTCCGGGTCCGCCGAGGGCTGCCGCCGACCCACGGGCCTACACGCACATGGCAAGACGCACCGGAAGGCGCCACCGGATGGCCTAATAGCTACAGTCGGCACATCCCCCTCCGCGTCGGAAGGAATATCATCACCCGACATGACTGCATATCAAACACACATAGGAGATGTTCCCACGTGGCTTGCTGCAAGAAACAGATACAATGTGGTCTAAGGTAGGATTACGAAAGCAGTACATAAGAAGGCAGGTACGAACACAAATTTTATGCGCACAGGGAGAAACCTGCGTACTCTGAAAGGTTGCTGTGGGGATGCGGGGCATCGGTAAAAGGGCGGGTAGCCAAATACATGGATGCAGAAGAGGTCCATTGGGGTCGGGATGCAAGACCGTTAAGTTTAAGGGCAAGCTCGAAAGTCGGAAACGTGCCTCATGACGCCATTTGCCGACCCACCCTTTACCCTGCTTACAGGAAAACCTTGCGGCGCCGCCACCTGGCCTACTTTGAGACGGAGATGCGGCGCCTGCGACACGCAACATCTACGGTAACCAGCATATCTGGTTGCGGTGAGCTGCAATGGAATATCCAAATAAATTCTTACCATATGTAGATAAGCATGTAACGACCGACCGCCGTCCAGCAGACGCGGGTCGCGTCGCCCCCAAGCCAGGGACCGAATGAAGCTGCGTTTGGAGGCAAACCGACACAAAGATACGTTCTTGTTACATAAATCGCTCTACTTTCGGTCCCTGCTCACACCATGCGGATGACGTGTTATGCTGTCCGCATCAGGATAGCCATCTCCGACAGTCAGTGTCAACCAGTCAGAAGCTTCACCCCTACTACGGAAATAATGTATACCACAATCTTGGATAGACTGACCTTCATAGCAGCTGCTATTGAAATGTCGGCACTTCAGGCGCTGCGCTCGTCAACCCGCGATAACAGCAGGTGGAGTCAGTATTCGGGCTCGACTATTTGATAAAACAATGTATTCTTGAGGTTCATTAATTATATATGAAAAGGCTTCAGAAAGAACGGAAGGGCAGATCGTCTGCTGGGCTGCTGTACTTCTATTGGCCCCGTGAGAGAAGGCAGCTCAATGAAAACGGAGCTTACTTTTAGCCTTTTTGACAAATACCATACAAGTGCTGATAGATATTTCACCCTTAATGTTGACGTATGGGAATTCGCGTCACACTTGATGGAGTTGTGCGTTCATTAACATCTTGGGAGTCATCAAGCCCCAACAACTAGTTCTCAAAACTATAAAATACCAAGCTCTAGGACCCGTGTCCTCTGTCAGGTGCAGCCAACAGCCATGAGCTTGTATGGGGACCTCCCGCAGGCCAAGAACAGTTCAAATGATGCTGGCGGAGTCGCTTCGGGGTGGTCAGCCCTGGATTCTAAGCTCATGCCACCGCCGTCTCTTAAAAAGCCCGCCGTGCCAGCATTCAAGCCGCCACCATCCGTCCTCCGCGCTGCAGCTCAGGCAGGAACTGGCAGTGGCCCTGGTCGAGGGGGTCCTGCTAGGTACGTGAGCATGGTGGCTTCTTTGGGTGGAGGAGGGGAGGAGCAAATTACGTCATCACGATCCTCCGTCCTGCACCTGCAGTCTCACCAGAATCTATTACCTGCCAGAAGCGCCTCCAGCGGCTCACCTTCACTCTTTGGGGGATGTTATGGCACCCGTTCTCCAGTCCCCAGTCCCTTTCCCCATGCTGGTCATATCTCATCAGTCCTCCTCGGGCCCGGGTCCACTGCTCCCCAACACCTCACATGCCCGTGTCATGCCCGTGCCCGTGCCCATACCCAAGCCCCCATTTCCCTACCCGGCTCCGTGTCCTAACCGTGGCCGTACTCACCCTATTCATGGATGTCGCCTGGTCAGAGGAATACCGATCACGGGCCGCAGCGGTGGCCGTGGACCACCGCCCATTATTGCCGATAGCACGTCGGCCGGGCCAGTGGCATCTACAGCTGACGGGGCGTCGACGCCTGGGAGTCGGGGTACAACACCGGGCGGCTTCACGGCGGCGGTAGCCGTCACGGCGGCGGTAAACGTATCCAGCTCCGCCACCGCCTCGGGACCGTCAGGGCCGTCGGCCGCCAGCAGCAGCATCTTCTCTCGAAGCGACGGGAGACCCATTGAGGATGAGTACGACCCCATGCGTCCCAATGACTATGAGGAGGTATGTACGGCCACACAGCGGTGGTGTACACCAGGGCATGACGTCATATTCAAGTATGCGCGTCGGTTTATGGTTTCGGATGAACCTTTTTGGATATGCTGTCGGTGTTGTTGTTGTACCGGGGTTCAGGAGCTCGGGTTTCCTTTTTGTTACATGGCTACATCTGCGCGTGTGTTTATTGTCCGGCCGTAAGGTTCCTTCTGCGGCGGGTGATTATCGGCAGGTGATTGCGGCACGGGAACGCGCACGTAAGGCCGCGGAGGCGGAGGCGGAGCGCCTGGCGAAGCTGAAAGAAATGGAGGCGGAAGCTGAGCGGCTGCGTAAACAGGTAAGCACAGGGTACAAAACCGGCGAAATTTTAAGGAGTGTCCCCATGAATGTTACCGTGGAATTGGCGCTGTGTATGGTCGTATTTACCCGGGACGGACGAAATGGGTATTCGACCCACGGGTCGTTCAGGAATTTATGTGGACTGGACTCGAGATTACCCCATTTCAGTTGTTACAGACTTAGGGAGAGTCACATTCGCAGCGGATGGGTTTGGAAAATAGTCCTGCCCCTGTCAACCAGCAACCAACGGTCAGCTAACTACTAACAACTAACATAGTCGACATAGCTGAGGGAGATGTCCTGAGGTTGACCTGCAGGAAGAGGAGCGCGCGCGCAGCGCGGCGGCGGCGGGCAGTAGCGGCACCAGCACCGGCGGCGTCATGTCAATGGAAGAGTACGAGCGGCGGCGTGCCGCAATGGGCATGACAGGCGACGACGCTTTCGCGCGGCGTGGCCGGATGGCGCCCGTGCCGGGCGGGCCGAATGGCGCTGGTGGCCCTCCCGGAGACGATGGTGCGGTTGCAACGCACACCCAGGGGTTAGGGTGTCTTGATCAGATCTGTTGTTTCCTAACTCCCCTGCCCCTTTCCCATCTACCCTCAGGTGGTGGCGGCGGCAACAAGGGTATGTCGCTGGCTCAGAAGCTCCTGGAGAAGATGGGCTGGCGCGAAGGCGAGGGACTCGGCAAGAACCGTCAGGTGTGTGTTTGGGGGGAAGAGTTGTTGAAAAACAGCGTCTGCTCGGCACGACCAACAGCGTGGCATAGATGCAACTCAGTGCCGGCCTCCTCTTGGGGCGCATGTTATTTCTTAGAGTGTTGGAGTCTGTACTCCACAACCCCATCCCGCTCCGAAACCAGGCTTCTCACGGTTTGTTCGTACGCCTATCCTCATCCTCATGCTGCTTCGAAGCCGTTTTCCTTTCCATCACCCGCAACGCGATGTGATCTTTCCCACCGCAGGGTATCTCGAATCCGCTGGTGGCGCAAAAGACCAACCAGCGTGCTGCTGTCATCGTGGAGGCGCCGCCGGCACCCAATAAACCTGGCACAGGCGCCGACAAGGAAGGATTCGACGCCAAGCGGCTAAAAGGTACATAAAGAAACATCAAGCGATGGAATATCACAGCTCACGTGCGCTCACATGCTTTCCTCGCGTGCTCCTCGCATGTTTTGGGTTCCAACCTGCTTGGGAAAAAGTGCCGGACGAACATTTATGTGGTCGATGCGGAGCAGAGCAGGACACTGAGCAAACGTACCGGAACCCGCATATCCGCATACCTTGTGGCAGCGGCTGAGAAGCCATAGGGTTTAAGCATATCTTATGAAAGTAGTTTCTATGCGCAGTATTGACATCTTGTGGCAGCGGCTGGAGACCTTGAGGAAGCCGTTCCCGTCGCTTCTTGCTATCGCTTTGCTATGTTTCACGAATGGCCGCTGTGTCCCCGCCCGTATCACGCAGCTGGCTCCCGAATAACGCAAGCCAGGAAGCTAACAGTCCGCAGGGCGGTGCCGGTCACTGTTCCGCATGATTCTCGCCTGACGGTTCTCGCCCTTATCGCCGCCGCCGCCGTTGGCGCCCTTGTGCCGTACAGGTGCCGTTCTGACGGGCGCTCCATCCCGTGTTATCTGCATGCGCAATATGGTGGGACCAGGGCAGGTGGATGAGGAGCTGGAGGAGGAGGTGAGCTCAAGGCGCGGTGCTAATCATTTTGTGTTGTTCTTTTAAAGAAAGTGGCGTGGCAATTGTCAAAAATGAGCGGGGGAAGCGGAGGAGCTTCTGCAGGAGCTGCGTTCGTGGTTTGCTTGGGTACCCCCCGTGGTAATCTGAAGGGCCTCCCTTGGTAATCTCCGATGACCGGGGGTTTTGCTTTCCTATTCCGGGGCGAGCTGCGGCGGAAGGCAACGAATGCGGAATGTGGAAGTTGCATGCATGCATGAATGAATGAATGAATGAATGCAGCTTCGCGTACTAATGATCGCAGAGCGCAGTGGGCGCAGATACGTATGCGGTATATGTCGTATTGTCTTGTTGGCAAAGTCACGCAGGACAAGCCGTACGTGATTATTTTGTCCTACCGCAGGTGGGGCAAGAGTTGACCAAGTACGGCAAGGTCTTGGACGTGCTGATTTTCGAGGTGACAACCCCTGGGTACCCAGAGGTAGGCAACACGGGTGGGTTTTCTCGTACAACGGACAGGAGGGTGTGTTCGGGGCTTGAACAGGAGGAAGGCAGCCGGTTTGCGATTTTGGGGAGCATCAAGGCGACTGCCCGTGAACCTTCCCAGCAGCACGTCTTCCCATCGTTCTTTCTACACAGTTCCCAGACGTATCTATTTAAAAACACACGTCGATATATGCGGATACACCATGCGTGTTTGTTTTCCAGTTGTGCCATACTGGTATGTACTAAGCTGTCTGCAAGCAGCTTAGTAGTACAAAATTTTGGATTATTTTTGGGTGCGGTGGGGAGAAGAGGACGTGAAAGGATATTTTTGTTTTCTGCACCACCAGCAAGACTCGTTAGAGTTGCCGAAAATCTTCCTTTGAAGGCCCGGGTTTAATAATTTATTCCAGAATCGAATTATAGCGAAGTCAGCGCATCGTGCGAGATGCACGAAATCACATGAGATGACAGTGCAGGAGCCCAACCAAAATGTTTTCCTGCACGCGACCTCCTCATCACTACTGCACACAGGAGGAAGCTGTCCGCATTTTCGTTCAGTTTGAGCGGCCGGAGAGCGCAACAAAGGCGGCCGTTGACCTCCAGGTGGGAGCTACTATAGGAGTAGTCTGATACTCTCAAAAAGCTACAGAGTCCTGGGACACTGGGATCTCTCTCTCTTTCTCTCTCTCTCTCTCTCTCTCTCTCCCCCCCCCTTTCGCCCGCATCCAAAATTAATTACCCGCAAGAAGAATACTGACCTGGGAAATATCTAATCTCTTTGCAGTCTTAAAGGTATAGGTGGATGATGTTCACATGCGGGACGAATACGCCGTTCCGTGAAGCTCCCTTTTCGCGCCATGTGTTCCCTTCCTGACCTTTTGCGATCTTTTGCTGTTGCGGTCCGCCGGGTCTGTTTTGGCGCCACCACGAACCTTACATCGCCTCACACGGACCCGTCCTGCACACCGCGCGCCCTCATGTCCGGACACCAGATATACTTACCGCTGTATTAACACGATTGCTTACCCCCGTCACGGCGGCCCCCTCCTTCCTGCCTGACCTGCCAGGGCCGGTTCTTCGCTGGGCGGATGGTGCGCGTGTCCTTTTTCCCGGAAGATCGCTTCCTCGCTACTGAATTGGCGCCAAAACAGGGCGAGTTTGACTGATTGAACTGCACCGCAGAATAGCCGGTGCAGGCTGCGGGTTCTAGGGTTGGCAGGACATGGCCGTGTGCCAAATGTACCTACAATAGTACGTACTACTGAGTCTTTCGGATCTGGATTCCCGGGATCTGGTGGATCTACTTGAGAGCTGATGGCGGCATGTAAAGTTTTGCAACACGGATTTGGTACCTCAACCCGTACCCTTGCGTTCACCTGGCCGAGCCTGGCGGGGGAATTTTGCAGTGAATTGCGTGCTGCAAGTTATCAGCCGCTTTGGGAACGGTCGGGGACAGCGAATGCAGTGTAAGCTAGGCTCAGGGGCATGGAGGAAACAGTGCCTTTGCCGGAAGGGTATCGAGTGATTGATTGCTGTGTTATGCAGCCATATGCACTGTGCGGGTCAAATGCACGATGAGCCACGAGTAGCGTACCATTGAGGATCGTCGGAGATCACGCAGACGCGTGAGTCATGCGCTGCTGGTTACACCAAGTTACTGTAAGAAGATATAGTTACATGCATTTAGATTCTACCCGCACCAGTCTGTGTGAAATCCGGAAGAGAAAGGAGCTTGTGAGCATGTCCGCAAGGTCCGTGGGTCGGTCAAGTCACAAACAATATGTTCAATGCTCTTGCAAATAAGAAGATATTTAACAGTTTTGCTAGTCACCGCGGAAGAACTAAGATAGAGTTACGGTGGCCGACCGGTCACTTTTGCGCGTCCATATGAAATCCATATAATTCTCTTGTAATGCTACTTGTTACAATAATAAAAAGTTGATTCCGTGTAATAACATGCTAAGTTGTAATTACTTTTAAGGCACTGCGGTAGGTCGGCCTGAAAGGCGTCGCTATAAGCCATGGCCCATTCGGCCATGGCTGGTGCGGGATCTTTTCCTACAACAGTTATGCCAACTGTTAGCAGTAGGGTGATGATGTCCCCTTCCAAATTGGCATATGGGAATGTCCACGCTATGGCACCATCGCCGGGAGCACTTGCGAGCGGACGTCGCTGCTTTAAATTATTAGATCAAACGCGTAGTCACTGGCCAGCACCATTTGGGCCTCATCGCTTAACATCGCGTCGTGACTGGCGCTCCGTCGCCGCCAACTCGACGCCAACGCGGCACTTCAATACAAGTTTTGACCCAGCGAAGTCAAATATCCCCGAGGAGTACAACTTTGTACAGCCGATGCTGCTCCGGGAACCGACTGACGCCGAAGCCAAAGCACACAACGTCGCCGTCGCCGACGTGGGGCCTTATGCGGAGTTTGACCCCACCATCAGCCACCCGAAGGACTCCTACTGGCGTGGACCAGCACCGGAGGGAAGCTTTATGGTCGGCAACAAGTACGCACAGCGGACGCGCCTGACGCCTCTACGCGTACCGGAGCTCGGGGCCACTGGCCCTCGCAACCCGTTGGCACGCATTCTTTCACCATTTCCTAAAGAGGACTACTATGTAAGTCCCGGGAGACTTCCAATATTGAACCATACCTACCCACCTATATTGTCCTCCTTTTCTGGAATCGCCAGGCGATTTGGGATAGGGTCGTATTCCCCTGCGAGGAGTTAAGAGTATTAAGAGTACTCGCCTTCGGGTTCATGCTTGGATCACTGCATAAACCCTATCACTATAATCACGGATCTGTCTTACTGCTGCATATTAATTACGGGAGGCAACGGACTGGACGAAGCTTACACGGTGTGAGCCTTCAGGTTTTGGCCACCTGAAAAAACGGAAGGCGTGATCTGGAAACGCAATCTGAAAACATGGTCGTGTTTTTTCCAGGCCGTGGAGATGGACCTTGACTACGGTCGCGAATGGCCCCGAATCGTGTGGGAAAACGGCAGTCTCGTGTTGCGACCGGGCTTTCTGCAGCCCTTCGTGGACCCGGACTACCCGCCCTACTGGCTGCACAGAGGCATTGCTAGATTCGAAATCTCATCTAGTGACCGGGTAATGCAGGTATGGCGCGCATGATGGTAATCGGAAGATAGCAATCGGCGAGGGTAGTTAGGAGGCGCGTGAGGTGCGCATTGCGGGGGGGGAATGGGAAGGGGAGTGGAGAATGGAATTTGGTGGAACGTATGAGGGGGGGGAACTCAGGGTTATGGGAATGCATGGGATTAGACTAAGCAGACAGACTAGGCAGGTGTTTCTTACTATATCTAGCCCATTCTAGCCCAGTCTTTCGCTTACTCCCCTTACGACCCACCCGACTGTTTCCATCAGGCCTTCGTCGGTGGACTGTATGCGGCTGTCCTGGCGGCCGTCTCTGCCGCACTATACGCCTTTAAGCCAGCTCTCTTGGCAGCCGCGGCGGTCAGCTGGGCACGCAACACGTTATCCGTAGCAAAATGGGCAGTGTTGCTGGGTTTGGCGGCAGTGGACCGGATGTACCTGTACTGGGTGTTTCTGGCGGCCAAGTTAGTGGACGGGGTACTGGCGCGTCACATGCCGCCGGTGCGGAAATTTTGTTGGGCTAACTTTGCGCTCTGGTGCATATACCTGGCGTTCAGCCCTTCCGACTGGGCGCTGCTGCCGGGACTGCTGGGGTAACGTACTGAGCTGGGGATGCCAGTCGTGGGGCGCTTAGGGGTGATAGGGAGAAAGGCGTCAGGATGAGCGAGGCTTAGGTGTGAGCAGGGACGCCTCTTTGGTGGCATGGTTTGTGTGGCGAGGGAGGAGGGGACGGAGGAGCGGAAATTTCGAAGTTCGTGCCCATACGGAGGATATCGGCGTGGATACGTGGATGTGGATGGGCTTCGGCTATGAGGAGTCTGTGGAGATTATAAGAAGTGCGCTCCGGGAGGTGTGCCGGTGCTTTCATGGCGTGCGTAGCGGAATTATTGTGGCGGTGGTCAATGTCTGGAGGCCTGGGTTAGTACTGCGAATCCACTGTCGGCGTTGGGTTTCGTGGTCCCGTAGAGGGGTTAGCGCCGTTGGGCGAGCACGTGCTATACACGGACCTGGGTTGTGGCTGTTGGGTAGGGCTGTGACGGCTCCAAGGGATGGAATGAATATAAACGTCAATCGTATAGCGCTTCAGTTAGCGCAATTCATAAGACCTGGGAGATTGATTTGAGGCAAGCCAGGAGGGCTCATGCCCCACATCATCTAACCCTGTTGGATAGCTTGGGCCAATCTGCGCCTTCTGGTTGCGTTGGCCGCTCACTGGGCGGCGGTATCACAAACACTGTGTCATGGTCAAGGACTACAGCGCGGCTTTGGTGGTTGTGAAGCCTTGCCCATGCGCCAAGACGCGTGCCCAGCGACAGTCATTGATGGTTTGATTTCCAACATCATCTGTTCTTCCGATTTAGCTAGGTCAGGTGCTGTCCAGCGAGCGCTTTAGAAAGGGGGAAACCAATCGGATCAAGGTGAACCTCCTCGAGGACGCAATCCAGTCCAAGCCCGATAACAGGCAGACATCTTAAATAAAACAAAGCCACCTTTATGCGAGTGGTAAAAGTTACCGAGTTCTATGCAAGCCTAACAAACAACATCTTTAGCTGGTTTTCAAGGCTAAAGTTATTATATTTGCAAGAAATATATGTAGGGCTGCGGATTTTGCATTTGATCAGCGTGAGATGAAGCCATTTAGCACGACAGCGCTGTGCACGGCTTCCGGCACCCATCCCATTTGATTTGCCTAATTACTAGCTTTAATTGCTGATTGTTGTTGTACTGTAGGCCCCACAACACTTCCACCTAGGGGCGTTGCGGCGTTCACCTTTTGATTGCCGACACAATGCTCCGCAACGCTGCTAGGCGGCTGCTGGCCGTAGGCCTGCGCAACATCAGCACGTCAGCAAGATGCCTTGAGGAGGTTGCGATCCCGGCGGGCCCGAAGGAGTTTGCTGAGGCCTGGGCCAAGAAGGCGCCTTCCACGCTCGCAGTGCCCGAGTTGCCGAGCAACTTCACAAACGTCAGCACGGAATTACAGACTCAGGGAGATCTGTTCCCTGTTAATTTTTATACGCCACACAGCGTCCTGGCCGACGGCACCAAGAAAGATGGCGTGACGCTGCCAGGCATCGATGGCTACTTTGGAATTAAGGCCAATCACGTCCCCATCATTGCGCAGCTGCGGCCAGGAATAGTGGAGCTGTCGAACGGACCGGATACAGAGAAGTTTTTCATCAGCGGTGGCTTCGCCTTCGTCCATCCGAACGGTGTTGCGGACATTTGCGCCCTTGAGGCCGGCACGCTAGACCAGTTTGACGGGGCCCAGGTCAAACAGGCCCTGGCTGCCGCCACGTCGGCTCAGGGTCAGGGCGACGAGTATGACCAGGCCGCTAACCGCGCAGCTCTGGAGCTGTACGGCGCCCTCGACTCCGCTCTGGAGAACAAGGCATGATCCAGCAATCGCTAGCTTTGGATGCCGTTACCAGCTGTCCATACCCGAGCGGAGCCAACAATATTCCGGGACTAAATTGGCGTCAACACTAGGCAGATCAGCGTGTGTCCGCAAGAGCAAGGGCGGTGCGCGTTGTTGCTTAAGTACTGTAGAGGTGGGTGCCACGCCTAGGGACATGGAGCTGGAGGGCAAAGACACGGCTGATGCAGTCATTAGTGGGGACATGTGGCCCGATGTTTGGGTTTTGGCAGACGTAGTGTAATTTTGCGTCAGGAGACAGGTCGAGGTGCTTGCAAGCAGTTGGCATCGTTACATGGCGTAAACGGCTGTGCTGAATCCTATGTTAACTCCACGCAAGTCTCACCCAAGCCCACCGTGTGTTGATCAAGGACCGTATTCACGGAATCACGGAAAGAGTTACCACGGGTATAAAAAACCAAGGTGTGTGTGGTGAGCCTGAGCCGCCGTGCACTGCTGCCTTTTCGCTGTGTTGTGGTGTCATGCAAACTCTGTAAATTGTGTGGCACTACATCTGGAGAGGGACTTGTGTCCTGGTCTGATTCCTGTGTTGGCGAAGTACAGATGTGGGTCATCATGAGTGCCGCAAGGCCTAATGTACGTAGGACCTTTCCAAAGCCAGGACAAGCTGCTCGCATGTAAATTGGCAGGCTGACCACTGTTCGAGCCATTGCCTGGAACCCTAAACTCATTTTTGCATATTTCCTGAGCGTCTGTATCCAGGTTATGTTTGCCCAGCACACTCTATGCTTGCATGCGCCGCGAAACTTGTTATCGTCTTTTATGCAGTGGTGCGTATTGCACGGCGCACGACAATTAAGGCAATACTAATACTTCGTGGTAATGAATGGCAGTGACACATTAACGAAAGTCCGTGACTCTCTGGGTCTCGAGGAATGCCCAAACCCAGTCCTGGAGTAGGGAGGCCATCTATGCCAGGAGCCGACGAAGCTGCAATGGCAAACAGGTACAGCGGCGTTGCGCTATTTTACGGGATTCACGTTTTCCTAACTATGAGGGGACATACCTGCGTTAGTTTAAATCGTGGCGCGACTGCCAAAATCTAAAACCGCGGTTTCTATCGGATTTCAAGACAGCCCATTCCGAAACCAACGTAGCAATTATGTATAGGTGCCCGAAACATTTGAATGCACTACTTTGGACCTTGAATCTCATCGGGGAGAGCGACATAGCCTATCGGTTAGGAGGCTTCGATTCATGCCACCCCAGAATACGGGAGGCGGTTTGCACGACAGGTAAGAACTATACCGGAGAATCCTACGAACCAGCATCGACTAACATTCTCACAATCTTCAGCCTTTCCATTATGTAAAAAGGTTCTGCTATTGGATATTAAGCTTTATGGGATGCACAATCAGTAATTACCGAGAAATTGACGCGCCGGTGGTACTTGCAGAACAAAATTTAGACCCTGAACCGCTTCTCCCTTCGCCTGTACCACCAAAAGTGGTGATGGAACGGTCAACGGATGAATCGAGAACGCTAGCCGCGGTCGACACTTTGGAAATTGAACTACGGCGTCTCAGTGTGGGGCCTGCCGATTCACAGATTACAGTTACATCGAATGACGATGTTCAAGAGGAAGATAGCAGCTCGAGCTCTTCGGAAAGTTCGGTTGCCCTCCCCACCGAGTTATATCCCGGAGATGGCACTCGCGCTGGTCCGCAGGAGACCTTAGCACCAAGCGCGCCGGTCGCGACCGATGCAGCCGTCGGGCTGCTCTACGACCATTCCATGGAACAACACTATGGCCCCGGTAGGTTTGGATGGACCGGAGTGACCGCCGTGCCGTACCCGTTCGTTGCGTCCTATCGTCGTTTAAGGTTGGTTAAATGACGCCTGTCCACGCTGAGCCTAAACCTTGAGACTAACTGGGTCATGTCCTGAAGAATCTTTCGTGCGCCCACTGCCCAGAACGTGCATACTGGCGTAGCCTTTTAAGGTTTAATATGTTGCGGCCGGTATTAAAACTCAACAATCCGCCACGCAATCCCTAAACACTCTCTTCGCATATGAGTTGTAGTTGGTGGGCTCATAGGTCGCGCGTTTTTTTCGTCTTTCATCCGTCTAATCACCGTGAAGGGCGCTGTCTTAGCTAGCTGGCTTTCACGGCTGCGACCCACATCGCCTCTTTCCGTTATGGGCCTGGCCGCTATACAGCATGCCTACATCCTGTCCGCTGGTCGCTCCCATACCCGGCCCCTTACACACACGTTCGGCAATTGCTGCCCAAACATCAATTTGTATTGCATTTCTACAATGCGCAACAGATCACTTCGAGCGGCCCGCCCGCATTATCCAGCTATATGCCACACTTAAAGAGCAAGGCCTTATGGACCGCTGCTGGCACTTGGTGCCCCGTCAGGTAGGTGTTGGGGGGCCTGCACAGATTGCCACCCGCTCAGTCTGAACACTCAGCCTGGCTCCCTCGTTTTCCTTTTCACCCCTCCCTCATCACATCCCTCCCTCCACCACTCCCTCCATTCCCGCTTTCTTGCTTTTACAACATTCATGGCATGGCGTTCACGGCTAGTAATGAGAAAAATCCTGCACGGCCATGACGTGGCTGCATGCCATCATCGAGAGCGTGCTCCATAGTCCCCAGGTGGCTGTAACGGACACGGTGCTATTCACCCTGGATCATCCTTCATTTTCACCCTGGATCATCCTTCATTTTCACCCTGGATCATCCTTCATTTTCACCCTGGATCATCCTTCATTTTCACCCTGGATCATCCTTCACAAACTAAACTTTAAATATGAAGATTGGTATTGACCTAGTCTAACCTATTCGTATAAACGCATGAGTCAACAAGTCATTATCAATCTTATTATTTAAATTTTAGCTTGTAAAGGATGATCCTGGGTGAATAGCACCACATCCGTTACAGCTGTCTTGGGACTCTGGGGCACACTCTCGATTATGGCGTGCAGCCACATCACATCACTGCAGCTTTTTTCTTGTTACTCGCCATGAACGTCATGCCATGAAGTTCATGAAGCCAAGAAAGCAGGAATGAGTCGCATGAGTCAACAAACAACATCAACTTTGGAGCACAACAAAAATGAGGTTTCTGCCGTTATGGGTGCTCCCAGGATTGAGGCGTCCGGCCTGGCCTGGCCTGGAGTTGGGGTTGAGGCTTTGTTTTTCTGTGTCTCTTAGAGTTTTAGGGTTCTTAGGGTTACCCTAAACCCTAAAACCCTAAGCCTGTGTCTCGGACATCTATCGCCACTTCCGTGTTTTAAGCAGGCCAATTTGGGGGACTTGGGAAATGCTTAGGGGACTTCAACGGGCATTGCAGCATCTGACGGGCATTCCATTGTGTTATATCTGCTTATGATGTGGCATTTGGCTAGGGGAGGCGAGGCCCTGTGCCTGATAATGGTCCCGGATAGTGGGAAAGAACAGCAAAAGCGAGTGGGTGGGGCAGGAAGGCTGCAAGGGGTTGGCGTCTGTGTGGTGCTTCTGGCTGAGGACGACGTGACCCCGTCCGGCTGCCATCCCAAGGAAGGTTAATAAGAAACAGCCCGTCAGCGCCCCTATCTTTCCTCTGTATTCAGCTAAAGGGCTACCATTAAGAAAGGTTTTCTATTACATACCCTAGTTAACCCAGTAATACTTGCTCCCTGCCCCGCTCTGCAAGCTGCGACTGCCACATGATTTGCCAACTCGCCATCTCACTATCTACCGCATTCCACGCATCGCATACGGTTCATGTGTTTTGGAGCCATGTGCTTCATGCTTGAGCTTCTTCGTACTAAATTGGAGCCATGTCGTGGTTGGGAGCTTGGGACGCTGCATTTATAAAGTTCCTGACTTAGTGCACAATGTTTTAACCTCCTTCACATTCACACATATGCTTGTGTTACCAGTCGCCGTTACTCCAACGCCTGGTACCCGGTTGTCTTGCCACTCTTGCCGCTGCACGTATGTTCCACGCAAAGGCGATGGATGAGGAGTTGCTGCTTGGCCATAGCGAGGATCACATCCGCAAGGTGCGAAAATGGGGGATGGGGTTGGGACCGGAACTGGCGAGGAGGTGGGAGGAAGGAGCCGAGGGGCGGGGAGTTGGGAGAATGGGGGCACCTGGATCGGCTATTGTTGTTGCTGCTGCTGCTGCTGCACTCTGCGAGGCGAGCAGCCGAAGCTGCGCCATGGAAGGGAGATAAGCGGCATAGGCTCGCATAATGCCCGCAGTCTGTCGTCTGCGCATTAGGAGATAACCTGATGGGGGCTGTTTCTCTCTGCCTTTGCCCATACCTCCCAGCCTCATCAACGATGCACCCACCCCGCTAGTGACGTGCCAAAGTCTCCAGGCGGATATACCAAATTGCCAACTCTCCGTCTGGTATATTATGCCTTTACTCCCACTGTGATGTTAAAAATGAAAAATATGTCAGGCGCATTTGGTTTTCATCCATACCCTGCATAAGGTCTCTATACCCAGGCATGTACTCGCACCTCCTCTTCGTCGTCCCCACCTCCGCACCTACCCTAAACGTCCCTAACCCTCATTTGCCGCTCACCCGTGCCTCCATGCCAGGTCGATTCGATGTTTTCGGAGCTGTACCCGTCGAGGCCTGAAACGTTGGCGGATGCAGACTACTGTTACGCGGACGGCCGGATGGGTGACGTGTACATCTGCAGGGGGACGGCGCGGGCGGCGCGGTTCGCGGCAGGGTGCTGCATACAGGTACCTGATGCATACGGACACGAACGCAGTCGTGTGATAGTCGCTCTCTGACTCACCACCTCCTTCACCACCCTCCCTCTGTGTGTGTGGGGGGGGGGTTATTGGGCATGGTGGTTGCTATAAAGTTAGCGGATGGCGAATGGACGAGGTCTGACACTGCTTAATGTGTCGTGTGTCTGCGTGGAGAGCGAGTCAAAAGAGAGAGAGAGAGGAATCTTATCCGGGTGCTCCTGTGGGGACCCTGGGATCCGACGGCTCCTCCATCCCTCCCCTTTACGTCAGGGCTTGGATGGGGTTGGAGCTTATCTGCACCTGGGCCCCGGCCCACCCCGATTCTTCGGACCGTCCTTTTCCATAGCGCTCCCCGTGACGCACACATGTACACACACACACACACAGGCTGTGCAGTCGGTGCTATCTGGAGCCGTCCGCGGGGCCATGGCGGTGGTTCGGCCACCTGGTCACCACGCGGAGTGCGAGCGGGCCATGGGCTTCTGCTTCTTCAATAACGTAGCGATCGCAGCGCTATCAGCATTGCAACACCCCGGTGGGTCCGGAAGGTTTTAGGGCTCAGGTGACAATTATTACGTTAAGGTCCGAAAGCCCTAAGCCCCGAAGGTACGTAGCGGTTGTCGACAACCATGTTGACCCTGGCTTGCGGCCCTAGATTTCAGATGTATGCAGCAAGAGGTTACGGCCGGTCGCTCTGGGAAATCTGAGAATGCGCACGCCATTGTGTGATTGGACAGCTTCCATTGGTAGCCCTGGCAAATGGTCGTCGCGCGGTGGCAGTGGCGGCGGTGATGGTGGTGGTGGTGATGGTGGTGGTGGCAGTGCGCGCGCCTGCACACAAGGCGTATGCATTTCGTTATTACGTAATAACTCGATGCTGTCCCGATGCGCTGTTGCGTTTTCCATTTATCACGCAGGTATACGGCGCGTGGCGGTACTGGACTGGGACGTACACCATGGCAACGGGATTCAGGTGCGTAAAATAAGAGAGCTCTCAGGCTGCGGAAACCGAAAGACACGGTACCGCACGCCATGTCACACCCTTGCGGCATGGTTTGCTCACAGGGTATCGTACATGTGACAGCAGTTCGCTTTGCCTAATCACCGCGGCTGCTATTGCGCCCGCCGTCCTCTCCGCCATGGCGTTGTGCTGGTCAGCCGCTGCTGATGGGTGCCACTCATTCCAGCCCAATAATATGCAGGTCACATTCCACACCTATGATTGCTTCGTACCATCACTGATTCTCATAACGCAGCTCCATCCCCTTTCTTTTGCCCCCCTAGTAAGATAAAATCTCTATAAGTCGCTCTACACCTCTCATTGTGTACCTTTTCTCCAAGCCCCTTACTTGTCTCACTTCAATTCCCACTCTGTGGTTCACAACGCCTCGCGCCTCGCCTCATATTGGCTGGCCATCCTCCTCTCAGAATATGCTGCTCCATCGGCCCGACGCGCTCTACATCTCAATTCATCGTGACCCGAAACGCTTTTACCCCTACACGACGGGCTTTGTTGGGGAGGCAGGGGAGGGGGCCGGAACCGGCTTCAACGTCAACGTGCCGTGGCTGAAGAAGGGCATGGGGGACGGAGACTACGTGGTGGGGTCGTGGGGATGGGCAGGGAAAAGGGATGGGGAGGAGAAGTTAGCAGCGGCTATGTGCGTGTCTCCATCTTGCAAATGCATGGGATGAGGAGCCCAGAAGATGAGGAAGGACAGCTGGAAAGACAACCTGAAATGGATCCTGCCATTTGGAGGGCATCCGGAGAGAGCCGAGGGCCACATGCGTTTTGCTTAATTTCAACAATTTCAATGAGTTATGCGCAATGCATGGAGTGTGGAGTGTTACATACTACTTATGGATGTCCCATTTATACCCGCCACGCAAGCAAAGGTGCAACGCCGCTGAATATAATATTGTTCACGAATCTGCCCACCATCGTGTTCCTGCAAAGGCCGCCTTCTCGCTGATTGTGGAGCCCCTCCTGGAGTCTTACCAGCCCGACTTAGTCATCGTGGCTGCGGGCTTCGATGCTGCGGATGGGGATCCATTGGGTGGCTGCAAGGTGGGAAAACATGCAACATGTTTCCCGCGAGCTCAACAGCAACACAACTCGCCACCACATTTCCCTGGCCGGGGCTTTGCACCCAAAGAATTGTTTTTGTGTTATAAAAGGGGGGCTAAGAGAGTATGTGACCGACACAAGAAACGAACCGCGCTGATGCGATAGTATCCTTGGCGCTGTACTTCTGCCTTGTCGGTGTTTAGCTCTCGTCACCCCGTCGGCTTGCCATCTCATCACTGCCCACATATCGACAAGTTTCTACCCATGTAATTAACACGCCCACCTGCCCACCCCTGGTCCACCCACAGGTGTCTCCAGACGGCTACGCCTGGATGACGGAGCGGCTCATGCGGTTCGCTGGAGGACGGCTAGTGATGGCGCTGGAGGGCGGATATAACAACAGGTATGCCTAATGGATCGGATGCGGATGCGGATGTCCGTTCCCGGCCGCTCTGCCCTCTTTCCTGCCCGTCCATCTGCTTCTTCGTAGGAAGCCCGAAGCCTCTTGTCCCAGGTCGGGGCCCCTAAATCGCTATTTAGGAACTGGAACATCCGTAGTGATAGTTATCTTCCCGGAGGCTGCTGCACCTTGTATGTTCTGGCGTTCGTTATCATCGCATCACTTTCGAACTGCATATGGTCGGTATCTCCGACGCGACCCGACCCGACCCGACATAACGCAATCTGAACCGACCTGACCAAACCAAACCGACCTGACCAACCGACCTGACCAAAAATACAACGCAACATACACAACACATGAGGGTATTGGAATATGACCCTATCGGTAGCTTCTGATGCTGGTGGCTTTCCCCCCTGGTAATTCAACACGCCCATTGGTTCCTATGCCCGGGTCGCGTTGTTTTTCACCACCTGTTCCTCTGCAGGGTGACGTCTTGGTGCGCTGCAGCCTGCGTGAGGACCCTCCTCCAAGGAAGAGCCTCACCACCACTGCCGCAGGACAAGGAACACCTGTGGCCCTCTGAAGCATACAACAGCCTGAAGACGGTGGGAGTAATGATCGGTCTTAACCCCCTTGATGCATGGGGGAACGGTTCCTCATTGTGGAAGAAGGAATGGAACCGACAACGTAGGAGGACAACATAGTGTTGTTGGGTTCAGTTAGGTGGCCGGCTGCCGAAAGAGCGAACCAAACAGTTGCGGGCGGCAGGTAGCGGGCATGGGGCCAAGCGCGAGAATGGAACCGGATTTGGATGGAGTGTACTTGCTTGAAGGCGACTTATCACAATCATTATGACGTTACGGTATTTCTACCCGCGTTCGCATGTCGCCCATGAGAGGCGTACGCACGTGCATACGTGCTGTAGACGCAAACGGCGTCTGTGCCAGCTGAGGTAACAGGCAGAGGCCGGATTTCCGCTCACCGGCACCGCCTTGTCCCAAAATAGGCCGTTCGAAGAAGTCCGCGTTGCTGTCGCATCGTGCGCCAAGAGGATCCTGACGATACGAGTCTTGTTCACCATTTGTCGTGAACCTCAATTGAGGAAGGACGCACGCCATCATGAGATCGCTCACATTCACTTGATCCATGCTGCAAGTGATGCCATCTTTTATCCCAAAACAACTTCTGGCGCAACATGCCACTCCCTCAGGTGTACGAGTTCCAGCGCCAGCACTGGCCCGTGCTTCGAAGTCGGAGTTGGACGGAGGCCTGGGAAACGCATATCAAGGTGTGACATAATCTGATGAATTACAGTTTTCATTCGTTTGGATCCAAGTTTTAAGATGATGTCATAAGGAGGATGGGTATATGAAACATGCCGTTTTTCCTCCCTTTGCCCCCTGCGTCGTCAGGGCGTCATCCGTATGTTGGGCGAAAATGTGCGCGCGAAGCGTGCCTCAGGGGGGAGCAACAATGGCACCAGCACTTGTGCAGTCACCGCATCGTCACCGCAGGGTTCCGGAGCCTCTGGGAAATGGGAGACATTAGTCACGGGGCGGGGCGAGTCAGGGCAGTCAGCTTCAGGGACGTCACAGTTGAGCAGTTCCGGGAGGCTAGACGGCGATGTCACTGTGCGTTACAACAATACCGACGGTAGCAGCACCAATGATGGCCAAGGCCATTGCAGCGGGCCGCCACTGCCACCACCGAAAACGCAGCAGCAGGCAGCACAGTCCTTGCAGGAGGCGTTCAAGGTGCGCAAGGCAGCTAGGGATGCCGCAGCGGCCGCAGCCGCGGCATCATCTGGGCACCCGGGCAAGTCATCACCAATAGCTGTTTCCGGAGCAGCTGCTGTGCCATCACAAGCCAGCGTTTCAACTGCAGTGGGCTCAGCTCAAGGACTTCCGCAAGCGAATGCTTAAGTTCCGACAGTCAGGGACTGATCCGGTGGTGGTGGAAGTCTCTAAGATCTACCGATATGGGTGATGGCAGACGTGTATGCTGCCCCGTACTCAGCATACCAGCGCGTGTGGGACGTCTGCGGCCGTCGGCCAGAGTTCGTATGCTAGCGATGGCAGCGGTGGTACAAGGAGGCAGCACTAACGCGTAGGCAGATGCAGTTGGCATCCGTTGCGGCGGTTCTGTGTGACGATGCTGCGCAATATGCGCACACGTAAGACACGAGGATGACCACAACACAGGGCGCTGATAGTGGCGGGGAGTTATGGTAAGGGGGTGAGGTAATATGGTGGCTCGAGGCACGCTTTCAACTAGATGGACAGCAAGCTATGTTTATTAGCAGCATCGCAGTGTGGGTCCAGTTCCATGCACCAGTTCCATGCATGATTGGTACACAACCAATTGCTGTATGTATATGTATGCGCATGAATAATACGTGTGTATTTCTTCTTGCAATCTCATATGTGTTTATATGTATGTGTGCGTCCATCCTTCACTGGCTTACTGTATGAGGATACGCCGGTGGCTCGTGAGCTTTCGATATAGAATATGGAAAATCTAATGCATTACGTGCTACCGGACGCGTTGTGATATTATGTGGCGCTGTACTGTAAACTGTGCGAGGACAAACATGCAACAAACATGATCAAACAAGAGTGATGGATGATGCGACGTGTCTCTAGGACACGAGAATAGCATTTTTGTACACCGGGCTGCGAGGATATATCTTAGTATCATTACTTGTATCGGTATATGTGTGCGCAATCTCAATGTATATATGTCTAGGACACGAACTGCATGAACTTGCAGATTATGCTGATGGGGGATTCATTCTACGGCCTCGACCCGCACTAATACGACCTCGAGGTCAGGTTTAATCGATTGCCAGCAGCTTTCAGCAAGTGAGCGAATGGATGGAGGAATGGATGTAAGGGTGGGTCACTTTGGCACTTCATATGACCGACCGCACTTGTACTGCCTGCCTCCATTAACCACTTGGCCTGGAAGCCCGCACTGCGTCCCATACGTACACGTATTCCTCAGAGCGTTGACTATACCCAAGCCTGTGACGGCCTGTGTGGTCTGTGATATGATTGGCCCTGAGGTGGCGTTCTGGCAGGTTTGCTATTTGCATATCGTTGCCGTTTAATACTTTTGAAAATGCTTGTCCAGTGCACGAAATTCGTGCAAGTGGAACGGAAGGCTTTGACAGAGCTGTAAGTAACGGCTGGTTCTGGAGCGAAGAATCCTAGGTACCTGGGGTCTGCAGTTATGTGACTAATGATCTACCTTTGCTTTACGGCCACTCTATATTGGATTCTGACGATTGAGTCTACTGATCGGAATTTCGGACTGCAAGTTGCCAACTTGCCATGATATTTGGAGCTCGGTTTTGTTAGCACATACAAAAAAGTTCTTAAAATCTCAAGGGAATTTGGGGATCGGACAATGGAATGTCCCTGTTAGCCTGTTTTTTTCTTCCTTCCCAATTTCGCGATGGCAGTACATGGACGTCTCCACTCCAAGAGCACTCATGCCGAAATATACCTTAACCCATCCTTTAGCAACCTCAAGATACGGTCGCACAGCCTTGGCCTTCGACGGCTGAAGGCATCGCAAAGTGTTTCCCACTGCTGGGTCCATCCTCCGCCGTGCTTAGGATACTCCCTCTGGCGAAGCACACGGGACCATGAACTCACTCTTATCCGCTGCAGCGGATGTACATCATCACAAGGCATCTCTGCCGGTACATCTTTTGCAGTTGAAGGCCGACATCCGGAACCTAGTCCTAATTCCCAACACCCAGCCATGGCTGGTCTGCGGTTGACAGAGATACCTCTGGATTTAGAACCCGTCTCTGTAAGTTGATTCATTGCGCTATGTTATGGCTGTGAAGCTGGATAACGGGAGTGGCCCACATGCAAGTATGCATGTACGAATGCGCCGAGGCCCCAGGGCTGTCTGCACCATTCGGGAAGAATATACAGGAGATACCATCAGGGCATGGTAAAAGTATATCCTTTGCCATTTTTGCCCATCCTGCCAATCTCCATTCTTCCTCAGTTTCAGCTGGCGGTGGACGAGCTGGAACGGCTGTACGAAATACCCCTGATTGCCCCGAGGGTCTTTCGGAAAGTCGCCCGCCAGCGGGCGCTTGCTGCGGCTTGGGAACTCCACGCGTCCGCGCCTTCAATAGCAGGGGTTGCAACGTCAGGACCAGCACTAGCGGGCGCTGCTGCTGCGGGAGTAGCAGCTGCGGGGCTAGTGGCTGCGGGCGCGGCAGCTTCACCATCCATCTCACCCTCCCAGCAGCTGATGGCTTGCGACACGGTTACCGGGGATGTGGCATGCAACGATGCCGGCGTGGTTGGTGTGGCGACAGGCTCGCCACGAGCCTCAAACCGATCCGCCGTAGAATCGACGACGGCTTCAACCCCCACGTTTCACACGTGCACAGCAGCTACCGGGGGTTTATCGGGTTTCCTGGTCTCGGAGCTTGGCAGCCGCGGTGCTTTCAGGGGCGTATCACCGTTGGGGTCTACCACGGCAACGGCTGTGTTTGGAAATGGAGTGGGGGGGGTTTTGCAACCGCCGTCCCCGCCGCCGCCGCCTCAGCAACAGCAGCAACAACAGGATGGGGAAGCGGCAGTGGAGGCGGAGGTGGCAGAAAGCAGCCAGACAGTCGAATCGCTGAACGCCGACCCACGGGACTTCCCAATGCTGCCGCCGCATCGCCTAGCCACACTGTTGCTGGATTGCGCGGCGCGCAGAGTGCCCCTACGGATCTCTGTTTTACAGGTGTGAGTGTAGCGCCGCCGTGGTGCTATGATAACGAGGGTGTTGACAGTTTACCGTTGACGGTTGGGTCTTACTGGCGGGTAGAGATTTTATTCAAATACGAGAGCCCTGGCGCCAAGCATGTAAGTTTTGAAAGCGTCCGAACGATGGAAGCAGGTTTCATCCTTACCATCGCCGTTGTCGTGATCGTTAGTCGTTGCAGTGAATTTAGCATGTCAAGGTGAAAGATGATCTTGCCCTACGTCACGGTGGCATGTTGACCGTCCTGTTGCTGCATTGAGTCTGCTGTCCCATATTAAAATATATAACCCATATTAAACCCATATTATAATATATATATATATTATAATATCATAAGCATGTTGCTATGATGACGCTGCTAGGGTTACGGGTCGAAATTCGATGTTGGAGCTCACCGCACCCAATATGAGTCCGTCGCATCGGTTCCGGATCTTTCATTCCCAGTGCCCTTGTATGGATGTCACAGGCATACGCCAAGCAGGTGTCGTACAAGGCTTCGGAGCTGACGGCCGAAGAGATTGTGTGCGCGCTTGAGGGCCTGTCCAAGTACAATTTCCAATCATCACAGCCCCTGGCGGTATCACGGAGCGGTGTCGCGGGCAACACCGGGTCTCGCATTGGCGGCAACAATCGGTACGACAGGACGCGGCGACCGTCAAATCAATGGGCTGACTTAATTCTCAAATCTCTCCTCGACCCTGTGGTCTCGGAGCGAACGACGCCGTCTCCAGCGGTGGAGCAAGCTGACTCCGCACGTGCGAATAGGAACCCCGGCAGTAGCAAGGGTAGCCACAAAAGCAGCCGTCGCAGCAGTGGCAATACTTGGCCGGATCGTTTCGGGAAGGGATCTGTCGGAGGGCGCCAAATGGGGCTTCCGAAAGTGGTGTCTCTGGAGCCATCCCGGTTTGTGCAGCTGACCAAGGTACTCGTACAGCTGGGCATAAGCCCACCACCGGACTGGATGGACGGCTTTCTGTACGGCTCTTCACATATCGTACCGCGGATGAACGGCAGCGATGTTATAGAATTTCTGGAGTTGCTGGCGGCTCTGTCGGCGGCACCGCCGGCGGCATGGTGGAATGTCGCTCTGGACAGCTGGCCACCGACCACGCCCCTGCCGCCGCCGCCGCCGCCGCCGCCGCCGGCGGGCGGACGCGGCAGTGACGGTGATGGTGCAGAAGCTGCTGTTACGTCGAGCGCGGCCGAACCTGCGCGATCACGATTCGTCGTCGCTGATGTGGGACATCCCGATGGTACGGCATCCGGAAGTGGTGATGGTTGGTCCAAGATCAATCGCTGTGTCAGCGCACGCAAGGACAGGAGTGCTATCAACGATGACGCCGGCTACGGGGATGCTTCTCGTCCATCGGATCTTGACGTCAGGTCTGCAGTACTGTACGGCATCTCACGGCTTGGCAAACCGCACGGCGCAGGTGTCCCAGCGCTAGCGGCACGCCTTCCCGGCTGGGCCCGAGCCACTCTGTACGACATTGCAAGGGCGGTGTTGGTGTCCGAGTATCTTGCCTGGGGAGCCACCGCTAAGGAGCCGTACGACTCCAGAGACGGGTGGTCATCTTCGCCACCATTTTCAAGCAGCGGCGGCGCTGCTGCCGCCGTCATCGCTGTTCGTCCTGCTCGGGGTACCGGCACTCGTCCGGTCGGAGCTGCGGAAGCTGATGCCCCAATGGTTGAGAGCACGACGACAGGCTCGAAGCCGCAGATCTCTATCTCACCGGCTCGGCCTCTGGCAGCTCCTGCGCCGCGTGTAATCGCACAAGCCCTTGCCGCGCTGCCCGCCGTTTTGCCGAATGCTTCGAGCTGGGTTTCGGAGCCGTCAGGTACGAACGATGTGTTATTTTCAGCCCAACAAACAGCCTTAAACATATCCCGCATTCACGTCATATTCCGTTTTGTTTCCTAACCGTATGTACCGTACGAGCCGTACCTTAAATTACACGCTTGTACAGGGTTTTTTGCGGCAGCCGGGTGTCCTCGACAATGAGGTCCTGATATTTGCAGGTATCGTTGATGAAACATTTTATATGTATGTGTGTATTGTGTATTGTGTGTGTGTGTGTGTGCATGTGTGCGTGTGTGCAGGACATGGGAGCGGGGTCTTGGCGGTGCTGCTGACGGCGCTGGAGCCCCACCTGCAGGAGCTGCCACCGGGACTCATGCTGGACCTCCTGAGAGGTGAAACACGGGCCAACTAACAAATCGTACTGAGGGAACGGAAAAACGGAAGAAATAGAGGAAACGGAGTGGCGTGTGACGAAAGCCGGTTGTTGCGGTTACCAGGGAAGGCCAACAGATGGTGAACGACAGATGCTGACACAACCGGCCCAGGGGTACTGACATGCGCAGCGCCAAGCGTAATGCAGTACAGAAATTGAGTCAGAGTGCCCTAAAGCCTGCAGCCCTGCTCCAAGGGCCGCCAGGGGTATCATATGTGTGTGTATGTGTATGTGTATGTGTGTGTTTCTCTATGTGTTGTCTGCTGCGCTTCGGAAATTGGATGACTGGCTCGTGAGATGACACCGGTCGTGATACCGATTGCGGTGTGTCGTATAGTACGTTATCTGCCGGGCTCCAAAGAGTACGACTGACTGTGCACCAAACTGCCCGCCAAGCCAGAGACACACACACACACAAACACAAACAAACAGACCTAATTATGGCATGACCTTTGGACTTCTGCCCACCCACCTTTCCTTTTTGGGTTTTTGCGGTTACGATGTTGAAGCAAAAGAGACCTGCACGTGCCCAACACCGGTGGTCCACCTCCAGGTCTTGCCACCAGCCGGGTCCATCCCGGCCCTCGCTTTCTGGTGGTGCACGCCATGATCCTGAAGCGGAGCTCTACGATGCTGACGCCGCGGGAATTGCTGCTAGTGAGTTTGGTTGTGGTGTACGGCCCATATGTGGTTTTGTTAGTTCTGATGCCGTACGCACGAGTAAAGGATGTATACACAAGCAACGTACATACAACGAAAACACGAAGACATAAGTTTGCGAAGTTCGCGAAGTCTCCTTTTTTCGCGACTCGGTGATTACTTGTCTCAATTTTTTGGGCAGAAATAAACGTACGGAGACATACAGACACATATATAAGCGGACGTGTTTATGAATGACGACTAAACCTCGCAGCTCAACCAGTATTGCTGGGGCCTTTGGTGATGCTTGACATTGATAGTGATGCAAAATTGCATGTCCTTACGTACCATGCACGTGTAGTCCCGTGGTTTCATCATCCATGACCCGTCGGTTGTGGGTTCGTTGTGAACTAACGGAACCGTGTATATTTATAAGCACAGATATTAAGCAGAGTGATCGCGATGGTGCCGTACTTATTTAGGTAGATAGTTGCGTTTTCGTAAAAACGTGTGCCTTTGTTTATCTCCTCAGGCGGCCAGGTGCTACTCCAAGTTGGGATTGACATTGAAAGGTATGCAGGCAAAACTCGGGGGGGGGGGAGGAAATGCATAACCTGAACTTATTAGCCATATTCTTCTGTTATTGCTATTATTGCTTCACTTCCCATCAAGAGAAGACCGAGTGAAGCAAGGGTGACCGAATGGTCAGCAGCTGCATGTAATGTTTTGTATTGGATTCTACGCGGGCTCACGGGCTATCCAGCCAGCCACCAAACGTACGTCTTTTCGATTCATTTTTTGGGTCCGTGTCGAGGCACTCCACCGTGCCCAGTAATATCTTCGTTGCCCTTTGCACTTTTTGTAGTTTTGTTTTGTTGTGCCCCACATGCGAATGTGCTGCTGCATCGTTGCAGGTGGGCTGCGGGCAGCAGTTCTACGCGCACTCAAGGCATTGCGTTCCGTGTAGCGGGAGGAGCCCTCTGTGATGAGGCCAGCAATAATCCACTGACATCGGCTGTACGAAAGCAGGTAGCGATGTGGACGACACGAAGCATTCCCGAGCGACTTGCTTTCTGTATTGCAGAAGATTATATAGAGCGTTCTCTGTATAACATTATATATGTACACATATGTATGGACTAGTTATCTACCTGGCCAGTCGAGGTATATGATGTTTCCTGTCCAAGGCAGGGTGAGACAGGGTACGGCCGCCGTCAGCTCATCAACGAGTGATCAAACAAGTGAGGGCCGGGACAATGAGGGAACGAACGAATGAACGAGCTCAGCAGGCCCATCTCCTGTTGAACGAATTGAACGCAAGATATTTCGAACGAACAGACGGCTGGCCAGCAGGTCCGTCCGTCCATATCGAGTTTGTTCCACTGTGATGAGGCACTGATGAGCGAGGCACCACCGTTGCCTGGCTTGAAGCTTCGGTTAGCTTGACGGAGAGTTGACAATTTGAATATTGTATGTCTCCTGTCACATACAGCACAATCCGTGATGTGCACTCCTCGCTATTACGTAATAATATATAAGGAACCAATCACGCATCGCAGTGTCTCATGAGTAGTCATGACCCTCCAATTGTTTGGTCCCAAAGGCATTAGCTAGGATGTTTGCAAGCAAGGAAGGACTAATGTGCAAACAGTTTCACAACGCACAACCCGAAGCACAGATGGACTTTTGGCTGGAGGACCAGAAGTTGTATGGATCATCAGTCATCAGATCACATGTTCACACCTCTACAATACATGTTGTTAGATAGAGCTGCTGCAGCTGCGGACTCCTGCATATTGCATTGTAATGATATGTATAAAGAAGAAGAGTCGATGGTTATGTATTAGTTATTAAATAACTATCATCACACTTTATATTCCGCTCTCCACAGCAACCTCTGCACGCCGGGAACGTTACGACATAATTAAACAATATGCCGTATGAGTAGTGTGCGAGTCATTCAAGGCATGCAGCCGTCCATGTGCAGCTGATTTTGGTATATAAACCTGCGGGCTATTAACTGTGCTCTTGTGCAACCTGTGCGATGTATTTCGTTATGCACACTTCACAAACGTGCCATGTTTCATAAGCTGAAAATCCGGCGGCAGCGATTTTTCCGGCGGCGGCGATTTTTTCTTAATCATTGCAACAGTTCTCTAGATGAAAGAGGTACAGGGTGCTAAGGAAATCTGGTATTCGGAGCTAATACGGAAATTAAATTGGTCATGAGCTCTTAACTAAACCCATATAAAGGTAGGCAAAGATGATATAAAAGCCATGGTATTTAATGTACATACTGTCTTGCCTGGGCTAACCCTCAAGCGAGCGACGAGACTTGCTGCCTAAGTCCTTTCAGCTTGAACGTGCATTCATACACTCTTAAGCATGCTTAGATAAGTTGCTCTGCTACCAGTGTCCCCAACTCTAAGACGAATAAGATGGAGAGCGATTACTATGTCAAGCTCATTTCATTGCAAGCACCCCCGTCCAAGAGCGTGGAATTTCTTCGACTACTTCACGCCGTCGACTGCTTTCCCAGAGGTGAATCGCTATGGATGAATTTATATTACTATTTCCTTACTGACTTCCGTCCCTCATGTCCGTGCTCAGGTGGCTTGTACACGGGATACTATGCAATAGCTGCTGCAACGCGTTACGAGCGGTTCTGGGTAGAAATAATGAAAAAGAAACTCTCCGTCGTAGCGCCGCCGCTGGACATTGCCTTCGCCTGGTGCGTAGACTTGCGAGGAAGTTGACACATTTTCAAAAGTGTGAAATTGTTGGCATTTACGCATCTCTTCTCAGATATGGCATTTTTCTTCTTCCGATACTGCACCTGTCTTTCTTGACTGATAGACCGGAATGCTAAGTGGTGTGAAGTTGGCGAACGATCTTCATTTCACCTGCTTTTTCACAATCTCGCTGTGGAAAATTCATGTTTTAATACGTTTATTAATTTCATACATATTCTCCACAGGTTTGTCCACCGGCAGGACCCGGCGGCCTACCAGAGTGCAATGTCCGGCAAAGGGGTGACCGAGGTCCACCCGCGTCCAAGCAAAGCCTTTGCCTTCGGGCCCCGACCATCCGACAAGAAGTCTTGGAAATCCGTGGCTTCTAACCACCCCGCCTGGCCGCCACCCGCTCCCGGTTCCGTGCACAGTCAAACTTCCGGTGCTACGGCTTCCGTACCCGTAACGTTTGCGAATCAGGTGGTGAGTAGCGAAACTTCATTGGAAATGTACACGATGACACTGTTGCTGTTATTTTATGCCCTCACTTAACCATATATCCTTGTCTAACGCTGATTTGGGAAAATGCGCACATGATGAGCGTGGTGACGACTACTGTCCGGAAGCTCACATGCATGCATAAGCCCATTTTGACCCCTCTTCATAGATGTCCCTCTCGGCCGCTACTGCCACCTCAGCCCCTACTCCTCCCTCCGCCACCTCCCGCCTCTCCACACATACACAATCGAGTAGATCAAACCCCAATACCCCATTCATCTTGCACTCCCTGCCTGCCCAAACAGGCCGCCACCATGGGCCGCTTCTCACAGATGCTCAAGTCATGGTTACGGCCGCAATTCCTGGACCGCAGCTTTCTCACCCGGGCTCAAGAGAGGTAGAGTAGATAAGTTGTTGGTGGGCGTTTGTCTGGTAAAGATTATCAACAGCCGCTGATAGATTTTATATTGATATGAAGTAAGAAAACAGCAAATAAAGAAATAGATAGACCGACGTCAAGCAAGTACTATCTATTAGTATTCGTTATAACCGGTATACATATGAATTGGCATTTTATCTTGATCTTAATAATAATATTACCTTAAAGGATTAGTCAGTCCAGCTATCCAGTAGTGTCATAATGCATCGCGACAGGCTCCCACCTCCCGCCACCTTACTTGCATGAAACACTATCGTCGACAGATACGTCCGTTTCTTGGAGCTGTCCCGAGATCACGTGGACAAGGTCTTGGTCCCAACCGCCGACATCGCCCTGATTTGGCACACGCATCTGGGGCTGAGCGATGAATATGCTGCGACATGTAAAAAGATGTTCCACAAGGTCAGGGATGATCCCCTGCGGCCTGACTACCTGTACATCACAGACCCGGACAACCTGGCCGCTGCGTACGATGAGACCGCGCGGCTGTACCAGGAAAAATACGGTACGTTTCTAAACTATGATGTTTGGTGCCCTTCTCGGCAGGAGCTGCATCCGCTCACCTCGATATTAGTCATCATTGATTTCTATTTTATAAAGATGCCAACGCCTTGGCTGGAATCGCTTGCGTCCTACCTAAGCAGGAAAATATCATGCCCGTCCCATCATGCGCCAATGAATGCTCGGCTACATTCACCCCACCCGCCAGGGCAGCCGTACGACACTCCCGAGACGGCCTGGTTGGCGGACGCGGTGCCGTACCCGCTGGTGACTGCCGCCAATCCCCTGGCCTACGCGCTGCATGTGTTTGATGACAACCCAGACAGGGTGAAGCAGCAGACGGCCATTAGCATCGCCCTCCGAGGCGCCGGACTTGCTGAACCCCAGCCGGGAGCGCCAACAGTCCGCAGCGGCGCACATGCCCTGTACTTGACATGGCTAGCGGCGCACCGGGCGTATGAGTCTTACGACGACCTCACCTGCAACCGGTGCTGCTTCACAAGCAGTGCAACGGTCAACCAGAAAACAATACGGTGCGCAACAAAGTACCTCAAAATTCATGGGGGCGCACTGACTGTTTGTCTTTTTCACTGCATCTGTGATATATCTTAGGGGCGCCTGTATGTACCAGTGGTGATGCTATATGTTTATGATTTATCTTCCGATTTAGGATGGCTCATCATCTGCCAGCTGATTATAGTTGTTGGTAGAACATTAGGAATAACGAAGCGTGCTGCGGGATGCTGTGGTTGCGAGCCGATCCTCCGTCTTGCTAGCATCAAGGTCTCCTCTCCGTCTCTCCATCCCAGCAGTCCCTAAGTAATGCGTAATGAGCTATGGCTGAACAATCACTAACCGCATATACGCACCTCTTTGTTATATTATATCTGCAGCGATGTGACCTCCTCACTGGTGTCTATCGCATATTTTTTGGAGTTGCCTGATATCGACACGGTACGTAATATATATGTGGGTATCATACATACAGGGGGAAAGTAAGGGGAAGTAAACCTCAGGCACACACACACACACAGGTGCAAATATACATAATGAACCTTGCCTTACTTGGGATAAAACATCTATCTGCCAGTATATATTAATGTTAGCATATGCAGGGGTGGGTCAGCCAGCACTGCAGGGTCGTCAGCCAGCATCTGTCACCAGCACGGAACAAATGCTTCTGCATGATGAACGAACGCTTTGTTCATCTGTCCATATATAGCTCCTCCTTCATTTACTAGGAACAGGCCAAATGAGTTCAGCCTTCCTTCCTGGTTCATTGTGGGGTCCGTCAACAGCCTTGCCTCTGTAAACACAGCACTATGTTTATTGGGCAATATATCTATAAAACTTCTATCTAGGAATCAGTGGAGTTTATTTCATTGCTAGGTAGACAGGCGTTATTATCAATTGTGCCCTCTCACTCCGCAGGGTGCATGATAATGGGTGTATGTGTGTATTGAGTGATCATTCATGTTTATGCATTGTGCAATTGATCTTTATGCAATCTATCTTTAATGCCTTTCCATATTCTTTGCATCCAAAGAGTCTTTTAAACCGTTGCTTTTTGTCGCTTCATCATGCATGGCCTTCAGTTCCAATCCTACACTCAGGCAGGATGTCAATTCAGGATTTTTCAAATGAGGCCCAACATCTATTTTGTCGGCAGATAATTCGTGCAGTGCGGCATGATAGCCATGTCGATAATATATAAATGGCATGCATGCATCATTTCCAACTATCCATGTGCTATTATTTTTATGGTTTTTAAATCAGGGAAGATAGCACTATCCAGCACTGCTTAAGATGGGTTCCTTGCACCAGGGTGCTTAGGAGCTAATAAAGCTTAATGCTGCGTCAGATTTCCATTTTCAGTGAACTTAGTGCGTCATAACAATGATGCAATCAAGGCTGTTGTAGTAGTTGAGAGCCGCAAAGGCCTCTCGGGATGTTGATGGCGTGTATCTGCACATCTATATTGTGCTAGAGTGTACGACTACTACAGCTGTCCTCCTCCTCCATCACCTCCTGTGCATCACTTCAGGGGCGCTGATAAGAATTTATTAAAGATTAATATCGTGCATTCATATTAAAGGTCACTGCTTGATTTTTTCTATCGTCTTAATCAAACTGTAAATCTGGAGTTTGCTTGATTATACCTTCCAACTGATGAAAGGGCAGCATGTGGACATATTGCTCTATCTACCAGGCTGTTGAAAGGCCGTTGAAGAACGATCAGTGTTGTATTATTTGTCACTGTGTGATTGAGACTGCAGACACTGGCTCTATATGGCTCGTTCTTCACAATTGCCGGATCCCAGCAACCATTAGCAAGCTATATGTTGCATGGTTCAACTGCTTCATATGTTGCAAATCGTTACTGGTATTACTGGTATTCCTGACACGAGCTAACCCACGCACCTACACACTTAATTTCATCTTAATTGTACATTTACTTTGCACCTTCTTCATTACGTACCTTGCATGCAGCATCCATACCTGATGGCGATCGTGTGCAAACCTTCGGTGGGCCATGACTGGAAACCGTCGGCGGCCCTTGAAGGTGGGCCTTATGTAGCTTATAACTGGCGACTGATATCCTTAGTGTTAAGGATGTCCCGGGGCCCTCATGGTTACGGGGAGGTTGTAGGGGGGTTGTAGAGGCTTTCACCCCCCCACACACACCTGTTCCTTTATGCAAATGTAGGCAATGTAGTATCCTGGCACCCTGTCCTCAACTTCTCTTGTTCTGTATTGACTTTCTTTTACTTCGCCTCCACCACCTCATACTACTCGCTTGGTCATATTGCTACGGTGCAGCTGTTGGGCCTACAATATCGGTGATGGCGCCATTCTCCCCCTCTGATCCCGCTGAGTACCTCCACGGCCGGGCGTCGCACCTCCTGAAGGGCCTTACACAGATGCTCGCACTGGCAATGTCACCACCACCCCCGCCACCACCTGCAGCCCCGCATCAGCAGTCAGCATCACCAAGGCTCGGGACGGCAACAATGGTGGTGCCACCGCTGGACCCATGGGACTCTCCTCTGTGGCGTATTCTGGTCGCTCAGGATATGCGGATCAAGGCCCTAGACCACTGCTCCGCAGCGTGGAAGCTCTCAAACAACCATGGTGTGGGGCTTATGCAGCACACATATCAGGTGCGGCGGCACAAACACCATGGCTGCTACGTGTACAACTCATGTGACTATTACACTGCCACGACTCTATACACGGTGGGCATCATGTATATGGAAACGTACCCCAACTACGGCTGGACTGACAGTGGTGGTGGAGGTGGCGGTGGTGGTTGTGATGGCGGCATTGGTGGTGGGGGCGGCGGTGATTGGGGAGGTGGAGGTGGCGGTGGGGGCTGTGGTGGTGGCGGTGGAGGTGGAGGCGGAGGTGGTTGCGGTGGAGGTGGGGGCGGTGGAGGTGGGGGCGGTGGAGGTGGGGGCGGTGGAGGTGGTTGTGGTGGTGGGGGCTGTGGCAGTTGAGATTGAGGTAGAGATGGGTACGGTGGAGGTTGGAGTGACATGTGTTGATGATGAACTCTAGTGCCTTCGTTCTTCACCCTGGAGCGTCATTATGCGCAATGCTACTGTCTGGCTTGGCTGACGAAGATGGGCCTCACAACTGTTCTTGGACTGAGCCGGCTATTTATCGTTCTGGTGGCACGAATGCTTTTCCTACCTAGTAATGTAATGTGAGAGGAAGACCGGATATTACTATTATGGTAGGAGCAGGGGTTTTCGTGCAGGAACCCTAAAAAGCGCAATATGAATCCACACCGAGCAGCGGCCGGCCTTATATTCGGAAATCAGCGGCATATACGCATATTTACTCTGTAAGTGGCTAGACTGTACGACGCAACGTTTCAAGGCTGAGCTAATACGTTTGGTAGTAGACATGCTCTGGGGAGCACGCACGGTTTGAATGTTATCTAATGAACATCTTCTAAGTTTCATATATACACACTTCCTTGACTTTTGCTTATATATAATCTTTGAATATTCATGATCTTTATCTATCTACATAACGTTTCCTCAAGGCTAAATGAGAGTGCACGGTTGTTTTCTCAAAATTATTGACGGGTGATGAAATCAAGCTTTTATATATGCATTTGACTACCGCTTTCAACGCTGAAATGTATGGTGGTTGTGCAGGTTCTGGGGCTTGCTTGCTGCCCCAGTTCCCCGCACTTCCACCGTTTTGATGTAAAGGTAGATTATTGTCGAGAAAATTAAAGGCAGTAGAATATAATATTTGTTACATTATACGGTATATAAGGAAATATTGTAAGTAAAGAGGGAGCAGTTCAATATAGTCGATATTGTTAATTCCCCCAAGATATTTCAGCCCAGCTGAATACTCCCCTGATTTTCCTCCTACATATATTTGCGGTGGCCAGCAGTAAATATTTTCGGTCACCCCAAGCATCTCGTTCATCAGCTTGCTAGCAAGAAATTTAAGGGGTGTTACACTGTGGGCGACTCACCCTGCAAAGACAAGCACCGGGGGTCCTGACTGGACCGAGCCACGGCGCAGGGGAGGGGCACGTGGCTTTGGGCACAAGGAATGTATGCTATGTATGATATGTACTATTGTCATCCTATCAGTATACTTTATGTTATCCTAATAAATTGAAAGGGTGTATCCTGGTAATCTGGTACCGCATGCCAGCTGCACCGCATGCCAGTGGCACCATGCATGCTCCAGCAGCACCGCACGGCAGCAGTGGCATAGCACGGCAGTGGCACCGAATTCCAGTGGCACCACACTGCAGCTGCACCGCATGCCAATGGAACCACATGGCAGCAGCACCACATGGCAGTGGCACCAGCAGCACTGTGAGGCACTGGCACTGTGCAGCAGCCGCACCGCACGGCAGCCGCACGACATGGTAGCAGCACTGGCAGCAGCTGCGCCACATGGCAGCAGCACTGGCAGATGCTCGCACTGGCAATGTCACCACCACCCCCGCCACCACCTGCAGCCCCGCATCAGCAGTCAGCATCACCAAGGCTCGGGACGGCAACAATGGTGGTGCCACCGCTGGACCCATGGGACTCTCCTCTGTGGCGTATTCTGGTCGCTCAGGATGTAGTAGTCGTACACACTGTAGGATAATATAGATTTGCAAATACATGCATCAATATCTCAAGAGGCCTTTGCGGCTCTCAACTACTACAATGGTGGCGAGACGGAACGTCAACTTCAAATCCTGAGGTCACCGGTTCGACATCTATGAACAGTGATGTCTCGAATTTGATGAGATTCAGGTTTTCAACGGAAGAGTAGTTGAACGTTAATAAGTCTAGATATTAGGAAAACCCATAGTTAATCGCGCATGTTGCGCATAGTTAATCGTATACGTTGCGACGTGGGATTGAGTAAAACCTTCCCATGGCCAGGGTGGGCAATGGTTAACATTGGTTGATGGGGCCTTAGCGCCCGGGACATGCCCTCCAGAGGGGGGGTAGTGTAGTAGTCGTACACACTCTAGCACAATATAGATGTGCAGATACACGCCATCAACATCTCAAGAGGCCTTTGCGGCTCTCAACTACTACACAGGATATGCAGATCAAGGCCCTAGACCACTGCTCCGCAGCGTGGAAGCTCTCAAACAACCATGGTGTGGGGCTTATGCAGCACACATATCAGGTGCGGCGGCACAAACACCATGGCTGCTATGTGTACAACTCATGTGACTATTACACTGCCACGACTCTATACACGGTGGGCATCATGTATATGGAAACGTACCTCAACTACGGCTGGACTGACAGTGGTGGTGGAGGTGGCGGTGGTGGTTGTGATGGCGGCATTGGTGGTGGGGGTGGTGGGGGCGGTGATTGGGGAGGTGGAGGTGGTTGTGGTGGTGGGGGCTGTGGCAGTTGAGATTGAGGTAGAGATGGGAACGGTGGAGGTTGGAATGATGGGTGTTGATGATGGAACTCTAGCGCCATTTCTGCCCTGGCCTTGGTGTCATGCATGTGCAGCACTACTGTCTGGCTTGGCTGACGGAGATGGGCCTCACAACTGTTCTTTGGACTGAGCTGGCCTTATTCAGGTTCAAAGAGAAACAGGATGTAAGATGTTGTAGCACCATCCAAAAGCGCTAATAAGTAAAGAACTAAGACAAATATAGATACTATGTTTATCTTGTTAAAGATTATAGAGCTTTAACCATAAGAAGTTACACTATTACAGAAACTCATCAGATACGTGCACGTACCCTCCCAACCAATACCCCAATAGGGGTGGTCACTTAATATGAAGGCTATTTGAACCATAATTCCCATCGGACAGAAAGATCCTGTACGAAAGTAAGAGTCTAAATAAACAGAATACAGAGCTCGTTTTAGCTCTCTTGGCAACAAGGACTTAAGGTCTTTGTAGAGGAATCAGGACGACCTGCTAAGCAAGCAAGTAGATAGAGTCCTGGTTATCAGGAGTGAAACCGCCTAATAAGGCATTGCGACTAACAGCTATGCCTGCAACATAAGAACACCCTGGAGGCAGGCATAGCCATACGAATATAGATCTAAGGCGGAACTCTGTCCTGAAAGCCTGTGCTTGGCGGGCCATACCCATCCTGAGACATTACCTTCACAAATTAATTGCTCAAGAATATGCTGGATAATCTGTTTTCCTTTGGGGGTTGCGTCTGCAACAGAAACCCTCATTAGTGAAGTCTGTTGGACATACATCTGCGATCAGGCATGATACATAGCGATACATATGTGTTGTGTTTCCAATAAGGCCAGCTGCCTGTTTGCCTCTTTGTCTATCTGTTTGTCTGTCTTTCTGCCTGTCTGTGTCCATCATCAGCCCCGGTGATATCCAGACATGCACATGCTAATTTAACGAGCATTGATTGATGTGGTGCCGACCTAAAAAGTACATCCGGTCCTATCTGTTGTATCTCTGTTATATCCGCCTACATGCAGCAAAGGCCCGATCGAAAGATGCCCAGATAGACAACTGGCCATCTCGGATACTAACCGTAGATATCCTAATCAGGATGCTACACTAACAAGAGCCGCAGCCCATTTGCAACGCGTCCATTTGCAGCTGCATCAGCTCAGCACGTGCAGCGAGCAGCTCCTCATCCACCGCCACTGCCCCATCATCCACAGCCGCACTGGTGCCATTGCCACCACTGTGATCCCCATTTCTGCCTCCATGCACGGATTTCACCACCCCCGCTACCTTGTGTGTAAACGACAGGAGCTCCTGCCGTACATGTACGGCATCAACGCCTCCTGGCAGCTTCAAAACCACCTCCTTTTTCACGTGCCCTGGTAATACATGTCTTAGCTCCTTCCCTGTGGGACCTGATAGTTCCACTGTGGGCGGATAGAGGACCTGTCCCGGAATTAACTCCACATCCGTCGCTGCCGCCCTTTCCTGCAGCTGGCGCATCCTCCTTGCCATCTCCGCCGCGCGACACAGCACTGACCGGGGCAATCCCGCCATCTGGTTGCACACACCCGGAGAGGCACGCATGCAAGGCGCAAGGGTAAGATCTAAGAAATACAGTTAGGATAGTCCTTTCGTGAGAGATTATCCCTTCGAATTTAAAGGCTGGATGATGAAGCTCGGCAACGGAGAAAGTAGCCAACCAACCAACCAACGTATCTGCTCATCACCATATCATGCCTTACCTGCGCAACATTGAGTCCGAAGCTCTCGTCTGCGGCTGACTCACACAGCTTGTACAGAAACGTGATCCTTGGCCCTGAGGCCGACTGCCGTACAGGTACGGTGTCCCTGCTGCTGCCATCGCCATCGCCATCGCCATCGCCATCGCCATCGCTGCCACCGCCAGCCCTCCATTCCATCGCCGTCGCAACCTCCGCCGCGTCGGCCATCTCCGCGCCGTCTTCTGCCCTGCCCGCCACGTCTTCTGGCTCGCCTAAATTGCTGTCCTCTCGTAAGTACGACATATGACATGCCTTGACGACCCCTGGCCAGGACCTGACCGCCTCGGCAAGCTGCGGGTAGTGGGTCACGAACAGGACGAGGCAGCCGCTGGCGGCGAGCAGGTAGTGCAGAACCGCCTCCGCAACCGCCACACCGTCGTGAGTGGCGGTGCCGCGGCCCAGCTCGTCCAGAACGACGAGGCTACGGGGAGTGGCGGCGGCTAGCAGCCCTGCCGCGTCCGACATCTCCTCAAAGAACGTACTGTTGTAGTCGGTGTCGTACGTAGGAAAGGGAGTAAGAGGGATCCCCAGGGGAGGGGAGGGGAGGGGAGGGGAGGGGAGGGGAGGGGAGGGGAGGGGAGGGGAGGGGAGGGGAGGGGAGGGGAGGGGAGGGGAGGGGAGGGGAGGGGAGGGGAGGGGAGGGGAGGGGAGGGGAGGGGAGGGGAGGGGAGGGGAGGGGAGGGGAGGGGAGGGGAGGGGAGGGGAGGGGAGGGGAGGGGAGGGGAGGGGAGGGGAGGGGAGGGGAGGGGAGGGGAGGGGAGGGGAGGGGAGGGGAGGGGAGGGGAGGGGAGGGGAGGGGAGGGGAGGGGAGGGGAGGGGAGGGGAGGGGAGGGGAGGGGAGGGGAGGGGAGGGGAGGGGAGGGGAGGGGAGGGGAGGGGAGGGGAGGGGAGGGGAGGGGTGGCTGGTCTGAGAGTAGTTCCCAGAAAGCACCTCCCCTCCCCTGTGGGGCGAAACACAACCCACATAACACTCACGCACCACACAACGTTCAGTCCAGCACCCCAAACACCTCCGGAAGCACGCCTGCCACGCGCCCCGACACTCGACTCACCTGCGCCCCAGCAGGATGTTGTCCGAGGCCCCCATGCGAGTATACACCCCGTCAAACACGGTCAACTCCAGGGAGGCGGCGGGCACGTAGCTCCCAACCTGCGTGTGTGTGTATGGGTGGGTGGGAGTATGTGTGTTCGTGTATTCGTGAGGTAGAAAAGGTAGGTGGGCGAAGGGGCCGAAAGGGACGAATGGACCGCGATCGGATGCTGATGTTTGACAAGCACAAAGCGATAATCACCCCCCCACACCCCCACTGCCACCCCCACCGCCACCACCCCCAACCCCGTGAGAAAATTGATTGGTTGCGGGAGTCTGGTTGGCGGAAGGGTAACAGGCGCCCACTTCCTCACCCGCAGGATGAGACGACATCCGCACGGTGGTTAAACAAACGCACTCAGAAATACCCATATTGCTCATACACATGCACACATACACACATGCACACATACACGTACATACAAACGCGCACGCACCTGCGCCATCACCACGAGAAGCGCCGCCGTGCGTGTGTAGCACGACTTGCCGCCCATGTTTGGACCTGTCACGATCAGGCACCGGCAGCCACCGCCGCGGGCGTCCAAGTCCACGTCATTCGGCACCACGGCGCCGCAGGGGCCCCCAGCAGTACCCTTGGCGGACATTGCGCCGCTGAGCCTCGCATCCAGCATGGGATGTCTCGCGTCGCGCGCGCGCAGTACGGCAGTCAGTGCCGGACCCGCTGCCGTCACAAGCGGTGGCGGCGAAGGCGGCGGGTCTGACTGCTGCGACCGCCGCCCTTCCTCGCCGGTTGTGTCAGCAAGGAATACCGGTCGGCAGTAGCCCGGCGTCGCCGCCAGTGCCGCCAGCGCCGCGAGCACATCCAGCTGGGCAGCCGCCCTCACAGCCGCCAGGGCCAACGGATAGGTAGGTGTGAAGGCGGTCAGGAACAGCGTCCACGTGGAGGACTGGGCAGCGGCTAGACGCTCCCGGGCAATGCCGAGAGCCTGCAGTAACGACAGGTGTGTGTGTGTGTGTGTGTGATGAGACAAGAATTCGGCATTCGCTTTTTTAATCTTTTTAGCCGTACGAACGGAGCCGCAAAAGAAGGGAGTCTTTTGAAATGAAGTAATAGTCGTACGAAGGGGTGATGAACTTAGCGTGGGTTGTGCGTGTGAAACCCCTCCCCTCCCCTCCCCCCACCTGCAGCCCCGCTGTTACGTCCGGCGGGTGATAGCGGTGGACCTTCTTCGTGGAACACACCTGGGCCCCGGGAAGGGTGGTATGAAGGAAGAGGAGAAGGAAAGATCGAATGGTTGAAGGCGGTAAATGGATTAATAGATTTCAATAGGGAGGGGGAAGGGGGTGAAGTGACGAAGAGGTTCTGAGGGTTGGCGAAAAGAGGGGCACCCAACGAGCGCTTCGCCGGACGCACACGACGCGAAGGTGAGCTGAGCTGAACTGGATCGTCTCCCTCCCTGGAGGACCTGTGTCACTCGCGTGCGCGAACCCGCCCACCGCCAAAAGAGCCGCTGCGTGTATCCAAGAAGACGGTGCCGTACAAAGCATACGATGCAATTACAATTACAATACAAATTTACAAATATAATACGATGCAATACAAAGCAATGAGCGGTTTGTACGATAATCGTACATTGCATTTAAAGCCTGCAAGCACCTGCTCCACCAAACACACCTTGTGCCATGTTCGCGGCACGCGTTTCTCCACCTCCACGGGCACCTCCACCAAAAAATTGCCTTGGTTCTGGATGTTGACGTACGACAGGGTGGGAAGGCCCACCGCACGCGCCAGGGAGGGTAGCAGGCTCTGGTACACGTCAACATACACACACAGCACAGCAGGGTACACACAGGGTGCACGGGAGGAAGGCGGGGCGCAGGGTGCATGTTAGGGGACACAAGGTTGCGGAAGTTTAGATCAACAAACATAACCGCGCAGCCGTGGGGTGCGGTCAGTTTGTTGTTCGTTGGTCAATTTGCTGGGTATCAAGTTGATTGGAAAGTACAGGCTAGTGAAAAGGACCTCTTACTCGCCCCTTCAACTCCGTGGGCTCCAGCTTTGCACGATAAGCTGTGTTTCCCTTGTTGCCCCAATCTGCCTCCTAGCGTCCCATGCCGTACATATGTAAAAAAGGATGAGTTCAATTTCGAGGAGGCCTTCCTCCGCCCATCCGTCGCTGCTCAAGAGAGAGGGAGAGAGGGAGAGAGGGAGAGAGGGAGAGAGGGAGAGAGGGAGAGAGGGAGAGAGGGAGAGAGGGAGAGAGGGAGAGAGGGAGAGAGGGAGAGAGGGAGAGAGGGAGAGAGGGAGAGAGGGAGAGAGGGAGAGAGGGAGAGAGGGAGAGAGGGAGAGAGGGAGAGAGGGAGAGAGGGAGAGAGGGAGAGAGGGAGAGAGGGAGAGAGCGGGGGGAGAGACACACACACACCACCTCACAAGCAACCCCCAGGGATGTCGGAGCACAGCGCATTTCCCCACCCAGCTAACAAGATCAACACACCTGCAAATTATCCTCCTCCGCGCGCACCGCATCCTTCGCCGCCCACACTCCAGGGAACCTGCATGTCCCAGGATACCAGGAGCAGTCAATCCGTTAACTCGTTAGTCCGTTGGACGTTAACTTCTTCCCAAAACACGTGTCAAACATGTGCAACAGGCAAAAGTGTACACGTCCATTCCAAAAGAGGATAAACGGTGAGCAGCTCGGTTTCATCTACGATTGACTCGCTATAGAAGGAATGTTAGTTGCACATTACGTAAGGATACCGTACTGATACTCACCGCTCCCTGTCCATAAACATGGCTCCGAAATCATTCGCGGCAGCTGCCCGCACGTCCAGAGGTTGTAACGCCGCCGCGAGCGCAGCCTCCAAGCCCTGGCTGGCCACCTGCCGCAATAGCAGCCGCAGCAGGGGGGACCTCACCCGGCACTCCAGGGATGACAACGCAGCGGTGGAGCCAGGGGAATCGATGTCATCATCGCCGTCGCCGCCGGCGCTGCCATCCTCATCGTACGGCAAGTTCTCCGGTAGATCTGGCAATGGCTGCAGTCCAAGGTCCGTACGGAGCTGCGAAAGGTCGGCGGCATCGGGCCTTATGGGCATAGGTGACAGCTTTCAGATCAAACAGCTCAGCTTTTAAATAAATCACACACATACACACACACGCGCATACACACACATACACGCGCATACACACACATACACACATACACACACACGCGTGGTCTTTTTCGAGCAACCCTTCCTGACCTGTTGCAGCGCCCGCACAGTTGCCACGAACTCCGACGGTGAGGAGGTGCCGTGTAGGGCCCGAGTGACACCCCTCTCCACATCAGTCAGTCGGGAGAGAGCCTAACCAGGACATCAGGACGGGCATCCGGTGCGGGAAGTGGAGAGGGGGAAAAGACGATACCTCTTGGAGAAGGCGACAGGCCGCGGAGTACGGCAGCGGAAATAAAACAATCTGGTAAAGGAATTTATTATGCCTTTTGCTCACTCCTTATGCACCGGATTAAACACCATTTCGTTTTGCCTTATTGCACCAGAAAATACAAGGCAACGTAGAGCAGCATTGATAAAGATAAACTGGTGAGGTTGTGGGCGCAGGAGCAGGAGGTGAGATGTCCGGCTGCCGCCTCCGGCACTGCCGCTGCTGCAGCCGCTGACCTGCATCACGTACGCCCGTCACATAGAGCTTCAGCAGAGACCTCGTCGCGAACAAGGACAACTCTCACCTTGGCCACATGGCACAACGGAGCAGTGCCGCCCTGAGCTGCGGACCAGAGACGAGGCGGCAGCCGGGATGGATGGGGAATGAAGAGGGAGTGTGTGTGTGTGTGTGTATGTGCGTTGAAGAGAAAAGAGAGCAAGGGAAAGACAGAAGGGCAGACAGATGAACGGGCAGACGGAGAATTACCACCACGACCATCGCCCCTACCACTGCCAAAGGCCATGGAGTCGGAACCCACCCGCCTCCAAAAGCTCCGAAACCGCCTCCTGACGCCGTATTATGAGATCTCGCTGGCAAAGGGGTCGCACCAACCACCGCCGCAACAACCGAGACCCAAACGCCGTGTGAGTACGGTCCATAAGTCCCAACAAGGTTCCCGCGCCGTCGGCCCTGCCGCCGCCTCCTGCCTCCGCCGCCGACACGATTTCAAGTTGCCGCAATGCGTTTGGTCCCAAAGTCATCTCCTGGAGCAATGGTGTCGCCGTTGCGGTCGCAGTGCCGTGGGCGACGGTTGAGGGAAACGACTTCACCGCTGTACGATGGCGGAGTGGCCGCCAACAGCGGCTCACTTTGAGCACTGCCGTCAGGCCGAAGGGTTGCAAGTGGCGTAAGGCCCCCCAGGTCGCGAGTTGGACAGCCGGCGGCAACGTCGCCGTAAAGCCGGGGAGCGTCCTGCATCCGTCTGTTTGGGTTGCGGCCGTATCTGTCGGGTGGGGGTCAGCGGGAGGGCCATTAGGCGTTAGGGATACTTACACTAAGTGTGCTGGTGACGTAATGTACTGGACTTAAGCCCCAGCGCGTTATTAGGGAGCACAGGCCGCTGGGAGGAAGCCAGGAAGATTGGGACAAAGAATGAACCTGAGTAAGCTCACGAATACGGCTCAGGGAACAGCACGACGGCACGAGGTACTGTAATCCATTGTACGACCCAACAGCATTTTCAGGATATGGCGTCGCTCGCGATAATATAAGCCTCGCCATTCCTTAAGGACTATATAATATATTTTAAAAAGGACTCGAATGTTAAAGTCAATTTTGAAATGCTTCGCGCAATGATGACAATGATAGATACAAACTCAGGAAAAGCTCGTAAAGCCCGGACGAGCCAGAAAGCTCATAGAACCGCGAGGACGGGCAGTAAAAGGAAGGATAGGAAGGTGATCGCGAAATGATATTTGCATGTCCTTTTCCTGACAGGGTCTTTTTTCGTTGTACTAACGGTAGTTGGCATTTTAACCCCGGCACAAAATGGAAAATGATGTAATGATGTTTGTATAACGTCACACTAAAACTTATATCTGCGTAATGTAGCAAAGGCACTTTCCAATAATTGGAAACGCGTCTTTTAATCAGGAGCTTAGGGCCTTGTTGAGGATTTGATCAGAAACAATTAACTAAAATCTGTTAACTGGAATAAACAAATTCATTTTGTGGTATGGGCTTCAGATGGGCAAAGGCTCACACAGCCGCCGGCTGAACTGCAGCGATATGGCAGAAGACATTCAGCCATAAATTGCGCCCACATAAAAGCATCAAAGGAAATTGCAAAAACAAAATTAACAATTAACATGAACTGTGTGGCTCGGAGCAAAGTGCAACAACGTCAACATTCTTTTGGCGACCAGCAAACTTTGCTTCCCTTTTAGGACGACATGAATTAAACTTGCAGCATCTGCAGGCTCTCTAGAAAGAAATTTAAGACAAGCTGCGCTCGGCACACTTGGGTCATTTCCCGAGTTTCCCTGGCTACGAGCAGATGGCTGTGGGCAGATGCAGATTCCAATTATACAAAGCCCGCACATATGCACACTAACATCGTTGCAAAGGTCCCGCAAGATTCAGCTTTGTGACGTCAACAAGCAGGGAGAGACCAAGGCAGGTGGCGTGCCATAACACCGTTATGGCCGTGTGCAAAGAACGAGAGCAAAATAGCTCAAATTAAATGCATAGTCATTTAATCCTACAGGATGGCCTTTTTTCCATGTAGCTTGTCCAGCTGAGACCCTCCGAAAAGGAATCGAGGCTACCAGGGATCGAACCTGGAATCTCCGGTTGATCTACTCTCGGAACACCGGCTTAGCCGGTGGTCTACGATATCCGTAGACCGGCGCTTTATCCATTAAGCCATAGCCCCTAGTCGATGACAAATCGTTCAAATTAAACAAATATACTTATATGTTGACATGCATACCATGAACACATACTACGCGCAGCACAGGACAACGCGAGGTGCTTTGGGTCCCTCATTGCCTTAAATTTCCATGGTCATTGTAGTCACCATATCCAAATTTCCCACCTACCCACTCACCCTCAGCGAAGAATGCCGCGAGCTCTTGCCGCGCCACCGCCAGACAACTTGCCGCCAGGTCGCAGCCGCCCGACCCTGCTGCATCATCTCCAACCGTGCCGCCTGCCACCGCCCCCGCCGCCGCTGCCTCTTCTGGTCCAGCGGTCACCCCGACCTCCGCCCCTGCTTCCGCCTCCATCTCTGTGGTGCGAGCTGCACGGCCCCGCGTTGCTCGCTTTTTCCCGCCCTTTCCCGCTGCAGCTTTGACCCCAGGCGACTGCCGCCGCTGCTGCTGCTGCTGCCGCTGCCGCCCATTCACCACGGCGTCCTCCGCCCCGACTTCTTGCTGCTTCTGTTGCTTCTGCTGCAGGCACGGGGCGCTGATGTTGCCGCAGGACTCGTCGCTGCCGCTGCTGCTTGGCGGCGGCAAGTGCTCCAGGCGGCATGCGGGGACTGAGGAGAGGTAGTTCATCAGAAGACGTTTGGTGGCGGTGCGCAGCGGAGGTCCGACCGTCACGATCTCCACGGGCGCCGCGGCGATTAGCAGAGCCTCAAGATCCTCAGCCGCTGCTGCTGCCAGCCGCCGGTGCGCGGAGCCAGCGGCGGCACCACCAAGATCCCCGCCCTCGCTGGCTCCCTCATCATCACCGCAGACACCGTAGACGATATCGCCCCCTACGCGGGAAAGGCGATGGTGCAACGCATCACTAAAAGCGTACGCCACGCACGCAACATCGTAAGACAGATTATGGTAATGGGCAGTAATGCTTGTGATGATGTGCGCAGTGACGTGTGCGCAATTGCGTTTCACTCGCGTTTTACCAGAGATCGCACCGTGAGCACGCCCCGAGGCCACATAGAGGAGGTGCTCACCAACCCCTGACTCCAATTTCCCTTTCCCGAGTTCCCATGCGCACGTCTCCCACTCCGCCCCCTCCCCTCCCCCTGCCCCGTAGGAATACACTCACCGGCAACGTCCAAACATAGCACACCCAGAACCCCGGAGTCCTGCGACCAGGCAGGTAGAGCAACGAGGCAGTCGACGAGAGGCAGTAATAAATGTTGGCCTCGTTGGTGACAGGCGTGTGGCGCATGTGCCCGAATAGATAAACAAAATGCTCAATATATATAACTTCAATAGGAATGGGGTCGCCGTACTTGGCTTTCCGTATACGTACGTTGCCGATACGATGTTTCTCCCGCTGCTGCTGCGAGTTGCGCTCCTCGGGTGGCGGCGGCAGCTCCGCCAGGACGAGCACGTTGGCGGCGCCGCCAGGCTGAAGCGGTACGGCATCCTGAAACTCGTCCAACGCGTCCTCCTCACCTGTACGGCAGTCAGGGTACACAGTTTTAAAACTTGCAGCTCTACAAAGTGCAACCGAGTTTTTGCGCTGAGCCCCTGTGCACCTTCCTTGCTCGCCCTAGGCGGCAGCTACGACCACAGTCGCACGGACATAAGACGGACATAAGCCTCACACCGGCGGCAGGAGCAATCACAACAGGAGTAGCACGGCAGCAGCAGTAGCAGTAGGCGTAACAGTAGGCGTAGTAGTAGCAACAACAGCAGCACAGCCTTCCATCCGACCCACCAATCTTATCTGCCCTCCGCCCCGCCTCCAATGTCGCTGCCGTGTACAGCGCCGTCACCTTCCGCTCAAAGGGCGCCGACTTATTCGCCCCCGCCGCCTTAATGGCAGCTGTCTCGGTCTGCGGGGTGGGGACCACCAGCACAGCGGGATATTGGACAGGAGGCGGGAAGAAGAACAGACGAGCAACATGAGAAGGACATGAACAAGATACGCACATCTCTATTATTTCATTACGGGTGCATGGCACGCCTGCGCAATACCCACTCAACAAAACGACAGCACAGCGAAGTCCGCATTTATAGACACTCCACCTCATATGGGGTAATGCTCAATCACTTACTGGCACTTCGCCTTCCACCCTTCCAAGCATCGTCCAATAACGCCTCGATGAACCACCACCCCGGCCAAATCACTCGCTCTCTAGCGCACACACACACACACACACACACACACACACACACTTCCACTTCCCTCCCCCAAACCTGAACCCACCTGCCGCACCACTCCCACTCTGTATCCCGCTCTGCACAGCCTCCTGACGTACACCGGCAGGCGGTACACCGGGAAAGAGGCTGTCAAGAAGTTGTGCTCCATGTGGGCCCATCTGCATTGCGAATTAGCACATCGGATAGAACGGATTACTGGGAAGCAGGGGAATATGCGTCTGTGTGTGTGTGTGTGTGAGTGTGCGCGTGTTTTGGGTAGGTGAGTAGGGCCGATCCGCGGGGCCGTGAATGTGCAGCAATGCAATGAGAATGGAACCAGAGACGTGGTGGCAGCAGTCGTAGGACCAAAGGGGAAACCCCCGATGGATGCAATTGCCGATACACGTAACCAAGGTATGATGCAGGAAGCAGGAGAGGACCAGTGCGAGGCTAGGCCAGGGGCTGGGGTTTTGGACCACAGGGCCATGGCCAGGGTGACCAGGGTGACAGCGGAGTGGGGCGGCGTCCATCCATTCCGGTCCAGACTCACAGGTTGCAGACCTGCGCCGCGGTCTCGGCATCTTCTCCGAAGAACCGCATCTTGTAACCCACCTGCGGGTGAGGACCGCAAGCAGTGGCAAGCAGTGGCAAGCAGTCAAGGCCAGGAACAGGAACAGGGTGCGTGGAGGAGAGGCGCGTGCCAGAGCGGGGTAAGTAGCGTGTTGTCGATGCAAACAAACCAAGAACAAAACCCACAAGGAGGATGGCAAATATGCGAAACCTGGTACTGCTGTTGAGGGAGGAGGATAGAGAACGAGTGCAAGAGGAATACACGAGATTTAGGAGATGGAGCGACGCAACATTTTGAGCAGTCCTGGCATCTCCGACACCCGCTGCGTCACATTCTGTTTCCCTTATCAATTTTTCGCTCACTTCCTTTTCCCCTGGGGATTTCGTTGTCCTGGTTATCCTCGCATTCACAACCCTCTATTTCCTCCCTTGCTACATTGCCGCATGCTCACCTCTACGACTAACAGCGTGCCCGGGTGCTGCGCCTTTAGTGCCACAACCTGCTGCTCCAAAGGGGTCAGCTTGGTTGTGGCGACCGCCGCCGCTGCTGCTCCCGCCCGTCCTGCCGCTGCTATGGCGTCGGCATCGGGCTCTAGCCCCACGCGACGGCCGTACTCCTGCGCTAATTTGTATCGTGCACGCTCCCGCTGCTGGGGCGTCATCGTCCCCGTGGCCGTCCTGACGGAACCTGGCCCGCCTCCGTCACCACCTTCCTCCGCCGCGTTCGACAACGTACCCGTCCACGCACTAGGGAGCTTTGCATTGGCTTGCAACGCTGACGGCGGAGATTCTGAGACGCCTCCGGCGTTACTGCCGCCGATAACGTTGTCGCCTCCGACGGCAGGTGTATTGGGGATAACGGCGGCAGAGCGCCGCCGTACAGTCATGAGCCGCCGCAGGCCGTTCCCATCTTTGGAGACAATGGTGGATTTAATTGCGGTATTCACAGTTGTGGCGGTGCTCGCTATCGTGGCGCCTGCCGTGGCCAGCGCCTGGCTGATGTCGTTGTCGTTGTCGTCGCCGGCCAGTCGGCCATCCTTGGCTGGGCTGTTGCGGGTCTCAGCCCGATGACCCAAATCATGATCAGAAGATGTCGCCGATGTGTCCATAAGATCAATGACGGCTTCGCCATCGTCGTTGCCGATGTCCATGGTCATCAACCCGGATGCAGGAGCTTTAGGAACTTTAGAGCGCGCAGCCCCGCGACCCGACTTGGTGGCAGCAACAGCAGAATACATTGTTTCATGTTTACTTGATGGCTTGCCGGTAGTTGCGTCGCCGAGGCGGCACTTCTTTGCCGGACGTGTGTCATCGTCATCGGCGGGACCTTGGCCAGGAGTATCATCAGCCAGCTTAGTGGATCTCCCAGAAGCAACTTCTGAAGCTGTTTTGAAAAAGGCATTGATAGTTCTTTGTTTATTTTGACTTCCGCGCAATTTCGCGCTCATCCGTCTTAAGTTGTGAAACCAACCCTAACAGTGCGTCAGCATGTGGGCCGTGATAAAGCTTTAAAAAGATGAAATCTTTATCCTATCAAAAGAGCACTATTAGTTGTCGCAGGATAGGTGACGACTGACGTGCTTAGTAGTAGTACCAACGGTACCAACGACATAACATCCTCAAACCTATTGAAGCCTTAAAATCTTGCACACTTGAATTCATGTAGGCATTTCATTTTTATTTAAAAGAGCCAGAACTTAAAACATTAGGTCTAACATCCATGTCTCTTGCGCTGATTCTTTCGTACCAATATGTAAACAAAGCTGAGAACGTCCACACTATGCTACGACCCCGTGTACGGGAAGCTGCGGAGGATGGATAAGAGCTCGGTCAGCGCCTTTACCAACTGCGTTCCATTGCACAGCTCCAAGAACGCGCATTCTAAAAGCACAAAAAAAACATTGCCTTCAATAGGTCCTGCTCGAGAAACATGTCCCAAGCTCCAAACTAAGTGAGCGCAAAGCGGATGCCCAGGCCGCCATGTGTGCTCGTGAGTGTATGTATGTGTGTGTGTGTGTATGCGGTGTTACACTGTGGGCGACTCGCCCTACAAAGACGAGCACCGGGGGGCCTGACCGGACCGAGCCACAGCGCAGGGGGGGCCACGTGGCTCTGTCTGTCTGTCCTGCCATGTGCTCCCCCTCCCACTCGGACCAGCCAGAGCAAAGACAGACTCAGAGGCTCTAGCCTGGCCACAGAGGAGCACCACGAAAACTCGAAAGGAACGGGGGACACATGTGTGTGTGTGTTTACCTGTTACGTACCGCCCCAAACCGGGGATGGGCGAAAAAAGGGGGGCAGACCCCTAACATAGCCCCATTACATTACACGCCTTTACAACTATGTCCATCCATAACTTCAAGCTTATCGCATGGTTCGAAAGGAATGCTGAAACCGCATCCTGCAGGTACGGCATGATAAAGGCCTGTGAACTCTTCTCCTCCATGTCGCCACCTACCCTTCCAGTCCAGTCCCCTCGGACTTGTACTCTTACTCCTGCAGTTCGGTAATTTCAAAAAGCCGTACCGTACTAATACGAATGCATCACTTGTCGTACATACATAGCTCAGCTAACTGAGAAACGAATTGAGGGGAAAAGCCCCAGAGCCCCAAGAAGGAACATCCGGAGTTCACCATGATCACTGCCGTACAACGTATGCTATGCTGCAGGCGGCAAGGGCGGCAGGACAAGTATTATTCTCCACAGTACCCCACAGTACTTAAGGCTGCGTATAGCAGTCCCCGAGCAGAACCTACCAAATCAAGCCAATCGTAAATGACCAACTCGCGCACGGCAAAGCCACCTATCTGCGTGAATTTTAATTTTTTCCATGTCCAACGATCTGTCACAACGTATCTAACTAAATAGCGGACTTAATCATAGTCCCCCACAATAGCGGACTTAATCATAGTCCCCCAGATAGATCTCCCCCGCAGCCCCCCACAACAAGAGATGCAGGAACCAAACCCCGTCCCGTTGTAGACCGTTGCACTGTCACACAAACGCTAAGTTTGTCAACGCAATCTACCAGTTCAAGAATCTTATTCTTGAGATTTTATTATGGGGGTGTCGCCACTGCGAACAGCAGCGGTTCGGAAGGACGGCGATGATGGGAATATAGTAAACGACGTTTAAACTTGTGAACTCCTAAATCTGCTACAACCCGGAAAACACCCCACCACTCAGCCCCCATCCATGTATGAATATTGAAATTAAATGCCGTACTATGTCGTATCTGTAGCCGTATTTGCACGGCTGCCAGACAGTCCAGTCGATGAAGTTTGTACGGAAGCATGAAGCCGCTTGGGATTGCGACTCTCGAACAGGACAACCCTGCGAAAGGCCCACTAGGGATCACGATCAAGAACGCTCTCGCATATAGGGCCGCTCTTCTGACACATACGCAAGCACAGATCGACGCATGAATGTGCTTACCCCCGAACGGTGTAGGAGAGGGAGCAAAACACAGCATTTGCATGGCGCCGCACGGCGCATGTAATATTACCCCTTTGCAGTACGAATAAAAAGCCACTTCATGTTACTCCGATCAATAAGTTGACACCGCAACTGCAACCAACTGCACGGCAACTGACCCACTTCCCAATCCTGCATTATATCCAAATATACGTCATGCCTGCAGGTGTATAACTCTGTCAAGCCGTCCGATGGACAGCGGAGAGCGGACCAGCCGACGGATCGACAGACGGACACACATTCACACACATCGGGCGGCAGATCCATTTCACATACAGCAGCTCCTACTTGGTTTCAGTGGGCGTCTCCTAACAGTGGTCCATCTTCCTTGTTTGCTTGCTTGGGTTCATAATTCCTCTTTTAACCGCCGCTCGCTTAATGTCGCCTTTTGCGTCATATGGATGCCCCTGTCTCAGGGGCCCTTAGAACACGCACATTTTGCACACACACGCGGGCAACATGTTTTTTGCGCTTCACCTCGTCGTGCCACCTAATTTACGCGACTTCTCTTCCAACAACACGTACATACACAGAGGCAACACCACCGACAACACCAATTCACGTGATGCGGTTCACAATCACGGCCCCATCCTGAAGAGCCCCAAATAATGGTAAATAACCGATAACGAATCACAACTACTAACGCATCAACCGTATCGTAGGAGCCACATTTGCAGCAGCTTTGCGACAAGATTACCACAATACACCTGTACGGATTCCCCACCTATGAAACTCAGAGGTCGGGCTCTCCCCCCGGCTCTGATACAACACAATTAGAACCGCGCGGTCGGTCCCATACACCGCAGAACATTCTCTTAAGCAAGGCCCACCACTACGCCTACTTCTCCCGAATACAGGGGCTGAAATTCGTATAAACAATAAGGCCCTCGTAACTGTTAGGTTTAAGGTTGTTACCGTGACCGAAATGTCGACGGTTCAACTTCATATTGCCTAGCAGTTGAAAAGAGGAGTGGTGGGATTCCACGCCGCAGTGGAGTGGAACAGGATAGCGCTTCGGATCGTCGCTACTGCTGAGACGGCGGTGGTGGCGGCGGCGGCGGCTGTGACGGTGTTGGAGCTACAGCTGCCGCCACAGCCACCGGCGCTGGCGACATCTTGGGATTGGGCTCCTGGGTATGGCGCTTGGGGGTAGGCTTGGCGGCGGGGTTGGCACCGTCGTTGCCGGCACCGCCGCCGCCGCCGCCGTGCCCTTCATGCATCGTACCTATGGCTGCTAACAGCACATCTGGGCCGCTGGACGAGTTAAGCAGCTGGTCCAACGTCATTTGCTGCTGCAGCGAGCGTAATGCATCGCCGGCACTGGAAGACCGCCGGGGGGATCCATCGGTCGATGCTACTTGCGAGGGACTCTCGTCGGGAGGGCGGCATCCGCTGGCTGGCGTTGCCGCGGTTGTACGGCCTGCATCGGCGGTGGCCGGCAGCTTCGGATATCGCGGCGGTAGTGATGACGTGGCGGCATTCGGTCGCGCCGTGGTATGATGTTGCTGTATCTGCGGATCCATGTCATTTTCATCAAAGGCTTTTAATGGCGGTGGCGGCACCGACGTCGCTGCCGTCGGATTGTCACCTGGCGTCATATCCGCTGCCACCGCCGTTGGCTTCGCCCGCCTCGGCGGTGCCGTTTTGGGCCTGACCCGTGACATTCGCGTCATGCCCGACGGCGACAGCGGCGGCGAAACTTCCGCCGGTGCTGCCGCAGCCGCAGCCGCAGCTTCGCATGCAGCACCACCACCGCCATTGGCCGCGCCACCGTCGCCGTCCGTGACGGTGGCAGCGGTGAAACCGTCACCATCGCCGTCGCCATCACCCTTCGCCGCCGGCGTCGGCTCCATGTCCTTCATGGGCGAATGCCCTTTAAACGACCCTGGTGAAGGTTGCGGCAGCTCCGGCTCCTGCCGAATTCTTAACCTGACGAAGTCGGAATTGGCACCCGACGGTTCCTGCGACCTCAGCCCCATCCCCGCCGCCAGGTCCCACTCGCTCGGCGGCCGGGTCGGCGGTGGAGGCGGCCGCCACCCTGCGCCGCCGCCGTCGATGTCATCATCGTCGATAACGACGCCATCGGAAGCGGCACTGGTGGCGGCGGCGTTGCCGCCACCGCTGGATCGCAGTGTAGCGACCTCCTCCGTCAGCTGCTGCAAACGCTCCATGAGCGTCGCCATGGCAGCCTGTTGTGAATTGATGGCGTTCTTGAGCATGCTTGTGAGATTCTCGGTCTTCTCCAGGATCACGCCCTGTTTGGAACACGGTCGGGATAAAGGCGTGAAGGAGGGGGCGGAGGGGGGAGTGGAGGAGCGGAGGAGGAAGGGGGAAAGGGGAATAGCCGTGATGTACGAAACCTAAGGTTTGTGAGGAAGCGATGACATTTTGGATCTCCACAATCTTCCAGATCCAATACTTAACGACATCAACACCAATAGCAGACATCAAAACAAATCGCCAAAAGAATCAATCAATCGCTGCATTCCTTATATTCCAATATGCACGCACATTTCATCAACACCAAACCCTAAGTTACACAGAGGAGACAGACGAACAGACTGACTGAACGACTGAAGGACACACGTCACGATGGTTAGCGCAATTGCCGTGCACGGTTGTACGGACCTCCATCGTGTCGTCGTCGCCGGCGTCACGTTGCAACTCGTCATCGTCCCATGGGTCATCGTCGTCCTCCAGATCCTGCATCTGCGACTCCATAATATCTTGAGACGAGGACCGCAGATCAACTCGCAGGTTCCATCCCTGGAGGAAAGTGTGAAGCGTTGAGGTGAAACAGCGGGAATTAATAACGTACCAATAGAGACGGACAGACGGACAGACATACAGGCAGACGGGAAAACAGACATATACAGATAGACAAAAGAGGACATTATTTTAAGACAGAAGTAAAATCACGTACGCAGGACAAAAGCACGCGGTCGAGGGAGGGTAGAAAAACACATGCGAATGCTGTATCGTATGCCGCATCATGGAAGCACAGGCGCTCCACTTTCTCCCCCGTCTCCCCGGCCCCAGAGAATGCTGCTCCGAAACCCTTCCGTCTTCGTGTGACCCATGCCCTCCCAGCCCCGAAATTCTGATCAGATTCGGGAGCCGTCAGGTCCCCCTCGCGAAGCCCGGCCTGTTCCATCTAAAATGCTACGGTATCCGTACACCGAAACCCAGCTCTGAACCAACAAACTGCTTACCGCCATGTGCGGACGGAACTTGCTGGCCGCTAGCGCCTTGAGCAGGTCCCGCTGTGCGAGGGTACCGTTCGTTCTTCATGGCGATGACTTTGAGGATAGCGTGACGCCAGTGTATCCGGGCCTTACTCTGCTTGTAGTAAAGCTGATCCGACACATCTCCGCCGGCGACGGAGGCGTCGCCGCCGCCAATGCCGCGACCGCCGCCACCACCGAACAGCGCCGAGAGGGCGCTGCCGCCAGTGCTAGCTCCGGAACCACATCCGGTCACTGAGACTGCGCCGCGACCACTGCTAGCAGTGGCGGCCTCCGTCCCGACGCCGCTGGCGACGTCCAGTGCCGCCGCCGCTGCCGCCACCGGACTGACGCGCCTCTGGCGCCGCCGCGCGCGTACCATATCGACATAGGGCCTTACGAGTACGTTGTACAAACTGAAGGCCAGTTTTGCGACCCATTGGTACAAAGACGCCCAGCCCACCAGCATCAGCACCATCAGCACCAACACGTAGAACACAAGTCCTACCACCGTCAACACGCTGGAGACCACAAGGTAACCGAGAGTGTGCAGTATACGCATATCGGCAGCCTGGCTTTCTGCTTGCAGCTCCTTTTTAAGCCGCTGGTACTGCTTGTCATTTCTGGTACTAGAGCTGCGGGCGACGGCGCCGTCGGCTGCGCCATCGCCAGCGGCGACGGCGGCGGCGGCGGCGGCGGCAGCTGGCGCAGCAGCCGCAACTACTGCCGCCGTACCCGATTCGACGTCGGTTGCCTCACCGGGATGTGATGGAGACGGCTGTTTTTCCTGCTTGTCCTTTTTGGAGCGTTCTGGTGAGCCCTGTACGTGCATGTTCAATTATTTGTACAGGTTTGTACGAGTAGTACAACGGATTAGTAGAGGAATCACAAGTAAAGATGCCAGAATGCCAGTGGCAAAGATTTTGTTACAACGAATATACTAGGTTGTTAAGAATACGGTTTGGACACATGCACACGTGCACACGTACACCCAGAAGTAATACCACTCGAAGGGCGCCGTACGACAAACACGTACGAGAAAAATACGTACCCCGCCTTGGTTTTTGGCGTGGATGACATTAGCCTTCCGGCGACGCTCCTCCATCCGCTTGCCGTACTCCTTGACTAGCCTCATGTACATCTTGCTGGCAAACTGTACCACCGCGAAAGGCGTATACAGCGCAAATAACATGACGCAGGTAACTGTACGGAAATGGGCACAAAGGGGCGAGCCGGGGGAAGGTTTGGGGTGGGGAAAGGAGGGTATGGGTGTGCAGTGGGAGTAGGGATCAGAGCTAGGCGGGGCATGAATGAACCCTAGAGACAAAGCAATTGGATCTGATAGGGCTCACAAGCAACGTCCTGCATTTAATAATAACAACAAATAATAAATAATAGTTAGTATTAGTATTAGTATTAATCCAAAATAAAGTAGTGACGATTAGGATTATAATGGTCAGAAAATTAAAGAGAATCAATGGACGTAATAGTTTTCCCATCACCATCATTCAAGCGAAGAAGACTGCAAACCGGGTGACACGGACTAATAGAACAAAGGCGGCGGGAGAAGGAGGCAACCGCGAGCGCTTACCAATTAACGCGAACGTGTAAGTACGACATCGCCTAAGCCGAAAGCCATATCGAGCCCTACTCACATGCAATGATGGGATACAGCGTGAGCAGGAATACCAGGTGGGGAATCTCCGCAACCCCCGTGGGCCGGTCGGAGCCGTCATCCGGCAATACCACTCCGTCTAGTGGCACAAGGCCCAAAACAGCAACGGGACGCGCAGTGCCACTGAGCTTGTTGCGGCGGCCACTCGGCAGTAGCGGAACGGTCTGGAGCAGTAGCTGACACAGGCAGAAGGGCGAGCAGACCAGATTGCGGGTGACCTGCGAAAGGGGTAGAGGGGTGGAGGGGAGCATTGGCATCTTGCCTGGATCCAGAACCTCAAGACAGGCTTGGCCGCCCGTACACGATGCATACCCGCTGATCGCCGCACACTTTCATGCGTCACGCATTACCCGCACCGCAACGTAGGGGGTTTCCAGCAATTTCTCCCCCCCCCCACCACCACCATCCACGGATCGTCCCTCTCACCTGCGTCTGGTAGTAGCTCACGATCTGCGCCTTCTTGAACTGGGACTCCGCCTCCACCTCTTGGGGCCGGTAGCGGTTGGTGATGATAGCGATCAACCTAAAAGGTTAGTTGGGAGTTAGGGGCAATCAACAACCATGATACGTATTAGGACTGGTTATAGGGACTGGGTAAAGTGGACAAGGTTGGAGGTATGCGGTTAAGAGGGGGGCGATTTTGGAATTCGGAGCTGGGGCTCACAGCTTCGGTTTGAAAACTTGGGGGGTGTGGTACAATGCACGAGGGGAGCTGGCGGGGTTGGGGTGGGGGAAAATGAATGCGGACTGCGGGGTAGAGAGGGAGAGGGTTAGCAAAACCCTCAGACTGAGGGTGGAGGGAAAGGCCGTAAGTGGCATGGAGGAGATATGAGGAAGGGCTATAAGGGGAGGAGGCGAGAAAAGAGAATGAAGTACCCCCCTCCCTTTGGAGTGAAATAGAATTTCTCACACGTACGGAACGTTGCAGTACAGAGGCACGTTGAGCAGTCCCCTGAAATAACACCCCCAACAACAAAACAATGAAGGAAAGGAAAGCCAACTCACAGGTTCATGAGCAGAATTGCGGAGATAATAAGGAAGATGACGAGTACGATGATCCCGTACAGCTGCTGTACAGTCGTCAGGTTGTCAAAGGCTGTGAAGTCAAAGTTGCCGAGCATTGAGCTGAACAGTTGCAACATGGCCTCCGGAAAGCCGCTGTATTCGGCGGTCTGTACGGTGGGAAAAAGGGCGTGCATTTGGTTACATGTGTGTGTGTGTGTCTGTCTGTCTGTCTGTGTGATCGGAAGGATGGGATGTCAGTGCCAGTAGGAGATGCATCTTAGGTGCTACCGATGGTACTTGAGGTACTTGTGGGAGTTGAGATGATAGTTACAATCTTATTCGACTGTTTCCTTCCTGACTGCCGGAAGCCTCTCCGGCGCCGCTGCTCACACACCGTGAGCGCGGCTCCCGCGACAAGGTCCCATCATGTCTCCTGACCCCGCCCTGCACCCCTCTCCCCCTTCCCTCCACTCCTCTCCTCACCAGGTCCTGGTAGATGGCCGCCATCATGGTGCTGAACCCCGTCATGACGATGAGCATGGGAAAAAGAAACGCAATCACCTCCTCCATCATCCGTGCCACCGTGTTGAGGAGGGGCCCCAGGGAAGGGTAAACGGGCACGGCCATACCCAGAGCGCGGACCTAGCGGACAGTGAAAGAAGGAAGAAGGGGTGAGCAGCTAGAGGGAAATGGACAAGGAAAGGAGTTAAGGAAAACTTCAAACATGTGGTTCTTGGGAAAGGAAGTTGTGAAGTGTTGACAGGCGGGAAACGTAGTAAAGGCCAATGTTGAACAGGTACAAGTGCGGGTCACGGAGAATCGCCGCGCCGTTGGGTATGGGTATGAGTACGGCTAACATAGTACGATCTGATGCTGGAGTGGAGATGTTACGTCGGGGGGGCCCCCGTGAGGGGGAATTTTGGAGGGAGAGAAATATTGCACTTCACAATTGCACAAGACCAGCCAGATGGGAAGAGAGGAAGATTTGAATATAGAAGTAAGACGCACAGCAGAAATACCTCCTGGCGTGCGCGAGACGCTTCGTCGTATACATCAATAAATGAATTGCCGCATATATACGCACGTATACACATACAGACTTACAGGCTGCAAATATTTCCTTGTGAGGCAACATAACAACTTCACAACTTCCCGCCTCCCTCCTTTCCCCCGGCCCACTCACCCACACAAACACAGCCAGTGTGGCCATACACACGTGAATCGTGTCAGCCGACTTGTACGGCGGAAACCCGGGGGCACGGAAGTCCTGCGCCAGCTTGAGGAAGGTCAACACCATAAGGCCTCCATTGACCACCAAGCCCAAAGCGTTCCATGGGTCGGTCATAAACCTGGAAAAACGTAAGAAAGCTTAATGCCGCGCTATCGTACAAGCAAGAGCGGAAGACAGTTAGTCCAAGAAGTACCGGGTGAGGGCAAGACACCGGGGACATCTGGGAAGCTGCAGGAACCGGAAACGTATTCGGGAAACAAAATGTTCAGGAAGCGGGACAAAGACCTGTTCAGGAAGCACGACGAGGACTACACACACGCACACGTTCGCACCTCCCACGCACGAAAGCACACACACACACACTTACATCCACCGGCAATCATAGACACAAGCTCATGCGCACACTCACGCTCACGCTCACACCGCCCCACACGCACACTCGTTCTCGTTACCTGCGAATTCTCCCCAGTGATCCATATCTGTAGTGCACAAACTGCGCCATGTCCAGCAGGTTGCCCATAATGAAGGCGAGAAAGACCAGGTGCAGCGCGCGGAGGCTGCCGATGTCCCAGTCAGGGTACATCACCTGCCACTGGTACAGACCCAGGAAAGCCAGCTCAAACAATGCGTGCATCGCCCACCTGTGATAACGGGGAAATGGTTTGGTCATGAAAACCCATGAAGGGAGTGGGAGGGAGGGGGAGGGAGGGGGAGGGAGGCTTGATAGGTGTTTGAGTTCCATGATTTCTTCTCTAGAGAGAAACATCAAAGCCCGGGAAAGCAGGTGCCAGGGGAGGGGAGCACGAATGTCAATGTAAGGAAGAGACTGAGATCCATATTTGAATGGTGGAAGTTACTAATCGGGGGGTTTAGGGGGGTTACGAAAAGAAATGTAAATTCGTTTGGGTAAGGTGGCTAAATTGAAAAGAAACCAGAGCGCACCCACCGGTCCCCCACATCGGCCCCCAGCTGCCGGCCTCACCTGCCGCGGGGGGACTCGAAGAAGGCTGTGGATGTGAAAACGTATAAGTGCCATAAGCGGCTCGCGGCCATTACCATGGGGTCCATTGTGCCCTTGCCTGAATTACGCAGGAGAGGAGATAATAAATGGTAAAGGGTCGGGGAAGGGAAGAGGTACGGAAGCGAGGAGGGGGATTCAGGCATACATGCACACATGCGGCCTCCATCTTCCTCTCCACCCTTGCTGACCCCTCCCTCCCCCCTCCCTCCCTCCCTCCCTCCCACCAGCCTCTTCTCGCGAATGTTTAATTCCGGAAGCTCGCAATAAGTTTGAAGCGCTCGTCCGAGGGACCGAATAACAGTGCCTCGTCTATTCGTCCCTCCCCCTGTCGCACGCCCTCACCTGCAAATCCCATGCTCTTGAGAACTGCGTATGCCAGCAGCGGGTTCGTGGCCCCTAGCGCCCGGGGGTCCTCGTGACTGGTCAGTGCCAGCAACTCCCTGCCCAACCACTGGACCTTGACGTACAACTCGATCAGGGACTCCGTCATAAATTTAAGATCTCGGGAGTCGAAGGCCACCTGTCGTACATTCGTGCATCAATGGCAGTGGTGAAGCTAATGTATGTAGAGAGCTCGACGGTTAGTATTTTAGTTATTTGCATGGGTAGTTGGTAGATAGGTGGGCAGTTGACGGTTTATGTAGTTAGATGGACTAGGAGCTGTGCAGAGACACCGGAAGGACGCACCTGCAACGATGATACCTCATTGACTGTGTTGGGCTTGTCGGCGGGTTGTAAAATGCGCTCCACCAGCCGGATGTTCCGTACATCCGCGTACCTGCACCATACAATACCGTACGTTAATGTCCCGTAGCATCCATGCATAAAGAGGCAAACCCCGGTGCGAGATGATGTGGTGTGCGTGTTGGCTGTACTGCCGGTACCGTGTGCTTAGACTGTTGGGGGCGCCAACCTTTTCCCCCCGCCCCCTCCCGCCCCGGCCGTCCACCGCTCCGAAACCCGTACTCCTCTTCGCACCCTCTCACCGGTTTAGCCGCTTTAGCATTGCCAGGTGGAAGGAGTGGAAGCGGGTGGAGGCAAGCCGCATGATTCGCCGGTTCTCCTCGTGAAGCGCCATCTCATCCTGCAGCAGTAGCAAGGGCAGTAGCAGCAGCAACAGGCACATCAGCAACAGCCAAGGCAGAGGGGGAGTCATGCCTTGTTTACCGACAGCCCGTCTGTACTCATAACAACCAACAAAACGATCCATTCTGAAGCCGGTCCCATCGACTTCTTACGCCGTACCGCCAACTAAAAGCTAAACAACAAAACAACAAAACAACCGACTCACGTCAATAGCCCTGAGGATTGCGGCAGTGGCGCTGAGTGGGTTACGGCGCTGCAGTACATACTTGACTAGGAACTCCTCAATCTGGTCGTGGGGGGGATTGGGGGGCCGTTGACGAAAGTTTGAAAACTGCAGGTGAAGCGAAGTGCTATAACGGGGGGAGAGGAAGGGCGGGGCCTGTTAGGCGGGCCTTATGATGGGGAAGGGAAGGGACAGCATGGAAGGTGGGGCACACGCGGGGACGAAAACGAGTGTGTGTGCGTGTGTGTACGTGGGTAGGTGAGTGGGGCAATAATATATCGCAATAATTTCAATTGTTAGGGGTCTAAGTCCCGAATTATAATCATTAAAAAGAACCTATATTACGGTGACTTAGGATAACGGCGACAGATCCCGATCAATTCGCGTAAAGGGTACCCGGGCTTCCTCATGAAATGGCTCACCCTGGCCGCGAGGGTTCCCCCCGAGTTATCTGCGGCGTCGAAGAATTCCGGAACGTCGTCATCGTAACCCGCATCGAACAGCGCTGAGCTGGCGTTGGCGTTGGCGGCGCCGCGGCCAGTGAGTGGCTGTATGGCCCAGCAGTGCACCAGAAAGGCCAGGACCCGGAGGTCCATCTCGATGGTGGTGTGGTCGTACAACATCATCATGAGGCTGGGGTCATTGTTGGCGATGGCCACCTTCTCAATCTGCAGCGGTTGTGGGATGGGTGCCAGGATGAGAAGGGTGAGAAGGGTGAGAAGGGTGGGAGGGTGCCGGGCGTTTCACAGCAACAGTGCCAGGTCCCGTCTATTCGCCTTCTCTCCTCTCTCCCTCCCCAAATTCTCCCAACCCCCTACTTCCCAGACCTTAAACCCACACCCTACCCGGTCAACTGTTCCTTGCGACTTCAGCAGGTGGTCCAGGTAGTGTGAGTCGATCAGCCTCCTGAGCGCCGCCCCGTCCCGAGCTGCCAACGTGTAATCCAACACGCTGTCCCAAGTGATCAGGCCACTCTATATCAGGTGGTGCATGTGCGGGGAGAGAGCCAGATCAGGATGAGCAACGGATCCGGGCACAGCAGGAGTTCATGGATGGGGGGAACGGGGAAAAGAGGGGACGCGTGAATGTGCAAAATGCCAGGAAAGAGAACCAGTGATGTGTCGGCACACACACACATACACACACTGCTGTGTGGGGGACGAGGGGGAGGGGGAGGGAAATGAGTCCGTGCATGCGAGCTGTAGAGAAAGGGTAAGAAAGGGTAAGAAGGGAAAGAGATGTAGGATTGAAACAGAGAGAGAGAGAGATGAAAAGGGGGGAATGAGGAAAAGGAAAAGGAGGATGAACAGAAACATTCGTCTCTTATTGGCACATAAAATAAAAAAGAACTACAACGGAAATAATTGATATACTGGGGGGAAGAGTTGTAGGAGAAAGGAAAACGAATCAGATATCACAAAATTATCGTACTATATGTCGTACAAACGCTCCTATCATTCTACCACCCACCTCCGGTATGGGTATTGGCCCCGAGACATCGGACGATTGGGCCCGCAGTAGCAGCTGCTGCTGCACCTCATATAATGCATCCAGCCGAACATTTCCCCCTTTGGTCCATGTCGTACCGCCGCCGAAGCTTATACCCCCAGCGAGGCCAGATGGGGTGTCATACCCACTGGCCGCGCCGCAGACATTGCAGCCACTGGGCGAGAGTTCGATTTCGCCGCCGGTGCTGGCGACGGCGCCGCTGCCGCTGCAGCCGGGTGTGGCGATCCCGCCGCCTGACGTTGGCGCCTGCCGCATGCTCTTGCTCTTGGGACCGGGGCCCTCTCGCCGTTCGTAGAACCTGAGGGGAAGCGGAGAGAGGGGCGAGGAGGACGGGGGAGTGAGAATTGAGACTGGGAAATGAGAATGAGACTGAGGAGGAGGAGGAGGAGGAGGAGGCGGAGGAGGAGGAAAGAGTAGAGAGGGAGGTCCAAGACATTGTAAGTGACGGTGGCGAAACCAAGTAGTGTATGGGTATGCGGAGTGTAGACACAGAGTCGTACACGCCAAGGTTTGACCGCCCTAGCTCCAAATGAGCGCATGGAAATGGGCCTTTAATTGAAACTAATACTCTTGCTGTTACTGCATTTTTTATGGGCCGTGCGTGTCAGTATGTACGGAAGGTACGGGACGTGGTCGACCTACTTGAGGATCAACACGTACGGCCAGTCGGTCGGCTCAGCCCGGCCCTCCGCGCCGTACAGCGTGAATCGCTCCCCCACTCCGAAACGCCGCTTGCTTGCCCACACGCTCAAGCTCTGACTCTGTGCGTGATCTAACCGCCGCAGGCAGTATAACAGGAACTGTGTACGACGCGGCAGTTGCCAGTCAATCTGTTCCACACGGTGCACGGCGGTTGGGAACACGACGCGCGTGTTTAGTACATTTTAACAAAAGTCGGTTGATTAGTCGTTAGCTCAATCACCGATCAACAAGGCTGGTAAAGACCAATATTTATGATGAGCGTCTGATCCCAGACGCTCTCCTAGTACACAGACTGACACACAGAGCATCAAAACAGACGCAGATTTCTATTTCCTACTCCTTTCTGCAGGCTACTACGCAAACCCTCTACGTACGACAACAGTCTGACGGAATCCTTTGTTGTACGGAAGAAGCGGAAACACAGACCCCTCTTAGCAGCCGTGGCCCACACAACCCTAAGTTCATAAGGCCCTGGGGCTGACTCGATTAGCAGTGGAGTTTCCCGTCTTCGGGTTGTGTCCCGCCGGGAGTGAAATCCGCCACCACCTAAGGCATGACGGCAGCTCGGCTGCGTGCAGGATTCTTCGCTCACCACCAAAACACACACAAGCACACACAAACGTACACACGAACACCGAGGCACGCACCTCTACAGTGGCCCTCGGGACCAACGTGAAGTCCTTTCTCAGCCAGCGGGGCGGCCGCATGAGGGACGGGAAGAGCACAAAGAGCTGCACCAGCACCTGCGTCTGCCGGCGACTGTGACCGAGGACACCTGAAATCAAGACGCGGCGTGGGTTGCAAAACGTAACGGTATGTGGACACCTTAAGCTAATATTGCTATGTCACGTCGTTCCTAAATTAACCATTTTCATGGGCTCTGGTGGCTGGGTTCATCACACACCCCCCTACCGATGATCCCACACTTGCCCAATCATGCTCGCATGCTCATATGCCCACGCGCATGCACGTCCGTGCGCTGTCCATTGCTTTTACCTCCGGCCTGTCAGCCCCTAAGTCCCCCTTCTTAAAGAGGCGGATTCACCAGATTTACTTACTAGATGAATAAATGGTGTCCGGGTTACGCTTTGTTTACCACCACAGAATCACTCACTCACATACACACACACACACACACACCCCACATCTCCCCGACGACCATCGCCACCGCCACCACCACCACCACCACCAAACAAAGTTGACAGCCACCACCGATTTCTTTATTACTCGCATCCCGCGGTACTCGAGCTCAATCCGTACACAGGGATTACTGCGCCCGGATTGTTTCCATTCAGACACACGTACGGCGCACACACGTACCCACCACCCGGTACCTCACCCGACACGACTTCTCTGCTCCCGCTCGCCGCCGCATCCGTGAATTCGCTCGGCACGTAGAAGGCCCCCTTCCGCAGCTCCGGTGCCCCCCGAATGGCCTTCACAGTCGGCCGATACGTCTCACTGCCGTTGACAAAGGGCGTCTCCCCCACCGCGAAGGCGGCTAATTCAGTAGCAGATACCTAAGAGATAGTAACAACATCATGCCCACTCAGAAGATGTGTAAAAGCACACATGACAAACAGAGACGTACAGGTAAGCGCGCGTAAGTACGCACTCACGCACGCAGATAAAGTATTGATCCACATGAGGGCAACGCACGCGGGAAACACTGGGACCTACCGCATGCCGTGGAACATTCGTTCAACAATGTGGGTTCGAAGGTTGCACACATTTCGAAGGCGCATAAACACACAGATTTCTCCCCGCTCGGACAAACGCAGAGAGAGAGAGATTCCGTACCAACTGACGCACCGAATTTCGTTTCAACTGCAGTAAACCGGCTGGCGCGCGCACCTTCTCGATCGTGGTGGAGTGCTGTAGAGTGATCTCCAGTCGCAGCTTCGCCACCTGCTGGGGGAGCTCCAGAGGTGCAAGATGGCACAGCGGACCATGCCGGGTTGTAGTGCTAAGGGCCCTCTGCCGGCCGCTCTGAAGGCGGCGTGCGGTTCCGGCTTCTGATGCAAACCGCGAGGGTCGTTCCGGCGAGGAAGGCGCCTGGAACGTGGAAAAGCCGAAGCTGCGGCCCAGGGTTTCGTTAAGACCCGACACGTTACGTGTCGCGGGCGTGGCAGGCACCTCACCAGGCACCCTCCCATGTACACCGAAGAACTGGACGCGATTATGGGTTGACTTCGGGTTGGATAATGAGCCGGAAGGAGCTGTGGAGATTGGTACGCTGGATGGCAGAATAAACAACTCTGGAGGAGTCATCGACGTCATGGAAGGCGCCGCGGCAGACAGCTCCCTCGCCACACAGGCGGGTACTTGAGCAAAAGCTGTGTGAGTTTTCTCTGCCGCTTCGGCGACACCCTGGGGCCCGGGCTCCAAGATGGCGCCTGGGATTTGGCCCGCTGAGGTCCACCATGCATGGACTCCGCCATCCTCCTGTGCGAAATCGTGAACATGGTATTCTGTCTTAGGATCAGCTCTGAAAGTTGCGTTCCTTTCTGGCCCATTGCTGCTTGGATGGGCTCCTCCATCGCTGCTGCAAGGGATGCTCGGTGCGCCCACCGCGCCATGAAACATGTTGACAATAAAGCTGATTGCCTAACAGATCATGGCAAGAATCATTTTTTACAAAATAATTCAGTAAGAGGGCGGGCGACGGCCCAATAAGCGGAGCTTGGTAAATGCAGGCCTAGAGAGGAAATATATCCTTATTCAAATCATCGTAATTCAAATGAATATTGGAAACGGATTTGTGGTATGTCGATGGAAAAGTTGAGCGTCTTCATGACCAACACAGTGCAGAGCACACTTGAGTGAGCTGCGTTATATCAAAAGGGAGCAGCGATGCAAAAGCGCATATAGCCTATATATTTTGAGATACATTCAATGGTGAATCTAACTTCCAACTCGAAGGTTGCGTTATGGTATGTCCGCATTTACGAAGTGGCCAACCGTCCTCGAGGTAAGGAGGTTGCCAACTAGGCATGCCGTCTAGGAGACATTTCTTTGGGAATACGTCGGCGTATATTTCTAACTCCCAACTTGTACTTGAGAACTTGATTAATTAGATGTTGATGCCTGCCTATCATCTGGCTGTACCGATATTAACGGTACTACCACAGGCACGCTGGTAGGCACTGCTAGACCCATAATCAGGCATTAGAAAAGGCGTTATCTGAGAGAGAGAGTCTGTAGTTAGGCCAGGGAGCTTTCTTTTCCGCGCGTATCGGAGTTTTCATGGTCACGGACCGTCACGGACAGGTGTAAAGGCTCCTACATCCGGCATCAACGTGCAGCATTGGCTCTGCACCAGCATCTACACTGTCACATCTGCACCGGATTGTTTCATCATTTTCATTCCATCCATCCATTTCAGACAATGAAACGGGATGGGATAACGTATGCGATCCTGTCCAATCGCTCCCATAGATGCCTCACACGCGCTACAACCGAAAACCACAGCTGGGGGAAGACCCCGCTTCGAGCTTCTGGAATCTTCCCCAGAGGCTCCTACAAAATTGCGTAATTCAGATAACACTGCTGTACCGTGGCCGCCGTCGCCGCGTGTACATCGCTGCAGCTTCAATCACGTCAGAGCAGCTGCATTCCGCCACGGGCTGGCAACTGCTACAACTGGTAGTATCTCTGCTATGTCTAGCAGATATGGTAGTATTAGCAGCAACGACAGCACAAAGCTCTCAACAAAGCCGCACCTGCCAAAATCCGTCACTTTTGAAAACCGTTATGGTAGTGCCATTTCTTGTCCTCAGCAGTTACAATCAGCATAACACTAGAAAGGCCCCAGCAGCAATGCCACCTGCGGCTAACCTGATAACGCCTAAGAACCGCCCCGCTGTTAAACAAACCTACCAAAATCGACTGACTGACCCGTGCTCCATCAAACCGCCCTGGTGCTTAGCCCGGACCCCTGTTTGACTCCGCCACAACGCCCAACTAAACCACATATTTAAGTTGGATTGGTGGCCGGCCGTGACACTTAGGCTCGTAACCACCGGGCTAATCCAGGCCTGGTGGACGAACAAACGTGAAAACGTGCCCTACCGGGTGGGAAGGGCGGGCACGCAAGGTGAACCTAAGGTCACAACACGGCGAATAGCCGGGAATGTTGTGACCTGCGACTAATCTCAAAATCTTAGTACGGCAAGTACGAGCAAGATGCATTTAGTTACTTGCTTCGTCCAAGAACCAGCCTTCTCGCCTCGAGAAGCCAGCGCATCTCCCGAGCGGAACTGCACTACAATGGAGCCATGGGTCGTCTCAGCCGCAATCCAATGAGAGGAGCGGCAGCATGTTATGATGGACCCAACAGCAGCGGCGCCGCTGCCGTCGTCGCCACTGCGACAGCCGTGCCATCGTTACCATTACCGCTATGCCCCGTGGCTGTGGCGCCTTGATCCGCCACGCCTGGCCCTGCGTCCCGCGCCGTCGTGCGCAGCTCATTCACCGGAAAAGTGGTTCCCCGCCCCACCTCCTCGAACGCCTCTACCGATACGTGATCATGATCGTCCGGCTGCAGCACCGGTGGCGCCGCCGCCGCCAGCACCGCCGTCAGTTGACGCAGCAGCACCGCCTCCTCCGCCTGCGCCTCTTGGTCCTCCACCGACAGCGCGGCGTGCGCCGACGTCAGCGCTGCCAGATGCGCTTGGAGTCCCGGAGCATCGCGCACCGCTGCCCATGTTGCTGGATAGCTCGCCAGCTGTATCAGCGTGCCCAGTGCGGCTTGCCGCATGTCACTGGCTTCTTGGTCGTCGCCGCCGCCACTAAGCTCGGCGACGAGCGGTGGCAGCGCGCCTTCATGGATAGCGGCGACGCAGTCAGCCCGGCGTTGCGAGAGCATGTAGGTCAGCAGCGTCATGGCCTTGCGTGCGACCCGTCGGTCTGTCGTGCAGAGACTCGATACTAGTAAGGCTAGGCCGCCGGCCTCTTGGAGAGCCTGATGATGCGATACGGGGGAGTAACACACAATCGCACATTAGGTTGTGTTTATATGCAGAGGTATAGAGAAACATGAATGCGAACGAGCTTCACAAAGCCCAAGCACATCCTCTTCAAACCCTACGGCCCGTCGTGGCCCCCTTTTACGCCACCCTAACCCACCTCCCATCTCCGATCTCTCGTCCATTCTCTCGTGTTCATTTCATAATCCCAATTCCTATTACGGTACAATTCTTGAACCCTCGACTACAGGCCCTTTGGGGTCTCAACTACAGGCCCCCAAAGTCCGCTGGATGGAATAACGCTGGAGCTTTAAAGCTTCATGAAACCTTCAAGAGCTCTCTCCTCCAAATCTTTAAGCACTTCCCTCCCTTTCCTCAGACGCCCCACACCGACCTGCAGCCCGGGTCCAAAGTGGCGCACGAGACCCGAGAGCGCCAGCAGCGCTTTCGTGCGGACCTTCCCATCGGATTCCGAGGGGCCCGCCAGAGCCACCAATTTCGGTAACACACCGCCCTCCAGGAACCACTGCAACGTGGGGAATAATAATAAAGCATACCATTACCTCGGAGCTTGAGGAGCTGAAACCAGCTACTTCCCGACAGCGAATAAAGGTAGGCATCAGACGCAAAGCACCAAACCAAGACTGGGTGAAGTTGTGAATTCTAGGCATTCACTACGCAGATTCCTATCTCTCTTTAGGGAGCCCTCTATTCCGGCACACATCCACCTACTGCCACGTACTGCCAGACGACACTGCTACATGCTACCCCCAAAACACACACACACGCACACAAACACAGAGACACTCCCCCGCGCCGAGTCCCCTTTTCCCGTCCTGTGCAGGACCCGTGAATCCTTGTGACCAAGACTCGGTCACAAGGATCCTTTCCTTGTTTTCTACCAGCCCATACCGGCGCTGACCTGCTGTACTGGCGGGTTATTTGCGACGCAGGTCGCCACCACCTCCGCCGCCCGCCATTGCAGAGAGGGGTGCGGACCACTCAGAAGCTCCAGGATTACAGGTAGTCCTCCAATCTTATGGAGATCTGGAGGGAGGTTGGGAATGAGAGAGAGGGATAAGAGGAATTGGGGACAACGTAAAAGAAACCCATTTCCCGAACCCGATCAAACCAAAAGGAAAAGGAGGGGCTGATCTATGTAACCGACGCGTCGCCGTCCTAAAGCAATAGGAGATGCGCCTCAGAGGACCAGAGGACGCGCCTCAACATTTCCCCCCTCAAAAGACAATGGCATGGCTCACTACCTTTTGCATAATCAATTGACGATACGATATCCATCAACTCATCCAGAAGGGCCTCCCGCTCTTCGAGATCTGCTCCAGGGGTGCCCTTGTCTTGATCCTTGTCCTGGCCATGGTCCTGGTCCATCTTCGCCTCTTCTGCCGCCGCGCCGCCTCGTGCACCTTGCGAGTCCCCTTCCAGCGCCGCCTTGATTTCCTTCATACGGGCGGAGAAGTCTACCATGTAGTGCTTCAGCGCTTCTTCCAGCCTGAGAAACGCGTCAAGTGAGCGATGTTCTTCAGTTTGGGTTTAATTTGTGCTCGAAGGGGTATCCTCAGAAGCTTCGCTCTAAATTGATTGGGCTGGGCTTGGTGGTACAGGTGTAGGGACGTGCTCAGAAAAAGACCCAGATCAATATGTGTAACAGACGCAGCGGCGTGCCGTGTGAATAGGTTTCGGAATTACATTCCCGACCATGTATCAGGCCCATCTTGCGGGTTCCGAAGGGGAAGAGAGGAGCAACCAAGATGGGGAACACATCACAGCACGGGCCCCGCCATGCAACGAAGGACTGGCACAGCTTCGAGAATCAAGGAGAGGTCACGAAAATTTGCTGCGCGTGTGGGCCTGTTGTGTATGCTTATGGGCGTACAAACTTCCTACCATTTCATTTTTACTGGGTCAACATCCTCGGGCCGAAACCCGCTGGGTGCCGTGCCATCCGCATACTTCATGCTCCAGTCCCAGAGCCCTGCAGCATTCGCCAACAAATGGATGATGAAAACATTTTGCAAAACTAAAAATTGCACAAATCTCTCTATGGTGTTTGTTGCGAGAAACAAGGACCGTCATTTGGGTAATTAAAGTGTCGTTAGGCTCCGGAAATCCGATGGAAAGCGTATAAACTTAACATCAAACATTGAACATGATGCTAGTTGCGTACCTTTCCATTGTGGAAAGCTCATCTTTTCTCTCAAATCCGAGTAAAATCGAGTGCCGACTATGTTGGCGTTAGAACTCGGCAAATGCGTCCAGTGATTCGCGAAACTTAAGATGATACGTCAAATTACAGTGCAAGATTGAAGGATTTGTCAGTTCCGTCCGTAACCATATTAACCTATTCTGGACAGTTAGCGAAAGATCCGCTTCTTGAGCTACCGTAATTGTAAAGGTGTACGCAATCGAAATATAACAAATGTATTTATATTGAGTGATAAGCTAGTACTTCGTGCTTCAGCTTCCCAGACCGACGATCGACGGTTCCAGAACGCGCGCGAATAATCAAGCGACCAGCACATCAGGCGATATATGGGCTCCAGCACAGAGTATTAAATGTCATAGCACTCGTAGTTTGCTTATGGACGCCTCTTAGCTAGGAATGTTGCAATTCTGTATGGTTGTTACAAACCTGTGTCAACACCGGTTTCCGTTGATGGTTGAAACTGAGGCAACTACTTAGCTGCCCTTAGGCATCCTGATATCCAGACCTCCAGCAGGTCTCCAGAGCACCAGAATTTTAGGACCCGCCAGCCGTCGGCAGTCGCCACGCAAATCTTATGTTATCATGAAACGATGGAAGACGGTAGTTGAAAAGGCGCGCCCTTCTCTCAGGCAGCTTGATGCGTGGGGTTTCCTTTTCTGATGCATTCCTCTTGGCACTGCTCTTGGCGTCTCAACCACGGCATGTTTAAATACTGTAGACAGCCGCTCCTGAGCCGCTCTGTCTGGCAGTGATTGTCTCTGTATTAGACATGTGTTCGCAAGCTCGTTGTCGGTCCATCAGCAACGATCCGGCCCCTTAATTGCGTGATGTCCTGTACTATGTGTGAGTGTCCACAGCTATGGGGCCGTGCCCAAGCCATGGGGACCCCTACCCTTGGGCAGGTCCATTTGTACCAGGGCCGCCTCCCCCCCGGGGGTAGCCTTAAAAGCTGCCCAAACGAATATTTTGGGAACCATTTTTGCCGTAGCTGCCTCACGGCCCGCAGACACCCGCAATGTATTAGGGAAGGCCCATGAAGGGACCGCGGCACTGCGCGCCGGCAGCTTATTTCGCGATTCCGAACCTGCCCAGGCTGCACCCGTATCGGCTGTACAGCACGGTATCCCGTCATGAAACACGTTACCGTTTATAAAACAAAATAGAAAATTATCCATTTTCCTTATTATTATTTATGTAGAGTGGTTTGAGGCCCCTGCCGTGCAACTCCGTTACTCATATGCATGTAATACGCAAAGCTAGGCCCCCCTTACCACGTACCCCCATCACATTCGACGACAGTGTTTACTCAATGTAAGAATATTAAGCAGATTGCATCATATACATAAGATGATATGATAATCGATCAGTTGAAAGTGTATGCCTTGCGAAAAAGCAATTAGGAGTTATGCATGCTTCTGTGTCATGACATTACGGGGCATTTCACTCGGCTACTAAGCGTCGCTCCTAATGCAACCTCACGGTATGATCGAACCCGAACTTGAAGTGTTGGGCGGCAGCCATTGACGTGTGTGTTAGTTCTGACTTGGTTCTGTTCCAGTTGCTTCTCTTTTATTGCTTGGGTGCACTGACCAGCTGATCCGGCATGGCAGGACCAGTGAACGCTCAACGGAACACTGTTAAAAAAAAGGGGCTTCGCTGACTGAAAGGTAAATGATGGCCAGCCATGCATGCATGATATATAGGGATATATATATATATATAGCACAGTATAGTGCCGGCGGAGCCCATACGGCCCGGCGGACCTGGCACATGCTTGCATGCCGCATACGTCACGTGACCACGTGTATCGTCACCTTGTAACCCCTCGCGGTTCTGAAAGGCAACCACCGTCATTTCGATTTTGGGATCACAGCGGTATTTTGTATATATTTGTGACGATGTTGTGGGAGCGGGGTGCTCGGTAACGAGTAACGATTTTGTGCCGAATGCCGCAAAAGTTGCAGTTTTTACGAAGGAAGCGGACGACGTGCGCGGGCAACTTAGTGGACTTAGACACCAGAACCAGACGCATCTTTCTTGAAGTACGGGAATGAATCAGTCTAATACAAGGAGTTGATTTTTGCCAATTTTTGTTGGTTATCTAAGTAGAGGTAACGCATAATGTTGGGCTTCAGTTGGCAGGCAAGCTTCCGACTCCCTCCCGGGCCCAGACTTCGTAGATGTCCGGCGGTCAATTCGATAGGGCTTGACTGGCGTTGGCCAAGCCTGAGTCGCTAGACTCAACTTGATCAACTTGCTCGTCATTTTCTCAACCCCAAGCTGAATTATAAACGAAATTGTAGTGTCTGCGCAAAGTGAACTGGAAGCAAGCCCTGTGCGCCGCTCTTGTCTATTCCTATTCCGTAGCCGCCCCTGGACTCTTTTTCCTGGCCGACCGAGCTTTTCCTTTCAGTAAAGGATAAGTGCTAATTTCTACTGCTGATAAAAATCTCTCAATTCGTTGCGAAAACTAGCTTCTGTTAGTTTGTCCATTACGGACACAGAGAAGGATGGACAGGTCCAATATCAGGGGCGGCAGGACTCGCGGCGGCGCTTCACGCTGGGGCCCCGCCCGCTCGAACGGGAAGAAGAAGACAAGGAAAGGTAACCATGTGGAGACATCAATGGAAGGAGATGGTTGCCCGCCGAATGTAGTCATGCGGGGCCCAAGCCGGATCGTCAGAGACCGCCGCTTCGTCCTTCATCCTGTCTGTTTGGCGCAGCCCAGCAAGGCCCAGCTTATTAGACAGAGAGCATTTTGCCCTTAATTTCGCAGTGCTCCTTCCCATACCTGCTGTAAGCCAGCCGTTACGGAGAGTTACTAGACATCAGGAAAACCATGCATGTATGGCTCGGTCTGGATTTAAGCACGCAATAGTTCTGCGGTTCTGCGTTCTCTTAACCTGCGAGCATCAGAACTCTGGACTCGCTGGGTTGTTCTAATCTAGGTTGATGATCAATCGATGGTAAATGTTTGCTGTGTAGCTGCTGAGATGCTGCCGGTCATCGTTGTGGTCGCTGCTCCCTGTTGCTTACTTTTCACCCCCGTATGAAGCTGCATGTGCCTGATGTACCCCGAACACTCCATGCGGACACGATATACATTCATCCTCAACAGCACTAAGCTGACCCAGATGGATTAATTGGGAGAATTTAGGGGATCTAAGAAACCTATGAATACGCGTGTTCTTTAGTACATAAATGCACCCGGCTCCGTTGCAGAAGAATCCGCATTATTCCACAGGAACAAAGGCCCAAGAACATTCCAAGGACGTCATCAACTAAACTGTATGCCTGTACTATCAAACCATAAAAGTACTGATGGAACTAGCAATATTGGAATGATGAAGTAACCGTTAAAATTCTATCCATCAGGTATCCACAGCATAAGATGCGATGTACATTATTCTTCGTGCTCAAACCAATATTATAGTTTATAATTAATCGATTATAAAATAAATATGTGCTATACTTTCTGCTTTCTATAATTTTATCATAAAATCTTTTTTTACCATGAATGAAATCGCTTCTGCCATGATTTCGCTATGTGGGGATACTGTTTGACCCTAGAAGATGTAGTTTAGAAGGTTAAGTAGTATATTATAGTTTTAGGGATTGAATGTAGGATTGGCATCTTGGAGGGTTAAACCCTATGCTAAGCTTCGCCGCGGAGAGCGGCGGCATGCCTTTGCTTATGGATTTTGAGCAAGGTCGTGCACTTGTGATAAATGAACCTTTATCAAATAAGTAAATGTTGCCCATCAGCATTGCAGGTATCGATTAAGAAATTCATGATGGCGTGACTGATGCCGCACCCGTACCAATGCATCCATCCCTCATCCGTTAGAGCTTCAGGATGCGATGTAATGGCAAAATACGACCGGAAAATGCATCCATGTTTATATATGAATAATAATAACATGATTATATGTACTTTAACGCTTTGTAGAAATTTGACGTCCCGATGATGTAACGTACCCATTCACGTGCATTCACATGCAAGGCAAGGTAGAAGAGCTATATTCAGAACAATTCCCTTAATGACTGATAATTCATACTTGTAAAATTTGTTTTTGTAATGTATATTGCGTGGACGCGTTTTCTACATCGGCACATCCGCCGGGAGTTGCCCTGAGGTGGGCGCCATGGCCGGTGGGCCAGGCCTGGTGGGCTAGCCCCAAAAGAGAGCCGCGCTCACTTTCTAGAAAGGTTAAGTTTTTGTAAGTATTAAATATAATCTTTCGAATAATAATCCATGTTCCCTGGCGCAATCATATATATATCTTATGATATCGTCCTTTCCGTAGTCGGAATTTGGCAAAAGCCATCTGAAGCTTGCCTTCAAATATATTTTTCGATAAAATAAAAAAATCATCCTTCTATTTGCAAAACAACTTGCGGACCGCTATGGTATCAAAGGCGTGCGCGAGTTGCTGTGCATATCGCATCTAAAGTACGCCTTGAAATTATACAAGGAACGGCCGAAAGCATGCCGCTTATGATATGTATACCGATCTTAACCATAAACAGGTGCGCTTATCGAAGTGCGTAACGCTCATAGCGATCCGTAATTTATAAACAATCTCCACTTTTCCACTGGCTATCACGATCCAATTCAGGCATGTATGTAGGAGCATTGTCAAGAGCCCCCAGGCATAACAAGGACATAACGCATCGATCCCTCGCATTCCCCGCCCATCGTCCAGGCCATTCATTCAGACAATATATTCTGGCAGCTCGGCCTTCGCACTAAGCTTTCTCTCAATCAAGTTGGGATGGATTGTCGTGGGCCTTATCGAGCACCAGGCTTTAAGAACCTTAACCTTACGTATAATTATATAAACTACCCAATGATGTCTAAGTTACTTAGATGCATCCGCGCGCTTTTTCAGCGGGCTTTCTCGCCCTTCCTCTCTCTTCCCTTCCCTTCCCTTCCCCCCTCGACACACACACACACACACATGCACACACGTGTTCGGGCCACATACATCACACATATAATACATGCGCGCGCACGTACAGACGTATATGCAAGGTAAGTTCGGCGGTCCCTCGCATCTGCTGGTTCACCCCATCCCTTCAACCATCCTCACCGGCACCAGCCTTTCAGTCCACCTGGACCCGAGCGATCATCCGCTTACAGTTGCACATGTCAGCAAGTTTTTTCAGTGCAGCTTCCTCGATACAGAGACCCCTACATTGTCAGTCGTCGGTTTGACTGCCTGACATTAGAAAAGTCGGAGTCTGGATGCGTCTCTGATCATAGTTCTTTTCTATACTGCCAGCAGATACTACCAGTGCTTCGCTGAAATCTTCCCTTGGAGCGGGACTTCAACCGCTTTGGTCGGCAAGGTGGTTGCCGATAACAGGTGAGAACGGAAGAAAGCTTGATTGGGTACCAACCCAACCCGCGTGGCAAGGCAATTTCGGCAATTCCTACAACATCCTTAAAGGAATGGTCGCGGAATCTCACTGAGCGTTTTGTACATTCTCTGTTGACGTTTGCTGCTGCTGTTGAGGTAGGTTATACTTGAGCTTTCTCTTGTGTGTGATTGGATTTTGTGTTGTCCTGCTCGTTCGCGAGACTCGTTGTCTGGAAAAGGTAAAAGCTGGGAAAAGGATAGACTACACGGTTATGCTTAGAAACCCTGCGACGTGACCAGTCGTAATAATTCGCGGGCTAGCCGCCATTCGAGGCGTAATTGCCAATCAACATTTCAATGCCCCGAACAGGATCAAATTCATGTTATCCTTAGATGTTATGCCATTAGGATGGCTTTGCGAGCGATATGCCGTAACTGGAGTCGGACCACCAGGATGTATGCGCAGGATTACGAAATTTTCCTTGCTAAGACCAGTTTCTTTGAACATATCAAGGTTATTTTTTAAGTTAACCTAAATAAATATTGACACATGTATTTTATGCATATTTGACTTAGAGTCTAAGGACTTAGGGGTTTGACTAAGGCCCAACGCGTTAAAAGGCATGCGGGACCGCAAGCAAGGTTGAACATAGCTATTACACTTGAAGATGGACAGCGACGGGAACACGGAAACTTCCTGGACTACTGAGTACGGAAGCAACTGCCAGTCAGGAAGCTAGTCGGCGATTTGGGCGCAAAACTCCCGCGCTTACATGCATGTTTGACTTTTTTCTTCCACCCGCCATGCCTCACTGTGTCACATGTCCTCAGCAAAAAATGTTCTTCATTTATGTAACCTAAGTGTCTGAAGAGCCCTAAAAGTCTCGAAAAAGCTGTTCATTGTGATGCTATAATCGGCCCATACGGGCTCTGCAGAACTCCAAGCATGAATGTTTCAAGCCTTTGCGTCCCTATATGTCCAAAATATGATGTCATCTGGACGGAGCTGTCTGGTAGATTTTTGGAATCCGCGAAGGGGCAAGGATTTACGCTACAACCGCTTCCGACCGCTTCGCCTCCTACCGTTTTCAGTTGGGTACTTGCACCGCAGCTGCGACTGCCGTCAAACAGCTTCGCGCTACAGTCGTTAAATCATTCAAAAGTCCATGATATAACCAAAATGACCATCATTAATTCGCTTATTTACCGTTGCCGTGTCAATCCTGCTCTTCCCTGCCTATTCGACAAGCGCAACCACCTATACATCCATGATGCAAAAAATAGCTCCACTCTTCTTCTTTGTAGATCTAGAATGACCCAGATCGGATAGACTTCGTTATCCTTAACTCTCGGCCTCTCGCTGTCCTTCATGTGGTTTCTCATGGACCCGCTCCTCCCTTTATTAATTGGTGTCACCGAAGAGATGGCAAGAGAAGCGCCGCATCTTCCATTTGCAAGGATAAGCAGCCCGCAGACGACCTTCTACTTCCAGCCCCTGTCCAGAGACCCAAATCACACCCCGTAAAAGTACGCCGAACTCGCCATATTGAAGGCATAGTCCACTAACGGGTGCTCCCGCTTCCGCCCTCCGCCTTTTCCTTTATCGCACGTTTTTCCTTCCTCGCTACCCTCGTTGCTTCCTTCCCGCCCACCTGCCCCTGCTATCAAGTGATGCGTCCGCTGCTGATGCAAACCAATAACAAGCGGCAGGGTAGCAAGCATTAGACGCAGCAGCGGACTCGGAAGGGAATACATGTACCTGTATAGCAAAGTATAGGACGTTAGGGGAACCTTTTGCCACCACGTGATTCATGTTGGCTGCAAGAATGGGTTGCAGGATGTACTGTACTGTACTGTGCTGTGCTGTGCTGTACTGTCGTCATGTCGTACGTGTACGCCCTTATAAAGTAAAACATTTTGGGGCCACGTTTCCGATGGGCTCTTCTTGGAAGAGGGGAAGGGCGCTTTGCAGGATGCAGTTGCACATGCGAAGGGAAAGGCTCGCACAATTTGCACGTTTTACCTGGGGCTTCTTAGGATGCACGCCTCTTTGCAATGGTTTTGGAGGCTAGGGATCCCCGAGGTTAAATTTTCCGGGCAAGCATGCTGCACTTGTACGGCAGCAAAGCATGCACACGCACACGCAGTCACACGCAGTCCGTCCAGTTACTGCTGCCCATTCCGCCGGATGTAGCTCTTGCTACGCCTCCAATATTTAGCTCTCCCTAATTTGGATTTCTTTTCGATAATATGTGTATTCGTATCCATTCATATGAGACTGCCGGTGACGAGAAAAGACGGGGTAATAACCTAAGTATCGCATATATCATTTGACAGCTACGCATACATTATAAATAACCTTCTACTGTAGATCAAGCATGAGGACGGACAGTCTGTATGGCCTGGACGGCGTTGGTATAGGGACAGCGTGCGAAGGAAAGGCGTCTGTACAGGAAGTGAAGTGAAGTATGTGATGGGTTGCGGGCGTCAGCTGCATGGTGCTCAGCAGCAGCATAAGTTGTCAAACAGCGTCCGCACGACCGTGAACACGAACACGAACACGAACGCGAACGCGAACACGGACGGACCCTGCCTTCACTTGCTGCATAGTCCGCATCCTTGGTCTCTACAGCTAGCTCGTGACAGTTCGGGAGACGGCGCCACGCAAGCCATGATGGAAGTGGCTTCGGGATTTAACGCCCGCGTGTTCAACCCTTAACACTAAGTTCAGGATAGTTTGTCACCAGCCCTGCCCAGTTTGGGTTTGTGCGCTTGTTTTTGAGATGCCCGAGCGACTGAGAACGCCTGAATGGAAGAGTGAGCTGTTGGGGACCCCTGCCCTGCAGCACGCCCTACAGACTGGGTGAGAATGGACGATGCTCTTGGGTACCGGTATCACGGAGTTGAGATTCTGATATGCAAGTACAGCTCCCCGACCTTAAGACATCGAGATGTGTATGCGTAGCGCATCGGTCATTTCGATGCCTTGACGGCGGTCAGGCGATTAAGCGTTGCCCGGTTCACATACTGGCGCGCCGGCATAGGAGCAGCTTGAAACCTGTCATTTCACAACTCTTTTCGTGTGCGAGCGTTTTTCATCGCGATATGGACGCAGCCCACGTTCTGTACGATATAGCAATAACAATTCTACTTGTGTAGACCCCCGCAAACCATACTATTCATTTGGACAGTTCTCTCAAAGTTTTGTAGTTTAATGACGATGTTTATGCGTGTAAATGACTGTGTACAGAATAACGGAGGATTAACGAAAAGCTCGGGAGCTTATCGTGACTCATGCGTCACAGATGAAAGGTCTGGACATCTGGAATATGGAAATCAGCAATTTTTCTAGACAATGGTTTATATGTAAATCTCTTACCAGGACAGGAGGTATCGGGTAAGCGGACAGATGGCAACATCGTGAATGTGAAGGCAGGGGCTGAAACACATTTGAGTTGCTAGTACTAATGCAGGAACGTTAATACTTCAGTGATGGTACAATTTTGATGCGGGAAAAGTTCGCACTGGGGAGAACGGCTAGATGCAGAATGTGCCGTACCGTCCCTGCACCGCATAAATAACAATGCTGTTTTCTGGTTGTTTCATACGTCGGCACATACATTATCTCATAGTCTTAAATCCGAAGCTTTCACCTATTTGCTTAATGTCCTCCCTTTATGTACGAAAGGGCCCAAGTTTCTCCAGCCTCACTACAGTTACGTTATCGCTGCCTTGTGCCCCCAATATGAGCTTAAGGCATCCTTCTATTACTTCCTGACCAGCTTCCCTAGCCTACTTGCAGTTCAGAGCAGGAACACCTGCTAGTCGTCTGGGCACGCAACGCGCGAACAGCAAAGGCACACACTATGGAGGCGCCTGCCTACCCTGCAGAGCTCTCAAAGTGCCTCATAGAATCTGACGCAAACCAACTACTTGGCTCTACCTTAGATACGCAGCCTCAATTCTCTGCCGAGGCAAACCAGCAGAGCTGTGTCTCACCGACTTGTTCCGCCGGCTGCTGTGTGGTCCTGGCATCAGTCGGAGGACAAGGTGGTCTTCTTCCTGATTGTGCGTGCGCACGAGGAAGTCGATTCCGAGGCTGCAAACGCCGCATTTGGCGCTCGAGTGAACTATCGACCCTCGTGCTTCTCCATTCCGCCCTAGGAAACAAATGGTAAGTCCATAGATGTAAAGTGCGCCTGAAAGACTACTTGCTTTCGACGTTTCCAGGTGCAAGAAGCTAAAGCGCTCTATCGAGCTCGTCAATATCTGGTTGCCTTCCTCCCCGCGACTTTACATGATAGCCTTTGCAAACCGCCCGTGCCATATCCTGAACAGGAGTGCCATTGCAAAATATCTTCACGGACGAAGCGACAACGACTGCAAGGTACGTCGGGCCTGGAGATAGAGAATTGAATTTGTGCGTATGCTGTACGGCGCTCGGACGCGTAAGAACCTGCACGGGCTCTGCGCACCCTCCCATCTGGGTTGACTTTGTGTGGGTTATGGACGTGTATCATGAACGCATACGTACTTGCCGTCGACAAACAGGATAGGTCCCTTAAACAGCCCCTTGTACGGATGACTAATACGGAATCCGCCCGCCGTCTGCACCAAAACCCAGATCCCCTTTCCCGCGACTTCAAGTAGCGACCCAAACAGGACCATCTTTCAGAGAACTCGATTGCACCAGGCGACTTAGACTTTTCGGAGCGCATAAGCCGCTTCAAGGATGTTGCACGGTGTTGTTTGTCCCCGACCCCTCTTTCCCCTCTTTTCCCCATTCCCCCCTCACCCTCGCAACATGCGCGCCATGCCCTTCGACCCCCGCCTGCCTGGTCTTGTCCTAAAGGAGGCTCCCGACTACCACCTAATCTTTCTTTCACACCTCGCCCCCTTCATCCTTGTCTTCGTGCTCGCGATCTCCCCATCCATCGTACTGCCCCACCCCCTAACCTGCAGAACATTTTCTACTCCGCGCTCCGATCCAAGACCTCCCAAACCAACCGTCTTCTGCGGACCTACGCCCAAGCTGTTGGGCCCAACTGCGATGACCCACTCGCGCGTCAGAACGCGTACAAGGCCGCGAAGGCCCAGGTGGCGGCGCGAAATGCCTCCCTGATCAGTCGAGCCGCGGCACTGGCGCCGCGCACCCGCCCGGGACGAGGTGAGCCTAGGGAGGGTATAGGAGGAGACGGAGTAAAAGTGAAAGAATAGGGCGGTCCGGAATTGTGCAAGGGAAGAACATGACACGAGCGCACAGCTGTGGGGCGCGAGTTCGTGTGTGTTGGCTTTTCAAAAAAATGTCCCTGTTACCGTCAAGGTGATCTTGCCTTTGTCGCGAATCAAACATTAAAACATTCTTTCGTGGATACTATTGTCCTTGCTAGTCTTCCTTTACGAATGCTGTTATCACCTCGTTATGGTTGTTGCGTTCAAATTCGTGTTTGTTACAAAGATCATTTACAACACCGCGGACACTACCATACCATTGTTCTTCGGTTGAATATTTCGCTGTGATGTATTCGAAAGTTTACATGCGCGTAGTTGTCTTACGCGCTCTCGGCCTCATTATCCAATATCCAATTTTCGGTTAGTCGTTACAAGTTTGCTGGGCTAATGCTTAGAATGCGAGTGCAATCAATGTACTCCAGCCCTGTGCCTAGCAAATAAAGGAAATGATGCTTCCGTTATGTTTTTTGAAAGTGGCGCCTTCCATACGCCTCCTTCCTACCTTTCCCGCCCTTCCATACGCCTCCTGCCTCCCTCCTCCGTCCTCACTGCCCTCCCGGCTCCTCAGTATTCCGTTTGCCTCACCTCTTCCTCCCCCCCTTCCCCTCTCGCACCAAGCAACCCATCGTCTGCTTCCCCAACTCCCTGTCCTCTATGATCCCACTGGATCCTATCATATGGAACATCGCCGCGCTCTCTCAAAGCAAACACAGTCGTTCCACCAGTACCAATGAAACACGTGTAATTTAGGGCTTCAAATTCAGATTCGCTTTTCCGTTCTCGGCTCCGGAACCCACAACATGAGTGTAGCACGCGGCTGGAACCTACATCGGTCGCCTCCCCTTGGGGATCTTCCGTGGGTTGGGAGTCGCGTCTACCTCCTTGATCCACCCATCCGCTTGGGAACTCCCGTTCCCTCTGGAATCCCCAGGCGGTGGCTCGACCAGTGACGAGGACTCTGATATCCCAGCGGACGCAGCGGCAGCGGCGGCGGCGCAAGCCGCCGCGGCGTTTCCGCAAACGGACGCTGCCGCTGCAGCGGCAGCGGCGGCCGCCGCCGCAGACGATGGTGATGCGCCGGAGGATATGGACCCCATGGACGCTGGCGCCTATGTCAGCGCTCTTCAACTTCAACAAGCCACCGCCGCTGCGGCAACAGCCGCCGCCGGCGGTAGCAATGGACCTCAAGACCCCAGCCCCGGAAGCAACCCAAATCCTAGAGCGCTCATCCGCCGCCTCTCCGCGCAGTCTGGCAACCGCGACTCATCGATGTACAGCGGTGGCGGATCCCCCTCGATCGCGCCAAGCTTTCCCCAAGAGACCGCCGCCGCCGCCGCCAACCCGCCGCCGCCGCCGTCACGCACCTACTCCCAGCCGTATCGCGATGGTCAGGAGACACGACCTGCGGGCTCCAGCCGCCAGAACCATACCGCGGCAGCAACGACGGCGGCGCCGCCGCAACAACAGCAGCAGCAGCAACAACAACAGTCGTCCTGGGGTGGGCGTGGACTCCTGCCGCCGACCGGTTCGGGCACCATCCGTCACACACGGCAGCGGCTGATGCCTTTCGGTCCACATCCGTCCCCGCTGTCGGGAGGTATGATAAGTGTGACGTCGCACGACAGCCCCCAGCTGATGGGCACGCTGACGTACGGCATGATTGCTGACGGCAGCGGCGGCGGCGCGGTGCATGACACCTTCGGCACAACATTTGTGGGCGCCGCCTCGTCGACAGAGTCGCTGCAAGACGCTACCTCACCGTCATCGCTCCGCCGTGGCAGCGGCGGCGGTGCCGCCGCAGCCGCCACGGCTGCGGCGGCGACGGCCGGCGGCTCCACCGCCATGCGCAAGGAGAAAACACGGGAGCGCGACGCCAGCAGCGGTGCTGGCAGCTCCAGCAGCTTTGGAGCCGTGAAGAGTGAATGGAGCGGCAATGCGGCGGTAGCGGCTGGTAGCCCCGGTGACACGGCAGCCGTGCTGCAGATTTCCGCTTCATCTGGCGGTACGGCAGGGCCACCTTCCGCCCAAGGCCCAGGGCATCAGTCCCAGCCGCAGACGCAACCACCACAGCACCTGACGGCCACGCACTCTGCGATGGCTTTGGACATTCGAGGGGGCTACCCGCCGGAAACCATCTGTACCCCAACAGGTGAGAGGTGATGGTAAGGCATGACTCGCGAGTGTATTACCATGTAATAACTGTACGACTACCGATAGCTGTACGACTGGTAATTGTAGAACGGCTTTGGGAGGCATTTTCGTACTTCCTGGCGGTTGTACGTTGTTGATAATGATGATGCCGTCCACAGACTGGTGTGAAGTGACAAATGAAGACAGGCGCGCGTGGATCCATTCAGGATAGCTCCAGGTCTTCAAACCCTCACACTTCTTTGGTTAACTGTTAAGGCGCCATGCTGGAACTTAAATTTCTTCAGCACGCCTCCGTGCGCATGTTTGTAAGATGAGGAAAAGCCTACAACCCTTGATGTCCTTTTGGATCAATTTTACTTTTGTTGGTTTGTTTGTTAGTTCGTTTACTTGTTCGTTTGTTGACTGTTATACTTTCAGTCAGAATATTGAAGTTGGACATTGACGTCGTTAAGGCGCAACCCAGCCATGATGTCGTACGTGCACAACGCCCTCCGGCCCTTCCGTCCCTCACAGGCCCAAGCCCACATGACATGGCCCTCATCCACATCGCCTCCGCGACTTCCCACACTGCGGACGCTCAAACAGCCGCCAACCTGCCGGCCTACCCCCACCTCCACCACCACCACCACCACGCAGACTACGCAACCCTATCGCTGTCGGTTCTACCGCCCTCTACATCAGATCGCCAGATCCCGTCCCCGCCGTCGTCCGCCACCAACACGGCCCATACCCCTCAAGGCCAGGGGATGCAATTACCCACCGCCCCCACCCCACCACTCCCACGCATGCCACCCTCTTCGATGATCACCCTTCCCTTCGGCCCCCTGCCCCTGACCACGTGCGAAGAGATGCTGCCCATCGGCACCACCGGACCCATTCAAGCGGCGGCGAGCTTGACTCGCTGGGAGACGCCGCCGCCAACGGCTGCGGCGATTCCCGGTTCCGCCACCGCCGCCATCATACCGACCAAGTACGAGATGCTTCCGCCCTCCGGAATGCCGGGACCGGGCATGTTGATTTACCCTACCGGAGGGTGGGAGCTGAGCTCCCTGGAGCTAGTGCCGTGCGGCAGCGGGGGCAGCGGCGCCGGCGCCGCAGACGATGCCGCTGGCGCCTTTGGGGTGCTGTCGCCTGCGCCGCAGGTGCTGCAGCAGCAGCACCAGTACCAGCTGGGTCTGCAGCTTCAGGCACAGCTTCAAGCGCAGCAGCAGCAACTGCAAGAGCAGCAGCTACAGCTGCAGCTACAGCTGGCGCAGCTGCAGGCGCTTCAGCAGCAGCACCAGCGGATGCAGCAGCTGCAGCAGCACCCCGGTCAGGGACAATGCAATGCACCACAGGGACAGGGGTCACCTCCATCAACGTGGATTCCCACGAGCTGCGGAAATCCATCTCCGCCAGGGCCGCCGCAGCCGCAGCCACAGCCGGTGGCGGCGGCAACTCCGCCGCCGCCACCACCCTCCCAAGGGATGCGCGTGGGGGCCGCTCCGCTGCAGGTCTCTTCGGTGGGGCGCCTGGGAGCTGATGTTGGGATGCAGCTGGCACCTGTGGACGATGCTCTGACAGAGGTGTGGTTGAGCATGCTGGAGTAGCGACGAGGTCTTACAGCGGCTGGCTGAGCCTGCATCTTAAATTGTCATGATGATGATGATGATGATGATGATGATGATGATGATGATGATGATGATGATGATGATGATGATGATGATGATGATGATGATGATGATGATGATGATGATGATGATGATGATGATGATGATGATGATGATGATGATGATGATGATGATGATGATGGTGATGGTGATGGTGATGATGATCGTTTGGGCTTTAACTGCCCAGCTCTGATTGGTTCCTTGGCTTCCTTTTCAAGCTCCTTATCATCCGGTTCTGTTGTCGTGGGTTCTCTAGTGCTGCTTTTGCTGCTGTTGGTGGTGGTGATGGTGGTGGTGGTGGTGGTGATGGTGGTGATGATGGTGGTGGTGATGATGAAAAAGTATATGGGCGGGTTTGAAGTTACATGGATGAAGTGAATGTTAGTACGTAGCTGCTGGCTGCCCCAATACCCAGCTCCGAAACCAACAGGAGAAGAGTTGTGATTTTCGAATTTCAGGCATCAGAAGCGAAGGGCTCATTAGAGGATAATGGATTTTGTTGGGCGACGGCACAATCGCGTAGGTTTGCTCGGAGGTAATAATCGGCGGCGGTGTGTACGGCACGTTAGGGAGGAAAAGGCAGTCACAACCACTACCACCACCGCCGCCGCCGCAACAGTTGTAGTTTTTCACTATCCATATTTTGCGATGCTAGTGATAGTAATAGTTATCATTATGTGAGCTGCAACGGATCATCAGAACAGGTTTTTAAAAGTCATCGCGAAGAAGGATTTTTCGCACGTGCTAGCGAGGTCAGCAGCGGGACTAGGATGCAAATTGCATATGCCGATTGCAGGGTTCCGGAGCATGTTCTGCCATGCCCCATGCACTTCTTGCCCTATGCATATAGGACGGTGCAGATCTGTGTGCTGTGGCTTAGGTTTGTGCGGCTATGCATTACGTAAAGAGGAAAGCTTGTTCAGGATGGAGTCTGTAGTCGGCCAGGAGATAGCACGCGAAGCAGGCCTAGGCGTGTCTATCTGTCAGTCTGTATGCGTGTATGTGCTTCGCTACACCCCGTTGTTGCTGTTGGGGGTGTTCTAGCGCTTTGTACGACACGACCAACCGAGAGCTATTCATAGAGGGCCATACATCAGACATTCCGCGTCGTCGCTCTCCAGTAAGCTTGGCACCGCGCGCGTAGCATCTTTGGCCGTTGGATAGTTGGTTGGGTTGGTTGGCCGTTCGGGTTAACCAACCCGGGAGTTCCCTCAGAATTAAGGCTTCAGCCGCGCCTTATTTAGGTGTTGGAGCCTTTTGGGGCCGTAGTCTATTTGTTTTGCTTCCAACAGCGAATGCAGGATGATAGTACTATTACTGCGCAGGAGGATGCACGTTTGCGTGGGTTGTGCGTGATGTGAAGAAGTCAAACACCAAAAACATCGTACGTGGGGCGTTCGGGGGTTTAAGGTTTAATTTTGGCTTCCAACAGTGGGCCCTATGGACGCATGGCTCAATAGCTACTTTGCGCTCTGGCTCGGTACGGCAGTTTCTTTCAGAAAAGGCAAGCAGGACGAGGCACTAATAACCCACGTACGCTAGCAACAGTAGGAGCCGTGTGGTGTCGATCAGGCGGGTTTCGGAGCGGGAACAGGTAGCTCCATCCATACCATGTGGATCTTCCCCATCTGCCCACTTCCGTTTTCCCCTCTGACCCCATGCCGTACACGGTACCTCCCTTGCATGTACCCCCTCCGTGGCCGCCTTGCATATGCATGATGTGATCTAGTGCGCATGAGCTCGTATGGTCATAGGTATGTGCAGTTGTGTGGTTAACGGATAACCGTCGCAACCGCAACAACGTAATTATCCTTCGCATTGGGCGAGACCCGGTGCGCTCTATTTACGTCAGCCGCCAGATTATGGCGTCTGGTTTTAAGTATATCTATATCTGTCACCACCTCTGTCTGTCGCTCCCCGCGTGCGGTGAGGGGGTAAGAGTGGGCAAGGCGGGAAAGGAGGAGCTGCGGAGGTGCACTTCCATAAACCTGCCGTACCGTCTGTTCTGTACGGGTTTTCGTGTCAGGTTCGTACATCTTTGTCGTCCGTTCTAATTTAAGCTGTCTTAGGCTATCCCCCCCTCGATCTCTGGACGCGACGGCCGGCAATCTGGCAATGGATGTACGGCAGTTTTAGCCTTGTTTAGTACGATTGACAGTTAAGCAGCCGACCGGTGAGCGACAAAATTGGCGCGCGCAAAATTTAGCACCTTCAGGAGCCGTCGCTGAGCTGTACGGCGATATTTTCGGGGTGTTACACTGTGGGCATTTGGGAATCCATCTTGTCTGGTGGTGGTGGTGGTTGCCGTTGCGACAGGTGTGGCATTTACGTGAAAGTCACGGAAGTCACGGAAGTTGGGTTCTTGGTGAGATTTCGGTCTTCAGGACTGCCAACAGAAGCGTTATTATGTGCTGTCGTACGACGTTTCACAGTACGGCTTATTTCGGCGCGGGCATATTTGGTGAAATGATCGCCACCGTATGGTTTCGGAGGCTCTGGACAGATGGGTTATGTGGAAGGGCAACGTTTGAATGTACGTGGTAGTACGGAGATCTCTTAGGACAGATGAAGAATGCTTTGAAAATGCAAGGAGGTAGGGTGCCGGGGAGGCGTGCATGTGATAACGCGCGCGCGTGTGTGTGTATGTGTGTGTATGTGATTTGGCGCTAAGGTCAGGGTGATCGGGTCGGGTGACATTCGGGTATTGATCAGTTGCTCGGTTGGTGGTTGATACGTCTTCCCAAAGCAGCCGACACGGACGTGGACACGTGCGAAGCCATTTACGTACATACATAGGTGTTGCTAACTTCCCGGAAAAATCATCCTGGAGCCTGTTTTAGCAACATTCCGTGTCGCCTGTTTAGGCTTTGAGCGGTGCACACTCAAAAACATTGCATGCACATGGTAAGCGCGTGCGGGATGGAGGAACCGTATCGAACTGAAGTAGCGCATGTGCGTGGTTGCGAAATCGTGCAGGTTTGTAGTTGTGTTCGCGTTTGCGTTTGCTCCCGCTTCCACTGTCGCTAATGCTTAAGATTGGTTTGGTTGGAATGCTTTCTCGTGTGTTCATGGGAATAAGAGTGAAGTGTGCACGTGTGTGGTACGCTTGCTTTTGGTGTTAGATGGTTTCATTCGTACGGCACCATATACGGCGCCCAGTACGGCATGTTGCACGTAGTCATGTCGGAGAAGGTGGACGCCCGGGCCGGCACGCCCTATAGTCCCACCTTTGTTGAATGATTTGCCTTGTACTTGTTTGTTTGTTTGTACGTGTTTTGGTGTCGTACGGCACACTGCATACCGCGCACATGCACACGCTCCATTTGGGGTGCAGGACAGGTCTCAGGTGTGTTTGAGTCAGGTGCACACATACACGGACTTACGAACGGATGGTTGGAAGGGGAGAGGGGCGACGAGCACGAGGACGGGGAAGCACTTACAAATTTGCGGACGTACGGACAGACACGTACGGACAGACACGGAAACGAGCAGCGGACAAGACCGATGGATGCACGGATGGGCCCCGAAGGTCCACGGGTCGCTTTCCGTCCTCCGAGGTCCACGAGGTATCCTCGTCGTCCCGGGCGTTACCAGAGGTTGAGAAAGGTGCGGAGATCCGGGGCCCTGAGGCCGACTGGGGGCCATTTCCCGCCGCATGGAAGTGTGAAGAGCTGTGGGGAGTTGAGATGGAGTGCTGGAGGGGCCCTATGGGTCATATGCCAGGGACGACGTGGGAATATGCTGCCGCTGCTGCTGCCATCACATGTCGCGATGCAATACACTGCGACGCGATGCGGGGGAAGGTCGAAGGTGGTTCCGCTCTTTACATCTCTGGATTCGCATAGGGCCCTGGCGGCAGCTTCTTAACCCTTACCGTCTCCACCTAGGCATTGCATGTGCACGCACATCAGAATATGTACAAACCGTACAAACCGTACACGTGCGTGCTCGCGCGCGTGTTCATGTGTTCGTTCCTGGCGCAGTACCTAGGGCCATCGCGTCCTGTCACATCAGCTTATGCACTGATTCCCCCCACCTCCTCCTCCGGGTGGGTTGCGTCGCGGAGTGTGAAATGAGAGAGGGACGTACGGAGTGTAATGACTCGGTTGGGCCCCCGTCCCGTTGGCTTGGTGCTGGTGTACCCCCGGACTTGATCCGCAGCCGCAATGATGCTGCGTAATGACCGCTGTGTTGTCGCTGGTGACAACTGCAATGACGAATGGCCGTTGGACGAGCAAAGTCCTTGTACTCGAACTTTTGGGCGCGCGCTGCCGTACCTTCTGGGCCGATATCAAAAATTGTTGCCTTCTATCAGGCGACTGTACGCCCAATTTGTCACGCGCCTTACGCGATGCATGTGCTGTACTGTGCGCACGCGCGTGTGTGTATGCGTATGTATGTGTATGAATGTGTATGTGTGTGTGTGTGTCTGGCACGGCGGGTGAGGTTCACTGTCTGCTGTACGGTATACGGCGATCAAAAATGCGGACAAAATTTGTACCGATTACACGCAGCCGCGCCACTGCCGCAGCTGTGCCTGTGTGTTTTATGTTCATCACCATCCCGCGCCCGGCCGTGCCCCCGTCTCCCCAGTTTCCTTTCTCTCCCCCCCCAACCCTAAGTCCAGTCAGCGCCGCCCCGTCTGCTGCGTCTGGCTCCGTCTGGGAACAGCGCGCGGCCCTGCAGCCCGACCCTCCCTTTCGGAAGAGCGCAAACTGTTGAGAGCTCTGTGCTGCAGGACCCTTGGCGTGAAGCCGAGGAGAAGGTGGAGTGCGATGACGATGATTTAATGTGGAATGCTGGCGAATGTACCCAGCCGACCACCGCACCACACATACGCACATACACCCGTGTGTCTTTGTTGTCTTATCTATTAGCTAGTTAGGAACGCACCTTCTCTTTTGTTCTTGCCACAGAAGACGCGTGGGCAGAGATGCGATATTGGGACGTCCTTTGATAATACGAGAGAGGCCATCTAGATTCAATCCTGGGGCTTTGCTCCCTGCGAGGTAGCGCAACCTCTCACGTGCCCCGCGTTCTTTGGCACTTCCTTCGCGGTTTTGGATTTAAGTTTTACGTATTTCCATGACCGAGAAAAGGCGGGAAGAATACGGTGCGGCAAGATGGTCACTAATTTTGAGATAGACACGGCTCGTCGGCTTGGCGAAGAATGGGTGTCATCATCGGATACTTAGTTTCCACGGGCCTTAGGTGTAGCGACTAGCGTTGGGACTTCGCGACTGGGTCAACCCGACGTAAACCCGAAGTTCATAATACGTTTTTAGGTTAGGAATGATTAAGTTAGGTGATGTTGATATATGGCGGGAAGTGTGCACACATGAAGAAGTGGCCAGAAAGTGATATCTGCTTGTGCTTATGCTGGTGATGCTTTTCTCGAAGGATGATGATGATGATTCCTGGCCATTTAGCAAACGGCGGGCGGCCATCTTGTGTGTGTGTGTGTGTGTGTGTATGTGCGTATGTGTGCATATATATATATATATATATATATATATATATATGTGCCTAAGAGTGCGTCCATCGTGTTTATGAGAGGCCGCGGCGTTTCATGTCGTGTGCCTGGGAGTCCGGGTAACTTGTAGAGAGGCCACAGCAATGCCCATATTCACGGAGGGGGTTCAAGGGCGAGCGCCGATCTAAGTAAGGGTCAGGGTTAGATGACACGAGAGAATCCCTTTGCGGAAGAGGCTGCTGACAGGGAGGCCTTACGCGGTGTGCAGCTGGAATTTTTGAGTCGGTGTCTTTTCCTACCGCCGCCACACGCGTGCACATGTGTGTGTACGTGTGCACATGTGTGTAATTGAGTTTATGTATGTGTGTGTATATGTGTGTGTGTGTGTTCACCCGAGCCCTGCTCACGTAGTAGTAGGGCTTCGGTTCGGGGCCCTTCGCGTGTTTAAAGTCTATCCATCTCCCGCTTGCTCGTCTTGCGATTACTGTTGTGATCCAGATTCAGATCCAGGGAAAAATTAGAACACATCTGCGGGGCGCCATTGTACTGCATTCGATATTTGCGGGAGAGAAAAGGAGACCGGGGGGAAGGAAATGAGGGATGAGGTTCACAAGCATCTGCCTGCTTGCCGGGGCCGCAGCCCCCCCCTCTCCCCTCCTTTCTGTCATCGCCCCCCTTCCTCCTCGCGTGTATGTCTTTCCCCGCGCCTTGTCGCCGTCCGGGACCACGCACTGTCCTACGATCCCAGCACACGCGGCTAGGGACCCGGCTAGGCACCCCCCGGAACGGGCGAAACTTTGAAAAAGTCCCCTCGGCCCTTCCCACCTCCCTGGAGGCCTCCGGGGCGCGTCAAAACTTGCGGCGCGGGAGGGGAGCCCGGGCGAGCGGGCAGGTAGTTGGGGTGGTTGGGTACCGATTGGGGTGGAAATGCTCTTCTATGGTTTTCCGACCCGATCAATCCGTGCCATGTAAGTACTGAGAGTCTATGTATTTTAGCCTTTTTATGTGTGACCGGTCAGGACCAGTTTGTCCGCATGCTGTGACGTTTACCAGCAGTCCTTTACGACGCATCTCTTAACTACTAATGAAATTTCCAGCCAATTTTCATGCTTTATTGGGAGCTCTGGAGTTGGGACAATGGTGGCCCCCCGTGTAAGTACAGACGCGAAGGAAACGGAACAAGTAGACAATAAATTAAGACTGAGTCAACCGTTTATCCGACACAGCAAGGCATGGTCGAATCTGAGTCCGGGATGGAGCACTCGTTGACGCTTGTCCCCCGCGGCCGCCCCGAGCTCTTGGGGCGCCCCCCCAATACACACAACAACGCGATTGTGTTACAGACCGACACACACACACACACACACACACACACACACACAAACACAGAGCTGACTTCACATGTAGGGTCTCCAGCCCAAGTACATGCGGCCTAGAATGGCGAAGTCAGTGGCCAGGTCGATCAGGCAGCGGGCCTGCTCCTCCGGGGTGAGGGGCCCAGAGCGCTGGCGACGGGACGCGCGGAGAGAGAAAGAGGAGGAGAGGCAAAGAGCGACGGGCTGATCAGCAGCAGCGGAAGAAGTAGGAGAAGAAGAAGTAGAAACGCAAGAGATTCTGAGCCAAAGGATTCTGCGTACGAGTCTTTCTGTTCACCCACCTCGAGCAGGTTATATCTCGCGCGATAAGCCATCCGCCCGCCGGCTTCGTCCCTGCTGCCGCCATCACTGCCCGCAACCGCGCTGCCCACATCGCCACCACCGCCACCATCCCCGCGCACGATAGTGCACAGCGCTTGGAAGTGCGGCATTGCGCCGTGGCGGCACCTCAGCTCCTCCACCATGATGTGGGAGGGGTGCAGCCGGGCCAGTTTCTGGAGCGCGATCACCACCTGAGTGTGTGTGTGTGTGTGTGTGTGTCGGGGAAGGGTTTGGGCCCGGGGGATATTAAGAGGAAAACACGGGAGCTGTAACGGGAGCTGGCCAGAGATGAAACGTATCAACATCCAAGTCACTAATTCCAATTTAGGTTTTTGGACGCGTGAGGTGTTTGGATGGGGCCCTTCAGAAGTCCTGTTAGTCCGCAAGGCCCGCGGGAAAACAGCGTTTTAGGGTTTGGGGTCCTCGTAATGGACGAACGGACGGATGGACGACAAAAAGGATATCCGGTCGCTCGGCCAGGATTTCGCTGTGATAGGTGTCGCGCGCGTGTGTGGGGAACATGACACGTGGGGAGCAGAGGTAGGGGAACATGTTTGAGGTGTGAGCGGGTGAATGATAAGAGGGTGAAGTTGTTGCCCAAACGAATGACGAATGACGAATGACAATTTACGACAGGCGCCATCGACGACGGAGGCCAAAGCGGGATAACGTGATAACTGGACGGGCGTACAAAGGCCGTGAGCGGCGGCGGTATTTCCTTTGAACGTGACTGCAGCATTTTTGTATTGCGATAGGGAAGGCCTGATTGCTGCGAAGAAGATGTAAAGGCAGGGGAATCGGACGAGAAGGTGCTTGACTTAGACTGCCGGTCAAACTTCCGTGCAGGAATGCTATCGGCCCGGGGAAAGCAGCTTTGTGTGGTTCACGTTCGGGTGACGTTCCTTTGGCGGGAACTTGACTTCACGAGCAGCAGCAACAAATATAAGTACTTTTTCACACATGATAGTAAAGGTTTCGTATGACTTTTTAAGGTCCTTTTTGAGAGATTACCGTGCAAGTTATGTGTACGTTTTTTGCAGGTCTCAGACCGACGTCTGGGTGTTCAGCACTACTCAGTTACAAAAGTGCATCCTCCGAGCGCTTTCGCGGTGGTGCCTAAAAGAAGAACCTTTTTTTCCCGCGCAGGCGTTATTGCAGGCAGGCAATTATAAATTCCGCGGTCAAGGCGGCATATTGTTTCAAATGTTCAAGATCGGTGAATCTAGAAATAACTGTACTTCCAACACTAAATGGTAAGACGCACGACGAGTTTTTAATTCTTTGTAAACAGTAATAATATATGTTCATAACGGACTTTTTGTCGGCTGCGAAGCCAAGGGAGTCGGAGCGACCGCGCAGCCCGCCGGTGCTAAACATTTATGCCGTACCGAAGTCGAAAGCCAAATGCCTTATAAAGATCAGGACGTACAAGCAGCAAGTGGACGACAGCATCAGCCCGGTCCTAAGAAAAGGCGGCGTCGACCAAACAGCAACTGCACAGCAAGATTGTAAGAGGTGCATTGTTGCGATAAGATAACGCCCGCCTAAGCTTGCCCAGCACATCTATCCACGACCACATCTATCCCGCATGGCGCGGTACCTCTCATCCCCTTTCCTTTCGTTATCATATGCGATCTCCATTCCTCACTATCGAATACGGCTACGTGTTAACTACTAAATGCGCTTTCCTGACGAGCTGAGGCGGCCCATTTTTTCTATCGTGGGCCATTCGGTAATTGTTCACAGTTCGCATTATTTCTATTTTAGACTCCTCTTTTGCTTTTGTTGGCTTTCAGACGACACATTTTCAATTTCCATTATGCGTGTGTCATGCCCCATTCCGGTCCCGTTCCAATTTCCAGTACCATCATTAACAAGCTTGCATCGCGGCGGACCCGAGATGGTGATGTCCGCCGCCGCCAGTGCCCCCACCCCCCACCCCACCCCACACAAGGCCATTATAGCCGCGGCAGCACCAGGCCCCCGGCCACGACCCTTAGGGGGCCGAGTCGCTGATTCCTGTCTGGGTGGCTGAGCCGTCCTGATGGGAGGCTATCCTAACGGGATACCGGAGATCCAACGCGGCACAGCCTGTAGCCTTCCGTCTCGTCCCTCCCCACCATTCCATTTCCCCCCTTCCCTTTCCCCCCGCCTCCCCTCTCCCCCCGCTCCCTGAGTATTTGTTTGTTTTCACTTGTCAAATTTGAATCTTAATTATAATAATTCTTATGGGCGTTCTTAGTCCCCTCCTTTCCCCCCCTTCCACCCGCCTGAGGCCACTCACTCGGGTGCGAGCCAGTCTTGCGGCCAGGACTCGGCCATCGTCCTCAAGCCCCTCGTCAGCCACTCCGCCGCTACCGCTCTGCTCAGACCTCCCGGACCCGCTCCCTGCTCCTCCTGCTCCTCCCCCTGCTCCTCCTGCTCCCCGCAGTACCATGGCCTCATGCTGCCAGTCCGCCACCGGCTCCCTGAGGAACACCTGCAGAGGGGTGCGACCCGCAGCTTGGGGCCTTATGGTTTGGTCGCGGCGGACGCAACTTATATGAATCGGTTCGTTGGGTTGCAGCGGGGGCGCTCTCACAAACAGCTGCGGAGGATGTGGCTACACATGTTTAGTTGGGGAGAAGGTTCTGGGTTGGGGGGATACGAGGGCAGGGTAAGGGGGGGTGGAGTGTACGCGTACACAGCCCTGCCTTCAGAAGTACATAACTGCATCAATCAACGACTCAGGGATTAACCGATTAACCGACTTAACAGACTCCATTCAAGTGCAGGCTTTTCAAGTCAACACCCGTAAACTCGTACACTCGTATACTGTACCTCCATTACCGCCGCCAGCAGCTGCCTGGCCGCCGGGGCACTGAAGGTCGCCAGTGCCGCCGCCAGTGCCGGCGTCAGCACCTCCCGTCCGGCATGAGGTTGCAGCGCCCCGAGAAGTTGGGGGGTCAGTCGGAAGGGGACCAGCTCGGGGATGGGCAAAACCTGGGGTTTGGGTTCCGGGGGAAGCGAGGGAATCGGTGGGGGTGAGGGGGGTGAGGGGGATGATAGGGGTGAGGGGGATGAGGGGAGGAACAAAAAAAGGCGGAAGCACGGAAGGGGATGGGCGCCTGAAGGGGGTTGGAGGTGAACACGACGGTGTTGAAGTAGGGCATTGGGGATGGGCGGCCGTGTCCTCGAGCCCACTGCCCCACCTCAAACCCGCGTTGGCGACACACGTTACCCATATACACACACACACATACCATCCCCCCGAACCAACACCATATCCACACACCCTTACCTTACCAACACTCTTACCCCACGTACTCCCCACGTACTCCCCACGTACTCCCCACGTACTCCCCACAGACAAATACACACAAACTCAAACACACACACATCACCTCGGATACACATCCCCCACCGCAACACCGTGCATTTTCCCCACTTCCCACCTTCCGAATTTCCTGCGCCTGCCGTACCTGCGTGGCGGATCCAAAGCTGTACCCGAAATCGATATGCACCAGTCTGCCGGTGGCGGGCTGCAGAAGCAAGTTGGCCGGGTGCCGGTCGCCCACCCCCGCCAGGTATCCCCACACGGAGCCCGCAGCCAGACCCGCACTCAGAGCCCCTCGGCGGGACAGGAACAGCTCAGGATTGTGACCGCTGGAGCGGAGCAGGAAGGCGCGTAACCGGCCGGGGCCTAAACAGGCGACCACCTGCGGAGACGGAAACAGGATTGCGGCAAGGGAGGGGCCAAGCGGGGCCGGCTGAAAAGGGGGGCAAAGGGAGGCGGGGGATGTGGCGTAATGGGGGGGGGACGGGTACGGCAAGGGGGGCGGGGGATGAGAGCGTCCGGCGGAAGAGAGTAGGGGACTACATGAGGCAGGGGATTCGGTGGGAGGGGGGGTTGTAGCGATATGGTGGGGGATGAGTCGGACGGGGGGGTCGAGATGCATTGTGGAATGGTCAACGAAGTTGAGGGTCGTTAAGTCGTTGGGTGACCAGACAGAAGGCCCCAGGTTTATCGGTGGGATTAGTTGGCGGCAACTGCTGGCGACACGTCGACATTCACCCGCATATCTGTGTTCGCTTAGGTACGTTTAGTACGACCCGTAGCAACGAACCGCGAGCTGATGCGACCGTTACCTGTTTGAAGTGTCGTACAGTGTTCGCCGCATCCGCCCGCATGTACATCTGCCAATAGTCCCGAGGGCCAGGGAGGGGGGCTGTAGCGCCTGACTGCTGCTGCTGCTGCTGCTGCACAGACGCAGCAGCTCTGATGAAATCGGCGTACTGCTCGATAGCCTGTTTGGGATCGGTTGGGAATCGGTTTTTACGGTTACAGACGGTTACGAAGTGGCTATCAAAACGGTAACAACAGTACACAACAATACGGCCCATTTAGGGATACAGCCGTACACTAGCTTATTCGATGGTTGTAACGGTAGTTAGGACGATGTGTCGTACCTAACGGATAACCATCCATGGGGCCCTCCTCTCCCGCACACCCTAGCCTGCATCCGGCCCTTTCCCCCAGCTCCCCGGGCACCTGCGCCTCCTGCTCCGAAACCTCGGGGCTATCCACCAGGCAGTCCTTCAGATTGCAGGCGGCAGAGCAGCGGCAAGAGCGACCATTGTAAATGTGACCAATACACCGACCGCGTAGATAAAGTTATAGGTATTGACGACCTGTGTGAAGCTCCGAATTAAGATGTACGATAATATGTACAACCATAATATTATTATCGTCGTACTGGCTATACTCGTCCGATGCGTGCGAGCTAAGGAAGCAGCAAAACGGCACAGAGACTAGGGCACCCCTTATACTCGATACCGTCACTGTCGTATCGGTCAAAACACACATGCAGCACACACACACAAACATACACACACACACACATACACCTACGCGCCTGTCGTTTCTTGTGCTCCGATCATATCACAACCCATCGCCCCCCACCCAAACCTGCAAGGGTCGTGTCTGCGGTACGAACTGCAGCATCCCCACGGTGGGGCTTAGAGGAATGACGTCGTACACGGGGACCCTCAAGGAGCGCCGGGCGCACGCTGCGGAGTAGGGGCCGGCAGCGGGACCAGCTCAGGCGGATATAAGGTGGTGGAGGACAAACACAGCTTATTTCTCCCCTCCCCCCCTTCCGTTTAATTAGTTTTCGTCCGAGGCTCCCACACCCGGCCTCAGTCCCCCCCTCCTCAGCCTCTCGCTCAGCGTCAGCCTCTCACCAGCGTCGAAGCTCGCCAGGCCATTCATGACGTCGTACAGCTGCAAGATCCGCTCGTCCAGTCGTACGTCCTCACCACCCTTGACCACGAACTCCCGCGTGCTCAAATCGCTGATGGTGGCAAATGGCAACCAGGACGAGGGGGGGGGGGAGGAGGAGAGGTTCGGGGGGATATCGTGTGTTAGGAGGGTAGCGCTTATGGAGCGTAAAACACACGTGTCTGTGTCCGTGTTTGTATCTCTGTGCACGTGTTTACATAAGGTTGCGTGCGGGAAGATGGCACATACATACAGACAGACACGGACATCGGCAACCCTCCAGGGCGGGATGTCCCCCGATGTGCTCCACATGGAGTTGGGACATCTGGGGCACATCAGGATATTCGTACACTCGTACCTGCAGTACAGAGTCAGCAGCTTGGGCCGTTGCTTGCTGCTAAACACTGTCACCATCCGCCGGAACCCGGCCACCGTCACGGGAGCCACGTCATCAGTGCCTAGAGGTGGTAGCCCCGCGCCAGCACCGGCACCGAGGCCGTACATTCCTGGCTCCGCCGGCGGCGGCGAACTGGCAGTAGCAAAGGCCATGGAGGGCAGCAGCAGCAGCCGCTGCCGGACATGCCTGCATTGGCATTGGGGACCAAAACAAGGCGAGTCGCGGAATAGAACCCGAGATGACGTGGCCACGCAGCTAAGGGCGTCAGCGTCAGCGTCGGCTGCTCCGGTGTTGACCTGCCAGTACGGCAAAATAGTCAACGGATACCTGCCACTATTCGCTGCGGTCTACCTGCCTGTGTAGCGGCGCTGAAATCTCCGCCGCTGGCGTCGCTGCATCCGCCGCCGCCTGCTCGTAGCTCCGAAACCAGGGACAGAGCATCTCCAAACTGCGGGCGCCCGCCGCCTGCAGCGCCTCCCACTGCCGCTGACCTCCAGCGCGTTCGCTCGCGGGACCCGCCGCCGCCGCCGCCGCCAGAAAGGCCCGAGTTAGCGCCCGGCCCAGCGCCTGCTGCTGCTGTGGCGGCGGCGGCGGCGGCGGCGGCGAGGGCTGTTGCTGATAGAATTGCTGACGTGTACGTTCCGCCAGCTGTCGTAACCCGGCCCCGTCGGCGCCGCCGAAGACCTCCTCGAACGTATCGCGGTAGCGGCGGGCGAAGGCAACGTTGTACGGCTCAGCTGGCGGGACAGCGCCGGCGAACTGGCGGCGTGATAGCGGCGGAGCCGCCGCCGTTAAGGCGGCGGCGGCGGCAGCGGCCGGCTGTCCCGCTGATGCGGCAGACTGGTAGCGACCAAACAGGCTCGGCCAAGCTTCCTGAAGGTATGTACGGCCCAATGTACGGCCCAGGTCATGTGTGTATCGAAATATGAGAAATGGCAATATGGCTCGTACGAAGAAAAGGAGCCGGTGAAGAAATGAGGCCATGTGGTGTCCGTGATTCCTCCGAACGGATACGCGAGAGCAGCTAGTGTACGTGTGTAGCTGTACGGAAACACGTCGAATTCCCCTGTAGCATGCACCTGGCAAGGCGTAGGTCCCCTCAGATACGGTACGACATATATGTACGGCATAAATGTACATACATACACATTGGTACCCGCACACGCCTACCTACCTGTGTCCAAACAGTCACTGCGGCTTCAATATCTGCCCGTGCGAGCGCCTGAGTAATACGTGACGTGAACACCTGCCACCTGAAAGGTGTGTGTGTGTGTGGGGGGGGGGGGGGCGGGTGGGGGGGGGCCGGTGATGGGGGGGTAGAGGGGGTGGTTGGGGTGGTGGGGGTGAGATGTACGATAAACAACGGGCCTGGGCGCAGGTTCGTACAACGGATCCGGGCACAGGAGACCGTACGCGGCGTAGCGGGTAAGGATGGGGGTAATAGGCTTGTGTGACAGGGCTCCCTGTGTGTGTGTGTGAATGTGTGTCCGTATGTTCGTCAGGCTGTCGTGCAGCGGCAGAGGCACGACATGAAGCACATGCATCGCATTCATCCGAATACGCTTCAATGAAGGGATAGGGGGCACGGCCCCCCCCCCTGGACTGCCGAAAAACCACCACATAAAACCCTTGCCCCTACCTTTGGGCCGGGTACGTCATTTGCTCCAGGGCGTCAACGAACTCCGAAACCACAGGACTCTCAGTCGCCGCTAGCAGCGGAGCCATCACCGCCGCCACCGCGGGTGTCGACGTACGATTCCTACACCCGCCTCCGCCGCCTCCGCCACCCATCATCCTCAGTGGCGCGTACAGGCGCTGTGGGTACGTGTGGGCGAGTGCCGTCAGGGGACCCAGCAGCGGATCGTCACCTCCGCTGCCTCCGCCGCTGGCACCTCCGCCGCTGCCTCCTCCGCCGCTGGCACCTCCGCCGGTGTCACTGACCATGGAGGTCATCTGACCGACCCAAGGGAGGAACAAACCCAGCGGGACCGCGGACCAACTCTGGCGGAAAGCCTCCGCGGCGGCATCGCTGGCGCGCAATACGGACAGTACGGCAGGTAGCTGTAGATGCAGATGCGCCGCAAGTGCTCGCAGCTCCATAATTGCTTCGCTGCCGCCGCCGCCGCCGCCGCCGCCACTGCCGCCGCCAGACCCCCTGGTACCGGAGCCCGCCAGTGCCATCGCGCGCAGTAAATGTCGTACGATACATGCCGGTAGGTCGCCACCGCCAGCGCGTACTGCCGCTGCCACTTGTTTTTTCTGAGGCGTGTCCAGGAGCTCCTCCAGGGATGGCGTGGCGGACTCCAGCGCGCAGTCAGCGACCGACCCGTGGGTCGCCCTCATCAGCCGACCACACAGCAGTGCGAAATGGGCTGACGCGCGCGCAGCGGTGGCAGCGTCCGAGTCGCCTAGGAAGGATCCTTCGTCTCCTCCCCTCGCTTCGGAACCATGCTCGTACGAAACGACGTACTGGGGACCATGGTGGTGGTGTCGTTGCTGTTGTCGGCTGCTGAAGTCGGTCGGCGGGGGGTCAAAGGCGCTGGCGGCGGCGGCACTGCCCAGGGCAGCGGCCACACGGGCCCTCAGGAACTTTTGGAACGCCGGTCTTGGATCTCCTGATGGGATGAGAGGGAGGGGGGATGGTTGAATTCGTACGAAGATGTGTCACATATCTATAGCCGGGACTTGCCTAAATAAGCTCGGCAGGCTTTTCGTCAGACCCGTGTGTGTGTTGTGCATAGAGAGAGAGAGAGAGAGAGAGAGAGTCGAGGGGTGTTTTGAGGGGTGTTGAAAGGGACGTCCTTTCGTCTTGACAGACGCGCGCTGGGTGCTAAAGCAGCTTGCAACGCGAAAAGAAACATGGGTCCAAGAAGGGCCACCTAGATCCGGATCCGGATCCAGATCCAGATCCAAATGAAACGTTAAATGGAACGGCAATACAAATCAAAGTCCAGCTCCAGGATTACCACAAAACTGGAATCCTCAACTTTGAATAAACCCTCACTGGAGGGTTGCTCACCGGACAGCACCAACAGGGCCTGAGACTGAGTGAGGTGAGAGTCCGCCGCCAGTCGCCCCAACAGCAGCCCTTGCCGGTGAGTCCGCTTGTGCCACGGCCGCATCGCACTAAGCAGCTCCGAAACCGCGTCGTAAACGACACAATCCGACGGTTCTGCCGCTGCCTGTGCGGCGATGGTATCTACATGTGTACGAAACAGTCGAAGCTGTCGTACAGCCTGACGTGCAGCCTGACGAGCATCGGACCCTGGCCCACTGCCGGCGGCGGCGGCACCGTCAGCAGCACGGATGTCGTCCTCAGCTAGGGGCTCTGGCGGCGGCGGCAGCGTCTCTGCCGCTGTGTCTGCACATCCGGCGTGTACGGCAGCCTCGGCGGCAGCTAACCGCATGCCTGAGTGGGCGGACCGCGCGGCACGCTGCAGCTCCCCGGGCAGCACCGCGTCGCCGCTGACAGTGCGTGGAAGGATACAACTGGCGGCGGCGTCCACCAGCAGTCGACGGACCTGCACACAAAGAATGAAAAAAGCTGCACGATGTACGATGTACGATGTACGATGAACAAAAATACGGCTTACTCACTTCCGCGGCAGGCATGCGAATTGCTCCCATGGCTAGCCCTAAAAAAACGACATTCGTACCATCACTGCTTCCGTACGACTACAGATCCGTAGATCTCTTGCGACTGAGAGATAATTATTTTTTGATTGGATGACCCTCATTTTCATGCGTTCGTATTTCGTCGTACTAATTCGTACTTGTTCGTACGTTTTGCAAGGCCGGAAATCTCCATCCAATCACACACCTGCATTAAGGTGTTGAGTGCGCTGCCAGTGCCCGTAGGATTCCGACCTGCTCGAGGACCCGTACTTCCTGCCGCCGCCGCCGCCGCCGCCACAGCGGCCCCCATACCACGCCGCTGCCACGTGTCCACCAACGTCTGCAGGTGTCGTACAGCGGCTGCTGCTGATGACTCAGTCGCGCCGCAGCCGTTACTAGCGGCGGCTGCCCGCCACGACCGACTGGATTGCAACTGCCGTACCATCTCCTGGATCTCCGCTAGGGGCTGTAGCACGGTCAGTGTCGAGATCCGGGCGGCGGTAGCCAGAGGGTGCAGCCCACTCCAGCGAGCTCGTAAGCGTCCCAACGAGGACTGCGTAAACGGAAAAGTAGTTAGGAAGTAGTTAGGAAAAACACCTGATAACTGTCACCGCAATTCACGGGCTGAGGAGAACATGTGACATCATCAGGAATGCTAGTACGACAAAAACTTTTAATCCAGAAACAACTGAAATTTCCCGCCGTATCCGTGGATCCCGATTGCCGTACCTGAAGTACACTGAGACATCGTTCCCAACTGCCTCGCCAACATGCTCTGTAGACCTCCGCCGCCACCAGCTCCAAAGGGGCTGCACTGGCGGCGTACGATGCCACCTCTCGGTCGCCGCCACCGCCACCGTTATCGAGCTGCTGCAGCAGTCGTAATACCAGAAGCGCCGGGCCCTCCGACGGCTCGGAATCTGCCGCCGCGGCGGCGGAGCCGCTGCCGCCACCCCCCTGAAGCTGCGCCGCCGCTGACATTTGAAAGTCCTCTTCGGAGAGTTGAAACAGCGCGGACCGCAGCACGCGCCGTAGCAGTACGGCAGCACCTTTGCCGCTACTGCTGCTACTGCTGCTGCTACTGCCGGCGTCAGCGGGAGTGCCGCCATCTGTGAGCAGCAGCCGACGGGGGAGGTTCTCAGCGACCGCAATGACATTGGCGGCTGAGGCGAAGAGCCCGCCGCCGCCGCCGCCGCCGCCATCTGGGAGTTGAACTCCAAGATCCGCCAGCGGCCGCTCCAGCTCCGCCTGCAGGTCAACGGGCAGGTCAACGAAAAACGCCCAAGGCCGGCAAAGGGAATGTTGAACTGCCGGCGCAGCAGAGTGTACTTGGGATCGTGAGTCACTTCTGCGTAACAACACGGTTATAGCATTTTAACTTATTTTATTTTGCTACAGCCCGGCTAGGCTCCGGAGTACGACACTCCTGACCGACGAAGCAGAGCCATCGTCATTGAGGCCGCATCGCCTCACAGCGATCTGCTTGTGGCCATGACGAGTGGTGGCGAGTGGGGGTCCGAGTGGACGAGCGCGCAGAAAAGAGGGTGGGGGGAGGGGGAACTCGCCCCGACAGTGTGTTTTGTCTTTTGGTGGCGTATCTCGCCATGGTGTGTATGTGTATGTGTATGTGTATGTGTATGTGTATGTGTATGTGTGCATGTGTATGTGTATGTGTGTGTGTGCGTTTGGGTGACATGTGCATGTGACATTGCATCAAGGAAAATAGGCAAGATGCACTTAACATCCTCATAATAACGGTTATAACGCTTATAACTAATAACTAATAACTTGCAAATCATATCCACGTAAGTCACTTCTTGTGCCTACCGCTAAGCGGGACCAGTCCCCCAGGGCATCGGCACAGCTCGCCACGGTCTCCCGCCAGAGTGCCGCCTCCACAGGAGATACCACACATGCCGCGGCACTGCTCCCGCCAGTGACGGCGGCCGACCCACGGGTCATCACCGCCGCCCCCAGAAGCCTCGACACCGTGGGCACCTCCACCCCTGAGGCGCCGCCGCCGCTGCCCGCCTCTTCTTCACCCTCTCGCTGTTGCGGCTGTGGCCTACCAGAGCCTAGGACGAGTCCTTGGTCTTGCGAGCGCTCCGGAACCAGCTCCGATGCCACATTGGGGCCTAGCTCCTACAAGGAAGTGCGAACGGACAGACGAGGAGGGACGGACGGACTGACGGACGATGGGATCGGCGGCGCCATTAAGCTCCAAGCGCACTTGAAAATTAATAACCGTCGTACAGATCGTACCGTACGATCCACTCATATTGCATTTCCCCTGACTGTCAAATGTGCAAGTGCCACACGGGAAACGGTTTAAAACAAAAAAGTGCGAGCTGGGTGAATCGAACACGCGACACCAACGACAACCACAACAGCGCGACTCCCGACCTTCAGGAGATCCAGCGCGACTCTCAACTGTCCCGCCCGCCGTACAGCCAGCCGTGGCCGCCCCGCCGCCTCCGCCGTCAGCATAGCGAATGTGCCTGGGCACTGTAGTAGCCGCCGCCGTACAGCGAATACGACATCCTGCTCGTCCAACTCGGCGTACAAATGCGCCAGTGCCTCCAGCGTCGTCGACAAACCGATAGCCGCACGCTTTGCCGCTGCCGCAACCCTTGAACCTGACCTGTCGTACAGGTCGCTGCCGGCAGCAGTGGCGGCGGCGGTGGCAGCAGCGGCGGCGTTACTTCTTGCCTCTAGCTCTTTTTCCAAGGCACTCTGTTGCGCCTCCAGCAACACCGCCGTTGCTCCGTAACCACTATTGGCGGCCGCTGCCGCCGTCAGGTCCGCCGTAGAAAGCAGCAGCGGCGCCGTCGCGCCGCCGCCACCGTCGGCGTCAATAAATCGCGTTGCGACGGCTTGCAAAGCCGTAACGTACGACGGCGCTGCCGGCCTTGCCGCGAACGCCCCTAATAGCGCATCATGCAAAACGCGTAATGACGGCCGCGACACAGCATCCGTGCCGCCGCCAGTGGCGGCCGCTGCCAGCGCCGCTGCCAGCGCCGCCAGTGCCGCAATGGCGGCGGGGCCGTCCGTCTCCACCACACCGGCAAGAGGCCGGAGGAACGACAGCACACGTACGGATAGTGTATCAGGGAGCTCCCCTGTACGATAGCTCCGAAACAACTGCACGCGGGCGGTACGGCCATGACGGCGAATGGCACGCATGGACAGCTCTCGCTGCTGCATGCCCCGGATCGCGGCGGTGCGCGAGTAGCGGGAGCTGCTCTGCTGGCTGCGGGCCGCCAAGCGCACGGTACGGTGGCTGCCGCTGCCGTACCGCGGCGTCGCCGATTCCGCCATGGACGCCGACGGCACTGATTGCGTTACCGATGAAGCCCCCACTAGCGTGCTGCCACCAGTAGCGGCGGGGGCGGGGGGGGCGAACACATCCCCGATTGCTGACAGGGACATGGTCGGTACGAAGTGGGAAGTGGCGGTGGCGTGGATGAGGCCGTGGGGCCGGCGGCGGGTAAGAGTTGCCGTACCTCCACCGCCGTACATATCCTGTACATATTTCCGTACCAAACTGTGTTGTAATTTCGTCATTGCACACTGGGTGGTCTGGGTGGTCAATGCATTGGCGGCCCCTTTCAGCTCTCTCTCTCAACCACTCCCCACCTCCCCACCTCCTTCCTAATCGCAGCCCCTTCAGCTTCCCTTTGTTTGTACGAGAGCGTTCGTTATTCGGTGATTTTCAGTTCATCTAATCTGAAATGCTAACGTTCCTACTGCCATCCTGCGATACTGTCGTACAACGCTTACAGTGTGGCATGAAATTTGCAGTTTTTTGAGTTTTTTAGGTGTACGGTTATTCAACCGAACACTCTCATTAATGTCGTGAGATCGTTAGTCGTCACATTGGGCGCGGTAAAAAAAATTATACTAAGTTTAGCGCCAGTTGTGTCAGCCGTGTCAGTCGGGCGGCGACGAGGCTGCGTAACAGGTACGTATCTGCCCGTAGCAGAAAATGTGTAGATATTAATAAAAAAAGTGTCCGAAGTGCCGGCCACGGAAGTTTATATGACCCACGGGTCGTTCGTTTATTTGACCTTAACTCCCTTGATGATCAACGGAACGGAACGCTGTACGGCCATAGATAACCATTCACCTGCGTGAGGAGGAAAGCCGGCGTGCGCAGTGCCGCCGCCGCTGCCGTACCACTGCCGCTTGCTAGCGTGCCGACACCGCCGTACAGTCCAAGGCTGGGTGTGTAATCCCGGAAGGTGCATTCGTACGGCTGCGATGTGTACAGAGGTTGGTCGTTGTCGGTTAGCACCAGGGACGGCTGCAGCAGTAGTGCGCAGGCCACATTGGGCCAGCGGGCCAGCAGCCGGGACGCGGACTCCGAAACCACAGCGGTGGGTGCGGCAGTGTTGCTGGAAGAGGACAAGGCGGGGTGGCTGGCGAGGCGTAGAAGTGCCTGGTCGGGTATTGAGGTTGGGAGGGAAAAGGGGGGGTAATGGGTGAATACTCGATTTCGGCGAGATTCATTTTAGGATTCCCAAGATACGGCGTTCTTGTCGTACAGATCATGCCGTAATGGAAAGGGCTCCAAAAAACTGTCACAGTCGTCATGTCTTTCTTCACTGCTGCCCGTTCTCTATTGCCGTACATCAGCCTTAAGCCAGCAGTCCCCACCAGCTCACCGCCAGCCTCTCCATTGGCGCGGTGGGCAGCAGGTTGTGCCAGAACGTCCGGGCCGCCACACTGACCCGTGGGTCAGTATCGCCCAATGCACCTGCCAATACCGGTAACACTAGCGGGCTCAACGTTGCCTGCGCGTGTGTCTGGCCCTCCCCCTTCCCCTGGAGCTGCTGTTTCTGTTGTCCAATGGAAAGCATAAGGCCTTGGTGTTGCCAGACCCCGGTGCACAACTGGATGAACGCCAATCTCGCCATGGGGGAGGGTACGGCAGCCAAGCCGCGACCCAGCAGGTTTCGGAGCATGCTGACTAGGTCCTCCAGCCTGGCGAAAGGGACCAACGCCTGCAGTTGCGGAGGAGAGATGAAGGGCGTATACATCTGCATATCTATCTATCCATCTATCCAGGCACCACCTACCTACCTACCTACCTACCTATCTACCTACCTATCTACCTATTTACCTATCTACTTATCTACTTATCTACCTATCTACCTATCTACCTATCTACCTACCTACCTACCTATCTACCTACCTATCTACCTATCTACCTATCTATCTACCTATCTATCTATCTATCTATCTATCTATCTGTTGTGCATGCACGACCTAGTTGTTGGGAGGGGGTTATGAAGGGGTACGTGCAGTAATGGCAGGACAACCATGGCCCAACTTCCAAACTACCAACTACCAACTGCAAAACCACCAAATGATGTTTACTGTATATAACCCCGCCTAATGATCATGCCCCCCTAGTGGCCCGCCCGTCGTCCACCTGCAGTACTTCAAACGCCTCTCTCTGTGTCTCAGGCCGCATCGTACGTAGAGGGAGCCTACAGAGATTTTCATGTACGGAGATACGCTTAGTCGTCGTACAAATGGTAAGTACACGCACTCTGGCCAATGAATTTTTAAGGTACACACACGGTTACACACACACACACACACGCACCTGTCCACTGCCGTCAGCAGCTCGATGAACAGCTCCCGGGCTTGCCCGGGTGGGGCGATGACAGAACAGCGTCTGCGCGATGACAGGATGGGGTCGGCTCCAGCATAGGGTCAATCCTGTTTTATCCTTCGGCTTCTAGAAGAAAGCCTTGCTTCGTACGGCAGCCAGAGCATCGGTTATTCGTACGAATCCCAAAACCCTAAGAAAAAGCCCGAATCGGCGGCCATCGGAACATATGTGAGAAGCCTTCACAAGCGCCGGGCTCAAACCTAAAAGGCAGGGGTTTAACATCGGGGGAAGAGGAGGAGGAGGAGTCCCGAGCACATCAGCGTATCATAGCACTCCCCACCTGATCACGCAGAACGCCTCTCCGCACGCCGTCTCCCGGAGAGCGCCGGCCCCGAGCCCGCGCACCACGTCCCCCAACAAGGGCAGTGCGGACGGCGGGTGGCCCAGGGGCGGCGGCGCGGACAGACCCATCAGCACGTGGACGAGACCCTCCCAGTTGCGGTTGCCCGTGGTGGCGCGACGGAGGCAAACCTGTGGATGCGCGCGTGCGCGCACGTGTCAGTGTGTTTGTGCGTCTGTACGTATATGGTTGCAGTCGCAGCTTGCACTTGGTACTTATGTGTGCGCGGGGGCATATGGCGTTGGGAGGTATCCGAACCTAAATGCAGTACGTGCTCTCTCACCCACCTGGATGTCGTACTGCTTCGCCTCCAGCACTGACCCTACATGCCATTTCCCCGGGCGAGAGAAGGTCGGGTGATTGGGGTCGGGACTTGTACATGGCACCGGTTGTGGCTTGGATCCAAGTTTATTTGGATCCAAGTTTATTTGGATCCGGGGGTCTCATTCCGCAGCGGGGAAGAGGGGGCCATTACGGAAAATGTAACTGACAGCAACAGAGCTGTAGTGTTGGGGGGGGGGAGGAGGGGGGCGCTGATGGAAAAGATCCGGGAGGTCGAGATGGCGGGACGTACGACAACGGGACTTACCGAAATTCGTTTGTCGTTGTCGTTGTTGCCCGAGTACGGGAGCGTCACTGCTCGCCGCCACCATCTCCACATCCGTATACGCGTCCGCACTGCCCGTCCCCCCATCATCCACCGGCTGGCCTCCCCCTCCCCCTCCTCCCCCTCCTTGTCCCTGTGTTTTTTCCGCTGCCGCCAGCCTCGCCAGGTACAGTCCGAGCATCTCCCCCAGCGGCACCGCCACCAGCCGCAGCGCCGGTGCAGTTAGCGCTCCAGGGGGCTTGGAGCCAGACAATAAGGCCCGAATGGCGCGCCATATCTGCTCGCGACTGAAGGTAGGGAGATACATGCACACAAACACACACACATGAAAGCACACTACAAACCCCATACACACACACACACGTCACGAAGCCAAAAGATATAACCTGCCCGGCAGTTGCACACTACTATTTCCTTGCTCGCCCATCCTCCAAGTAATTCATATCGCTGGATTTTACCAATCGCTCTTTTCTTTTCCCTTTACAAGCGCGTCATCAACATACAAATACACATATGATGATTCCACAGCTGGATGCCGGTGGTGGGTGCTGATCCTAATCAGGAGAATCGCTGTGGTTTCGGAACAGCAGTCCGCGGATGAGGGTGAATGGATACGGGTGCCCTGCCATATACAGCAGTACTGGGAAAGGTAGGGACTGCCGGCCAGGTAGTGGCCACCCACGGGTGAAGCAAATACCCCCCTATCCCCCCTACACACACACGCACACGCACACGCGGGCTGATGACATAAGTGCGCGTTGTATCCAGCCCAACCGTTACCCTCCTCAACGGCTAACTAACTAACGCACCTCCCCGCCAAACACACACACACATACAAACATTATCACATGGCGGAATTTATTTTACTGAGGTTTTCGCTTTTTAAATCTTTTAAATGTTTTAATTCATTAATTTGAATTACGTTTTGTCAATAAAAAATATAAATATTAATTTTCTGTCCGCTTCCTTCCCCGTTCACGATACCCAGATTACGGAAGGAGCCGCACTCACGCTTCTCCGTACAGTACAGCTTCTTCTTGTCCGTACCCCAGCGCCGCCCGGATCACGCGGAGTCCCACCCCGCGCTGTTTCGGCGCCAGGGAGGGACCCAGCAGCGGAAGCAGCTCCGAGCCTGTACGCGGCGATAAGGGTGTTTAAGTCCTTGTACTTTTAGGGGTGCCTATGTACGTGTGTGTGGAAGTCGACGTGTGTCGTACCCTTAAATGAGGTCGTACAGGGGCCTCATGGGTCGCATGAGCAGCCGTTCCATGTGCAGCACTGGCCGTTTCCCGCTTCTTTGGACTGACTGGACAGATGTACACACACACAGACGCACAACAACGTATGTGACACACACACAAACACACACACACACACACACACGCGGAAATCTTGCTCACCCCTCAACTTCAGCCCCCCGGTCCGCCAGAAGTCCATGAGGGCTATTACGTGGTCGGCATTCAGGCGGGAAAGCTCCAGGGAGGCAGCATCCAGACAGCACCGGGTGACGCGACGGAGGAGCCGCTCAGCGGCAGCCCGGAGGGTGGCGGCGGCGGCGCTGTCGCCGCCACCACCGCCGCCGCCCGCCTGCAGCCGGCGGGTGGCGGCGGCGAATACTTCTTACTGTACGAGCATTGTTCGCCTCATAAGGCTCTCTTTTGACAAAAAGCCCAATATGGGTAACATTCCACTTCACTGCTACACAGCGCGTGCAAACAGAGCGCAAACCCTAAGTGCGTAAAATAGGTCGCCACACATTTCTTGCATATAATTATATTATTAGATCTATAAGCTAGGATTAAATATTTTGACCTGAAGGCCGTACATTTGTCGCAGCTTCACCTCCTTCGCACCTCATCAGCCTCCCCCGCTATCTTCCTGGCGGGGTCCGCCAACCGCCGCCAGCTCAGTACGGTCTGACACAGAGACCGGAGGACATAGCTGAAGACGCCGCCGACGCCGCCGACGCCGACGCTGCCGCCACCACCGGCAACGTCGGCCCGTTCGCCCACCGCCGAGCCGGCAACGGCGGCCGCCTCCGGCGGCCGCTGTGCTAAGAGGATTTCCTCCTCGTCCGCCGCAGCTCCGTCCGTGTCGGTGCCGCCGATGGCTGGCCCCGTCGTCGGCGACGAAAACGCCTCGCCCTCCTCTTGAGCCTCCGTCGCCGACTCGGCGTCTACCAAGGCCGGGAAGAAATGTACGGCCCAGAGAGCGAAGACGCTGTCAGATGACTGTGCGGGAGCAACAAAGGTTTGCCAAATCAGGCAACACCGCTGGTCAGGTCAGATGAGGAAGTTCGTTGAAGTTTGCCACGGTTTCAGGGTTACGGTTCCTAAAACCCTCTCCCCCCAAGCACGTGAGCAAGATCCAAAATCCAGTTTTGGATCCATCTCGTCCATCTTCAGCCAGTGCGGGTTCTGGTATCTGTCATAAGGCCCATCTGCTGCGTGCTCCCCCGCAACGCCATGCCGCCATTATCTAAGGCGGCGCCGTCGTCTTCATTCGCATCCTGCTTCGCTGCTTCTTTCCTGGATCGTAATTGGATCTTCTTTTCGTATATAACGAAAACAACGTATATAACGAAAAGTTATATTCGTCTTCATCTGAACTTCGCAACCTCACGAAGGGGCCCCACTCCGGATCCCGTACCTCATCCGAACACCCGTTCGTACACAACGTACACGTCAATCAGAACATAAGGCCCGCAGACGCCCTAAGTACGTATGATTGTCATCACACACGCACCGGAAGCGTCCGGCTGGGAGCCTCCGTGACGCCGCCACCGGAAGCTTCCTCCTCTCCCATGCCGTAGCCGGCGTCGGCGGCGTCGGCGGCGGCACCGCCGGCTATCGCTTCATCCCCCTCCTCCCAATCCATTGGTGCAGGGCCCAGCTGCGTCCTTCCGTCGCCGCCGCCCCCGGCCGTGTCCGTCTGCGCCGTGGGGTGGCGCGATCCGACCGGCTGGCTGCTGCCGCCGGCGGCGACAGTGCTGACCTGAATGCCGCCGCCGAGCACCCCAATGAGACCCATGGGTCGCTTTATCTGTTGCTCTGCCTGGACCTGCACAACGTGAAACGAGCGGGCGGCGACATTAAAATAAAATAGATTGATGATTAACCTTATTTCTATATACACAGCTATCTGAAAAGAATGCGGATGGTTTTATGTGGATCCGGATCTGGATCTGGATCTTTCCGTATTTCCGTATCTTCCCCGCCCCACCTGGATTCGGATCTTGCGCTGTCTCATTCGCTCCTCGACTTGAAGCACCGCCTTCAGGAGGAAAAGTCGCGTGTACCTGATCGTCACGACATAAGGCGATGAGGGACGGGGAAATATACAGGTCTGTCAGTGTACGACGCAGCCGTACGCAGTGTTGGAACTGTTTTTCCCTGGTGCCGTATTTACTGACGCACTCCCTTCGGAATCTCAACACCCGCGCTTCAATCCTAAAGAACATCAACACACATAAGTAGTCCAGAAAGGAATGCCCAGGACGGCGCGTGCAGTCCTTTACAGCGCCGTACACCCTACAGCAATTGCCGGAAACTCGTCGTGCGCTTCTGTACATCCCACCCCGGCCCACCGGGGTGTGTGTGGGGAACGCAGCACATCCAAAATCGCGAGCAGCCAGCGGGGTGGGGGTGCGTCCGAACCGGCATCACCACCGCCAGTGCCGCCGCCGCCAGCCGCCGCCGCCTTGGCCGCCGAGATCGCGGCCGCCTCGGCCTGCGTGTCCCAGGTGGCGGCATCGCTGAATTTCTCAATAAGCTGAACTAGAGGCAGCATGCAGACGTGCTCGTCCATTTCATCGTCAATATACGGCAGCTCGTCATTCAACGGGTTGTCGTCGTCAGCAAAGCCATCGCCATCGGTGGCGGCATCCCCGGCGGCGACAGCGAAGGCAGGGCCTAACCCCGCTCCCGTCGGTACGAACACTCCCGGCGGACCGCCTCCGCCACTGCCGCCGGCAGCAGCGACGGCGGCGCCACCCCTGCCTCCGCCATCCCCCGTCCAAGTGTAAGCTAGGGCAGCGGCTGCGGCGGTGCCGCCGGCGTCCATCGGCGTCACAGGAACGTACGCACTGCTGCCGCCACCAACAGTTGCCGTACCACTCGGCCCGTCCAGGCCAATCCCCAGGTCGTACTGCGATGCCGAGACCTTCGCGGTGAGGGATGCCACGTCATCATCAACATCGGCGCCGCCACCGGCTCGTAGAAGCGTGCCCATTAGCAAGCTGGCTGACGGGCCGCCGCCGCCGCCGCCACCGGCTTTCCGTACGGCGTCACGCTGACGTCGCACCTCCCTAATTGCGTCCTGCAAAAAAAGGGCGGCCGGGGTGAGGAGGTCGACAGCGGTGACGGCAGCCCTAGGCATCGATCAAACCAAAAGATTCTCTGACCGGCCAAAGCACGTCGTGACGTCATGGATTGGATCACGTGATCTCCAAATCCTGAATCCAAAGTTATGGATCCAAAATCTAAATCCGGAATCCAGAAGTCCTCAAAACCTCATAGCCTAGAAACAAGATACCTTAGCGACAGAGGCGCGTGTCCCTCCAGGATAACCTAAATTGGCAATCGCTCCAAACCGTACTCGCCGTACTCACCCGTACGGCCTCCTGCTCCCGCCGAGCCCGCTGCTTCCGGACCTGTTTAGGGTGACGTGGGGGGGGGCGGAGGGGTGGGGGGGAGGAAGAAAGGGGGTCACACCTAACCCTCATGCGTAAAAATGTGCATCATGAAGTACCTTCTCTTCTTTGGATCTGTTCTGTCGTACAACCCCCCTCCTGGAATCTGGACCCGTGCGGGTACGGACAGATATACCATGAGAAGCTAAAACCCAGACCTTCTGCCCCCCTCCGGCCCCTTCCGCACCTCCGGGCCCTCTGACGCGCTCGGGTCGGCGGGGAAGTGGAAATGGGCCTTATCCGGGAGCAGGCGGCTCCAAACGAAGGCTGGGTCGCCGCTGCGATCATCTGTGTGCCCCGATGTGGGGGTGTGGGGGTGCGGAAAGGAAAAGCCGGAGGTGGTCAAGTTAGGGGGACGGGAGGGTGGCAGGACGATACGTCGTATTTTTTAACGACCATACACACGTACCCGGCATGCGCAGCAACTTAGCGAAGAAGGTCGCCCGGCTCTGTGTCCGCAGCAGGAGGCCCGCGGAGGCAGCCCAGGCCGCACAGCGCACGTTGCGGTCCAAATCCTAAAACAGGGGTGAGGAGACATGGAGGGGGTTGGGGGGGTGGGGGGAGAGATGGATATTGCCGGATACCCGCGTACGGGAGGGGGGGTTTCGGATGAGCAGCTGAGACACATCCACATCGTGAAAGGGTCGGGAGTTAGTGGATTTGGGAGCTTTCGAGTGAGGGGCAGGGCCGGGCGGAGTAGATAGGGGTACGACACACACACACACATACACGCCATGAACACACGCTAATACACGTCAGCACGTCGATAGATACGGCCTCCCCCCGGGGCCGCAGACGGAAGATCCGGGCAGATGAACAGTCAACTCACCAAACCCAGCTGGAGCCTGTCAGCTAGGACTATTCGTACAGTAACTTACTGTACGAATACATTGAATGTACGGCAATTACCTTATACTGCAGCTCATGGGCGTTTTGAGGAGGCCCCGGAAGGGGTCGACAGAGCTCCTTTTTGCAAACCCCCATGAGGGTCGCGTTTCGGAGCGATTCTGATGGAGCCACTCGGGCATTACGGTTGGCCTGCGATGATTGAATTAATTAACTATTTATTTGAGTACTGCAAAATTTGAAGGGAGGGGGAAATCATCGAAGTACGAATAAAAGTACGAATGAAAGAGTGAGGAGGTCAGGGCAAGAACCGACTCAGTCCAGGGGAAGCAGTCATGGTACGAACAACGACAGCGCAGTTGCGAAGGAGAAGGGCGGGGATAATTTGACGGCCAGTGGGGGGTTTCAGTGGTGGCGCTGTGGGAGCTGTGTCGGGTGGGGGCGGCCAGTACCAGGTTGCCAAGCTGGGCCCCGCTCATCCGCGCGGGTACGACCATGCCAACCCAGTCCGTACCCGTACCCGTACGTCCGTGTTTCCTCCCCATAACGCCCCCCCCGCCCTTTCGCCGCACCCAACTGTAATCCGCACCTCTTCCCAAATTCGGTCCACCTGGGCCGTGTACGACACGTTGGCGAAGGATGGACGAGCAGACGAGAGACCCATGCGGCGGGCCGCGGGAGGCAGTGTGGCACCGGTTAGTTAGTTAGTTAGTTAGTTAGGGGGCTGGGAGCTAGAGTGGGGACGTTTTTGGTTGCGGTGTAGATGTCCATCCCTGGAGTAGAAGTCAGTTAGTAATTAAAGCGCAGAGGCAGGCGATGGCAGTTGCGGACCCACGGGTCTCGGATATTTCACAGCAATGCGAATAGAGGTCGATATGCTTCCTTAGCAAAGAGTTATTCGTTTCAGTGGGCCCCAGCGCCCCAGCATTTCTTACACGTGTTTGGGTCCCACAAAACCACATATTCGTTTATTATGCCGTACCTCACTTGCCGTACACATGCCGTACATATGTTGCAACAGTTTATAGCATATCCAGCTGTTCAGCAGCTGTGGCGCACCCGGGGCCGCACCAGCTGCTCCTGCCGTATCCTGGATGTGGTGTACCATGCGCCGTACGTGCATGCTGTACCATCCAACACGGTACGGCGCCGGTGCGGCCGCCAACAGCGGCAGCACGACGTGTTGAAGCAGCGCGAGCCGCATCTCCCGCATCCCACGCAGGCTCAGGTCCAGCAAAACCCAGGAAAAGCTGTACGACAGAAGTACTTCACCAGGCCAGGCCCGTGCTGCCGCCGCCGCTGCCACCGCCGTGGTAGGGGCGCTTGCATCGGATGGTTCCGCGCCCGGCGCGCCGTACCAAGCGGCCGCCGCCGCTTGCGCAAACATACGAACGAGTTTCGGCTGCAGTACGTGACCCGTGGGTCCGCCCATGTCCTGTACGATGATTAGCAGCGCCTTCAGCAAGGACACCGCGGCAGCGGCACGCCCCGCGCTGCCACCGGTAGGAGCATCGGCGCGATCCACTCCAGTCAATTCCGCCGCCCCCGCCGCCGCCGCCGCCTCCGCCGCCGCCGCTGCCTCCACTGCCTCCGCCGCTTCTGCCGATGCAGCATACGACAGCTGCACCAGCGTCACCATGAGGACGTGCAGGCGCATTGACATATCCACTGCGGCGGGGGCTGTGGGATCGGGATAATCGCGCCGCGAATTCGTTGGACAAACTGACGGTACGAGGCTGATCACCCTCCCTGGATCGCCCGTGGCCGCTGCTGCGTTGCAGCTGGCCCTGTCGGCGGGGCCGCTGCTGCACCCGAAGAGGCGCTCCAGGGGGCCTCCTCGCGGGAGGTGTACGGCGAAGGCAGGAAGCAGCTGTAGCGCTGGGGTCCAACAGCCACTGCATTCGATTTCCTCCCCGCGGGAGGGGAGGGGGGTTTGAGAAACCAATACACCATGAATCGTGTCGATATGTACGAATGCGGGCTATGGAGGCACAATCCTGAGCTCCTGGTCCCCGTCTCGACCGGGCCGCCGGGGGGGGGGACAGGGGAAAGAAATAGGGCCCCTTAGGGTTTAGGGGTTTTAAAGGAGGCTGTAGCCTCACCTGGCGGAAGGACTCGGCGCCAATGCCTCGCAGTAGCAGTCCATGATGAAGTCCAGGGAGGGCCCCGGCTGTAGCAAGGCCTTTGCGTCCAGCTGCAGCAACAGCCGTAGCACCCGTAACAGCAGTAATCGTGACTCCAGGGAGGGAGGATTGTTGCCCTTGCTGCCGTCGCCGCCGCTGCTAAGTGGCTGTAGCAAGTGCAGGTGCCGTCGACAGGCAGCCATGAACGATGAAAGATGCAGGTCGAAAGCGGCTGGCGGCGCAGGCGGCGTGGAGGCCGATGACGGCGGCTGCTGCCGTACAGCAGGGGCGCGAGAGCGCAGCAAGCTCTCCGCGACGCCCGCCAGTATGGCCTCCGCTGTCGTACTGACGACGGCAACATCGGCTTCAGGGGGGCTGCGCGTGAGGGCTGCCGACATCGCACTCATGATATGCCGTACACTGACATCTGGGTCAAACAAGACGGCGCGGTTTACAACGGCCTTGAAGTTGTCGTAGAAAGTCGCACCGGCGGCGGCGGCGGCGGCGGCAGGGCCTTCTGCATGCACCGTCACGTGCGCGCATGCATGGAACGTGATCAGCTGCACGACCGTTTCGTACTAGGCACAGTTGAAGTTACACGTGGCCTGATCAGGATCTCAATATTGGTTAAATAAATGTAGACACTTAATAGCATATGCCTTGCTGCCTAATCTCCAATTCCCAGCCCCATGAATCATGTCGTACAAATCGCCAATTTTAGAGCAAAAATCGTACCGTGACTTCCGGAAGCAGCACCGGTGGTCTGACCCACGGGTCTGTTGCTCGTATTACCCGCGTCGTGATTCGTCAGCGGCAGGACAACTCCCAGCAAGTCCTCAATAGGCAATTGTAGCTGCAGCGCCAGCCCCAGAGCATCTGAGCAGGAAGAGGTCCGCGACCCGGTGGAGTGTAACCGTAAGAGTGTTGAGGGCGACGGCCTCGAGGAGACAAGATATGGGTGCGGGGCGTAGAAAAGCAGTCCGCGGGAATTCGTGAGTCCACGCCCATGTCTTAAGGGTTTAGGGTTTAGGGTTTAGTAGTTCCCGCCCATTCCCGCCCATTCCCGCCCATGAATTGTGAGTCCACGCCCAACGTACACGTACATATACAGATACATACATCCCACGCACACCGACGCATACACACATACACACATACACACACACTCACCCGTCGCCGCCTTCCTCGCCGCTGGAGCTGCCTCCCCGCCCCCCGGCAGGCTCCGAGCTAGCTCCAGACACTGCCGCCGAAGCCGAGTGCGCAAAGCGGCCCCCACCAGTGCGGTTCCGGAGCCACCACCACCGGGCAGCTGAGTGGCGCCGGGGCCGGATTCCGGCCCTATGGCGGCAGTTCCAGTGGCGGCGGTCGCAATGGGTGGTGCAGTACGGCTGGACGGCCAGTGCTGCCCGAAAAGTCGAGAGAGCCCTGCAACGAAATGGAAGCCGCAAACCGCGGGCAGACTTGGACACTCTAGGAGCACAGGTGGGATGATATCTAAGAATTTGCGGAGTCCATGCACGACGACAGGTGGCAGGTGGGGTTAGATCTTACCTTGTACGAACAACGAGGTACGAACAGGATCGCCCATTAGAAGCGCCGCCGCCGTACCAGTGCCGCTATCGCCTCTACCAGGATCCAGGATCCCCAAGCCGCCGGTTTCGTTAGCACTCTTGTCCGGATCCAGATCTAGACCTAAATCCAAATCCAGGTCAGAATAAAGATCTGCCGTTGACCTGGGAACCGTGGGTCCACCCGGCCCTGCTGTGGCGAGCGCATCCGACCCAAGAGTCCGCCGTACCAGCTCCCGCAGCCCGTCCTCCAAGGTGGCGGCGTACGGCAGTCTTGCACGCAGCGCCGCCGTGACGACGGCGGTTGCGGCGGCCGTCATGTCCCTGAGGCCCGTCACTACAGCCACCGTCAAATGAAAGGACCGGGGCGGAGGCGGGCAAATCGTAAAACGCACATCAACGACATACCTGTACGAAAAGATGAGATTCATCAGATTTCAGCTTAAAATAAAATTATAGCTAAGTCGGGTTAATATTAATCAATATAATTTATAACTCTGTTATCTATTTTACGATCTACTTAGGGTTTGCGGAGATAGTCACGCTTTCGCCTTTCCCCTCTGGCCTCCTTTCCAGTCCTGCACCGGGCGGATTCCGCCGTACCCATCCCAATGCGTCATAGACACCTCCCCTTTCCCTGTCCTCTCTCCCCTTTCCTGTAGCCCCCCTTCCTCTCCCCTTCCTCTCCCCTCTCCCCTTCCTCTCCCCTCTCCCCCCACCATCTGATGGGTGCACCCCCAGCACATAGGGAGCCAGCACCGCCGCCAACACCACGTTCGCAGCATCTTTATCGGTCCAGGGAATCAGCGCCTGGCTGCCGTACACATCACCACTAGCGTCGGCGTCGGCGTCGTCTGTCGCCGTTGCCGCTGTCCGTCTCGCATCCCCATGCTCCCGTCTCCGGGCCCGCCGCTGTTCATCCAGCTCCAGATCCGCCAGCCGATGCATGAGCCTCAGCAGCGCTAGACATACGTCACGCGTGATAGTACGGCACCCTGGCGGCAAGCCGCCGATGGCGACGGTCCCGCTGCTGTCGCCGCCGACAGCATCGTCGATTCGGCGGCGGATGGCCTCTTCCACCGGCGGCAGCAGGCACAGGAACTCCACCAAAGAATCCGGCAGCGCCGCCGCCGCCCCCGCCTCGGGTGCCACTGTGCCGCCGCCGCCGCCTGCGCCGCCGCCGCCAACTCGGACACGTGCATGCTCGGCCAGATCCGGGAGATCTCGAACATGCAACATCCTGCGTACGAACGGTGTCAACCAAATGTACGAACTTAAATTAAAACCCGCACAATGAAAACTTCAAGCGCAGCAGAACTCAACGACTCAACACACGTTCGGCAACGAGTGCCCGCACGGGGGGCAGGACGGGGAAAGAAGGGTGAAGTCGGGACAGTTGGGTGAGTACGACTGGACAGTTGGGTGACGACGGAAAGAGCACTACGAATCACGTGTGACCCTCGATCACGGATGCAGCTCTCGGCAGCAGCATGAATTCCAAAAACTAACTAACTACTTGTACGATGCGGGTGATAACTAAAATACGGCACACAGCATCCATCCAGCCCAAACCTGAAGACGACCCCAAATTTGTACTACAGCAGCAATATTAAATAAAAAGACTGTAGCAGCCCCCCTGGAGCGGAAAACCCTTGCCTCCCCCTCACTCACCCCTGATCTAAGGCCCAACTTGTCCACTCCAACGCCGCCTGCAACGACCGGAGCCATGAGCTGTACCGTGCCACCGTCGCCGCCGCCGCCGCGCCCGCCGCCGCCGCCGCCAGGCCGCCAACATCGGTATCGGCGCCGGACCGATTTCCCCGCACTGCATCCGCCGTATCCATCTGGGCGCCACCGTCGCCGCCGTCGCCGCCGCCGCCGCCTCGATCCAAAGACGGCACCGTAAAGGTAAATACAAACTTCGCCAGCACGTCAAGTTTGTCGTACCCTCGCCGTACGCATCGCCATTTAAGCCAACGGCCACTATAGCCCATTGGCGGCAAAGGCGCCTCCGCGGCGGTGCCCATGACCTCATCCTCAAGGTCCATCAAGTCATTGACCCGTCGGTCAACGGCGCTCACGTCATCATGACTCGACTGTCGTACTCGCCGTACCTCTAGAACGGCGCCCGCGAGCCGGGCATGTAGCCGCATACTCTCCCGTCGAGCGGCCGAGGATGCCATCGCGGCGGCCAGGCCCCCTGTGCCCTGAAACGTGTGAAAAGTGGATGGACGGATTTACAGAGGGACAGACGGACGGAGGGATCCTCCCCTAACCTTTTCTCTGGTATCATAAGGCCCAATATTTCTCACCCGCCACAGCCACATCACCAACGCCGGAAGTGTACTAATCCAGGACCGCTGCCGTACACCCGCCAACGCGCCGTCGTCGCCAACTCCTTCCCCCTCGCCCTCGCTGCCTCCATCGTCATCGTCGCCACTAAAACCATCGCCGACACCGTACACGCCACCGCCGCTGTACGACGTGACCGACTGACAAAGCTGCTGTGCGAGCTCGCGCGTTAGGCAATGGTGGACGAGCGCCGTAATGGCGCGTACGAGCGACCTGCCGTACCCCAGAGATCCCGAGCTAGATCCAGAATTGGATCCGGGAGCTGCGAAGGCTCCAGAACCGCCAGAATCATCGGCTGCCGCGGCGCGGCGGCGTAGGGGGGGTGTTCGAGGAGTGGGAGCGAGGTGGCGGCGGAAAGGGAATGTGGTAGGAGGGCAAGAGGAGGGCAAGAGGAGGGCAAGAGGAGGGCAAGAGGAGGGCAAGAGGAGGGCAAGAGGAGGGCAAGAGGAGGGCAAGAGGAGGGCAAGAGGAGGGCAAGAGGAGGGCAAGAGGAGGGCAAGAGGAGGGCAAGAGGAGGGCAAGAGGAGGGCAAGAGGAGGGCAAGAGGAGGGCGAGCGGTGACACATTCATCACTGAGCTCCAATCAGTGCCGGCGCCGGTGCCAGGTGCCAGGTCTTGTTGGTCCGTCGAATACGTAAACCTCTTGCGCATTGCTCGAACGAAGCGCAGCAAAGTTTCCAGCGTAACAATCGGTAACAATCCAGACCTAGACCAAAATCTAGATCCAGGATCCAAATCCAGTGCCAATACATCTCCAAGTCATTACGCCCGATCTCGGAAAGAATACAAAGCTTTATGTAACCCGTAGCTATCTGCTTTACTCCAGGGATGGGTTTTAGGCTGAAATACGAAAAATGGCTAAGCCAATTCAAACGAGTACCTGACTGCTTTGGGAATTTGATGATGCGGGTGATGGAGGGCTCTGGAACTCACCCAAGGGATGTCTCAGTGCTCTGACGCACAGCCATAAGGCCTCTAAGAAGTAACCGTTGGCCAGGTGGAGGTTGTCGGGACGACTCAACGGCCGGGCCAACGCCGCCAGGGCGATGGCAGCCCCCTGTCGTACATCAGGCGACGGCTGCATCAGACGGTCCATAAGGCGGCGCAGCAGCGACGTCGCATTGACGCTGACGGCATCGCCATCTGGTACGACCGTGGTTGCAGTACAGAAGCACGGCCGTGTACGGGATGTCCCGTGGTACAGTGCGAGGGAGGCGGGGAGCGGTACATGGACGGCCGGCGGGAGAAGGAAATTGAGACCCATGGGTCAGTGACAGCCTGACAGTCATGCATCCTTGATTAGCTGCAATAAGCATATACACGTAAAAAATGCTAAGTACGTTGCACGCACCCGAATCTGCCAGTACGTTCTGCTTCTGAGCCCATACGAGCCACTCCGCACAAAGAGAAGCACACAGGTCCCTCAGACCGCCGCCGCCGCCGCCGCCGCTGCTATTCACCCAGGTCGCGACGGAGTCCCCTGAAGTCCCCACCGCCGTGGCTCCCCCCGCCGCTAGTCCGCCCAGTACGGCTTCCAACAGCGCCATAGCCTCGGCACCCTCCCGACGAGATCCCCTGGAGCGATGACGATATTACAAAAGGCTAGAGCGGGAAGTTACTCATCTTTGGAAGGGGGGGTTGCGATCATCAAAAGAACGTTCGAAAAAGGTTCGGTTGGTGCGGGTGGGCAAAATGGGTGTTAAATGTACGACAATACACAACAGGCGGAGGGTAAGTCAGGAGGGGAGGGAGTTCGCACGATATGAAAACCCGGGATTGAAAACACAGCCACAGCCTGACAGGCCGACAGCCAGCCAGACTGACAGACAGACAACAGACAGACAGACAACAGACAGACAGACAGACAGACAGGGGCAATCCTTAAAAGCTGCACGACCACCCACCGAGTGTACCAGTGCACCAGTTGGAAGGTCAGCTGCCGAAACAGATCCCGCGCCAGGGGCTCAGGACCCGCCGCCAGCCGCAACACAGTCGGGAACAGCCGCCGCAGCAGCCCGTGAAACCGCGTCTCCCGGCGGCTGCTCCAGGGTGGGTGACCGGGGGGACAGGGAGGGGGACAGAGGGGGCGAGACCTCAAGAAAGGGAACACGAGACGGGGATGGAATCACCATCACCTGATACGGAGTGGGATCGTAGGGGCGGAGGGCGGTCGTTGCAGAGGAAGAGAATGGAAGGGAGGGGAGGCGAGGGCGGGGAGGCGAGGGCGGGGAAGGCGAGTACACGATACCCAGTACTGCTGCCGAGAAAAACACAAATTACTAATCATGCAGATCCGTGGCACACTCAAATGGGTGTGAGCCTTCTGGCACCGGATGGGGGCGGCTGCCTTCGTCCTTAGTCCTAGGTCGGACGGGGGCTTGGAAACAGCAACGAGGCAGGGAGGGCGGGAGGCGGCAAGTGCAGGTGCCATGGGGACCCAACTTGGAGTGTTTCCTTTTTAGGCATCCATTCTTACCCGCTGCCGCCGCTGCCGCCGCCACCGCTGCCGCCCCCCTCCTGGAGCTTTTCCGGCAGCGCCGCGTTAGCCCCCACCACCCACAGCGCCGCTGCGTGAAGCAGCTCCGCCGCCGCCGTACGGGCTTGCGGATCGGGGCTCTCCTCCGCCAGCCTCGCAGCGTGCGGCAGCAGCGGGTCGAGGTACAACCGCAAACGCGCGACTGCCTCCGCCGGCGGCACCGCCACCTCCAGCGCCACTCGAGTGAAGTCTAAGTCCCAAGGAAGATGCTGAAGCAGCCGAGAGACAGCGGGGCCCGTGGCGGCGGCGGCGGCGGCGGCTGCTCCATTGGGCGGCGGCGCTGCTGCTGCAAGTAGCGCCGTCAGGTCAACGGAGGCAAGGTACGGCATTGCCGCGGGGTTGCGGCCCACCCATAACTGCAAACGGGACTGCAACGCCTGCAGCTGAACGGCCACGTCCGGCGCTGCGGCGGCAGCAGCGATCTAACGACGAGGGGGTTGAAGGGGGGGGCAGAAAGCGTGAGTACTATCCACATGCAACGCAGGGATAGGAGGAATACAGAGAGGGGGACGGAAGGGGAGGGGGAGAGAAAAAGAGAAAACGTTTCCGTACTCGCCTTTGTGGACCGGGCCCGGGACATCGGTGCGAAAGCGGCAGATCGGCCAGAGGACGCGGCGGCGCCGCCGCCGCCGCCGCCGTTGGTGCCGTTGCCATCTCCGGCGTCGTCGGATTGAAGTATTGACTGCTGGGCTAGATAGGGCTCCAGAAGCGGAACGAAGTACGGCATGGCCGCCTGCGTTACAGTACGGCATGCGACACGCCCAGACACGTGTGCTAGCGCAGGTCCCTTGGCAGTGGAGCCTTAGGGTCTTAAATCAGCCCACCAAAGTTCATACTGTACGACATGGTACAATAAGAACTGAATTCTTTATTGACGAGGTTTGTTGATTCCGTTGGGCGTTCCGTTGCACTTTGGGTAACGATAACAGCACAACCGATAACCTAACCCTCTTACGTGTTAAGACCCCCCCTATCATCCATTACCCAACACACACATACGCACATACGGACGCACGCACCTGCAGTTTCTCCGGCTGCTGTACCTCCCACCGCTCCAATGCCACCACCGCCGCCTCCGCCACCGGCAAGTACGACAGGCCCAGTGGCAGGGCCAGGGCCAGCGGCACCGCTAGCCCCGCAGCCACCGTTGCCGTACTGTTCAAATCACCGTCACGGCCAGTGGAGGCGGCGGTAGCGTTTTCACTGGGCCCGTACAAAAACATGTACGGCGGCGCTGCTAGCAATAATTTCAAACAAGCCACCAAAAGCTCATCCTAATGGCCGGGGATTTGAGGGGGGGGAGAGGGAGGGCGAACTTAAGAAAGCTGGTTGTGGTTGCTAACGAACCCAATGACGGTTGGGGGAGGGGAGGCGAGGGGGCTTAGGTTGCTCTGGGAAGACATACCTCAGACAGAAATGTACAACCCTTATACATACATATATATACCCTTATACACACACACATATATATGTATGTATAAGGGTATATATATATATGTATATATATATATATATATACAGCCCCTGCGCCGTGGCTCAGTCCGGTCAGGGCCCCCAGTGCTTGTCTTTGCAGGGCGAGTCGCCCACAGCGCGCAGTGTAACACCCCTCAATACACATACACATATTACCTTGTACTGCGAGCAGGTGGCGGCAACGCGCCGCAACAGGCTGCGGAAGATGTCTGCCGCCGCTCCCGCAGCGGCGGCAGCCGCCGGCGTCAGCGGCGCCGTACTCGCCATCGCCGCTGCTGCCGGCGCCAGCAGTCCGCCCTTGTCCGCCAGCTCGATGGCGACCGCGGCCAGACTGTACGAAGCGCTGACTAGCGGTCGCTCCGAAACCACCATGGCGAGTGCCTCTGCTAGCGGCAGCGTCCATCCTGCAAATAATTCGGAGCCGCACTCGGGAAGCAGGTCCTGGAGGAAACCTGCGTGTGTGTGTTTTGAGGGTTCCCGGAAGGCACGGTGGTACGAAGACAACGGATCCAGTCACGATCCAGCGGTGCGCACGTACGAGATGACGTAAAACGTATGACGTAAAACGCAAACCGAGGTAACGGTGATGTACGACATCCCAGCCAGGGAGGAAGGGGAGAGCAGGCAGGGCGGCACGGAGTAAGTGAGAGGAGGTAAAGAAGGAAAGGAGCCGAGCCTGGAGTGGGAGCCGCTTGGCTGCTGGCTGCTGGCCCGGGCGCTTATTTTCACACTTGTGCATTTTCGCATTTTACGAAAGCAAGTAGGAATTGTTACTTACACTTCAGGTGAAAGTACGACATCATGTCAGGAGGGCTGTCGGCCAACACGGCGCCGTACATATCGGAAGCCGCACCGGCGGCGGACCCTTCACCATGCCCATCGCCACTGTCGGCAGAGGTCTCCCCTGCAATCCCCGGGGCGGTTGCGGCGGCCGCGCCAGTGGCAGTGGCAGTGGCGGCTGTTGCCACCGGCTCCGGAAGGCTGTAGCTCAAGTTCAGGTTCCGGATGGCGTCCAGAACTGCAAGCATCATCGCGTCGTACACCGCGACTCGCAAGCGTTGTTTCACGGCTGGTCCGTACTTGCATTCCATGTCCGCCTGTACGGCATGATCATGGACGGAGTTCGGGGCGTGGCCTCTGCGCCGCAACTCAGGCACAGGAAGTAAGATATGCAGCGGGTCAACACCACAACCCCTCCGAACCACACACACCCTCCCCACCCTCCCCTTCCTCCCCACCCTCCCCTTCCTCCCCCTCTGTACTGATACCCCACCCAACAATGAAAGGTCGTGCCAATGGCTGTCACACAGAAACTCAGTCCTGCGGCAGTAGCAGCTGCACTTGGCATGATGCCATATGTGCAATGTACATTAGGGTGATGAAGCTACGTAACATACGGTACGGTATCGTACGGCATATAGGGAAATACGGCACCAGGTACATGTTTCTCAACTGTAACCTCTTGCTCCTCTTCCCCCTCTTCCCCTCTGCTCACACAACACACAGAGACACGAGCACGAACGGAGGAGGTGGCACCTGGAGCTGCAATGGCAATAATGCGCCGCTACTGCCGCCGCTACAACCGCCGGACGGAAGCAGCAGTAGCGCCCTCCAGAAATCCAAGTAGACCTCCCAGGGTGCCACTGATGTGGAGGAGGTGGTTCCGGAGCGCTCTCCGTGACCGCCGGCGACAGAGCCACCTGAGGGGGGGAAAGAGACAGGGGGTGGGGTAACAGGGGAGGAGGGAGAATTGCACGGAGAGAAAAGCTAGGCGCTCGGAGGGCTCTCTCTTCTTCCCCGTTACCGCCCCCCTCTTGCATGTGAGGACCACGTGACGACTGGCGCGACATGCTACGATCTGTACTCGATGCATAATCCACTACATGTGTTTCCACGAGCTTGCTGCCAGGCACCCCCAGGACCCTGAGCCCTACAGATCACAGCCGGCAGCGGCATGTCGCAGCACCACAGGAGGTCAGAGGATCACGAAGCCCTACTCCCCCCAAAACTACCCGATTACAAGTTCCCGCCCCGCAAAGGCGCTCATGTGGGCACCTGGTAGGGGCATGGCGTCCTTCACCCGTTGAGGCGAACGGCGGAGAGAGGGGAGGGGGAGGGGGAGGGGGAGGGGGAGAAAGCGGAGGAAAAATGTCGGGGAAAAGGGAGGAGGGCGACTGGAGGAGGGAGAGATGGGTGGGGGCTTCTCTTCTGGATACCGGAGAGGCGTGCTCCTGCAGGGAGAAGGGAGACTTCCGAAAAGGTGGCGACGAGTCGTCCAAGGTTCGCATCTTGAGGTGCCCCGACAACACACAGCGCTGGTCCCCCCTTTCGATAACGTTTAGGAGATACACACATACACACATCCACACATATATAACGCCGTACAAACTGGCGTACATACTGTCTTTTCGTCATGGCCCAACTTCAACAATAAAAGGGAAGTAAGTAATCGCTAACACACCTCTCATTACAGTAATGGACAGTTCCTTTTGTTAATATGCTCTGCCCCATCCCAACTAAGCAAACGCACAACCAACCGTTGTACGGAGTAGTCGTACTTAATAAGACGAGCACATACCCGCAGCGTGCGAGTCATCAACACCGTAACCAAGCGCTGCAGCAGCGCCGACAGCCGGGAGGGCCAGTGGGCGGCGATCTGCGGAGTGGGGGTTGGAGGGGACGAGGGAATGCAGGTGGGGGTTCGGAGGTGAAAGCTGATGAAACCCGCACACCTGGTAACGTGGCCGCAGCGGCACGGCCGACAGGCACGGGTGCATGCAAAAGAAAGGGAAGGGAGCCTGGTGGTGGTATTTTAACCTAAATTTAAACGTAGCACACAGGCGCTGATGCCGAAGAGGCTACCGTTTAGTCTCCAGTACATGCGGGGCACACGCTCACACAGAACCACACGCAGGTTTGTATGATATCCCTTCATATTGCACCGGCAGAGACACACACACACACACACACACACACACACACGCAGCGCCCCTCCCCGCGCACCTCTGCCAGCGCCCCCACCACCTCCCCGTGGAGCCGCCGCTGTAGAGTGCTCAGCCCCGCGATCCGCGGATAACCAACTGCCGGGCGGGGAAGGGGCCGAAAGGGACGAGTGGACCGCGATCTGGTGCTGGTGTTGGACAAACACAAAGCGATAATCACCCTCACCCCCCCCCCACGCCCCCACCCCCACCCCCATTCAGTATTACCCACCAACGATTCTGTCCACCAGCTCCGTCAGTATCCCGACCGCCGCATCGTCCAAGACCCGTGTACGACTCGACACGGCTGCCACCGCTCCCAGGACCACACCGCAAGCCTCCAGCCGCCCCCAGCCGCCCCCGCCGCCGCCGCCGGCGGTGGTGGTATCATCACCGCCACTGAAGGGGTCAGCATCGCCGCTGCCAATACCCGTTGTGGCCGGCACACGAGCGCGAAGCGCCCTCATAAGGCCCAGCAGGCCCTTGGCGGTTTATTCAAGAGGGGGTGACAAGATGATAGTGGCTGGTGTGTACGGCATGTACGACGTCATCTTCTCCATAATTTAATTTCTCAAGCTCTAAGCTCTAGCGCCCGAGGCATCCCTACCCCCGAAACAATCACAACAAACACAGAAAATCGATTTTGGCTTGATTTCCGTTCTGATAACGTCGTACATATCATTAGCTCTTTTTCATGGCTCCGTACTCAAAGAGATTAAAACGTCCCACCTTCCACCGAGATATAAACCACAGCCCAGTGTGCTCTCGTGATGCCCGCGTCCTTCCTTTAACTTACGCCTCCCTTTTCACACACACACACACACACACACACGCAGGTAGAGCCCTTAAAAACACGAGGAGCTGAAAGCTTATCCCCCCCGCCTCCCACCTGCTCCCCCTCCATCCGCGCCACCGGCTCCGCCAGCGCCCCCAGTCCACGGGCGGCCAGCAGTGCCACCCGGGCGCCCATAGAGCCGCCCTCCCCCACAACTGCAGCGGCAGTAGCAGTAGCAGTAGCAGTAGCAGTAGCAGTAGCACTGCCAGGGGCTGCAGAGGGTTCCACAAGCGCCGTGTCCGCCAGCGACAGCAGCTGCCCCACAAGCACCTGACATGTGGTTGGCAATTGGTTAGGTGGTTGGTTAGTTAACGGCAGCAAAACGAAAAAAATGCTGTTCCCCCCAAGCCCCGGGGTGAGGTCTTCTTCCGAGTGTATGCAAATCGATAGAAAGCGAACCCAAAGATGATTGGAGGTAAACTAAAAGCAGGAAAAGGGTCGACGGGCTGCCGTGGTTTCGGAGGAGCGCACCTTGAGCTTCCCACGGGCCGCAGGATCTCCCGCCTGCGCACAGAGCTGCTCCGAAACCTGCAGGAGTACGGCGTGAAAGGGTGACAGGAGGGGCACAGGAGCGGCAGGACACGTCGCAACGCCTGGCGCAATGCGAGACAAATCGACCATTCTGACCGCTGGTGGTGGTGTGTGGCGGCGGGCGATGGGCGTACTCGCCGCTAGCTACAAGGGCAGGAGTAAGGTCCGGTGGAGAAGGGATAGGTCCGGTGGTACTGAGGGGCGGTGTTGACCGAGCAGGACCGGACAGGCCGACGGACAGACAGAACCGGTAGCGTGTTACACCCCTTCCGACTCACCTTCCCTCACCCCCCCTTCCAGCCTTCATCAGCCTGACACGCATCCCTTACCCCACCCTGCCCCGTTCCCCTTCACCCCAAATTTGACACGATCACAAGTACAACCACATACACACGCATCCGCCACATGCACACGCATAAACACACGCATAAACACACGCATAAACACACACACACACCGTGTTTAGCAGCCTCGCCGCCCCCTCCTCCGCCTCCCGCCGTACATCACGGTTGTTGTGCATTAAGATGGTCCGAAGCAGACCCAGCAGCTCCCCACATTCGTCAACCAACCGACCCACGGGACACCCCCCGGGCCGGCACACCAGACGCAGGGCGGCAAGGTACGGTTCGTAATTAGGGGCACGGGGCTGGGCGGCGAGGGCCCGCAGAAGCGGCAGCGCGTGGGCGAATGCGCGAGCACCATAGCCTGAACGATCCGCCTGCGCCGCGAGGGTGTCCAGGGAGGGTTCGGCGCGAAACGATGAAGCGAATGAAGCCTATAGGGCTGCATTGCACTGCCCTAACCACTGTAACATGGCTCCAGGAGGGGCTGGACGAACGAATCGCGAAGAGCCGCACGCGGGCCAGGAGTGCGTGTCGGGCTCCAAAAGGGCCGCAAAAACGGCATGGGCCCCCCTCCCCTGAGAGAGCACAAAGCTATGCGCTGCACCTTGTTTCTAAGGTCCTGCGTAAACCCTTGGTACGGACGATGCGGATGAGGGAGGTATCAACTTGGGGTTGGAGTGAGATGCATGGTAAGGACGTGAGTGTGACATCGACCAGGGAGGGCGGGTGAGGGAATGCCCACTGGCGAGGAGCCCCAACAACCGCTTCTTAACACCGCATGCTGGAGGGGTGAAGAGACGAAGGTGGCGCCTCACCCCCTTCCCCCGCACCTGTGACTTAACCCAGGGCAGCACGCGCTCCAATGCCGCCAGCGCCCCCGCCACCTCCTTGGGCTTGGGCTTGCCGCTGACGCAGCAGGAGGGGCACGAATGCGTGATGCATTATAAGTTATACCGTTAGCGTTAAAACCCGGTGAGAGAACTTGAGACCACTATGAAACGGGTGAGGTGATGATCTCGTTTCGCAGCTTCTGAAGGTTTCCGACAGAAGGTAAAAAGGTATGCGGGTCGCAGAGATTGAACCGGGGTTTTCGGTGAACTGTGGTCAGGAAGTACCACGGTAAACAGAAACACACACGCACAGGAACATAACTCACTCTAAAATCTGCAGCGCCTGCTGCGCCAGAGCTTCGGGCGTGGCCGTGCCCAGATCCACAATTGCCGCCGCCTGCGGCGGCCCCGCTAGAGGCGCTGGTGGGCCCGGGCCGCCGCCGCCAGCCGCCGCCGTCAAGGCCGCCTTTGTGGCGGCGCCGTGCACTCTGTCCACCATCACCGCGATCAGACGCAGCAGCTCCGACCGCACGCCGGCAGCCTTCTTTTCGCGTCTCTGCAGGAGGGCATCATAGGAGGAGGAGCATGATACCGTCATGACGAAGAAACATAGCGTAAAATAGAAAACATGAGATATTAGTACGGGGGGTTCCGGAGCACCCTGCACATACCGCCCTGTGAAACCCTGCACGAGCGAACCCACACACCCGCATCCCCATCTACCCTGCCTAGATAGTCTTCACTACGACGGCACTTTTCCTCTCCTCCACTTTCGATTCTGCATTTTGCGCCGTCCGCTTTTCCACCCTCTCTGCCCTGAAGCCCAGTAACTCTATTTCCTCCCCCCTCTGAACCCACCAGCGCCGTTTGGAGTTCCTCCGCTCGCGCCAGCATCTCTCGCAGTACTGCATCCACAGGGGCCCCAGGTGCGTCCGCCTGGAGAATGCACGCGGGTAGAATACGAGGTTTGGTGGCTGCGACGAAAACGAAACGAAGGTATGATTCGGACAGCAAGATGTGAGAGCCGCCAAAAGAGATGAGAGGGGCTCCCTGCTCCCTGCCCCCACTCGCACAGCGTGATAAAAGGTCTGCACGCGGAAGCCCTGGACAGACGGATGCTGAAATACCTCCTCCGCAAAACCTGCAGAGCTGCCGTTTGTCTTTCGCGTTGGCGCATGCCCTTCATGTCACGGTTTACTCATCCTGATGTGCTCCTGAGGCTCCCACAATCAGTTTCCTCCCCAAATTCCTTGCACCGCAGCAGGAGGTGTAAGCTATCTTAAATAATAGTAATAATAATAATAATAATAATAATAATAATAATAATAATATAACAACAACAATAATAATACATTATGATAAGTAAAATAATAAAGTAATAAATAACACTAATAATAATATTAATAACAATTAATAATAGTGTTTTTAGTGGCCGTGAGTTTATGTGTCCGGGTCCGCTGCTCCCACGTCTCCGCTGCCCTTCACTGGATCTATCACAACTCGGTGGCCCATGCGCGCACCTCCCAGACCAGCAGCGTAGAAAGAAGGGAGAGGGCCGCCTGACGGGCCTGTGGTATAATGGGTTCACAGCAAAAGGAAAACCCGTCGTTGAGGAAGGACTGCTGGGGCTTACATGTGACGACTGAACGCAAGAGGAAGGCTGCGAGCTCGAGCACCAGCCCTAGGGGAGCGAGAACACGTATGAACAGCACGATAGTAAAACCCGCGGATAATTTTATGGGAAGAAACCCACCGGCCAGCCCTAGGTTCCCGCGTCTTGACTCCCTTTCCCATCGTAAGCTCTTTACAGACGGCATGCCATTTCTTAAACACACCCTTCTTGTTTATAGCATTGTAACACTTCCCAACATGCGCGCGCGCGCACACAAACACACACACACACACACGCTCACTGGCGCATACTTGTCCTCCTCCCGCTGCAGCTCAAAGACCTCCACCGCTAACCGCGCCGCGGGCGGTGCATCGCTAGCAGCTGCCCCAGCTCCCGCCCCCGACCCCAGCCCCAACACGTCCCTCCATTCCTCTCGCTGCTGCAGCTGGGATTCCAAGTACTTGAGCACCTTAGCGCGAGCGGAGCCCGCCGTCGTGGCGGCACCTGTGGTAGCAGGGGTTTGGAAAGAAATAGCGGCGGCGGTTGCGGACCCAACGGGGCGGCGAATGCCGGAAGGAGAAGGGAGAAGGAAAATAAAGAGTGGAGATGCGACAAAACCAATAAGCAAGCCCCCATCCGGAAAGAAGTAACGCTAGTACGATACGAACACACGCGTGCAACTGCCATGAACCGCATTGTCATGCGTGGCATCTGAGTATGCAGCTGTGGGGTGCTGGGCCCAGCAGCCAGGCTTACATAGCAGCTGCTTAGCCGATATGCCGTAGAGTTTGTGGGTGGCTCGCTGTGTTACGGGGTGTTACATTGCGCGCTGTGGGCGACTCCATCGCCCTGCAAAGACGAGCACCGGGGGTCCTGACCGGACCGAGCCAGCTGTGTGTGTGTGTGTGTGTGTGTGTGTGAGGTCATATGTAAGTGCGTGCTCAGGAGCGTTGTTGAAGAAAGCCAGCACAGATGTAAAACTACAGTCTCGAGGTGCGGATGGGCGGCGAACTGGAGAAGAGCTTTAACGCAGATGCCATTCGACACTGTTGGTATGGCCAATTTATTTCCCGCGTCGCAGCCATTAAGATGGAAGGACATGTTGTAATCGAGAAGGAGACGAGGGCGCAACACAGCGCAGCATAGCACAGCACAGCATGGCGAGGTGCTGCGCAGCACAGTGCCGCCATTGGGCATGCTGGGAACAACGGGGATGCTGCATCAGGGCCGCATTGCATGCATATACGTTGTAGCTTACGCGCGCAAGGACAACATCCTTGCCGCGGTGAAATTTATAGCGAATGTCAGCATCATCGCTTTCACACGAGCTGTGTTGCGCGACGTATTGGCGACGATGATGATCGGTGTACTTCTAAGATTCCAAAAATAGTGATAAAACACAATTTTCATGTTTTGTCTCCACTTACGCCGCAAGAAGCCACTCTGCGACGTGTTATTTCTGTACACAGCCCGCAAGCTCGCACGAGCCGACGGGTCTCACCTGCGCCTGATGTCGCATGGTTTCTCTTTGCTTCTTTCAAGCTGATTAATGCGGACGTGTCACTTTCAGCCAGCAGCAGCTCCAGGCCCACTTTGCCGTTTTCGGGACTGGTGACGAACTCATCCAATATTTGCTTTGCAGACAGCCATGCTTCTAAAAACAATGTCGGTTCTGGCTGATAAGATGTGTTGCGGAGCTCCACAAGTGCTTCTCTAACCTGGTCCATTTCTGACACTCCTGACACAAACCATCACGATGCCCTCCAATTCGTCGTCTTCAAGAACGATCATTCCATCGTTCAACTAGATTCACATTCGTGCAATTAATTTTAAATTGGGTTGCCATAATTGCAGTACCGAAAGTGACTACCACCCGTACCACCCGCAAAGTGTTCCTATTGTTCATGCCAATATTAATCAATTATGAAGATTTATGAAAAATAAATTTACAAAGATCAATTATTTATCCTACATGAAATATGTCCTTTGTATTCCAGATGCTTACCCATCCCAAGAACCTAGCGTTAACCTAGTACACGAGGCGCAACCACATATGAAAATTTTCATTACTATTGACTTTCCTTTAATGGAAAATATAACTTTCCACTCCCTCTCCATTTCGGCGACTTCCGCAATATCGTAACGCAAGTGATGTGGCCGAAGCCCTCTGGTGGAAAGGTTTTCCCCGGGAGCGAATATTGTGCATACAAACATTCTACACATAACTAGCTGCACCTGCGTGTAGTGTGTTACCAGCGGGAACTTCTTCATAGGCAGGTATGTGGCCAGATAGGTTTTTCATGACGCTGATTGTATACGTGCGTGTAATAATGCTGCAATATATAATGCGTCCTGAAGGGGAACGTTGCCTGAAGGGACCTACCAGCCATCTCGTTGCATTGCACCTTGCTCGGGTTAGTTGACCCAAGGCCTCAGGCTTGCACGCTGTCAACTTAGGAACAAGTCGCAGCACTAGTGAATGAAATATATAGAGCCGGTCTACCGTACCTGACATTCACAAACAATTAAAGAATGTCTTTCCCTTCTCGACCCACATCCCTCAAAACCTCAAGCCTCGCGGTCCTGAGCCAGCTCAGGATACGCATGCATGCATGGCTGCTTTGCGGCATTTCATTCTTGAAGCACGTGCACGCTAAACTTCCAGATATGGCTCAGAAGCTATAAACCACCCTGCCTGTCTCTCCAGAGGTACTACAGAGGATAACGCACCTTCCGGCAGCAGGTAATTTAAGTTCCCTAGGTATTTGCCAGGCAGAGAAGGTCCAGACTCCTAGGCAAAACCGACGACTTCAAGTATGGGGCAGCCCGCTCCACAGCGGCGGCTGGCGGACCTGCACCGGCCACTTCCGACTGCAGGGGGCGTGCTGAAGGGCAGATCCCGACCTGGGTAGCCACCATTACGCCGGATGACGGGCCCTGCATCACCGGTGCTGCTGCCGAGTCGCCTGATGCCGGACCTGGTGCCGCGAAACCTTTCACCGCGTCGTTTCTGTGGTGGTGGTGGTGGTGGTTCCTTCCTCCCCCAGCAAGGGTAGTAGCAAGGGTTGCAAAATACCCAGCACTTATTTGGTCAGTATTGATGGTCGTCTCAATGCGCCCACTGCAGATCCTGCCACCCAGGACGGCTCTGCTCCTCGACTCAACACCGTCAGCTGCGGCGGAACCCAGATCGGGGGATCGCGTCTCCACAGCTGTTTTGTCTTCAAGACCATGACCACGCCAACTGCCGGCCTCTGGTCTCCGTGATGCATGCCCCTCTGGTTGCTCGCAGCTCGGAACCGTAGGCGGCTGGGAACCGTAGGCAGCTTCCATAGTACCGCCAGGAACACCCAGGGTTAACATGTCAAGCGAGGCCGTTTTGGAAGAGTACCCAATGAAATGTTTCGAGGATGTTAAATAGAGGGGGGGATGTGGATTCGCCTTGCGCTCGACGGCCGTGCTTGCATCGCGCGGACTACCGTCGCTGCCAGACCTTGATTTTATGCTGTTGTCACGGGCATTGTTTTTTTCCTTCTGCTTTTTGATCTGCTGGTTTGAGTGACTTCTCCGTCGCTTTGAGCCACCAAGCCAAGCTAGCATTTTGTAACGCAAGGACGCGAGGTGGATCAGTGGACTTTTGATGCATGTATGATGTTAAGGTGGATTTCAACTGCAGGGCGACTATGGTCTTCTCGTACATATTGGGCAAGTCGGCCGTAAAACCGTAAGAGGCGCGAAACCATTCGAAGACACCCGTTCCCTATCACATACATAGCTGCTATAACCGCATGCATGCAAGAACGCTATATTATTCCTTTTCTACCGAACGTTTTACCCTTGTATATGCTGGGTACTTGAAAAAGAGTTTGTTGCGAAAGTGTGCGAAATTCCTTCAGTTATGCATCCTATGCTAAGCGTTGCATGAAAGAGCGCGACTCGATTTCTTCATTATTAAACGCACGGCAAAACGGCGTGCAGAACGATCAGTAGTAACGCATGCCGACAAGGGGTATGCATGACCTGCGAACAAACGAACGAACGCGTTGAACGCGTTGTGTCGTCTCTAAAGATCTCTAACATCCTCAACGTATGTGCACAACCACGCCGAGTGCAGTTTTTTTCCACCTGACTGGTGCTTTTCGAGTTTCAAAGCCCCTCAACTCCCCTTCTCGAGGTCCGATTTCCATCGCCGTAAAAACCCAACTGCAATGAGCAGATGTTTACTTCGTTTCAGTCGTAGCCACCCCTGACGACGTCGACCCAAGGATTTGTCCCTTCTTTACCCACATGTTGCGTCCTTTTCCCTGACGTACAGCTGGAACACCTTCAAAACCGCCGTACCCCGTAGGGGTCAGCTGCTTACCTTTTTACATTTGCATATAAGGCGTCGCGCCTTGGTCATCACGACGTGCGGGAAAATGCATTATGGCACGCGGTATTTTCGTGCTATTTCGGGCCGTCGCGCCAAAATAGCTTTCTTATTTCTAAGTGTGAGCACACGTTTCACCACTCGCCTCAACCCTCCTCAGGGGGGGGAAACCAACCTTGACCTTCCTGCCATAAATCCGTTAGCATCCCGGTTCCGTTCCAAACCCACCTCCGCCATCACACTCCTCGCTCGTTAAGTCATCCAAAGTCTAGATAGACATACCCCGACAAAGCTATGACATTTCATCTCGTATGAAACCCCGGCTACACCTACGTCCGCTTGAGAAGGATGCAATCGACTCCACATGGGCATGTACGACTTTTCCTTGAGGCTTGAGTTTTGGCGTATGCGTTGTGTCGATTACGTGTTGTGTCGAAACATGTGCTGAAAGTGCCAACCGAAACCCCAACCGATCAAGCACCGTGTAATGTAGCCTTGGAACGTATTACATTAAGAGTCTTCGTCACCGCTGCCCGCGCGCAGAAGAAGACGTCTTGCAAGTGCCCGTGGTCTGTGTACATCCTCGTATACCTTCACACACACACACACACACGCGTACACACACACACACACACACACACACACACACACACACACACGCGTACACACACACAACCCCTGCCTGCGGTATATTGCGATATATACTTCCTGCGATGACCAGAAGCGATTCGCAAATCTATGAAGTCACGCCGTCTCCTTCGTCTGACCCTCAGTTCTTCTTAAACACACACAAACACACACACACAAATGCGTCAAAAAGGACGATCCCTTGAGAATGCTCAAGACGATTAATGCTCAAGACGATTAACACACTTCTACGCTCCACGCGGCGCTCAGAGTGCGCCCCTGTATGGCTAGAGCAAGGCAACGCACGATGTGCCTATGTGCCTGCCATCTTCCTCTTCCTGGTCCCACTCAAGCAAAAGTCATAGCGGATTAAATCTGGACATGCCCTCCAGAGCAGCAACTGCAGCGTCAGCAGCATTATACGGCGCGGCTACATCACCGTTGTCGTATAATAATAATAATAATCAAATCTTAAGTCGGGTAAGCCGTAAGGTCCGCCGGCAAAAAAGGCGAGGAAAAAAGAGGAGGGCGGGGGGACAAACGCACTTAACATAATGTTTTTCACGCGGCGGCCACCTCCGCCGGCACAACCGTCACCTCCGCAGTCGCTGGCGTCGCCTCCGTCTCCACCATTGCCTCCGCCGCCTGGGCTCCCTCCGCTGGAGCCGCCACCACAGCCAGTGGGTGGCCTCCCTCTGCCGCCATCGCGGCAGGGGAGGCTTTAGCTGGGAACCTGAACATCTTGGAGTACAGGGACGCCTCCTTCTTGTTCTGCTCGCGGATAGCTACCTGGGGGCCCCATGGAAACGAAAGGGCGACAGGAGCGGATTTCGGCATTTGAGAGACAGTAAACGGGAAAGGAACGGGCGACATGAAGAATGCGCCAGCGTGCGTCCGGCTCGGGTCCCGAAGACGCGAGCGCACGGCGGGAGAAACCCACCCTCACGCCACAGGAAGGAGGGAGGAGGACATCCGGCTACCTAAGAACGAGGAAGTATCCACTAGATTGCCTTCATAATATCTCAACGGTACAGTTATCGAGCTTGTGAACATCAATCGTAAAAAGAACTTTGAACCCGACCCGACCCGACCCGACCCGACCCGACCCGACGCTGCAGTCGCTGAGGCTCACGTACCCACCCACGTACCTTGAGTTTCCTCATGAGGCCCTGCACGTCGGCGTTATTGGGTTCTGCGTAGAGCGCACTCTTGAGGTCTCTCTCGGCTTCAAACAGGTCCTGAAGAGGAGCAGCCATGGTGCCACGGTGAACCACAAGAAGAGCAGCAGCACCGAGGAGGTACGTCACAACGCAGGTTGAGCGGCGGAATAAAACTCAACAGAATGAGACAGAAAAAGGGTTGGCAGAAAATACAGCGCACGGGATGCCCCTTTCCTCGCTCCCCTACCCTATGCCCTCCGCCAATTCATCTTAAAGTGAAAAAGGAAAGAGAAACGGCACAGCTATAAGAAACGCTTTTGCCGCTGGTGCTGGTGGTGCTGGTGGTGGTGCTGGATCATTACACGTCCTTGACAGACGGGACCTGGCAGGACTGGACCGCCGCCGCCACCGCCACGCGATTGTCTGATTGACGAACGCACCGCAAGACCCATCTGCGCTTGCGCCCGCCGGTACAGCGCCTTAACATTCTGGCTGTCAATTTCCAGGACCTGGACGGCAACAAGTACGGCGGTTCAAATCAGCATTTGACAGATAACAAAGGATCAGCCGGGGCACAATCAGATCCAGGATCCTTCAGGATCCAAAATCAGGATCCAAAATCAGGATCCAAATCAGGATCTTGCAATCACAGGACTAGAGAGAGGGAAAGCGGAGGAAAGAACTTCCAGCGATGCATTCTCAACTATCATCCTCCCCCCCAAAAAAAACATATTCCACTTCAGCACACATGCGCCTCCTCAGGATCGTCGACAAATCCGTCCCGGCCACAGGGGCCCAAGTCGGCTATTTTACATCCGCGACCTCATAGCTCCCAAGTCCCCTCCTTTTCCGGGAGGTCGAATACGTCGAATACGTCGGATATGGGTACATAGCGAAGTCCTTCAACTGATCAGGACATCAGCCAGGAGGTGAGATGACTTACGTTATTGCAGTGCTTGAGGGCATCCTTCCAGTGCGACTTTTTAACATCCATCGCCGCCAGGTTCAACCAGCAGCTGCGCTTGATCTCCTTTGAAGCCAGCTTGACATCCTCCGGGAAGCTCTTGTCGTACTGTACGAGACTCACGGCGCGCTCCCACATCGCCTGCGCCTTGGACAGCTTGCCGGCCTTGTAGTACCTAAGCAGTACGATTGAGGGTTTCGCCCCGGATGTCAAAACGAGGGGAGGAGACTTCCAAGACGACAGGAAGCGTCTGTGTTTTTCGGGGGTAGTGCAGCAGCAGCACGTAGCAGCAAGACGTCGGTTCTAAACAAATGGGAAAACCCCCGAATATGATAAATAGCATAACCGAAGCTGGTTTTGGAGCTTGGTATTTTGAAGGGGCACGGCATTCAAAGAGGTAGTAGTGTTAACTTTCCTGATGTCCTCACGCCCCGACTCACGCGTTCGCCTTGTCCTTACGCTGCCGCGCCGCATCCACCTTCTCCAGGTCGCTCATCTCCCAGGACTCCTTCGACTGGATGCAGGGGGACGGGAGTGAATGGATGCAATGGACGGGAAGGGGGGGATGGTCAGTCAAGACCACGCCGCCAAGGAAGGCCTTTGGCAACGATGGTTAGCAGGAGGCAGTTGAACGGAAGCCGCCGGATAGCATGGCTTCGGGGACTTTTGGGGTCGCGGCGGTCAGGTCGAGACATTGAAAGAAGCGAAACCGAAATCGAGAGAGGAGACAAATGGAAGACCTAGAAGCGATACTGGAGACCAATGGAAAAGGGGGGGTCGATGGGCGGGACCGGGGTGGTTGGGAGCTTGGAGGACAAGGAGTATGAGCCCTACCCGGCACCCCGTCTGCTCTCAGCCTCTCAGCCCCCAGGTAGCTGTAATGCTGTCACCAACCTAAGGTCTACATGACCTTGGATGTATTCATAAGCATCTAGAGAGAACATATGTATTGAAATACTAGCTACGGGGGCTCAGGATTTTCAAAGAAGAGGATATACGGATTCACAGAAAAAAATGGATTAATATGCCGTACTGTACGATTATCTGATTTACCGTACTCACGTTCTCAAATTTAATGAGCTCGACGTCAAACTGAAGGGAGCTCCCCGGTGGGACCACCGCCAGCGGCCCTGTGTACTCGGTTTCGGAGCCGTAGCCTTGAGAGGGGTCCGTAATGGTGACGACGGCCTTCTCTCCCTGCTTCATCTTCATCACTGCCGCCTCGAGGCCCTCACACACCTGAGGAACATATGGGTGCGTTATTAAACACGGCATCCGTACCAGGTACCGCACAAACATTTTACAGCACAGCAGAGAACCCGAGTATTACCTGCTTATCCAGAAGCGGGCACTGGCGGACTCATATCAGCTACACCGACATTCGTTATGCCGACAGCATAAGGACATACAGACCCCAAAAGCCATTCCCACTGCAACTTTAACTGCACTAACATCCTCGTCTGTCCAAATTTCCGGACACCAACTTAGCCCAGCTCTTAAACACACACAATATATACATATACTTACATATATGCACGCACACATACCGAATTGCACCGCACCTGTTCCTCCCCGATCACGATCATCAGCTCATCGCCCTCGCCGTGGTTGATGAACTCGGGACCGCCGGGGAGCACCTTGCCTGTTTAGGTGTCGGTGTTTTCGTAGATCGGGGGACGGGGGGTGAAGTCAGGCCATGAGAGGGCGATTGAATCCGCACCGGGCAACCAACCGATGGGGAAGGGGCCGGGGATGGCGAGAATCTTAGCATCAGTGAGCCTAGTGAGGCTAGTGGGTGGAGATTTGGAGAAAACGGGGGAAGCGGCGGAAGCAGCCGCGAGCTCTCGGCCCCCCCCCCCGGCGCGCCGTAACCGCAGCTTACCCACGACCCGGATGGTGACCTTTGCTCCCTCGTTAGGCTTGCGGTACTCGTCATCGTTCGCCACCAGCGTCTTGATCACCACACCGCCATCAGTAGTCACGTTCTCAACCTAACGTGTGTGTATTTTTAGCGGGGGGGCCCAGGTGGAAGGACGGGGTTGGGCGGAGTGGCGCAGAAAGGGGCGGGGGAGGGAAGAAAACAGGAGGGTGAAAATAGTACTACTATTGATCGCAGTACTATTTTCGGGAAACCGAAACACCAGCCGAAATAAAGGAAGGATAGAAGCTGCTTAACTACCGTTGCGATGTCCGTACAATAACACAGTTGCCAAAACAAGACACACCACCTTCACGGAGGAAGTGACGGAGAATTTGGGCGTGTGTTCGAACACAACACCTTTGCCATCACTGCACAGCGTCATGCGGACTCTCACAGCCTCTCAGTTGCGCTCAGACAGCTTTTTTACTTCATAAATAATCTTCCAGCTCATATTGTTTCGCCATTATACGAGTATTACGGCCTTGACGTACGACGTGATAAATTAATACGGCTGAGCCCAGGCTCAAGTACATGCGTATAAATGTAAGCACGTATCCCTCTGTCCCTCTCCTCTAAGAAACCTCCGTCGTCTTCCCCTTTCCCCTTTCAGGATCTTCCTATGCTCTGCTCGGAAGGATGCAGCACCTCGACGACGAGGCTTAGGCTCTCCCCCATTCTCACCTGATGCCAGTTCAGCAGCGAGAGGTCGATCTCCAAGTCAGCATTCGGAGGAACGCCGTACTGCTCGCTGCCGGTCTCCCCGAAGCCATCTGCGAGAAGCATTAACCAACTACAAATTTTACTTCTCAGCAGTACTACGCAGCTATACGGGAGCAGTACATCTCAGCAGTAGTACGAATTAATCCAAAACAGCGATGCTACGCATATCGAGGGAATCGGATCCGGGTTTAGGGGATTCATGATTTGAAGCTGTACCGCAGAACCGCAACCGTACATGTCGAGTCGAGTCACAAGGGGTCTCTCAGAACATCATTGAACTGCTATGGATGTTAATTAGCCAGCGTAGGGGCCTCAATTTATGGTTTTGGGAGAGCGTCACGAGGGTGGACTGAAAGCGAGGTATTATGAACAGATTTATCTTTGGTAGCTCACATGCGGGCTTGACCTTGAGCGCCGCCTGCTCGCCCTTCTTCATCGTCCGGAGCGCTACGCTGATGGCGGGGACCAGCAAACCGTCTTTAACGGCGAACAAAGTGCCATCGCTGGTGGCAAAAGGGGTTTCGGAGCCAGCGACGCGTGCGGTGTAGGCCACTGCGGCATAGAGGAAGAGAGGAAGAAGGGACAGAAGAGGGAGCGCAATGCAGCTTCACGCGAACGAAGAGCATAAACGCATCGAAGGAAGAGAGGAATGAAACTCATTAACCGCACACACACAAAACACCCTAAAAAACAAGATTGTTGTGTTTTTATATTTCATTGTGCTGATGAAAAAAGACAAGAAGGTATACATCAAATTCAGCCACAAGTACAAGTATCTGTCATATGGTTTCGGAGCGAAAAAATATCAACAGGACAGAGGTAAAAGGACGAGTGATGAGTCATTACAGTCTTCTCGTTGGTATTTGCTCACCCTTGGCGTCCCACGTGTCCTGGCAGGTCCCCCAACCGGTGCCCTCCGCCACGATGGTCTTGACGACACCGCCATCTCCCGAGATGTCCTTGATGCTGCGCCAGCTCAGCAATTCCACCTGCGTGCGAGTTTGAGGGATGCCGTATGTATACCGCTGGGAGGTGAGGGGAGATGCTATGAATGCGAGGACAAACACAAGGAAGAAACAGTACTTGATCACATTAACCATTTCATGCGTGTGTCTGCGTGTGTGTATATCAGTATATCTGGATCACCTGTTTGCGACAGAGCAGGACCCGGCGCCGGGCGCTGGCGATGGTACAAATAAGAACGGCGAAGGGGGGGAATGGGGGGGCACACCTCACCCCGCCGTACCCGAACCCACACCAGTCCACATAGCTCCACTGATCCCAGGTCCACATCGTATCACATCAGATATATACGCACCTCAAAATGAAGGGTGGCGTTGGGTGGGATCTTGGGGGGGCTGCCCTGTGCCCCGTACGCATACTCGGGCTTGCAGATGAGCACCGACTTCTCGCCCTTCTTCATCTTGGCAACCCCGAGGTCCCATCCCTTGATCACTCGACCTGCGTGTATGTATGTGTGTATGTATACATTTATCTTGCAGGTAAGTGCTCATGCGATGCTACGTAATTCGAAGTTTGAGTCATAATGATGTAATTTGATGTACGGCGGCTAATGTACCCCCGTCCACAGACGCGAAACCAGCACCCATCACTCACCCTGGCCGAGGTTGAACACGAAGGGGTCGTCCCGGTCCCGGCTGCTGTCGAACTTCGTGCCGTCTTCCAGAGTGCCAACATAGTGGACTGGGATGCAGGGGAGGGGGAGGAGGAGGTAGCGGCGGGAGGGGGGTGAGGGACAGGGAGAAGGGCAAAGCGTTCCGAAGAGGATCAGGTAGAATAAAGCCTAAGAAAAGACTGGTTAGAGAAAAACCAAACAATCTACTGAATGAGCGGCAGTTGAAACAACTGCATCAGATGGGAGTGAGAAGCCCGTACAGCACCATCCCGCTCTGCATCCACAGATACATAATTAGATATGACGTCGCACACACCGACCTTGTAAACCTTCCCCCGACTGAGCACCTTGTAACATCAGGCCATGCCCCGCACCAACCCAGACTCCAACAAACCCCAATTGGGGGGTGCCCTGGTCCACTCCCCCCCCGAAGACCCACCCGTCACTTCGTCGCCCTTCTCCGGCGACTCCCAGCCTTCTCCCGGGGTGATGATCTTTTTGATCAGACCACCATCGTCCTGAGAGGCCCGCCGTCACATTGGAGCATCGTCATTAGAGAGCAATACAAGTTCATAATAGTAATTATGACAACACGCAACCAGTGTAGAAAGATACTTAGTTTCGGGTGCACTGGCAAAGGCGTTGTAGGAAACGGGCATGAGGGCGCAACGAACACGGCACAAATGGGGGCCCTTCGGAGGTGCGCGAGTGCGTGCGACTGACAAACGCAAGATGGGCGCAGTTAAAAGCTCGCATTTAATATTTATTGCAATACCAGTGTGTTTGGGAGGTAATTTGAAAGGTTACGGAGGACAGCTCGTCTACGCTTTCGGGCACAGGCTTCAGCTCACCGTTAGCGGAACCTCCTTGCCGGGCTTGTCCTCATAATCCAAGTCGTCATCCATACCGTCGACGTTATAAGGCGCAGCTACAGGGATCAATTTGCAAGTGAGCATTGAGTTCGTGACAACGTAGGCAGGGCGCATCGCATCGACGCATGGCGCGCTGACCCACCTAGAGCGGCATCGGTCGGCAATGGAGCCAGATCAGTATCAGCGCCCTCCATTGGCAGATCAACGGATGAAGAAGCCATGACCTCGTCTTCGGCCATTGGTAGCACTTGCAACTGCTAAGTATCGAAACTGAAGAGCGGGTGACAAGCTCCAAAATATAATTTAAAGTAATACTAATAGCCTGTTTATCTCTTAATGATTCGTGCACACCCGTCAAAATACTCGTGCACAGATGAGCTTCTCGAAAACGGAAGTTTCGCGAGGCAGTGGTACGAGCGCTCCGGAAACAGGTCGGTTTTTCGGTTGCATGTCATGATTTGATTCGCTGCTTTCCCAGGCTAAGCTTTTACAGTCGGTAGTTTCCTCAGGCCTCGAATCGGAATTTCTTAGTGTTTATTCCGATTGTGAACACTTTCAGGGATTGGGGCGGCGCCGCCGTTTTTAATTAAATTATTCCTTATATGGAATTTCTTAATGCAGATGAACTCGCAGAAACCGCCAGCTGTTAAAGAGGTCCTCCCAAAGGCGGGTCTAGTTGTCAGCGAAAAGGGCAACCTTACTGAAATTTTGTGCAAGCCGAAACTTATGCCATTGAAGTCCATTACCTTGCAAAAGCTGGAGGAAATGGAAGTGCGTGCAGCTGCTCGTGCAGTCTTTGGGTCGATAATGGTTTGCTAAAAATGCTGCGGAAAATTGCTGAATGAGCTTGCATTTTGTTTTCGGCGCAGGCAAAGGTTGCCGAAATAGCTAAGCAGCAGGCAGCACAGCAGCGTCCGGGGTCAGCGCGGCCCAGAAGTTCTGGCTTTTCTTCCTTCTAATTTCTTGGCTAATACCAGCCGTCTTTACTTTTAGTACCCATTCTTAGTTAATCAAATTCTCAATCATGGGCAAAGGCGAGCGTCCGGAGCACATGGCTCCGCCGGACATCTTTTATAACGAGGATGAGGCTCGGAAGTACACCACTAACAGGTGAATTTTGATGTTGTCCTTCGACTGCTGATTGGATGCACGCATATGAAAAGCGGTGCTTGAATCGAGTTCATCTGAGGCAACAAATGAAGGCCTGCGTGCTCCAGACCACACTTAGGACAGCCAGCCCCAGACCGCAGCTATCCTCTTGTGGGTCTTGTCACACCCTTGACGTGATATGTTTTCGACAAGCTTTTCAACCGCCCATCGTTTCGCACAGGACGGCCTAGTACGAGCTGGATGGCACGATGCTATCCATACCCGCCTTATCCTGCAAGCTGTATCATCGTGAACTAGCGCGCAGGACTGCATAACTGCACACCGAACCTCTTCCTTCCGCTGCTTCATGGAGCTCATCGTCTCCCTTCAAGTCATTCCTCCGTCCCCTCCCCTTGTCCTTCCCATGTAGCCGCATGATCGCCATCCAGGCTGCCCTGACGGAGCGTGCCCTGGAGCTGCTGGCTCTGCCCCAGGATGGCGTGCCTCGCCTCCTCCTGGACCTGGGCTGCGGCAGCGGGTTGTCTGGAGAGGCGCTCAGTGAAGCGGGTCACGTGTGGATGGGTCTGGACATCAGCACGGCTATGCTGGATGTAGCAGCGGAGAGGGAGGTACGCGTGCCGTACGAAGTGCGCCGTAGGATGGCAGAAGGGATAGTGGACGATGTTTGAAGGGGCGAAGCTAAGGATTGTGATTGAAACGCCGCGCGGTGAGGGGCCTGTGGTCCTTGGTTGCCTTCAGGTGCAGGCGTATGGACAATGCAACGATGCTCATCAACTCACCTTTGCCCCTGTCCCGTTCCATTCGTATTTACCCGGCAGGTGGAGGGTGACCTCGTTTTGAACGATCTGGGTCACGGTCTGCCCTTGCGCCCCGGGTCCTTCGACGGGGCCATCAGCATCTCGGCGGTGCAGTGGCTGTGTAATGCGGATCGGAGCGGCCACGACCCGCGGTAGGTGAATGGGGCCAGGATTGAGCGTACACACGCCCAGGCAAAGAAGTGAGGGTCCTACAGGAGAGCGTAGCAGAGGAAGCTAAGGGTTCTAGTCACCAGGGGAAAAGTTCTAGTCACCAGGATCACGATGAGCTGGCACGGCCTTCAGCGGCGTTGGGGATGATGATGATAATGGCGGTGTTCGTCGGTATATTCGTCAGTGCATCCCTCAAACGATGGCCGTGAAGATGCTGGTGGTGGGATGCGGTCCCGTAAAGTTGATCCTGACAGAACTGGCTGCGCTGGAGTCCGGCCATGAAGGTTCACTGCTGGCTACCGACGAGGTGGTGAACCAAGCTCGTCGAAGGATAGGATAGGATAGGATAGGATCTACAGCATCTCAGCTCTACGGCTCTGGATGTCACTTTGTGTAAAGCTTTGGGCGCTGCATTGGCGTTTGTGGCTGAGGCGGCTGCGAGGGACGACGATGAAGCAGACGCGGACAGCATGGGTAGACGCGATCCCGGCGCTCTCCATATTTGAACCCTCCAAAATGCTTGAAATTCATTTACTATTTTCATTTACGAACATTCTGATGCTGAATGCATTCCGATTTCCCCCCCCCCCGCATATGTATACGTACATGTTCACAGTAAGCGCATGAAGCGGTTCTTCGAGACCCTGTATGCGTGTTTGCGGCGGGGTGCTCGAGCGGTGCTGCAGATCTATCCGGAGAACCACCTGCAAGCGGAGATGCTGGTGGCGTCGGCCATGAAGGTGGGCAAGGTTTGAGTTAGGGATTGAACGGAAGGGACCTCAGCTCACGGCACGATGAGCTCACGGGGAGGTGTGGCATTGGGCGATGAAGGGATATTGTCTTTGGATTGGCGTAAGACGAGCAGGAAGACACGCGGGGAAGGAAGGGCACCACGAAGGTGTGGGCGATAGGATAAGAAGAAAATCTCACACGAGCAGCACAGAGCAGACGTGTGGCGAAGCCAAAGCATTGACGCTGCACAGCGCAGTGTACTATGGTGGGATACCCTAGGGTGGGCGATCTTCAGGCTGCGTGAGACCCTTCGTCTCCAACAAATAACCCCACCAAGGTTATTGTTCCGTTGATTTGCATCCTTGGATTATTGGTACGTGTCCAAGCAGGTGGGCTTCTCTGGCGGTCTAGTAGTAGACTATCCACATTCTACCCGGGCTAAGAAGTACTTCCTAGTCTTGATGGTGGGTACAAGCACGGCAGTGCCGCAGGCCAAGGGGCTGGACGGCAGTGAACCTGAGGATGAAGAGGCGGCACAGATCAAGGTAAGGGCGTCAGCAGGAGTCAAAGGGAGGGAAAGGTTCGGGGGTAAGAACCTAGGCGGTTTTGCATGGCGAGGAGCATGGCAAGTAGGTGTCGAGCCCATGTGTCCAGTAGTCATTCTGTCATCCTGGGCCCAATCCAATCCTGGGCGCTTTAACCCCACTTAGGCGCAGATCGATTGCAACACAATTGTGCTGTCTCGTCAGCCCCGCTCTGCTGCAATGCTTCCAAGCAAATTTTCGTGCGCATCATGTTATTACTCTCTCTGGTCGGAAGTGTTTTGGACGAGTCTAGAATCACATGCGCGAAGCCCTTTCGTATGGCATGCGCTGTCTTTGGGCCGGTTAACGTGGAAACATGTGTTCGCATGTTGGGCCTGCTGCTTATGTAATGCAGATGGCTGGCCGTGATCGGTTCAAACGGCGCAAGACCGGTTCTGGGGTGAAAGGTCGCGACTGGGTGCTCAAAAAGAAGGAGCAGATGCGCAAGAAGGGTTATGACATTGCTCCCGACACCAAGTACACGGGCCGCAAGAGGAAGCGCATTGTGTGAGGTCCAGCGTAAGGTGTGGTCCAGTGTGAGGTGAGGAAGGGAGACAGCCCATGCGGCGGTGGGACAGTGCTGCGTCCTGCAGGCCGGGACTCACCGCTGCTTGCGGTGGCGCAGTGATATTGAAAGCTTGCCTTGCCATCACGACAGCGCAAGTATGCGGCTACTCTGTCTCGTGTGAAGAAGCCGTTGTATGCAGCAGCAGTTGGCATGGGCGACGGATTAGGTTGGTCAGAGGTGGCGGCGGCACGCACACCAGATCTGACGACATTATGGCGTCAGACGAATGCCGGCATCATCAGAATTTATGGTATGCTGCACAGATTGGACGGCGGCAGGTCCTAGGAGAGGATCTCCCTGGTGTGATGCAGTGGCGCGGCTGGGGGAGCAGCCACACAAGAGGCGCACACGGGGCTGATACGTTCCGGAAAGAAAAAGACGTGGTTGCTGTATTAGATGGGGGGGATATATGGAAAGAGGGGAAATCGGTCTGTTGCCCGGGTGATGGTGCAATCGTGGGCGCCTCATTGTGGGTGGGCGGATGTCGTAGTATGTTTTAGTGGGTGAAGGAATATATGTGTATTGGTGTATGTACCAACAATAACCGATGGCCGATGTGATGGTGTGACGTTCATGTGTACGCGGCGGTGCTCATGGGAAGCGCTGAAAGAAGCTGAGAGTGCCGATAGCCCTGCTTCGTTAGCGGAAAGTGTTAAAACGGTAAATAAATAACGCCCGGCAGTGTAATCAACATCGTGCGGCAGTGTAATCAACATGTGACTATTCCTAGATGAAAATCCATGAAGTTGAAACTAGCGCCATATGTACCCAAGAAACGTACTTCGCACGGTAAACTGCCTACCTCGCAAAACGGCAAGATAACTACTTGGGGTTATTTTACATTCCGGTCTATATGTAGCCACGGTTCTTTCAGATAATCCACGAGAGCATTGTGATGTTGACAAAACTACCATTGGATCATGGTGTTCACACGCGGCAACGGAGGCAGACCCTGGCAGACAGACCTTACTCGCGGTCGTCTCGCTCTACCACCTACAGTTATGCGTTAAGACCGCCGAGAACGAAATTGTTGAGCCAGTCTCTGCAGGTATATATACGAATTTCACACCAGATCTACTACTTACTTACCAAAATTAAAGTTTTAAAAAGGTTTTAGTTTTTGCGACGTGGCCCAAATCAGAGCAATCTGCTGTGGGTAAAATACTGAGGTAAACCATAATCATAGGTGGCCTCATCATCTATACAAAACCAGTAAAAATATTATTTGCTTGTTAAACATACTCGTGCCCCTCGTGCCGTCGTTTTAGGACGATGGCAGTTAGAACCGAGCCTTTCGCTTGGTTGCCACTGTGAAGTTACGAGTGTTGATTCTCACCATGAACTTCAAAAGTAAACGTTGCGAAGGTGATGGAAAGTATGACAATTTTGAGGTCTACAAGGTTGCTGCAGCGGAGGTTTACAATTTTTGAGGTGTTCCCAAGCGTCTTAACCGCTTGCGGCAGATACGGCAGTTGATAAGCCGCGCCAATATAGCGTCCTTAAACTTTTGGCAAGAGATTATTCGCGATTATCCAACGCTTTCATAAGAAACTTTTCCCTCTACTACTTGTTCTGCCTAGGCCTGCCTGTGACAACCTCACGCGAAACAAGCCACCATGGAAGTCACCATGATGCGATGGACCCTGGATGCGCTGTGCGCAGCTCTTATAGCTCTGGTAAGCGCTCACAAACAAAATGGCAAGCGAAGGCACCGATCTTGCACCGTTTCTAGCTCAAAACGGCACACATCGACTTACCGGTAACATTATTCATGTAAACGCCAAGATGCCAACTTTTGATGGCTTCCTTCGTCCTTTCTGTCTTTTACCAAGGTTCTTTCCAACAATCCTTCCTCTTTGCTTCTTTGCTTTCTCTCTTCTTTCAATTTGCTTCGGCGTATTGGACGCGCGTAAAACCAGTCCTTCGTCGTCCAAATGGTCCCAATGAATGAATTCCATTCCCCACCAGTCGGGGCACCAGTTGTTGAACCCACCTCTTGAACACACCTCAAGTGCCCCCTTCCACATCCGCACTCCACAGCCCGCTGTGCCAGAACCATAGTGGGGCAAGGGAGCCTTGCATGCGCAGAGACAGCTTCGCATAAGTGGAGGTACCGAGCGAGAGCCGAGGACGTCAACTTTTAGTGCAGCGCCCTTTCCTCGCGCGTTTACCTCCCGTTGATGTCTACCAGCTCCTCCTGTGATACACTTCTTCTTCCACCCCTTCCCTGTTTTTTTTGCTTTAGGTCCTGTGGGTCTGCTGGCTGGGTTTCTACCCCTTGCGACGGTGGCGGTATCGCCAGTTCCCAGGTGGGCAAACACGTGATATACGTGACATATATATATATATATATATATATATATATAATATACACGAGACTGTTCGGGGTTGTACGACCCGATGTACGATGCTCACTTAGAGTAGTTCTATTTGCTTAAATGACTTCGTTCTGACAATGAGAGGACGAGGGATGAAAACGAAATGGATGGAACGTATGCTCTCGTGGCAAGATGGCCGTGTCACGTCACGGCTATCTTATGGCATTGCTATCTTATACGAGAGCCGGTATGATCACTAGTACGATTTTATTGACATCACTAGCATGACTGGTATCCGTGTAGTTCTGCATTCATTGAGAGCGATGTTGTCTCGTCGAGTTTTCAAGCTGAATGCTAGGCTATACGTGGTCGCTGCAATACGTGGCCGTACCTTTTAATATTTGCTATCGTACACAACAGGTCCCGTGGGGCTTCCCTTCCTGGGCAACCTGCCGCAAGTCCTCTCTATGGATACGACGCCGTACTTGTCGTACGTTGCGCAAAAGTACGGACGCGTTTGCAAGGTACGCACAGCACGGACGTTCCGGCTGCCAGATTCGTTCTGCGCTGCTGTGGCGCCGGTCCTGGCCCTCCGGCGCTGTTCTACCCTAAGATAGCTCCTCACCACCCAATGATGGATGTGTCCTCCTCCTCCTCCTCCTCCTCCTCCTGGCGGCGCAGATCTGGTTCGGCACTCGGCCGTGGCTGGTGGTCAGCGACCCCGACCTTGTTCGGTAAGGGGAACCCCGGGGTTTGTAACCCCTTCCGTACGACGTACGTTGCGTACTTCGGTTACCCTTTTGTGGTGTCTATGTGTGTGTGTGTGGGTGGGTGTTATTGTTCTAACCCCTTTTCTCCCTTTGTGGGCTCCCCTCACACGTCCCCAGAAAGCTGGCATCGCAATCGGTTGCCCGACCATTGGACTTGACCACCTTCCTGGACACCCTCACCGGGGAAAACCGTCATATCGAGCTGGCGAGCGCCTTTTTTGCACAGTGAGTGAGTGAGTGCCTGGAATTTGCGAACCTGCTGACCCCCGTCCTTTGCCTAATTAGGCTAATGCAGCCCCGTCTCGCTCTAAGCTTATCCTTCCAGTCGTATCCTCCCAACCCTCTAAATTCCCTGCCCTTTCCTCCGGACCGCGGACCGCAGCGGTGAGTCGTGGCGCCGCGGCCGCCGCGCGTTTGAGGCGGCCATCGTTCATCCCGCCAGGTGGGGAAGGGGGGTTGCGCGAGACGCCTGCTTTCGTCTGCTTACTTGTATCGTTCAGAGATGAATTTGAGAGGAAAAGGCAGGAGGTGCTTCGGCGCCAGAAGAACATTTCCGCTAGCCCCTAATCCCTCCGGGATTTGAGACCGCCGTGTTTATGGCATTTCTTTACACTCACTTAATACACATCCACATCCATGTTTAGTACGGCAGTCGTACGGCATCATGTCACGAAACCGCTGCTGTTCTGTCCTTTTCCCTCCCCTTTCTTTATATTGTTTTGCCGTCTTGCGTCGTCAGCTCATCCCTTCTTTGGGACAGAAGGGGTGGATGTGGGAAATGGTAATACACCGTGTGTACCATTTATAGCGTCGGGACGCGTAAATATATGGGTGGTGAGCGGAAGGGTAAGAAAGACTAGGATCCGAAAGTATCCCCCGCGTCGTATATTCGGCCGCTGCCTTCCGCCTTTGCCCCCTCAGCCCAAAACACATCTGTCTAATCCCCCCAACATTATTAGCGCTAAAGGCCTTCCACAACGCCCTCCCGCCAAACCAAGGACTTCTTCTGTACAACTTTTCTTTTATAATTCCAAACGTCCTTTTTACCATTTTTAGCATGACTTGATCATGACCACCTTAGGCGTCTCGTGTCCCGCCTGTCGTACTGCCCGCAGCCTGACTGCCCACCTGCCCGCGATTCGACGCTGTCTGGACCGCTTCATCCCCTCCCTGGAGCGCTATGCCGTCTCCGGAACGCCTCTGAACGCCCAAAAGGCGCTGGGGGATCTCATGCTGGCCATCACTGGGGAGCTTGCGTACGGGTATGTAGGATGCGTACGGGCATGTACGAGTGCGTACGGGGATATATCCTACATTCCCGTACAATTTGCGGAGCTCCAAACCGTATGAGTATATTAATAGGTTGCCGCTTCTTGAGGCGTGCTGTCAGCCATGCTCCCCCTTTGGGCGTAAGTTAAACATCTTAATGCCGCTTCTGAGGCGCTGGTCCTACTGGTCGGCATGTTAAGAGGCATATTAAGCCCTATTCGGACCACCTCGTGTTGGATCAGTTGTCGTACGGTACGACAGCGCTGTTGCCCGTGCTGCCCTGCCCCTACGGCCCTGGGCCCCGGCCACGCTTCCTCCCGCCGCGGACGCAGCGTCGACTTTGAAGTAGACTTCAACGCTGACTATGGAGAGACGGAGCAGCAGCCGCGGCAGCACGAGCGCAAAAGCCGCAGCGCTAAAGCGAATGCGGCGGCGGCGGCGGCGGCGGCGGCGGGTCCGGGTGCCACCCTCGCTCATCACTGCCGGGAGACCTTCGAGACCTTCAAGCTCGAGAACGCGTCCCTCTATGTGGGCCTTCAGGTAGGAAAGGGGTTCTGAGAGGGCCTTATGAGGTCATTGAGGAGAGTACCAGAGATGATTCCGACTTCGTCGCGGGCATGAGCGCGCGATTCCGTTTGTACGGTTGACCGTTAACCATTCGTGTTTGGGTTGGGTTATAATTCCGCGTGGTTGGGTCTCGGAGCGCAATTGAGGGCTCCGCTGGGGACTGGTCCCGGTCTGCCCGGGTAGCGACCTCTCAACCCTCATGCATGTGAGGTGAAGGGTCCCGGGGCGGCAGTATTCGCGCTGCCGCCACAGCTCCAACCTTCAGCAGTAGTCCCCGTGCTTTCCCCTCCCTCTCCTGACCCCCGTAGGGCCCCAACCCGCCTCCCGCCTCCCGCCTCCCGCCTCCCGCCTCCCGCCTCCCGCCTCCCGCCTCCCGCCTCCCGCCTCCCGCCTCCCGCCTCCCGCCTCCCGCCTCCCCCCGCGTTTCTGTTTCCCCCTGCTTTGCATTCACACACTCCGTGATCCCCGCTGCAGCTCATGTTCCCCTCCCTGGCGCCAGCCATCCGCCTCCTCGCCACGTATCTGCCGGATGCCAACCAGCGACGAATCATGACGGCAAGGTCCGCCGTCAACGCCATAAGCCGCCGACTCATCTCCCAGTGGGACGACGCAGTCAATGGCGGCGACGCCGGCAACGTCAAGGAGGCCGTCGACGCCACGGTTACGGTGGCGGCGGCGCCGTCAGGGGGGGCAGCGGCGGCGGCGGCGGCGGCGGCGGCGGGCGCCAAGGACATGGCCGAGGCGGCGGAAAAGATGGCGAAGGCCGGGCCGGTAGGCAACGGTTGGAGGACCGTGACCGCGGATGGTCGTCATAGGGGCGTCGGTGGTGGCACCACCATGTCGTCATCACCCTTCCGTGAGGTTGGCGGTGGCGTCAGCGGCTCCAGCTTCCTGGCGGCGATGCTGGAGGGACGTAAGGGAGCTGAGGGGCCTCTAACCGATTTGGAGGTGAGAAGGGCGGTTGGCAGTTACCGTTAGGGGTTCGAAAACTTAACCGCTACGGAGTACGCGGCGACGGAGGTGAGGGTAACATCCGAATGCCCCTTGATAAGGCATTGTATACTTGTTTTCCTATTACACAATACACAGCTGTAATGTGGCCAAATGTAAGTACATATGTACATATAATGTACATATAAGTATAAGTGCTTGTAATCCACGTTTAGGAACTCATCACTTCGTTTATCAAGGTAAATAATAAGTTGAATAGAAATACTAATATAATTAATAGGTCGTGTAAGCGGCGCAGCAATGCAGAATGAGGACAGCACTAATTCCAAGAAACCGTTAGTACGGTTCGTGGTATTAGTAATGATGATGGTGTGGTTATGGCTCTTTACTAAGGAATAGGAATAGCGGAAGTTGATGGCTGCAGCCGGACTCGAGCCAGACAGGACCGAGTACGAGAATCCTTCCGCCACCCCGCTACCTCCGGAACCTCCCTCGCTCCCCCACTCCGCACCGTCCCGGCATCCCCCCCCCTCACACCAGGTTGTCGCCCAGAGCGTCACGTTCATCCTGGCCTCCTATGAGACCAGCAGCACGACCACCTCAATGGCGCTGCTGCTGCTGGCGACCCACCCTGGAGCACAGCGCCGCCTTTTGGACGAGGTGGAACGAACCGGCGATCGGGAGCTGACGGTCGAGCTGCTCGGGGAGGTGCGTGGGAGGGAGGTACGGGAGAGGGAGGTACGGGGGTGGGAGGTACGGGAGAGGGAGGTACGGGAGAGGTACGGGGGAGTTATGGGGGAGGGAGGTACGGGGGTGGGAGGTACGGGGGAGGAGGAAAGGCTTTGCGATTTAGACCTTAGCAGTCCGTAAAGATGTTGTGGATTGTGCATCTTCCTGTTCGTAAGAGTATGCATGTTTTAAGGACTTGTTTGAATGGATCATTGGACGTATGGCCCGACCAACAAAATAAATACCATTTGTGTTTTCCCGTACGCATTGTTGTACAGTTGCCGTACACAGAGGCAGTGCTCAAGGAGACGATGAGGCTGTACCCTGCCGTACCTACCATGTTCCGGCACGCCCGCAACGACATCTGTCTGGAACATGGCCAGGTGGTGCCCAGGTGCGTGTGTGTATCGATGTTTATATCTATGTGTGTACGGACAAACTATCTACTCGCGTGCTAGTTTGTATCATGTATTTGTATGTTGCTATTTACGGAGCATATCGGGAATTCCAGCCCCCGAGTGTACAATCGAGTGTATAAGTACAAACCAACCCCAAACCCAGCTTCGCTCCGGAACCTGTTTGCGGATTACCCGCTTAACATCCCCCTTCCTCCGCCCACTCCCCTCTCCTCTGCCCCTGATCCAGCGGCACGTTCCTGGTCATGCCGACCTTCAACCTGCACCACGACCCCACACTGTGGCCCCAACACGACCGCTTCATCCCCGAGCGATTTTTGCCGTCAACCTCAACTGGAGGTGGCGGTGGTGGCAGTGATGGTGGCGGCGAGGGTGGCGGCGGTATTGGAGTGTTGGGCTCCTCCCATCCGGCAGCCTGGGCGGGCTTCGGCATCGGAGCACGGATGTGTGTGGGCCACAAGCTGGCCATGATGGTATGCGTGGGTGTGTGTGAAGGTTGTTGTTGCGCTGCTGCTCGCTGTGGGCGACTCGCCCTGCTGCAAGCACAAGCTCTGGGACCTCTGACCGGATGGGGGGGGCCGAACCACAGTGGGCGCAGGGGCGTGTGGGCGCAGGGGGGTGTGCTTCATACCTCTGTCCCGCCACGTGCTCCACTCCCTTGCTCAAGCCAGCATGAACACACGGACCGCACCAGCCCCGCACTCGCCTGGCTACTCACAGGGCCGTTAACAACCAGCACGTGTGTGTATCTTGTCAGTGAAGGGGACATCGTAAGGGAAGAGAATCGGAAATTCGGGGGACGCATCCGGGGGAAGCAGAGTGGAAGCGGTACCTCTGCTCTGATCTGTTACATCAACGTAAATCGATATTCATCCAGAGCAGCTCATTTACTGTTTGGGGCTGCTGCTTGATGTCGTCTGTATTTTACCACGGCGGTACATCATGACATCATTTGGGAGCAGTCCGTGCCGGGAGTCAGATCCCCGCCTTCCGTTTGCTGCCGAACGCCCTCTCTCCCGCCTCTCCAACCGTTTCGCAACCAGTTGGGATCTAGATGTCATTTCATCCGCACTCGCATTCGTGCTCCCGGTACCGCTCCCATTCCCACTCCTCCTGGCAGATCGGCAAGGCCACACTGGTTTCGGTACTGCGCCGCTTCAGCCTCAGCCCCGTGCCTGGACAGCCACTACCCCCGGCCATGGCCACCGGCCTCACCTTTGGACCGCGGGAAGGCGTGTGGTTGCAACTTGGGTCGCGTCAGACTCCGGTACCCGAACTTGCTGCCTAAGAATTGCTTATTTTGGATCTTTCACAGGCCATGGATCGCGGATGTTGGACGTCAGGATTCCGTATCGAGGATCACTTGAAGAAGTCTGCGATTCGACATAAGGCCTTTCTGAATCCCGCAGATTGTATCCTTGTGTATCTTTAACTGACGGCCGCCATTGGAGCCTGTGAGCCGCTTATCTCGTTTCGACCGGGGGACGATGAATCAGCGTAATTGGCTGCATTATTGGCTGCAGAAGACTAATTGATTGGACTTACTGCGAGGACAGACTTGACTTCTCATCGTGCCAATCCATGTAGTAGCGGGCGTGCAGTGTTCCTGACGCGAGTGCACGGAGGGTACATATGAGAGAGAGAGAGTGTGTGTGTCGGCAGGCTCGGGATGGGAGTGTGGGTTCTGGTACGGAAAGGTTGGGTGGATTTAAGGATAAGGAGGAGAGGCATATCTGGGAGCAGTGTGGGATGCACCTGGGGTGCAGGGTTACGGTAGATGGGGCCTATGAAAAGCCTGTTCAATGCGTTGCGTTGGTGCCCTCTTATTGCGCCTGGATATGCGTCTTTCATTGGCCTAGCTTAAGAGTTTGTTTTGGGATCTTGTCGCTACCCTACCAAGGGTAGGGGTTACGCAACCCCACCGTTAAAAGCCGTTATATGGCCTAACTGTCAAAAGTTCGGTTTATGACCTCAAAAGTTTTGTCCGAAATTTATGCAGGCTAATATTCTATGGACTCTTGCAAGTGCGAGGATGTTGACTTCGCACGACAACCAGATGCTACCTCAATGCTATCGGGATTCTAGCTGACGCCTACCTCTGGCTGTCTCGGACACATTCAATTGCCTTGGAACATTACAATAATATCTCTAACAAACATGAACGTTTGAAGGGGGTCTGGTATTCATCTTCTATCCAAGCAGCACTTAGAAATAAAAGGATTCGCAGGCGGCTCAGACTCACTCTTATCTGTGGCTGCATAGCGGTGAGGACACACCGTCCTTGTACATCCCTGACACATAGGACGTTAAATTCCAAATTGTAGGATCCTCCTAATGAACAAAGTTTATAATTTATAGGAGCCCCCTCCAACACACAAACACAATATTTGATGGTTAATGACTAATAGCTGCCCTGCCCACTAGAGCCATACAATGGATGGCAAGCATTCAGGCATCCAGGGGACGGCTACTTCCCCAACTCGTAATAGATTACCAATTACGTTATGGACTAAATAATGTAGTTAATACCGTACTCCAGTTCGCTCTGCCATGAGTGGCACATGCATGGCAGGATTTAACAGCTTCCACCTGAAGAGGCGTGAAGATGGGCACTATGTGGGACTCCGCCCAGGGATCGTGAGCCTCCGTTAACTCCCATAACTCTTCCGGACTCAAATTTGTATTACCCACGGACCCAACGGACACGCTATGGTACCGGCTGCAGTCATGAGCGCGGGTAGTAGGATTTAACATTACCCAAGAACTAAATCTATTCCGTTGCCTTTTCAGGCTCTGTCATCCCAGCAATTCCCCAAGTTGCTAGCCAACGAATAACCTAATTCAATCAATATGAAACTTTAGATGTTTGTTTAACGCTAATTGCGGGAAGCGAATCTTTATTTGGAAGCTGTTCCGATGATAGCGTCGATGCCCAGTCCGTACATTACAGAACGTAGTAAAGATGGCAGCTTGTGCCATTAGTTTGCCTCAAGCCCTTGCATCCAAACAACCAGATGCAAATTACCATCCAGTACCAGAACATTAAGTTTCCCAACGAGAGCTGTGAAGTCCTTGCGTCCGCCTGAAATTATCCCACACTTCCCACAGGACACACTCGTGAATGCTCAGAACACCAACGCCTTTGAAAGTCCTCATTTACACAGCCCATACATCAACCTGATCATGGCTTTTTCCCGGAGTCAATCAATAGTGCTGCCCACGAGGTAGAGCATCAACTATCGTCCTCGTCGTCGTCATCATCGGCGAAGTAGTTCTGTAAAAGGAATCAGGCATACATTTCCGTTAGAAACAGTGGATCATGAAAAAAGACAGCAACGCAAACTCACAGAGTTGGATACGGTTAAGGACCTATCCAAATACCGCCACCAGGCCAGGTCTCAAGGCAACTCATCCTTGCGAGCACTCGTATTCACCCATTGCCTAGCATCCACCAAAAGGTTCATGAGACCACAGGATACCCCGCATCACGGCCCACCTACGTTCCCACCTACTTCCCAGCCGCTCCATGGTACACCCGGTTAATAATTCTTTTAGGACGAACAAACTTGCCTTTATCTTTTTGCCGTCTGCAGTATCGACATAAAAGATATCGTCCTTTGTGATGTTCTTGTAGTTCTTCAGCAAAAGCTCGGGGATCTGGTGCAAAAAGTCTCCCTGCATTTCAATTTGCTCTCCCCCAGACGCTACCTTCACGACGGACGCGCCACAAGCGAATTTTTTGCCGAAAAGTTTGCCGGCTTCCGAGAGCTTCACGCCAAACAGCTCCAAACCTGCCACTGTCGTGGTACTCTTGTTCTTTTGTCGTTGAGCGACGCTGAGGACGACCTGCGGCTTCGTCTTCTTCTTAACTTTGCCACCAGGAAGCTTTTCTACATCTGCTCCGGCTTTGTCTTTCAGCGTGAGCTTCTCAAGGGATTCCCCGCCATCTTGCGCGGACTTCCACTTCTTGTACTCGGGGCAGTCCGGCGGCAAGAATTCATTGAACTCAGATGGGACTCCCGTAATGGGATCATACTCGACTATCCTAGGCGCCACCGGTGTCGGGGCGCCTGACGTGCTGGGTGCATCACCACCGTCAGCCATTGTGAACAGCAATGTTGGGTATTGATAAACGCTTGAATTGGAATTTCTATTTTATAGAAAGGATAACGGCTACCGAAAGCAACTCGTACTGCGCAAGTTAGAGACGCCTAGGCAATTGCACTTTCTCTGCAACAAACATTTCGAAACAATTAGATAATGCACACTTTGATTGTCGCTTTCTTCAGGCTAAAGTGAATTCTCAAATGCAGCTGTCTGCAAAAATGTACTTCCTGTCTAAAGTCATTTACGTACTTCTCTTGTAGTTAAAATAACATTTTAAAAGATACGCAGGCCGCGCACAGCGGTCTTCCACGGCGCCAGCATCGGGCACGGCAGCTGACATAGCTAGCCTGAGAACCGTACTTTTGGACCGCAACTGCTCACAGCACTCATACGCGCTCTTGCTGGAAGTACGATGACCGGTTTTGGTCGGCAACCTTCCAAACTCTCGCTGAGTTTATCAGCATTATCGACGGAGACCTTATGGCGGAGGGGCCGGAAGAGGGTCGGAGGATAACCACAGCCATGCTGTCCCGCGATGCACTGATTGACGCGGAGCTGGCCCCAGCAGCCGTACACGTTTTGGAGAGCAGCGCCCACGCGGCTGCGTTGCGGGATGCCTATGCGCTGCTAATTGGCATTTCCTGGCCGGAGCCAGTACTGACTGCACCAATTCACGAAGCGGAGATAACATGACACCAAATTTGTTCTCAACAAAATTAGTCAAAGTCACCAACTGCTACACCTGCAGTTTGTTGAACCGTGGCCTTCTGAAATAGTACTATCATGTCATATCAATTGGGTTCAAGGGGGCCCATATAGTTATATACCTTACTAAGGCTTGCAAAACCTTTTCCCACTTTTATTTAGCGGGCCACGGACCCACAACTTACCATACAGTCCTTACAAGGACTTTGAAAGGACGTGACGAGTTTCACTTCAGGTACTGCAGACCTCTTCTCTTCGGGTCCGTCTCCCCCATCAACTTCAAACTGAAATTGAAGAATGCGGCTGCCTCGCACCCCGGCATTCTCCCAGACACGCGCTGGCACGTCCTTGCGCTTACGCCACGCATCGTGCACACAAACATACGCTCCCCCGGGTCTACGCCCCCTGCTTACGTACACCCTTCTCCCCTTTCCCCTCTCCTGTACTCAATTCTCTTTCCTCATCGTGCTTCACAGCCCCTCCGCTCAACGAAACGGCCGCAACAGCCCCGCACCCGGAACCGCGGGTACCAACGCGCGGCTGCTCTCTCCGGCTGCAAAGCCTTCCACCCCATCGGCGCCTCCCCTCCCAGCCCCACCATCTGGCCCCGCTGCCGCCATGACCCCAGGTGCCTCCGTCCCCGGCTTAGGTTGCGCATAAGGTGGGAAGCGCGGGTTCAAGCGACGCCAGGACGGAGGCAGCTGCTGCTGCCGACCCAGCGAAGCAAAGCTATCCGCCGCGAAGCGACCCAACATCTCCCGTGCCACCTCTTCCCCCTCCCCAGCGTGTTGGTCACATTGCACCTTCCACGACGGCTCCTCTGCCGCCGGCAGAGCCCTCACCACCCGCAGGGAGAGCAGCCCGTCGGCGCTACGACTGGCGTAGAGAATCTCCAGCGGCTCAAACGCGCCATCGGCCAGCAGCGTCGCTGCTACAGCCGCCAATCGCTGCAGCCAGCCCGGCGGCGGCGCCAGCTCTAGGGAAGCTGCCGCCCATAGCGCCTTAACCACCAGCGTCCTGTCCATGTACGGCAGCTCCAGATACGGCATCGTGGCGTTGTACCACTCCTCCATCCACGCCGCCGGTAGTGACACGCCGCCAACAGCGGCAGCATCCTGGCTGGCGCTGGCGCCATCAATCCCGACGGCAGCTGTGCCACTACTGAGCCGCCGATCCAGAGCCTCCTGCAGACGGTTCAGCGCCTTCCGCTGCGCCGCCGTGGCGCCACCGCCATCCCGCAACTGCAGTAGAGCTTGCAACTGCTGCTGCAGTAGCTCCGCTCCTGCGGCGTACTCTAGCCCTGCGTCTCGCAACCTCCGCCGCGCCGCTTCCTCATCCATCTCCTCCTTCTCCACGTCCGCTCCCTCGCCCGCCATGGCTGCAGTCGCAGCGACCCTTCCGGGGCCCACGGCACCAGCAGCTGTGCCATTGCCAGCGGCTGCGGCAGCGGCGTTAGTTGTAGCAGGTCGGCCTTGTTCGGCTCCCGCCGCCGCCCCTACCACCGCACCATCCGCCACGCGCGCAACCTCACGACATGCGGCGATGGCCCACAGCGCATTGACAAGGCCCTCCGGGGGAATCTCATGAAGTCGCCCCGTGGTCTGCGGTTTGAACACGTTAGAATGGAACAGGCTAAACGGCAAGCAACCCAAATTCGATACGTGACATGATCGAGATTTTGACACTCTCGCGATACGCTCTCAATCTGAAGGGCAAGGGAAAGAGCGGGCAGGATGGAGCAAGCGCCGCCCGGAATCCCATCTGAGGAGCAATTACGGGTTGTTCGCAGATGGGCTGCTAATCAGGCAGCTCCTGGTAAGGATATGCACTCGACAGGAGAGAGGAAATGCGCAGAATGGATGGAGGCGGAGAAACGCCTGGCTCCCTGCCTGGCGGACCCACGTCGGTCGCTAACACGCACGCCTCATGGTATATGCCATTCTCATACATGCAGTGCATCCTCGCCGTACCGTAAGGCAGTAGTTCCGGAGCCAGAGGGGCTCCAGAGGCAGTTGCATGCAGCCTAGGCTCCAGAGCACTGCTGTAGCGCCTTCGGGGCTCAGACCACGGATCCAAATCCCTCGCAGCCAGTATGCCTGAGGGCCGCAAGCGTCGTGGAACACAGAACAAAGATCGAAGTAGCGCCGATGCAGAATGCAGATCTCTGGCATGTTAGCGCCAATCGTAGGACCACCACAACAACATAGATTGATACCGGCAGCAACCGGGGTTTGACCATAGGATCCTAATTAGGATCAAGATTGCTCCCGGAAAAAGAACACGCACATTCAAACGCACGCACAAGCTCGGTTACTTGTGCGCACGAGATACCTACTGGAATACATAGGCTGAGTTTGCTGTGTGACATCCGATCTTTTGTTTGCTGTGGTTATATTTTGAGGCGAGGTACGGCCAATACGGCGTAATAACGTAATGGCGTAAAATTCCCCATAAAGGCGAAAGGCATCATTCACTCCATTGGACACCTCACCCTCACGCGACTTAAATCCCGAGTCAAAAGGATCCACCTGCCTTTATGGCACAGGGCATGATGCATCACACGCTCCCATTAGGCCGCCGTCGCGCCTTACCTGGAGCCATTCATCCGGCGGGAAATAGTTGAACGACGCGAATGCCCAGGCCAACCGGGCTAACTGCTCGGGGGGAAGCTCCGACAGGCCGGTGTCCGCAGGATGATGCGCTGCTGCGCGGACATTTGAATTTGGATTTGAACTTGGGTCTGGATCCAAATCTAGACGCTCCTCCGCGCGCCCCGACCAGGGGCCGGATGACTCCCCGTCTCTCTCAAGTCGCTGTTGCCGCACCCGTTTGTCCACCTGCGCAAGATTCATTTGGAATGGAGCGTTCCAAAAGTGAGCTTGTCACGAAATGCTGCTATTTTCTCGCTTTCCTTCAAGTTAAGAAATATATCGTACCAAAGAAATAATATTATATCAAGTTTGCCGTAACCCACACCCTGAAAAGAAGGCTTTACCAAGAGGAACAGTTGACTTACGACTGCAGCAATCCTCTCTAGGCCTGCCACATCAATCTTTCTGCTTTCAAATTGAGCTTAGTAAAGACTTACACGAAGCTGGACAAACGGGTACAATAGCTCGATACTTGACAAACAAGAGTGCAGCAATCACAGGGTATGAGCAACAAAGTCCCTCCTTGTCCGGATGACTCGCCCCTCCTGAGTTCCTGTGCCCAGATGCAATGCTATAAAACGAAGCCCCGTCACGTGCTCCTGCACTCACAACGTTCCGCGGGTCAGCGTTGTTGGCTTCATCTCCCTCCCAGCCAAACATATGTACGTCGGCAGCAGTGGCGCTGCCTCCAACTGATGACTCAAGGGTTGCAGCCGCAAGACAGTCCAGCAGCGGGTTCGCGGGTCGGTATCCCATTCGGGCCACTGCCCAGGCCACGTCAGCGGCCTGGCTGGGGCTCAGGCCTCCAGGGCGCCTCAAAGAGAGATACTGAATCTAACACCGGAAAAAGGAAAGGAAAAGGGATTGGAAACGGGGATGTGAAAGCACGGGTTACAATACGGCGTACGTGTAGGGTTGAGATATGACTGGGGTGAGGTAGTCACCGAGCAGCAGCACCGTACTAGTGTAGGCAAAGTGGCGGATTGGGACGCGAGGGGCTGATGAAATAATAGAGATGCGACAAAATCAATAGCCTAGAAAGGAAGAGCGCTTTGAGATACGGTCCTGAGATGCAGAGAGCCAGCGCTGATGCCACGGCCTCCGCCGTGATGGCATGCCCCTAGGAGTCTCCCATGGCCCGCACCTGTCGGCTATTACTACTGCCTGTGCCACCATGCCCTTGCAAATTTTCGGGCTTGGGGTTTGCAAGCAGTGCAGTGAGCAGGACGCATCCCTTCTGTCCCCTTCCCTCCCCTCCCTTCCCCTTCGAATGTATTTACCTATTATTATTATTATTATTATTATTATTATTATTATTATTATTATTATTATTGATTTCATTATATCCCTCCATCGTCCCACCCCAACGTACACATGCCGGCGGTGGGCTCCTGCGATGAGGGCTCGGTTGTTCATTTTTTTCCCTCTCCTTTCCCCCAGGTTCCCGAGAGAGCTCGCCCTGAACCAACGTAACCTGCGGCCCCCGGCCTATACCCTTTCGAACTCAGGAACGCACCCCTCAGCGCACGTCTCCCTCAAACAGCCATGCCTTTTCCCCTGCACTGTATACCCCGTGTCGCTTTTTGCCATGATGCGCGCTCGCAATCATTGACGCAATCTCACGACTCAACTTCACGGCAGCCTCAAAGACCAGCCGCTCGTACCTGCTGTAGTGCCGACCCCACCCACGCCGGCTCCGGAATCAACCGTCCATCCGCCGCCGCCCACGTCAGCAAAGCTGCAATGTCAGCTGCGCGTTCAGCTCCGCGCAGCACCGCCTCTGATGCCTGTGGGAGCCGACGAGACACAGCAAGGCATAAATATTAACAGCGCTTGGTAGCACTGTCTTCAGATGGACGACCTGAATCTACGATTTGGCATCGCAACCATATATGCGCACAAGGTAGATGGCTCTTCAATTTCTCAAGGAAAACATTTTACTCCCTCTCCCTGCTCCTCCTGCTCCTCCCGCCTTTTCAGACCGCGCTGTGCATCCCCATGGTGGCTCCTGATCGTATGCGTACTAAGGTTTTCATAGTTATTCACCCTCTCACATCCAAAATAAACAGGACATAATTTGAGCAGGTGGGATCTTCTCCAACTTCAGCCATATTAGTTCCCCTTCCTTTAAGCATCATCGCACCTGCAACAGCGCCTTTGCCAACGGCTCCGGAACTTCCAACCCCAGGCGTCCCAGTGCGCGCGCGAGGGTCGCCAGCTCCCCGATAGATAGCTGGGGCAGAGCCGGTTCTATAACTGCCAGGTACATATCAAGCCATCCAGGTTGCGGAGCCTGGCCCACGCGGGCAAGTTTTTCGAGCGTTGAAACAAGGCGAGCGGGATCCACGATGGGGGCCGCGCCTCCGGAGGCCGCCACACGCTGTGAGGTTGCGCCGATCCAGCGGGGGAAAGGCGTCAAGGCGACGGCGGTCGCGGCAAAGGCACGGGACTGCGCGGTGGCGGGCCGCTTAGCCACTGCGGGTAATGCCGCTGAAGCGCGCGCGCACAGGAGAGGGGGAAGGCGCCGACAAGCGCCCCACACACTGGATGCGTGGGGCGCACAGGAAGAGCAGCGCGGCTGCTGAGCATTTGTGCAGCGCCATGATGGTGCTGGTGACATCAATACTGATGCAAATGAAGAGCCGGCACAGCCACTTGGGAAATGTTTTCCTGGAGGGAAATCGACAATGAGAAGGGATGTCATTGTTTCTGACCTCCCCGTCCCTTCACAGGTGCATAACGTTCGTGGTTCGTGTTTTGTCCGACCGGGTCCCGGAGTTTTGGCACGATGCCTTAGTCAACACCTGGGCAACTCGCGTTTCGCCCTGCACAGCCTGACAGCCATACATTGTGACGGAAAACTACAGATTCAGAGCCGTACGCGCGTTGTTTCGAACTACGTCACGAACAATCCGTTTAGCTTAAGCTTCATTCCAATTCGCAGGAGAAACGCATGATAATTGGGACAAGAACTGGAAGTATTCTTTCACATGTGCCTCCATGTACTATAGGTTGCTGTATAAGCTTGAAACGGCCGGGAACTGCCAATGGGCGCGAAAAAAGCCCATGTGCCCACAAACCTGACGAATATCAGTGTCATAGCTTGCGATGCATTTTCTATTCCATTACAAACAGTCCATACAAATTTGCTTGGGCCCGAGTTCTCGGAGAGCCGTACTGAGGCCCTCCTGGACCTAAACAATTTTCCTATGTGTTCTGTTTGGATTGGCGGTCTCATTACATAGTTCTTAGCTCAAGTGTGTTTTAGGTGTCCGAATTGTCCACGCATATTTACTCTTTTTAATCGCCCTCGCCCTTGCCACGAGATCTGCGGCCCCTCCCGCCACCATGGCTGAGCTAAAGCCGACGCCCAGGAAGATGATTGAGGTCATGAAGGAAGTCACTGGTGCCACAGAAGAAGACATCAAGTCCATGCTTCAGCTTTGCGGTGGGGACGTGAACATGGCGACCGAGCGTCTCCTTGAGAGTCCTTTCCAAACAGTGGGCAAGAAGAAGGACCGCAAGCCGCGCGAGGAGGATCGCAGGAATGACTCTCGCCCTTCTAGTGGCCGTGGCTATGATCGGTTTGCTAACGGTGGCTCGGGCAGGGGCCGCGGCAGGGGCGAGGGCGGGCGTGGCGGCCGGGGGAGCGGCTACGCGACCGGACGTGGATCTGCTGGGGCTCCACCGCCGCGCGGTCCCTCTGCCGGTTCTCGCCATGCAATTTCCTCTCATTTTAATTCAGATTCTAACGGGGCTGCTGCTAATGCTGATAGTGGATGGCCTGCGCCTTCCGCGTCGGATGGCGATGGCAATGTAATGGGCGCTTCCGGTGCTGCGTCCTGGGGTGAGGAAAAGGCACCCGAAACTTCAACTTCTACTTCAGCAGGATTTGGCACATCTCCTGCAGCTGTTCCGTCTGCTTCCGGTAGTGCATGGGGTGCGACAACGAGCGACAACTTTAGCGCGCCAACGCAGCATCCGGCACCAATCCGACCGGGAGGTGGCATAACTATGGCTGAGAGGCTCAAGTCGTCGCAGCAGAAACCTCCAGCTCCTGCGCCTGCGCCCGCGCCAGCACCGGAGCCGCCCAAGCCCGTCGCCCCTGCTGCTGCAGCCTCTCCAACGCACACTGCACCGATCGCAGCAGAGTCGGAGACCGAGCCTGCTATGGCATCTGCCGATGAGCCGGCTACTACAACCAGTTATACAGCACCTTCGGTCTCAACAGCGGCAAGCGACTGGGGCGCCAACGCCGGCAAGGACCTTATGGGCATGCTTGCCGGTGCTAGCAAGGCCGCAGCGCAGGCTGCTCCCGCAGCGTCAGTGCAAACTGCCGCTCCAGCGCCAGCGACGTCGCCTATCCCCGCCCCGGTGGCCGTTCCTGTTGCCACGCCCGCTGCGGTCGCTCCGGCGTCCACGGACAAGGTCGTCACCCTCTCTGCTGCTGACAACCAGGTGGCGCCCCCTAGTGCAGGCAACCAGTATGCCTCTTACGTCGCGGCTCCTGCCCCCGCGGCTCCTGCCCCCCCGCCTGAGGTTCCCAAGCCCTCTGCTCCCACGCCCACTGCGGCAGCTCCGTCTGCACCAGAGGTGGATAGCCTACAGCTAAGCTTCGGAACGTTCAATATTGGCGGCGGCCTTGGTGACTTCGGCGCAAATTTTAGCGCTTCCTATAACAACCAGGCCGCCGCGGAGCCTGTGAAGCCGCAGCCGCCGGCCCCTCAACCGCAGCCGCCGCCGCAGCAGGCGCCGCAGCAGGTTGTATCACAGCAGCCGCAGCAAGTTGAGCAGGCGCCACCGGCTCCCCAAGCGGCTACTTCTTCGGTCGCGCTTGCCGACCAATACAAGCATGCATATGCCCAGTATGCCATGCAGACGGCTGCTGACAAGGCAGCCGTGGGGGCTGGGCCTGCAGCAAACACTGCGGCTGAGCAACCCAACGCGGCGTCAACTTATGGCAGCTTCCAATCGCAGGCGGCGGCGGCGTTTGGTGGAGCGTTTGGTGCATCTGGTTTCGGTGCCGCTGGTCAGGTGCCTGAGGCCGGTGCGCGCGTGTTTACGCAGACGGACTATGCCGTGGCGTACAACCAGGACGTCCTCAAGCAGGCGGCTCAGTCCGTGTACGGGCAGGCACCGGCCCAGGCTGCTTCTGCTTACACTGCGCAGCAGCAGCAGCCCCAGATCGCAGCGCCGCCGCCGCAGCAGCAGCAGCAGGTCGCTCAGCAACCGCAGCAGCAGCAGCAGGTTGCCGCTCCACAGCAGCAGCCGCAACAGCAGCAGATGCAGCAACAGCAGATGCCCGTCGGCCAGCCGCAGGTTGGGGTGAGCCAGCAGCCGCACCAACAGCAACAGCCGCAGCAGCAGCCTTATGCCGCACACCAGGCGAGCCAGGTGCAGCAGCAGTACGCTGCACAGTACGCCGCGGCGCCTTATGCTCAGGCCCAGGTGGGACAGCCCTCGGGTGCCAGCGCGGCCGCCTACAACCAGGCTGCCGCTGCAAAGTACACCCCCACTGCTGGCATGTATGGCCAGGCGGATCTCAGTGGCGTTGCCGCCTCTTCAAGCGCAGCAGTCGCCAGCACGGCCGCCACTGCGGTACCACAGGTACCCAACTCACAGACAGCAACCGCGGCTGGCGGCATGCCGGTGAATCAGTACACCGCTGCGCCGGGCGTCATTCCCCCCATGCAGTTCAACACCGCCGGCGCCGGTGCCAGCCACATTCCCTACACACAGGCGTATCCGTATAACAACCCTGCTTTTGCTGCAATGTACAACAATCCATATGCCGCAGCTGCGGTTTACTACCAGCAGGTAAGCGAGAAGGCAATAGGCAAAGGATACTTCACAGCCCTGGCGAATTGACGTATCTTTCATCTTCGGCATCGTAGATTGAAGCCCCTGTCCTCATCCAGCAATAAGATGTACGCCATGGCCAACTAAATAGTTCGCGCATGGTCCATTGCTCATGCCCTTCTGCCGCCTTGCAGATGGGCTATAACCAGTACCAGAACCCTGCCGCAGCGGCATCGCAGCCTCAGCCGTATCTGCAGGCTAACCAGCACATGAGCCAGAGGTGCGTTCTGTGCGTATGCTTGTGCCACGCGCAAGGCGGCTTCGGCCGTCGGAAGCAAGAAGTCTTTTTTGTACTGGGGGCAGAGCTGAGTAGCCGGCTTGCTTGTTTTCGTATGAACCACCTTCCTTTGGCCGCATTTACTAGGCCTCATGAATCATGACTTGCATGCTACCAGGCTAATCATTTCCGTTAAGTTTCCATGAATTTGAAGAGTGTCCAAGCCACAACCGTAGTCGTAATGGACTTCATTGCAGACATTGCTGGCTACGTTCCCATTTACAGGTCTGCTTTCCCGAACTACAGTGCGGCGAACCCTGTGGCAGCTGGTGCAGGCCAGCTGCCTGGTGCCGGCTACAATACAAATCCTGGGGCTGGGTACAGTTTGACAGGTAAGTGTTGCCATTTGGCCGTGGGTGGTGGGGAAATGTAGTGACGCGGCGAACGGACGCCGTTACCTAATATCGCGTTTTTTCGCCGTGATGCAAGCACCTTGCACATATCTCGTGTGGCGTATATTATAGTGCCTGTGTTCTCCGGATATTGTCAAGATTGCTCGGTTTAATAGGGGGCAGCTCTATACGTTTGAGCCATTTCTGAAGGTCAGTGGCATCGTGGGTGGCGCAGTAAAAGTGCATTGCATCGTGTTGGGCTCGGGTAGACATGTTTCTTGCCGCTATGTAATGGAACCCAGTTTAATAGTCTGCCTGCCTCGCACTGCCTTGGCGTCGTCTGTGTAGTTTGCTGTCATGCATTTGCACCCGAGTATCCCTTGCTGCTTCTCTGTGTTCAGGCTATGAGGATGCCAGCACCGCTACGGCGTCGGCAGTAAATACCGCCGCGACCGCTGGTGCCGCTGCCTACAACGTCCCTGGCGCCGCTGGTGTCAAGCCCGCCGATAAGCAGGACCCAAGCAGCCTAGGTGGTTACGGTATGGGCGCCCAGCAGCAACAACAGCAGCAGCAGCTCCCGCAGACGGCGATGCAGCAACAGGCGGGCGGTCAACCAGGCGGCCAAGGAGGACACATGGGCCATGGCGCCCAGCACCACGGCGCCGGCCACTATGGCAACCAGGCGTACGGTGGGTATGGCAACCAGGGGTATGGCAACCAAGGCTATGGCAACCAAGGCTATGGTGGCGGTCACTATGGTGGCGGCGGCTACGGTGGCCAGCGCGGCGGCTACGGCGGGTACAACCGTGGGGGCCCCGGAAACTACAACAGGCAGTAAGGAGGCTGTCCACGACTGACTGTTGATGAAGAACGGTTGCCGCTATCTACAGGCCTGGCTTCTCGCAGTGGGGACGAGTTCTGGAGCGGAAGAACTCGCGGAAGCTGCGCTATGGCGATTGGCTGAATCGTGTGGATAAGTTGGTCAGTTGTGCCTTGAAACATTCTCTCACGATTCACGGCAGTTGGTCGGAGGCCGCAGTATGTGGCGCCACGCAGGGGGGGCTTCAGGCGAGGCGCGCGGTTATTCGGGTCTGGAGCTGGGACATGCGCAGCCGAGCATTCTCAATAAGAAGGGTGCCGGGCATGCCCAGGCTTTGGGCCTCTCCCAGGGGCTGATGCACTTTTCGGGGCCAGAGCTTCAAGAGTGTGCATGGGTTGGTTGCGTGGCGGGGATGCTGACCACGGGCTGCGTTTGCGTGCCGGAAATTCTGTCCTGCGTGTCCTGCTATGTAGTCGATTCGGTCGGATTTGACTTGGCCGATGGGTGGACCGGCCCATTAGCGCCCTTTGTCTCCGCCGACGCATTCAATTTTCGAGCAGCAGATATTGTGCCGGGGCATACACGATATCGCTGTCGTGGCGTCCTAACCTAGTTTGAACGTGGGGCGAGGCCCGCGGATTAGATTGGCGGCTTGGGAGCATTGGGTGACACCGGGTAAGGAAAAGGCGAAGTTTTAGGGACAGTAGGACGTTTTGGTGTTCACAGTTGCAATGTATGCTGCGTGGGATCTCGAGCAGCTGTGATAACACCACGATCAGGCTACTTGCCGTCCACGCTTAGTTTGGTGCCTCGTCAACTCGTTCCCCCAGTCGTCGCCTGGTGGTTGTTTATACGATGTCGACGACTTCTGAAAATTTCTCACGCGCACGCGCTACAAATTGGTGGAAGGGCCCTAGAGAGGAATCATGGATATTTTGCGCGCATGTGGGGGTCATTGCAGGTTCCTACCAAGGAGGCGAGTGCATGCCGCAGGGCCTCTGTTGCCTACTGCGCTTGCATATCGCGGAAGACAGTTGTAAGCAACTCGGCCTCGCATGAATGAGCCCAACTGAAGTCATGCAGGCACAGACATTTTGGGACCACGAAACCTATGCTATGGCATATTGTATGAACTGGATGTCGCCCTTACCCAGTATGGAGATAACATTTTGTCATGGCGTGTACTACTAGCACGCACTGTTGTGGGGGCGGAGCGCTCGGAGCTGGACAGCCTCATGCCTTGTTTACGACTCTGCCTGCGTCCGGAAAAGATCCACCCGATTGCAACAAATCGCTTTTTATTTGCCTTATTCATGACCCCACTTGGCAGGTCAGGAAAATCGCTACGCAAAGACGGAGTACAATCGGTTGTCGAAAGCTATTTGAAATTTAATTTTCACCCCAGTTTTCGCCATGATGCGTGTTGTAATTAACTATAGATCTACAATGTTTTATACTTGCAAATTTGGGCGCTTCTGTGGTTGCTCGAGGAAGCCGGTCATTTACCTGCATTGTTACGACCAACTCGCCTAAACATGTATCTTTGCGCACTTCAACACGCCCAATACTGACAGTATGCTAGAT